>JARDYJ010000010.1:30412629-31005129 GCA_029215755.1 Spea hammondii
AGGGACACCTTTAACGGCCAATTAAGAAGCTCATCACCTCCTCTCACCCCGTTTTACATGCGGGCTGTTACCGCCTCAGCTGGGCTGCCACGCACCTCTACTTAAAGGAGCTGCTGTGTCTTTTGGCAGTAAAGTGCCCCCCTCTGTCCAACCCCTGGAAGGAAACAGAACATGTTGTGATCTCACAGGCATGGTGGATGTGAGCAGAATGGGGGGTATCAGAGCTCCTATAAAATTAAACTGTCGCGACCGACACATTTCGCACGGACTCTGGGTCTCCATTTGTTCCCTACCCCGGGATTGGGGCGATTGGCACGCGGCGGCTGTGACACCAATCAGCCCCCCCGTCGGCCGCCAGAACCGCTTGCCCACAAAGTCAAAGAATCTCTTTGTTCCGCTGTAAGTCGGGGCTGGCGGAGAAAGAGCCTCCAAAGACTCGTAGAGTATGGAAACATCTGGGAATCATCAGGATATTCTCCTCCACCCCATCCCAAAACTGGACAGCCTTCCCCCCATGCCTCCCCCCAGGGACCGCTCCCCTCCCCCCACTAACTTTCTTTTATAGCTTTCCAGCTGCAGGGGGAAGGAACAAAGGAGTCGAGACACCAAGTTTTATTTTGGCCAATGACCAGAACAAAAAAATTCACTCCAATTACAACCTACTAAACTGGGGGGGGGGGCACAGGGTCAGACCCTCAAAGCTCTGGAGATCCAGAAACCAAACGTAACTGGAACAAACGTCGCGTCTGCACCGGGCAACCGCTGCGCCAGAGCACCGGGCATCCGCCGCCGCCGCCGGCAAAATAGCACGGGTAGCCGAGAACAACCATTAACATTAAACTGCCGGAACACAGCGGCATCCGCGGGAAAAAATTATCTAGGTGATTTATTATAAATACATTTCTACTCGAAAATATTATTAAACATTTAATTATTTGATCTCTTATTAATTGGCTAAAAGATTTAAATAGAAATGGGAAAAAAAGGAATTCCTAGAACTTTGGCAACATAACATTTTTTTTTCTTTTATTTAAATATTTTTATCAAATAAAAGTAAAATTATTAAAATAAAAGAAACAAAAATTACCGTAGAAAAAAAAACATGTATTGCAGTAACCAGTAAGACGGTTTATTCACAATATTAACCCTTAGATGTCAGTCACGCCTACAAGACAGGTTTAACATCTTCACTGCCAGGGGGTGGGTTTGCACCGAAGGGGTCCCATTATTCTTAATTATTATATAAATTATTATTTATCGGCTTATATAGCGCCATCATATTCCGTAGCGCTGTGGCTCAGAAGGGTTGGCAGAAAGAGTTGTTGGCAAGTGAAATAAAACAATTCAATGTTACCAATCTATATGTGACTTCTCGGTTAGAGAGGTTTGGTGGCCAGGATAGATACAATGTATTCAGAGTAAAACATTTTTACTACGGACCAGAGTTTAAAGGTATTTTACAGTAAGAGGCATCACTAAGACCCCCCAGCCCAGGCTGCTGCGATCGGGGCATTGGGGCAAACCCGCAGGTAAGTTTTTTCACCGTGATCTAAGCCTCTAAAGATTTTCTGAGCCCTGAAGCCAAATTAGATCAAATGTGCCAATAATCTGCACCCGTCCATTTCCCCTTTGAAGTCAGACCCCACCGTGAGCCCCAGCGTTTGATAGGCATGGTATTTAATTAAGGGGTCCCGCTGCGGCAACAACCTGTGTCTCATTATGGCTGTAATGTAATGTGCCCCCCTCCCGGCTCATGGAGGTGCAACGACTGGGGAATGAGGTCCCATCTCCTACCACTCACAGGGTCTTCTGGAGGCTGTTCTCACCGGCAGATCTCAGTGTCACCGGCAGGTCTCGGTGTCACCGGCAGAGCTGAGTCTGGCGCGGGGTCTCCTGGAGTCTATTCTCACCCGGGGTCTCCTGGAGTCTGTTCTCACCGGCAGATCTCAGTCTAGCAGATCTCAGTCTAGCACGGGGGTCTCCTGGAGTCTGGCTGGGACTTGCCCTCTCTTTCTGCATCTGAGGCTCTCATTGGGGGGACAGCCTTTTACCTCTAATCATCTGGCCTCTTCTTCTGGGTCCTAAAGAAACAGGATCAAAGAGGAGGCTGTAACGGGAAGACATGGGGATTTACACTCACTTAAAGAGTCCTCAGCACCCCCCTCCGTGCAATACAGAGCCTGTGTTAACCCTTACCTGGGGGGATTGTCTCTCTAGAAATGGTCTGTATGCTGTTTTCCCCACTCCAGACACCTGCACGTCTCTCTCATCAACCCCCATTTCCTTTATTCTCATCATTAAATGCCCCTTCCTATAATTTACCACCCCAAACATGCCAGTCCCCCCAGATTGCTCCCCACCATTTCCAACGGCTGCGGAGAGACACCAGTGGGTAGCGGTCTGTGGCCCAATGTGCCCCCCCATACCAAATGGGCAGTTTAGATTTTACGGCCAACTATTTACGCAATTACAATTTTTTTTAACCCAAAGTACAAAATTCCCCAAATCAGACTGAATTCACTGAAAAGCCAGACGCCCAAACATTTCATATGGTGAAAGAGGAACCCTCAGATTAATGTAAACCATTTCCGCTTTTCCCAGATTCCCGACATTCCCCACGACCTTCATTTTTTCTGTTTAAGGAGAATTACAGACACATCGGCCGCCAGCGAAAGCAAAATCCCAGAACACGTTCATTCCCCGTTCAACAAGCGAAAAGACTCCATTTACCCTCAAATCTACCCCCACATTCACGACAAAAAGATCAGCAAACATGATACGTTTCCCACAATTTGCTCGTTTACAGGTTATTTACACAAATTCGCATAAACCGCGCTGCGCCAAGCTCAAGGAACAATCACATGATCAACACCGCTCCCTGCGGACCCCCGGCTGCATGGAGAGGGGTCCAGGGTGAAAATCCTGGGCAGACCTCCATGGGAGGCCTAGAACGGGGTAACAAGATGAGCCTTTGGCCAAAACGATAATTCATCGAGAGGTGAAGCTGTAGGATTTTCAGGCGCTGAGCGCCGCCAACGCATTTCACAATATGTCAGCCCCAGAGTCTCCTCTGACGCAGCTTCTTTACTAAAGCCAGAGCCGCAAACGCAGGGAATGGTCGCTGGACACATTGTTACAGGCACTCCATTCCATGTAGAGCCTAAAAACAGGAGTCAGGAGGAAATGGGGCATTGAGGGGTTAAATAAACCAAACAGGAGATAAAGGAGTCCTCACAGAGCTGGAGGTGGAAGGTCAGCTGTTCAGGAAAACAGAATGAGGAGACAAGGTGTGAAGAGGGTCTTCTCTATCAACAAGGACTGTCAGAGCTGTGATTTATTAGCCCTTTTCTGGGGCATTTCCTGGCCTTTTGGCTCATTCCCTGGGACAGTTTTCTTGATATGAACATGCCCCCCCCTGCTCCTAGAGCTTTAGTGTTTGCTCAGGAAATGGTTAAACACGATTGTAGGTGAGGGTCCGGGATACGGGGGTTACATGAAATCACTCCTGAGCTTTGCAGGAAAATATTTGATCTGGAGACGGCAGATCTGTTCAGACAGGCCCCTCGCCGCAGGCGTCTGCGCTGAGCCTCTCTACAAAAAGGGGGTCACGTCTGCTTAACAGGGGAGTCGGCCTGGTCACCACCCAGGGTGCCTACAGGGCCTGGTGGCATCAGGCTGGCGGGAGACCCCCAGACACCCCCGAGCGTCCAATATTCACATGTTGGTTTACGCCTCGTTATAGAAAAACTAGTAAAAATCAGCAGTGAAGCCACAACCAGGTGCCCTGCAGACTAAACGGCTGGCGGTGGCAGAAGAGCCTGCGCCGCTGAGCCTCATAGCTCTCTGCGCTGCGGGGGACCTGGCTCATTTAACTTCAGACATTTCATTTCTGGATTTCGCACAAAACAAGCTTAATCTCAGCCCCCCTCCACATGACTCATGAGGGTCCCTCCGGGCCAAGGCTGTTTGGCAAAACCCGAACATGTAAACTCAACAATCTTTAACCCAACAACCACAACGTAGCTTAGCAGACATGGCCCACGTCAGGCGTCCAGTGCCTTAGCGCTCCCCGGCCAAGCATGTTTAATCTCCAAGATTTGTCACGGCTCCAAATGAGGTCACTTGAAGGGAAGGGGGGACTCCGAGACCCAAAACCCAGCACTTTTCTACAGCTCTGCCTGTTCCTCTTAATTTATGATCCTCAGCCGACGGGAAAAGTCTGGCTCGCCCTTTCCTCTCGCGCACCTTTAGTTTATTTTAGTCCATTTATACCTTTACATCATCGTGTTCGTGGAAGTCTCCCGGCTCCAAATTCTTGAAAAGCTTAGAGAAAAACGCTGGCGGCAAAACGGTCGGGCACATGCCGCGTCCTGCTGCGCTAACTGCCCCAGCCGCTGCCTCGGACCGCCTGTGTGTTACAGAAGGAGTTACACGAGAAACAAAGGGTTAATGCAAATCGCACAGAACTGTCAAAATACAGCAGGTTAAGAGAAATATCACTTTTCAGAAATGCTCCAGCACGCCCGACCGTAACCAAAATAACAAAAAATAAAGTCTGCCCCATTCACACCGACAATCTTGCTACTTACCCTGTCACCCTGACAATCTGCCCCATTCACTCCAAGATTTTGCCCTTTTGCCCAGAGAACCTGCCCCCTTTACTCCAAGACTGAACAACATTTCATTGTACAGCACTACGGAGTATGATGGCGCTATATAAAACAAATAATTTCCTTGGGCTCCAAACCCTGTGGGTCGCCAGACTTGACTTCGTTTTGGGTCATAAAACGCTCATTTGCAATTATCAATTTATAAAAGCTTTGTTTCCCAAAACCAGTACAATCTTAAATTATTTAAAAAAAAAATTAATAATATGTATCGATGCAAATGGGTGCAAACACCGAATATGCTCAAAATATCAACCCTGCACTTACCCAAAGTGTCTTTATCCACGAAAAGTACCTTAAAACAGAACTCGCTCCCTCCGGATCGCTGAAGACCGACCGATATTAATCTTCAGTTTCTGAGACCAAAAACATTTTGCAAATTTGGATGTTTTTGTACCTAAATTTTCCGTTGCTGAAGGGGTCCCGTCGCCGTGGCGTATCCCTTTACATTCTAGACGTATTATCGGCTTTTCTACTGAAAAGTTCTTACAGCTCTCTAGAAAAATAATTTTTCCAGCATCCAAATAAATCACCAAATTATATCATTAGCTTTGATAACCAAAGATACCATTATAATTTATTACACATAAAAAAAAAAAGAGTCAAAATAGAGAAATAAACATATCGTATAACCCGATATATCAGAATATTGGATAACAACGTTACAGAGAAGGAATAGCATCAATCGGTCGCCATGGTGACATCACACCCGTAATGCGGAGCCGGTTAGAGCTGTTGGTGATTATTTGGGGGGGGGGGCAGTAAGGCCGTATTGGTGACACTTACGTTACCCCAAATATTCTGGGATAAACCAATACACAGGGCCGAGGGGGCAGTGCCAAAAATTCTCTTTGGATCTAGAGTTAAAAATACAAATAAATTAATTTTAAGCACAATGAAGAGAAAATAAATCTCTTTTTTGTTGTAAACCGATTTCAGGGCTCGACTCGAACCTCACCGGGGTGACGGCTGATACCCTTGGCAGAACAGGGGGAGATGGCATTTCGGCTACCTTCAGCCAATGAGAGATTGAGTCAGCCCAGCTGAGCTCCCATTGGCTGCAGAGCGCTCTGCTTTAGAGTGGAAAACACACAGACACCGTAGAGATTCATTCATATATTTATAGCCTATGGTCAGGTTCAAAAAAACAAAACAAAAAACTTTATTACAAACATTAAAAAAGTTATATATTGATTTATTACATCAAAATCTATTCATTTTTCAAGTCAATGTAAACAACTGAATTTGGCCCAAAAATGCATCATGTAATGATATTGGACAAAAAAACATATTCATTTTCTGTCTGTTTGGGGACCAGGGGCTGCGTAACAAAGAGCTTCACTAACCATTCAGAGGAAAAATGGTAAAATTCACATTATTTCCAGTTTTGTGGATCAAACAAAAGTAGAGAAAAAAAAATGGTCACTCAAAACCAGGGCAAAACGGTGGCTTACGTGCCCCCTGCCCGCGTCAGGACGGGATTTCTTGGAGGTTTCCTTGGAGATCAAGTGATTCTTACCGAGCGGAGTGTGGGGCGGCTCAAAGAATTCACTAAAAAAGGTTGTATTTGGGAAAACAGCAGATCCGTAAATTCATTTAAAATCCCAGAAAAATAAAACAATATATTATATTTATATATATTAAATTCTCTTTAATGGAAAGCTCCGGCTGTAGTCATTTCCTCGTATGGAACAGGGAAGTCCGTGTTAAAGATCTGACCTAACGCTTGCATAGAGTTTTTCAGGCCTGTGGCCCTTCACGTGGCATTCGGCGGCTCTGCGCTCCTGCTACCTGACCAGGAAGGGCTGCACGGAGCCGGGGTGCAGAGTCTGATTCACGGGGGGCCACGAGCCCGGGCCGCGAAGATGCGCCTCGAGTCTTTTATAGGCTTTCTTGGATTCTTTTTTCTTGCGTAGACGCCGCAGGCAGTTAAGATATCCGTGGTCTAAGGCAGTCTGGAAAACAGCGGTAGGCGAGAGTGAGCGGCCAAACGGACGTGGCACACGTAATATAAAACACAGGCGGTGCGTGCGACCGAGCATTTATCGGCGGGGTCGGGGGACGACAACACCCGTCCGGGTTCCCAGCGATTACAGTGTTTAAGATGTTTGGTGTAATTTGAAGCAGGCGAGGTACATGTCTGAACAGGCAGCCCCTGACCTGATACCCTCAACACCGAGAGAACGTTTCAACACCTGCATGCGCGCGTGTCTTTCAGCTACACACACATAAAAACCCAAAACGGCAAAAAATGTGTACATTGGAACAAAGCCCCTGGATGGTGAGCCCTTAGCCATTAACCCGAGGCCTGCTCCAGGTGTGATGAACGCGCCCCGTGCCGGGTACAGACCTACCTCCGCTATGAAGGCAGCTACAAAATTCACAGCCGCCAGTCCGATGAGCACGAACTTGAAGTTAAAGTCGTTTATGTCTTTTAGCTGCAGCAAATACCTCATGAAACCGAGGGGGTAGATAGTGATCCAGAGCACCAGCCCAAGCAGCGAGATCAGCAGCAGCAGGAAGAGGACTGGAATAAAGACACAGAAACCATGAGTCTACAGGCGGGATCCATCACACAGTACTATGTGCCGGTGACAGCCACGCACAGGGCTCGGGAGCACCGTACTACGTGCCGGTGACAGCCACGCACAGGGCTCGGGAGCACCGTACTATGTGCCGGTGTGCCAATCACGCACAGGGGTCGGGAGCACCGTACTACGTGCCGGTGTGCCAATCACGCACAGGGCTCGGGAGCACCGTACTACGTGCCGGTGACAGCCACGCACAGGGCTCGGGAGCACCGTACTACGTGCCGGTGACAGCCACGCACAGGGCTCGGGAGCACCGTACTATGTGCCGGTGTGCCAATCACGCACAGGGGTCGGGAGCACCGTACTACGTGCCGGTGTGCCAATCACGCACAGGGCTCGGGAGCACCGTACTAAGTGCCGGTGACAGCCACGCACAGGGCTCGGGAGCACCGTACTATGTGCCGGTGTGCCAATCACGCACAGGGCTCGGGAGCACCGTACTACCTGCCGGTGTGCCAATCACGCACAGGGCTCGGGAGCACCGTACTACCTGCCGGTGTGCCAATCACGCACAGGGCTCGGGAGCACCGTACTACCTGCCGGTGTGCCAATCACGCACAGGGCTCGGGAGCACCGTACTACCTGCCGGTGTGCCAATCACGCACAGGGCTCGGGAGCACCGTACTACCTGCCGGTGTGCCAATCACGCACAGGGCTCGGGAGCACCGTACTACCTGCCGGTGTGCCAATCACGCACAGGGCTCGGGAGCACTGTACTACCTGCCGGTGTGCCAATCACGCGCAGGGCTCGGGAGCACCGTACCACCTGCCGGTGTGCAAATCCATAGGATGCACTAAGGAATGATACATTAGCCTGGCAGTTTACCGTTGGTGTACAGAGGTTTTCGGAAGGGGTAACCCTTGGACAGGACGACAGCCAGGACCAGATACTGGAAGGCGGACACACAGAACAGCGTGGTGTCCTCATAGTTTGGCAGGTGGAGGCGAGCCGTATCGGTGGAATTCACTGAGACAAACCTGTGATTGAGAGGATCCAGAGACATCCCAAGATCAGAGAGCGTGCTGGAGACAACACGAAACATATTATGTAGGAGAGACTTACCAGCTCTGCGACTGCACAAAGAAAACGGACAGAAGCTGGATAATGAGGATGAGCAGGAACTGCAGGATCAGACTCCCCAGCACCGGGATGCTAATCAGGGTCCCCATAGGACTTCTAATGCCCAGTTCTTCGGCCGGACCGGTCTTCCCCATTAGGACGGCCACAGACGTAGTGATCACCAGGTCTATGAAGAGGAACTGGAAGTCCCCGAGATTGGTGTTTACCTGAGGGGGAAGCATGAGGGTGACGCACTTCAAATAACTGGAAATCGCTACCGCCGCCGGTAACTTGCTCACGAGACACATGTATGTGTAGTAACTGGTCATAGTGACTCCACGTGCAGCCAGATACACCGCCATAAACCACAACGTAAAAAACATGTCAGCCACTATACAGAAACACAGACACAGGGTACGTTCTCTATACTCACCGTGTATAGGATCAGCACGGTGATAAACTGGGTGAGGCTATACAGCGCCATGTATTTGAACAGCCCGAAAGAGGTCTCCAGGGAACAGCGTCCTTCCCTGAAACACCCAAAAAATAGTTACTATGGTAACAACAAAAAAGTAATTTGAGCTTGTGCTTAACTTTGAAATGACTGCATTTAATATTTTCTAAAATAGAAGATATTTTCCCAATTTTAGAAGATGTATAAAAAACTAGGATGTACTCACATATTTACATTTCTCCTAATAATTTCAGTCTAAATCTAAATAGTATCATCCACATGGGTGCGTTATCCGGGAGGACAGCGGGCACTCACCGGATAACCGCGGGCACACACTCGATGTTACTGAGTTTGGAGGTGAAAGGAGATGCGACAGACGCTTCGGCGTCGGACAGCGAGATCCCAGCGTCGGCGGCTTTCAGGGCTCCGCAGTCATTGGCTCCGTCCCCACACATTGCGACGCAGTAACTGCAGGAAAAGGAGGAGAAGTCAGTCCGAACCCGGGGGCAAGGGGCACAAAGAACACCTGCAGGGTGAATCTGAGGGTCTCTCCCTATAAGAAGAGCCTGTTCAAGTGGTTATAGGGTCTTCTCCCTGCCAGGGCGCCGGCAGAACACTGTCTACTGGCTATGCATTCCCTGGGTATCACACCAACATGTAAATGGACGTGATATTAACGGCACAGATTTATCCAATGTGAATATAATATTCACGCGCGTGTATGGTAAGCGGACAGAACAAGAGATATGTTAAATGGCTTATTTTAAACAGACTTAAAAGAGACCTAAATTCATCCTAAAACAAGTGAGAAAGGAAAAGAATAAGAAACGGGGCCACAAAGCTGCCGGTGAACCCGCACTCCGTGCCCCGAGAAACACCACTTACTTCAGCTCCTGGAAGCTGTGCACAAGCTGCGTTTTTTGATCCGGAGACATTCGGGCAAATATGGCGGCGCGGACAAGGATCTGAAGAGGGGAGGAAGAAGACCGATGCGTTACTGATGTTGGTATAAAGGATAAAGGCAATTAATTCAGCTAAATATTGTAATGTTAGAGTTTCAATCTAATTGAATGAAAATAGAGGTCCCATTGTACAGTGATGCAGAATATCATGGCGCTATAACAGGAACTGAAATAAAAATGATAAAATAATATTAATAATAATAAACATAGAACCAGAAGTAGAACAAGCCTTACTTGGGGGACTAAATCTGGAAAATAATCCATCAACGCAGCAAAGGATTTGCCGTTCATCGCAAAGCAATAGGGGTCTTTACTGAGGAAGGTTCCTCCAAGCTGGTACAGACCCTGCGAAAACCAACAAAGAGGAAGGAGAGATTCTTACAAGGACGACAAGATGACCCCTGAAACAGGTAAAACATCAACAATAATAATTTCAAGAAACAACAGAAAAGAAAAACATTTTATGAAGTTGGAAAGCGGTGCTGAAGAGCCTTCGGAGGATTAGCTGCTGGACTTGTTACCAACAACCTCCTGGTGAAGATTTTACCCGACGCATTTCCCAGAGGATGGGGTAAGAACCTCAGTCTTAAGTTTACTCTGCGAATCCTTCCGGCAAATAATGTTTAAACTTCACAAAGCTTGATTTTTATGACAAGACAAACATGATGTGAATGACAGAGAAATGAAAAGAGCAGTCACCTCTCGCGAATCCTCTACGGGTGATGGGTCAGCCGGGATGAATTTCAAGGTGGCCGCGTTATTGTAGCAAGGAGGGGACGCGGTCACAAAGAACACTTTCTCCGTGGGCTCCACCATGTGGCAGCTCTTTGCGACATTTACAGCGGTCAGCATGTTATCTCCTGGAGGATACCGAGAAGAGTTTCCTCCATTAACACCCAGCCGGTCCCAGCATCATTTCCCGTTATTCCCAGCGCTGGCCGCGGTCTCCAATCCCCGTTACCTGTCACCATGACAGTCCGGATGTTGGCTTTTCGCAGTTCATAGATGACGGGCGACGTCTCTGGTTTTAGAACGTTCTTCATGACCAGAAATCCCAAAAAGACGAGATCACGTTCTGCCGATTCTCTACGGGAAAGGCGAGCAAAAACAGAAATGTTCAAGCTACAAAAGCCCATAACAAGCATGAATAGTCCTAAGAATAACGGGAACATCCTCCAAAAATACATAAATATATCTCTAACCATCGTCCCTGTACTCTCTAATTCAGCCTCCTACTGAGGATCGTGATGTTTGATATTCATATTTCAAAAACAGTACTAAAAAAAAAAGGAGGAAATGGTCCAAAAGCAAAAGTGTCCTTTATTAAGTTACTCACCGGGATATGGCCTGAGCCTCTTCAAAGTTTTTGACAGAGCTGAGGGTTTTATAGGCAAAGGCCAGCACGCGGTAACCGTCCTGAGTGTACTGGCGCAACATGGCAGAGAAATCCAGAGGCACTAAAAAAAACAGAACAGAACCCAAGAATTTGGACTCCGTACATCAGAACGCCACGCGAGTGTCCGCTCGGACTCGTTTTGGAGAAGCTTATTCACCTGTCTCATTCCTGCACAGGCTGGCCACCATCTCCGGCGCCCCCTTCATGTAGAGATCACAGGGGGCATCTCCCGGCAGTTTGGAGATGACGCTCATTCTCTGCAGGGCGGAGGAGAACGGGAATCTCTGTAAGACGCCCACCGAGAGATGGTGTTTCTAGAAAAAGAAAAAAGCAGTTCACACCAACCGAAACTGGAGAGTCATCCCCCTTTAGTAAATACTCACTGAGCAGCGGCGAGATGGGACATATTATGTAGGACAGACACTCACCGGTCCATAGGGCTGCTCTTCCAGTATGGGGGGTTTGATCACCGATAAAACTTTGGTCCCAAAAAGTCCAGTTGCCTCTTCTGTGTCTCCATCTGTCAGGGTCTGATACACAGAAACCAAATAAATTCTGACCTTACAGTTACATACATGTTCATGTTCTAGAAATGTATCAGTAACTACATAATTCATTGAGGGAAGTTTGAAAACCCCTCCGCCCTTAGACGTGTAATAAGAGTGAGAATTATTTAGGTACAAATGATCTCTTCCAAGTTCTCAACGATTGCCACGCGGTACACATTCTTTAACGAGCTAATGAAACCTGGCTCCAGACAATCCCTCTATGGCGGTTCCTAGATTCTGGGGTTTAAAGAGATTATTTCAACACTTTTTCAGTCTCCAAAAAAAACCTCACGTTATTTGCCTTGATCACTGGAGGGACTGAGACCAGAGACACAGGGCAGAGGGTCCCATCAGAGGAGCGGGCGCTTGTTCACCTCTTACTCACCCAACCTGTGGAATCCATCATCTTTAGGTCCATGAGATCTCCAATGAGACTTTCTTTCAGCAGAGTGACCGAGTGGCAGGAGGCCAGCGAATACAGCAAAGGTCCGTCGGGCAGACACCGGGGCTCGTGTGTAATGGGCATGAAATGAGTGTTCTCCAGGGGGACCACCCCCCAGACGTCCAGGCCTTCTTCGGTCAGGGTGCCTGTCTGGGAGCAGGAGAGGACAGTAAGCCTCCTGACAAGGATGCTCTTACATTACAATTTATTCATGGAGCTCCAGCAGATCCGGCAGTTAAAAAGCTAACAGTAGAACGGAAAAGATCCCAAGCGGACAGTAACATTAATGTCGATACAGACAGCGACGAGGGCCCGCAGCATTCTGGTGGTCACCATTCTGGGGCTCCGTTTGAATGTACTGCTTTTCTGGGAGTCGAATGATTTTATTACGCTGATGTGAGCTCCTGGTTGTGTTGGTGGAGTTTGAGCCGCACAATACCTCTAAACACATTTCCGATTATCTATTAGTTCACAGCGACACTGCCGGCCAACGTGTCCCGCCGACTGAGTCTAACCCATCATGGACTTGGCCGTATCTACTTAACCTACCTTATCAAAGCAAACCATCTTGACCTTGCCGCAAACGTTGATACGCGGAGGGCTTATGCAAAAGATCCCCTTTTTCTTGAGACGACTCTGAGCGTAGATTGTGCCCACCGTCATGGCAGCCGGCAGCGCTGGAGGCACCACAATGGTGATAATATCGAGCGTGCGAATGATCAAATTCGACAAGCCAACCTGCAGAGACAGCGCAATTTACATTATGCTGGGGCAGAAAAAGGAGGAGAGAGTAAAAAACAATGGGAGAGATGGTAATGGAATTAAGTGGAGGAAAGAAGACGGGCCAGATGAGTGAGGAGAGGAGAATTACGAGGCAGGGATTCATTATTAGGGAGGGCAGAAAGAGAAGAAGTGGGCAGAAGTTATAAAGGGGGGGCAATAAGCGGACTGGCAGGGGGTGGTAATGGGGTTTATTCACTCACTTTGTTCCGAAGTAGAATCACAATGCTGTAAATGTTCCCAATTATGGCTGAAAAGGAGAGATGTTGGGTAAAAACTTAGAGTTTACATTTGTTAGCTACATAATGGCGTTGGGAGATAAGGAAAAGGGCCGCATGGAGTCCAACAGGGATCTTGCATCGATAAAACATTTAGAGAGCCTAAACCTGCCTCTAACGCCATAAAACATGCAAAATATTAGAGCATTTAATAATAATCCTCACCAAAAACAGCCAGGACCAGCACAAACAGGAACGAGTCCCTGTAGAACTTGAACTTGATGGGTTTGGGGTGCAGGATGGAGCTGACGAGATTCCCTTTGAGGGTGCAGAAACCTACACGGGAGTAATTCATCAGAGAAACCCCAAAGAACAAGACATGCTCTCCGAAACTCTCATTGCTCATTATTTATTTACAACGGCAGTACCATCTCTCGTGCCATAGAGCTCACCTGTTTTGGTCACCACGGCCATCACGTCTCTCTCCAGGTAGCTCTTGGCCTGGATGACTTGTGTCCCGCAGAAAAGCGTGTGCCGCCTGTGATCCTCCGGAGAATACACCGCGCTGGCTGACAGGGGGCTGTCAGGTAACGGAGTCTTCATTTCAGGAACACTCTCACCTAAACGCCGTCATGGAACATGAGCTAAGCTGGTGGGGAGAATGGCCTGAACTGGTAGTATATCGGGGGCTATTAACGTCACGCTCACTCACCTGTCAGCAGACTCTCGTTGACCATGCATTCCCCGGACAGCAGGACAGCGTCACACGGTAGCAACAAGCCTTCGGGAGGCAGAAGGATACAGTCCCCGGGCACCAGATCCTCCGAGCTCACAAAAACTTCCTCTGCAAAACAACCCACCGGCGTAACTACAGCATCCCCTCTATTACATCAATTTACGGAGGTGCAGCAGAAACGGACCCCCAGTCACCAAATCTACTGGGAACGCAGGTTTATCTTACTGTATCCGACTGTGGGTAATGAGCTCCCTTAAATAAAGCAGTAATTGTTTAAACCGAGGCCACCGTAAGTAAGGGGGCTTCTCATGCTCACCTCCAGTTACACGTCTCACTTTCAGACTCACAGACACTTTAACCATGTTACGCAGGGTCACGCTTTGCTAAAAGGTGCGAGAGACAGACAGACAGGAGCAGTTATAAATCAAATTTATACAATAGTTTATCTAGTTTAGTTTATGTAAAGTCAAATGAAATTACAATTCCATCAAGCCTGGGAATGGGGTCTGCCGGCTGGCCATGCCTGGGCCAGACCCACTTACCTTCCTGGTCTCGTACAGAGAGACCCCGATAGACACAACGGCGATGAAGATGATACAGCCGGCGTAATAATAGTAATAGTCACACATCCAAAGGATGACACTGAACACCTGGAATATGTAGAAGGGATTCAGCACCTGGAGAGAGAGCACGAGAGAGGACGATTAGGGCGCAGTCTGCCGAGTGCCACAGAAAACCGGGAGAATATACAGTTATTACTGAATTATGTGCGCTGGTAAAATTACAAAGGAAAACATTACATAAAAACGAGGATTTTGTGACATCACACGTGGCTTTGTGTACAACTGACATGATGTCACTCCGATGTTATTGTGTTGTTACTTAAGGTGCAGATATGCACAGTGACCGGGTAACAGAGTCCGACTAGCCATGCGCAAAACTCTCATATAATTAAAGGAAGTAGAACACCGACAGCAAGGTCTCGGAAGGACGGCAGAGCCCGCTAGTGGTCACTGGGGGTAGTGCATCCAGCCGCCTGCCAAGCAACTTCTACACCTACCTCATCAATTAACAGCCTCCCGTAAGATTTCACTGGAACGTTGATCTCGTTGGGGCCATAAATTTGCTTTCTGCCCAGAAAAAAGATGAACATTAGCAGCGGACTGAACGTTACATTGCAGCATTGGGAAATTACCGGCGACTAGAATACCGGCATTCCGATTGAGTCTGTCGGGGCTTCATGTGGGATCCATTAACGTTGTCTCACCTCATACTGTGATCCGTCTGGCTCAGCCCGGATTGGGATCTCCGCAAATCCCCACAAGTCAGACCATCAGATAACGAACTGTAAGAAAACAACGATTAATAACCCGGCACGCGAGCCCGGAACCCACACCCCAAATCCTAAGCTGTGTCCCGAACACAGAACGGACATGTCCTCGGGGTATGGCACTGACTCAGAGACCGCTATAATGCCCCAATGTTCAGCGCCTGTTACCAATCACCTTCCTCGAGGAGGCTACAGTTTTCTAATCCCAATCCTTTGAGTCAGTATCGATTGATGATATGCCCCGTGGCTCACGCCGTCGCCTTATTCCAGGCCAGAGGTTCCCTTACCAGACCTGGATGAATCCGTGTGAAGCGTGACTCCAGATGTAGCGCGTTCCTTCAAACACAAAGTATCGGAGCGTGGCAGTCTGCGGAGGGAGAGCAGCAGAGTCACGACGGTGCGAGAGTCTCCGGGTACACAGAGGAACGAGCCGATTCCCACCCAAAAATTACTTTGTCACTAACAATCACAAACATAATTACAAATGTTTCCAGACATTGATACAAAATACAGAGCCTGGAGTAGTAGCAGGTTTTTTTTGTCTTCAGTTTCATGAAGGTGCGGGATCCCCGAGTATTATTCCCCCCCGGCTCTGATAACCTCACCTCTTCCTTGTTGTGTAACTGGATCGTGTCCTTAAAGTCGTCCTCATCGGCGACCCCGATCACCACACTGCCATTACCCGCCGTGCCCAGGCGCCCGATGGCATCGCGCTCCAGGCTGTGGGGGCAATAAACACAGAATTAAAGGGGTAACTGGACGACTCAGAAAGCTAAGAGTTCCCCCAAATAAACATTTCCGCGTAAATTCACTCATTACACCGCGTCTTGTATTTTTTGTACCCGGCGCACTCATGGAATGGAGCTCTCGGCGTTGAAGGCTTGAGCACAGTTTGTCTGACCGAGTTGATGTTTTACCATCTGAAACATCCAGGGATCGTCTACACCAAGTGGCCCATGGGGTTTTAGCTAAACAATTCCCACTCAAGCCCCTAATTATTCCCCCCCAGCCTGTGTTTTGCTGGGCAGGAATCTACTCGGCTGGGACGGGGACGGGGGGGTTACATTCGGTGACGTACCTGGCATCCACGCCGTCCTCGGTCTGTACCCGGGCAATGGCCGTTTGTCTGAACGCATCCTGCAAACACAGCAAATGACCTGTGAGTGGAGACGCCGAAGCACCCGCGGGCTGCACTCGTATACAGCAAATACTAAATCCCTTCATCACGACGCACGCAGACAGGGCGAGCGCCCGCCGGGTAACCCACCTTAATCGCCACCCAGTCAGCCTCAGCCAGAGGGCATCTTCGGCAGGTCATCAGGATGTAGAGCCGCGGGCGCCAGTGGAAGACGACGAGCAGGACGCCCAGGGTCAGGACGCACAGCGTGTAACAAGCGACCGTCTGCCATGTTACTTTCCGGTAGCCGATTATCTCCTGCGGGGGTCACAATGGGGGGGGGGGGTTACACATGGTGGGGGGTATCTAGAGGGGGTATCTAGAGAGAGAGAGAGGTTTGGTGATGGAAATACTCCATTCCAGGACATTCCAGGCGGATCAAGCGGGAATATATAATAAATGCTGATTATTTAGAATAATACGCATAATCGTCTACGTGCTGCTGATTAACGCACAAGAAGCGCAACAGTCCCCACGCCATCCGGCGGGGCAGTCGTAACCCCATGCACTCACCATGCGCGGCTGGGACTCGCGGGCCGGGAGGGAGCCGTAGTTGCAGGGCAGCTGCTCACCCAGCAGTTTGCGGCTATCTGTAAACACACAAAAGACGAACAACGCTATTACACACGGCAAGCGAGCCCCGATATAACGCATGAAACGGGGCATTTACAGGACAGCCGGGGGCTGTTATTCCGCGGCGGGGATCTCACGTGGTTCCCGGTGTTTATATTTTAACCCGGAGATCTTCCTGCGCTCCGTCTCCTCGCTGGACTTTACCCCGAGTAACGGAAGCAGCCGCCATCACCCCAGGAAAAGAGCCCCGGGAATTACCCCTCTTTAAATGCAATAAAACCTGATGGTACCAGCAGCTCGTCGCTGCGTTTAGTTCAGGGACGCCTCGCCCGTATACAAGGAAGAAGAGAATAAAGGCTCGGCTGGGCTTCATACCCAATATTTTGGTTTCTTAACTTAATGTCACATCTGGGTAAATGACATCATAGCCGGGTCAGAGCATTTAACGGTACAGGAGGGGAGTTTATTTCAAAGGAAGAGAACAAAAGACCATCATCTTAAACTAGGGGTAAGAGGCTTCACATGGAACGTAAGGGAGCTTTATCTTACTGAGGCTGTGAGATAAGTGGAACAGCCTCCCAGCAGAAGTGGTAGAGGCTAATACAGTGAGAAACGGGCAGACTAGACGGGCTGAATGGGTGGTATCTGCCAGCAGGTCCTAATAAATTGTTCTTTAATATTAATATAGCAGCCCGTTTCCATACTATCCTGAGTATCGCGGGGAGGAAACACCCGTATTCATTACATAGAGGGCGGATGTATGTTTGCTCTGCGGCGTGCAATCATTCGTTGGGAGTTTATCGAGGAAAAGCAACGTTTCCACCGAGAGACGCGACACCAGCGGCTCCTAAACGTCCCCCGAGTTCCTACGTCCCGAGCCCCAAATTCTGGAGTTAGCAAAAAAAAAAAATCCGCCTGGGGGGGAATAAGTCCCAGCGCCCCAGAAATAAAACATGTACATTTTCTGAGCATTACTCTGGAAGATCTGCCTGCTGCACAGAGTACAACACTACAGCACATGTTGGCGACACGCGTCCTCACACACCCAAAGTAAAACACGACATGACAACATATATGGGCCAGGCTCTATATCCGAACCTCAGGACCCCGGAAACCATTAGCTTTCCCCAACCCTCTACTAACGCCATAATCTACCGGACGGAGACGTACCGGCAGGGCGGCAACTGGAAGCAGCAGCCCTTAAAGTCAGATGAAAGAGTTAAACCCAACAAAGAGATCAGCAGCCGGGAACGTTCAGAATCCAGCGGATTAAAGGGACCCCCTATAACCCGAGACATTAACCTCATTTAACAAGGACCCTGAGCGTGGGGCACATTCACTGCCATCCGAGAGCCGGGGAGGTTCAGCGACCGGACGGACCTTGCCGGATTACCCCCTACACCCCCCGGTCCTCACCGTTATCACCGTCCCCGCCGTGCACCTGATGCCCCGTAGCAGGTGTCTCTCCCGGGGTAAATCTGCTCGCTGCGTCACTCGGAATCCACGGCGGCCGCTCCCACGCGTCACAAACAGCCACACGGTCACCGGGGGGGGGCGGAATTATTGCCTCCTGAACAGGTTTTTCCACCCAGACGTGGAGATTGCGTAACCCTTTCAGCACCAGACAAAGCTCTTTACTGGAATGAAAAGACGGCAGGGACCGTCAGACAAAACAGTTATCGCTCCCTAAGGATGGCCAGGGATTCCTGCCCCAACGTTCACACCTTACGCCCCCAAAATAATGCAGCTTCCGGGAAAGGGCTGCCATTAAATCGTGTGCCCTGCAACATGTATTTTCCAACCACCACAAGGGACGTATAAACCGGGGGGGGGGCTCCCATTAAATTGTGTGCCCTGCAACATGTATTTTCCAACCACCACAAGGGACGTATAAACCGGGGGGGGCTCCCATTAAATCGTGTGCCCTGCAACATGTATTTTCCAACCACCACAAGGGACGTATAAACCGGGGGGGGGCTCCCATTAAATCGTGTGACCTGCAACATGTATTTTCCAACCACCACAAGGGACGTATAAACCGGGGGGGCTCCCATTAAATCGTGTGCCCTGCAACATGTATTTTCCAACCACCACAAGGGACGTATAAACCGGGGGGCTCCCATTAAATCGTATGCCCTGCAACATGTATTTTCCAACCACCACAAGGGACGTATAAACCGGGGGGGCTCCCATTAAATCGTGTGCCCTGCAACATGTATTTTCCAACCACCACAAGGGACGTATAAACCGGGGGGGCTCCCATTAAATCGTGTGCCCTGCAACATGTATTTTCCAACCACCACAAGGGACGTATAAACCGGGGGGCTCCCATTAAATCGTATGCCCTGCAACATGTATTTTCCAACCACCACAAGGGACGTATAAACCGGGGGGGCTCCCATTAAATCGTGTGCCCTGCAACATGTATTTTCCAACCACCACAAGGGACGTATAAACCGGGGGGGCTCCCATTAAATCGTGTGCCCTGCAACATGTATTTTCCAACCACCACAAGGGACGTATAAACCGGGGGGCTCCCATTAAATCGTATGCCCTGCAACATGTATTTTCCAACCACCACAAGGGACGTATAAACCGGGGGGGCTCCCATTAAATCGTGTGCCCTGCAACATGTATTTTCCAACCACCACAAGGAACGTATAAACCAGGGGGGCTCCCATTAAATCGTGTGCCCTGCAACATGTATTTTCCAACCACCACAAGGGACGTATAAAGCGGGGGGGGCTGCCATTAAATAGTGTGCCCTGCAACATGTATTTTCCAACCACCACAAGGGACGTACAAACCGGGGGGGCTCCCATTAAATCGTGTGCCCTGCAACATGTATTTTCCAACCACCACAAGGGACGTATAAACCGGGGGGGCTCCCATTAAATCGTGTGCCCTGCAACATGTATTTTCCAACCACCACAAGGGACGTATAAACCGGGGGGGCTCCCATTAAATCGTGTGCCCTGCAACATGTATTTTCCAACCACCACAAGGGACGTATAAACCGGGGGGGGCTCCCATTAAATCGTGTGCCCTGCAACATGTATTTTCCAACCACCACAAGGGACGTATAAACCGGGGGGGCTCCCATTAAATCGTGTGCGCCCTGCAACATGTATTTTCCAACCACCACAAGGGACGTATAAACCGGGGGGGGCTCCCATTAAATCGTGTGCGCCCTGCAACATGTATTTTCCACGCATGATAAGATCAAAAACAAACAGTATTCTTTACTCTTTCAGCGCTTGCGCCTCCCTGTGCTATAGGATAGCGTCCCCTTAAATAAAGAGACCCAAATCCCTACAGAACCAGGACCTACGAGCTGGGATCGGGGTATTTACCTATACACAGCACGGGGTACAGACACGGGCCGCGCATGCACTGCATATTACAAACAGGATTATCATCACAACAGGCTTAACTCTAACCGTTAAAGTGCCTTGTTTCAAACCACGTTCACAATTTAACATTGGAATCTGCACGATGGGGAGGAAAAAAATCCACCAAGCCCCTTTAAATCATTCTGAAATGCCCTACACTGTCCCTTTAAAGCATGCAGCTCCATCCGGCGACAGTGACATATGTAATTTTTAATTAACGGCATGACGTGGGCACTCTGGCCCCCGGCTAGTGATGCCTGGCACCGCCGCTGATAACCCGCGTGTTAGTGAATAAACACGAGGCTATTTGTTTCCCGTCGGCTCGATCCTGGGAATCGCCTCGATGCAGGTAATGTAGATAATTTTGTGTGATTAGCAGAAACAGGATCCGCGGCCTCTGAGAGGATCTCAGACTTAAAGGGATATTAACGAAAATGCTGAAAATTACCCAAAATTCTAATTTCTACAACAAAATTAATTAGACTTTTTTTGTTTTGCGATATATGAAGGATGGCGACTTGGAATCAGCGGGACTCCTAAACTTTTGCTGTACTGTCTCTTTAAGAGCTGTCCCTATGCTGGCCTGATTTACATAGGGGGCCGAGTACAGCTCAAACGCTGTCGGGCGCCCCGTAATTAAACCAATTAAAATATAAAGAAATTATTCCACTTTGTCAAACATTGTGAGATAGAAAATCAGCCCTAAACGTAGAGGCGTATGGCTGTGGGCGCTCGCCGCAGGGGCCGGTAAGAGAGCAGCCGCCTGGGGCCACAATCACTGAGCCCCACCGCATACGCAAGGTATAATCAGCGCTGATTATAGGGTAACGACACATAGGGGGTCCGCAGCAGAATCCACGTCCAGCCAGAATCCCTACAAACCTGGTCAACACGCTGGTGCAGGGCCAACGGCACAACTGGTCTTACTGGATTGTGGTGGCCAGAACTGGGTGGCGTTCGGGACAAAGTTCTGGGCTTTGCAAAGTGACCCGGCGATAATATACATTTTGTAAACGGGGGATTAGACAGACCGGGCCGACGGCTCTCATCCGCCGGCAGATTCTGCCTTTCTATTGCCCTGTGCTGGGGCACGGTGACCATATAGGAGCGGCAAGAGACCGCCAGGGAGTTTGGGGTTAATCTGTCTGATACAAAGCATGTGATCCCACGAGTAACACGTCACAGAGACTGCCCCGAAACGACCCACAGATCATTCGAAAAGCTCGTCAGTCTCCGGAACAACAATGCAGACTTATGTTCAGATAAAAACAGCCGTAACCCGCGAGTGATTTCATTCGGAAGAAGTAGAGACTACATTTTATACCGGCCTCGCCACCTTCGCCAATCCTAAACATACCGCGGGGGCCGGCCTCCCCTGTCCAGATACCGCGGGGGGCGGCCTCCCCTATCCAGATACCGCGGGGGGCGGCCTCCCCTGTCCAGATACCGCGGGGGGCGGCCTCCCCTGTCCAGATACCGCGGGGGCCGGCCTCCCCTGTCCAGATACCGCGGGGGGCGGCCTCCCCTGTCCAGATACCGCGGGGGGCGGCCTCCCCTGTCCAGATACCGCGGGGGGCGGCCTCCCCTGTCCAGATACCGCGGGGGGCGGCCTCCCCTGTCCAGATACCGCGGGGGCCGGCCTCCCCTGTCCAGATACCGCGGGGGGCGGCCTCCCCTGTCCAGATACCGCGGGGGGCGGCCTCCCCGTCCACATACCGCTGTGGCGGCGAGATTCCCCTATCCAGATACCGCGGCAGCGGGGAGCCTCTCCTGTCCAGATACCCCAGCCTCCCCTGTCCAGATACCGCGGCGGCGGGGAGTCTCCCTTGTCCAGATACCCCAGCCTCCCCTGTCCAGATACTGCCGCGGCGGCGAGTCTCCCCGTCCAGATACCGCAGCAAGTCTCCAGGGGAAGAAAAAGTGGCGATAAGTGAAAACAAATAATAAAAAGCACACGAAAATCCTGGAAAGCAGATTAACCGGCAATGCAGAGGAGAACCTGACAAACTGGAGTATCTCAGCAATCCTGTTCCAAAACACACAGCGTGATAAGGGTATAAAGGGCCAACGCAACCCCCCAATCCACGGCAGAGACTGCAGACCCTCCCGACACCCCCGCTGCCGGCCACAGAAGCCCACCGTACGCACACATCAAGTGTCATAGAGGCTACGAGGACACATTTTCCACTAAACTGACCCCATGAACAGAACTTGCCAATATGGGAAAAGCCTCATTGTCAGTGAAACGCGTCGGATATTTCCTGCAGCAGCTCTGGGATCTGTATCGTGATTTACGGACCCGCGGCCCACATCCTCCTTTGGATGCCCGATTACTGATCCGAGCGCTTTCCATGAGTCCCGCATCGATCCGTACAAACCGTGTGTCTCGGCTCTGCATCTCTATTCAAACACTCCAAGCGAGACACTGTCTGATTATCTGCGGGAATCAATAAACACGGGAGTGATTTACTACCTGCAGGGGAAATACGTTCCAAATACTAAGTAACTTCTCTGAAATCACACAATACACAGTCTCAGCCCGGCAACAACACGACATCATCCGTTACATCACAAACACGCGATTCCTGGCGATCTCCGGAAGACTTTCGCGTATAGTATAGTGACATCAGAGACTTCCACCTCCAATCAGAGGAAAGGACCTAAGAGGTTTCTTCTTCAGAGGGGGGGGGGGCTGGAGGTCTTCGGAATTCCACGCCTTTTTGGCCGTCTCTGACTTCAGACCCCCGCATCGCTTGGACCTGAACTCCTGAATCCATTCTCCTTACTAACCGGCAGAAACACCCCGAGTTACCGGTAGCTGCCCGAGATACGTTATACTGTAGACGTTCTGTTACGTTCCGGCCCTGAGGGCCAACAAATAAAGCCTTGCTACGGTTATTATTCTGGAGATTCCGTATTATTCAACCTTTGCCAACGGCCCAGAACGTCTTTCCAAATCCACGATTTACGCAAAAACCCTCCTACAATCCTAAAAAATAAAGGAAATTACCTACCCCCCCCCCCCAGGTCTTTATCTCAATTACGAGCAAAGCCAAAGATGTCTTCCCATTTTTTAACCCCGCATTGACCTCGTACAGGAATTGCTTCCTCAAAATGTAGCCGCTTGGTTGTTCATTTCCAGTAACGACACATGAGCCCCGGGTCACAAGGCGAGTGCTGCTGATCACGCTGCAAGTCACCGTCCCTCTGAGGTCCCGAGAGCTTTTCTAACGTTCCGTTTTCTTCAAAATTGCCTTAAAAAAAAACTTCCACTAAATCGCCCTCATTTAACGGGAAACACGGAACGTGCAGAACAGATCTGCGGGCAAACATACATGACATTTGTTTCCAGGGCCACGCGTGATGGGTTACAGGGTAAGTATAATGTAGGAGGGTAAAAGCATTCATCACATAGGGGCACGTTTACTGGTCCCCACTGGGAAGGACTGGGATGACTTTGGTCACTGTGGAGCGGGGAGAAGAGACTGGAAATAATGATATTCTCGCGGTGAGTCTGCCGGGGGGGCTTTTTACACAATATGTACGAGCGGCACGCGGTGTAAATTAATAATGAGTATCACAGCTGCTTGTGACAGACACGCGATAGACACGGATTTTGTGTTGACTCCATGCAGACGTTGCTTATTACATGACTGATCGCTTCATACACGTCATGTGTCCTTGTCTGTGCTGCTTCCTCGTTAGATCTATTTGGGTGATAATGATATCTGCCATCTGCCCAGGTGTCCCCCCACCCCCAGGCTCCGACCTCCTGCCCCGAATGCAGAATTCGGGGAAACAGGAATTCCACATAAAGTTCACATTATTTCTCCTAAAGGAATGGGCCCCAGAGAAAGCTCGGCGGTCTCCCTGCCGGGGACGCTGTATGGTATCTGTAGCTCTTCCGCACCAGTCACATGCATTTAGATATTAGAAGAAGATGCCAGGTGCAGCTTTACCAACCAAATGTACGTTTTAACTACACGCCTCGCTCCGCCATTACAGTGTAACAGCTAATAGCTTACAATCCCCTCATCCCTGCACATCCCAGTCACCCCCCTGGTGCCCCCTCAATACCTGTCCCCCTCCATACCCCCCCTGTACCCTCTCAATACCAGTCCCCCGGTGGCCTCTCAGTGCCAGTCCCCCCCCTCAATGCCAGCCCCCCTTACCCAACCAGTCCCCCCCGTACCTTCTCAGTGCCAGTCCACCCGGTGCCCCCTCAGTGTCAGCCTCCCTTACCCAGACAGTCCCCCAGGTACCCCTTTAGTGCCAGTCCATAGTAAATCATTCCCTCCTTCCAGTGCCCAGGGTCTCCAGCTGCCCCCTGACAGTTTTTTCACCTCATGACTCCTCTCAGTGCTACACAGAAGGCTAATCCCCCCGGTGCCCACCTCTTACTATTGTCACGGTGCCCAGTGGCTGCCATGGCCTCCATTTCCCAGTCCCTGGGCGGTGTTGTTGCCTCACTCATGCCCCGGCCCCACAGCTCTCACCTGCGTCCATCCTGCCCCCTCAGCCCGGCTCTCATCCCGGCAACAACCGGGCACAGGCTGTCCCGCGGAGCATGCTGGAACTTGTAGTACCTCCACTAGCCTGTCAGCGGAGGGGCGGGGTTCTGCCATGTGCATCATCCCAGGGGAGGAGTTACTCGGGTCAGGGAGGAGTAATTCCATATCTAACAAGGAATTAGCTCTATAAATAATAGTTAATACCCCAGGCTGCTGACAGGGCAGGGGCAGATTATTCCCTTTTACTACATACATTTAGTACACAGGCACATGCTGTGTGTATTATCAGGGGCAGGCAGGGTTATCGATAATAATAAATAATAATCAACTTACCCTGTGCTGGGGTAACAGGGCAGTCCTGGGATAACCTTGTTATGCTGCATTCTCTATGACAGTTAGTCATGTGTTGACACAATGTCATGTGAAGATTAACCAGGCTCCTGACTCCCATCACACACAGCACATCAAATCAGTCCAATAAAATCTGCCTGCTGATAGAGTGAATTGGAAGACACCCATACTTGCCAATGTTTGCTGGGTATGAGGGTATCGCAGGGTTCTACAGCCCTAAAAGCCCCAATAATGTCTATAGAAACAGCAGGAAACCCCAAAACCCTGCCACCAGCCCCACCTCTAACCACACTCAGAAAGGATCCAGTACTGGCCCTAGAGATTCTAGGAACCATGACCAGCTGGGGATGTGTAGGTCTTACAAAATCATAGGCTGTGGCTGTCTAAGCTTGATGAGAGTTGTGGAACCTCAGCTGTAAACATGTTAAGATCCGCAGACATTCGACGTGTTGGCTGCAGGAAAACGGCCGCATGTGCTTAATCACACGGGTCGCACGGGGAAGTGAAAATAACGAACGTTAGGTCCAGCACGCGGTTACGCCGGCTTCCTTAATGTGCAAGCATGCAACCAGAGAGGGGAAAGCAACGGGGGCTTTATATAGTGAAGCCTTATCACCAAAACAGATAAACCACTCGCTGCCTTCCGCGCCCCCGCTATCACTCTACTCCGGGTGCCGAGATGTAAACGCACCGTTGAGGGTGAAATACGGCTGCTTATTCCTCAGTAGACAACACACTTTAGACAAGGTTCCCAGTATCAAGGGCTCCATATCGAGCAGCGTTGTGGTTGCCCAGCCCTCCTCTGCCAGTGCTGCAGCCCGATACATGTCTGGCTGGTGCTTACTAAGGGGGTTAAAGGTCATCCGCAATCGGCATACAGAGCTCTCCATGGTACGCAGTAATCTGTATCTCTGTAATCTGTAAAACGCCACGTTCTATCACATTCACACATCCTGCTACAGCCTCCTGTTCGTGAGAGAAGACGCCAGTTGAGGAAAATAAAGACGTAAGTTGTTTATTACCTCTTAACATCCTGAAACTTATAATCAAACACCCAGCAGCAGTGCTAATGGCCTGCAAGCCCTAGGAAGCACACGGAGTACAAGGGGTAGGCGAGTGCTGCTGGGTCCTCGCTCCGCTGTCAGGACCGCAGACAGGCGTCACTCCAGAGAGCGGATATATATATGTACACTTTTATGCGCTGGCCGCTTTTTTATCTTTGTAGGTTGCCATCATCTTCTTGATTTCAGCAATAGCTTTCCCAGGATTTAAACCCTTAAAGGTGGAAAGGAAAAGACAGAACCCGCTTTAGAACGAGGAAGCGTTACAGAACAAAACACACGTGCGGAAACGGCAACTATTATTCATTATATATAATATATATATATAATATTCTTGTATATAATCCAGGATCCAACATATCCACATCCCTGCTAATTCTGCATACGTAACACGAAAATAGGTTACCACGGTAACACTTAAAATGCTTTCATTTCTGGAGACCTGGTGGGGTAGATACCTTGGGGCAGGCCTTGGTGCAGTTCATGATGGTGTGGCAGCGATAAAGAGAGAAGGGATCCTGCAGTTTGGCTAATCGCTCCTCTGTATAGTCGTCCCTTGAGTCAATCATCCAGCGATACGCCTGCAAATCACAAGAGGGGATGGAAGTGAAATATTCATGCTAAAGTACCCCCCATGTATATCATGATTTTACATAATAATTACTAGACAGGTGAATAATCACCGACAGGGACCCAGAAGGCACCGAGTCTACCTTACCTGCATGAGGACAGCGGGCCCAAGGTATTTATCTCCGTTCCACCAGTAGCTGGGGCAGCTGGTACTGCAGCAGGCACACAGAATGCATTCGTACAGCCCATCCTGCGCAGAGAGGGGAGAAGGAGAGAATTATTATTATTATTCATAATCCATCACTTTTATGGAAATCTCAGCCCAAACTCAGCCGGGCTCTTGGTCTGAAAAGAACCGTGAACCAAACCCCTGGCCAGGTGTGCTAGCACTCACCAGCTTCTCGCGATCCTCGATGGACTGGAGATACTGCTCTTTGCCCTGCATGGACTCATCCTTCTTCTTCAGATAAGGCTCAATAGATTTGTACTGGGCATAGAAATTACTCAGATCCTTGGAAAGGGAAAAAAATGTGGTTCTTTTGGACATGGAAATGCACCCATTAATGTTATCATTTACAGTACCTTCCTAGCATGGTCAGCTTGTATTTATCAAGAGAAATTACATTCAGCGTCACACAGCATAGGTTTTCCCGTTCTCGCCATACTTACTGGCACTAAGTCCTTCACAACGTACATGTGGGGAAGAGGGTAGACCTTTGACACTTTATTAATATTGGTGTCAATTTTTGTGGTGCAGGCCAGGGTATTACCGCCATTGATGTTCATGGCACAAGACCCGCAGATGCCTAGAGCAAAGTTACAGAACATAATCATCATCATCATCATGATAATACATATTTTCTCCATCATTACCAATTACAGTCAATTTACCTTCTCGGCAGGATCTGCGGAACGTAAGCGTTGGATCGATATCATTTTTTATCTTAATTAAAGCGTCCAAAACCATGGGGCCGCAGCTGGGATGACAAAACAACCACAGAGACTATGTGAGCAGGACTGAGAAGTAACCAATCCATCAGAAACTATACAGCAGACTGCGACATCTACATTCGTGTGTAACAGATCAAGTGTGAACGAACCAAACAGCCACCTCTATTCCCACTCACGTGTTTAGGTCAATTTCGTAGGTCTGCATGCGCGGCTTGTCTCCAGCCTTATCTGGGTCCCATCTGTAGATCGCAAACTTCTTGATTCTTGCCGCAGCCTCAGAAGCCGGTGCAGCGGCCGCTGCCGTCTGAGCCCCGCGGGAGACCTGTAACCAAAAGACTGAGATAAGAAGGCTGCGAGGTGACACGCGTGTGTAACACTCCTGAAACGAGCTTAACATGATCTCGGAGAAGCGGGACACAATGTTTCACCTGCGTCAGGAATTGTAAGGCGTCACCTTTAATTGACAGCAGATGTCCACAAGGCTTATTATAAATGAGAAGATATAAAAGCCTGTGACTGGGAATCATCAGACGGTTATTTTAAGTTCAAATTAATATGTGTATTTTGTTTTTAAGCAAAAAAGCCTGATCTTTGAGTACAAGTCATATTATAACATAAAACGTTCTGTTCCTGGTCACCAGAGTCTGGAATTAAGCTGACCCTTGGTCTCTGAGCATATATTTGGCAGTGATCCTTCTAGGAGGAGACCGGAGCACAACCCGCTTAAACAATATTACTTGTTGCATTCTATGCCTTAAAACAACCTCGACATATAAACCCTCTATCAGTGGTTCTCTGCAGCCCATCAGGAATCGGGTCTGAATCCTCCTACTGCGTAAAGGTGACAACAGGCAGATCTGTCGCAAACTCTGACCTACCCGTCCTAATAATCAAACGTGTGTCAGTGGTCTGTGGGGGTGACAGGCGAGCGGCGGTGGGTCTGTGGGGGTCTGCAGCGGCGACAGGCGAGTGGCAGCGGGTCCGCGGGGGTGACAGGAGAGTGGCAGGCATGTGGTGACAGGAGTGTGGCAAGGGGTGACAGGCGAGTGGTAGCAGGTCTACAGGGGTCACAGGCAAGTGGCAAGGGGTCTACGGGGGTTGCAGGCGAGTGGCAGGGGGTCTGCGGGGTGACAGGCGAGTGGCAGGGGGTTACAGGCGAGAAGCAGGGGGTCTGCGGGGTGACAGGCGAGTCACAGCGGTGTAGAACACAGGGCTCCATCTCCTGGACAAGCACTAACCTGTAGGGCCCCTGCAGTCCTCAGGACGGGTGCGCTAAGTCTCAAGGAGAACACGACCGCAGCCATTTTTCCTGTGACAACTGAGCCTCCTCCGAGCTCCCACAATGCATGCGCCTGGACCTTTCAGCATAGAGACGCAACGACCTTCCTTAAAGCTCCTGGCTAGAGCGACGACAACAACACGTACAGTCTGTCTCTGCTCTCTATGGTGTTTGCGGGCGCTCTGTCCCGGGGTGGTGATCTCTCTGGTTGGTTGGATAACCATCTAGGGTTTCTATGGTTACAGAAGTTGTGTAAGTCTCCTCAGCCACCGGGTCCATGGCTAAGAGAGAAACCAGTTTGCATGTGCTTGAAAAATTAACCCTTTGATAGCCAGTTATGACGATTCTATATAGTGACTCACCAAATGTGTTACCCAACTGGCTCCAGTACCGGTCCTCATTATTTAATAGTCACCTGCATTCAAGCAGGGATATCAACCATAACATACTGGGAGCAAAAGCACCGACTGAGAGTCTTATATGTGACCCCACCGGGGAGAATATGAAGGAGACAGCTCCAGACTGTGTGACCCCTGAGAATCTGCCCCTTCACCCCGAGACTCCGAGTGAAACCCTGAGAGTTCCCAGGTACGGTCATGTCGTACGTGTAGGGGGTGCATTTGTTATGGGGTTTCTGTGTATCTGGCGTGGAGAGTGTAAATGAATGGTGTCCCGGAGTAAAACGCACAGCTGGGTGTCCTCATGAATGCAGCGAGAAGGCGAGATGGCTTCCAGTGATGTATTTGTTCCCGCTCTTCCCAACTGAGAGGACGCGCGGCCAAGAGGCAGTATGGGGCAGGCACATGGCTCCTGAATCTAAGACGAGACCAACGACTGATTATGAGTCTTTACCTCAGTCATACCATCCAACCATATCTGAAGAAACTAGTCCAAGGATTCTCTTTAAGGAAAGGTTTCAACCTTCACCCCAATTTAAAGACTAAGGCTCCATAGAAATGGCTGCCGGTAAAGAACACAGTCTTGAATCTATTTGACTCCAATGCGTTTTTATTACATTAGTAATATATGATATGTCATATTCCCAATGCCACAGAACACGGGGCACATGCTTTAATGACATCATGGATACACTTTAACACGCGAGACAGAAACATGGCTGTTATTTTGTGGCAAGATGGATGAATTGTGACTAAATCAATTTAATTCTTCCACATAAAATGCCGGACCTGTTTGGAAATTTAATTTAGTAACAAGTGATCCTCTTCTGGAGGAGCTTCCTGATGCCGTACAAAAAGAGGCTGTTTTCACAATTTCTTTATAAAATTAGGACACAAGAGCAACATTGGTGAATATAGCAGCATACAGCAGAGATACATTTATTGTCTACGTTCTAAAGAATCCAAAAAGATACAGAAAGACCCAGAAAATGGAGAAATGAATGCCCATAAGGAAAAGTAGCTGAAATGACAACATTTCCAGAAACAGAATTAGAAAACTGTGGAACAACAAGTTAGTACTGTAAAAAAAATATGATTGCATCCTTCTCCAGGCACTTTCAGAGTTAGTCCCAAAAACAATACAAAATATAGGTATTTTAATACAAAGAAAGCAAGGGAAGGAAATAGGAGGGGCGGACAGACGGTATATAAACTGCAATCCCTGGTTACCATAGCAAAGCACTAGAAATCCATTTTGTTTAAAATAGGAACAAAAATCTAATGAACCTGGTGGTGTGAAGCCAGGGGACAAATCCCTTCTGATCTGATAGATTCCCATTGGAATCCTGTTGTCTTACCAGAAGACCCACCACGTGTGTCCAGGCTGCCCAAATGACACAATGACCAATTTCCACTGCTCAACTAAAAAAAAGACCCCCCCAGCAAAGATGGCCACCCACAACTGGAAACTGCCGGGAATAGCACAGCCACTAGGGGGCGCACTAAAAACTACAGAAGGCATTTGTCCTCGGTTTCACCAGAACACCTTTAGGTAGAATCTACGTTTCAAGTTAAACATTTCTCTTTTGACTCAAGATAGGCTAGACTATTGAGAAGATAAGTTAGGAGTCAGTGCTCCAGTTAACAGGTTAATGTCTGGATAATCATTGAGCAGACAGACACAATGTCAGTAAAACATTTATATATTTTACTTTTGGGAATGCAGGGATTCCCAGATCTGTGACAATGTTACTAACAAGTGTAGTCTTGCTTAACCAGTGTTACGTGTTAAACACATCTGTTTAGAAAGTTAAATATATTATATATATATATATATAATGATATATACCACCTAGAATACCGGGGCAGGACCATAAGTACCGCAAGGTGAGCAGCTAGTGTTCGGAGAAACACAGACTGGCAAAGCAGGACATTCGGCTGCCGATCCCGAGCGATAGAAATACCTTGTGTCATACATGAAGCACGCCTTAAATGTTTACATACGTTTCTGTCGCGCTATCCTCATATGCCTGCTACGGGCATCCTTATTATAGGATTCCTTTTATACATAAGTTACAGAACTTCGTTTTCATTCAGAACAAAGGAGGGATAATTTAATCGCAGGTGGATGGCAAAACTATATTTCTAAAGTTATCTTGGTCACCGAATTTGGGTTACACTAGCTGTGTCTAAAAGTTTAGTAATCAGCAAAGCCAGTCACATCCTAAAATATGCTTTATAGGGAAAACCGGGGCTGCTGCAGAGAGAGGAGGTGGTTTACAGGGAGAACTGGTCATTATGGCTCTTCCATTTGCCACCATTTGAACGTGGAAGCCTTTCTGCGCACGTTGGTGCCACAGTGCACCTCCCCCAGTTTTTTGTGATATGACACGACGTCGTCGATGAACGTGCATCGTAACTCCAGGGGCTTGAGCAGCGAGATGACATAATCCTCCAGACAGCAGGTTTCCTTAATGATGGGACCATAAGGCTTGGGGATTCCCAGATCCTTCCCAAGAACAATCATGTTAACCTGAGCAGAGAAACCAGGAGAGTCATGAAAACCACGAGTTCAGTGCAGTAGAAAAACCACCATGTCCAGCACGTCGAGTCCCAGCTTCACCGGTACTTACCATGTTTGGGAAGAAAGCCAGAGCCTGGCCATTTTTTTCCAGTTTGAAGAGCGCAGGTATATCGATGATGTCCTCTTCTGTGAGTCCCAACTCCTGCTTCAGAATGTCCCGGTTCCAGTCAATGCAGTGCTGGCAAGAGAGGGCTCATCATTAACCTTGACCAACGTTTCATTAACTACGGAGTTCAAGAACCCAGGATGATGTTTTCTTGAGCCGTAATGGATGTATTCAGAGATCTCAATACATTATAATATCCCAGCAACGTTTTCTGCATCAGCAACATTTTTAGGAACTTTGGCTACTTAGTCCTAAGATTTGTCCAGCTTTACTCTCGCCATATCAATCCCAACTCTGATTCGCAGGGATATTTAGAAGATCTGTTCGCCCTTATTTATACGGATCTCTTACCTGTGCATAATTATTCTCCTGCACAATGGCATCCGTCGACAGGATCTTGGTGATGGTCCATCTTTTGGTTTCTAGACCTAGAGAAATGTTTGTCAAAGATAAAGTCATTCTTTAGTTGCAGGTTTGTAAATTAACTATATAAAGGTGAATTTGGGTAGCAATACTCTTCTGGTTCATCGTACCTTGGAACATTGTGGCGTCCCCGTGACCTTCCTGCTTATTTTCCTGGAAGACTCGGAAGCAGGTAGCAGGGCTGGCGAGGAGCAAACGGAACCCCTGGAAACATGCGGCGGTATTAAAAGGCAGCATGAAAAACACTTGGCAACGGAGGAAAATAAATGGGGGTCTTGATCAACAATGCCTCTGGCTCACAATATATTCCCCATCTGCAATTTGCCCTACAAATGTGACTTCTTTACTACCTAATACTAAAAAAAAGTTTGTCTGTATATAATATACAGATGCATTGTAAATACTTATACCCTTTATATATTTAAAAAAGTATATTTTGTATTTCGCAGCATGCCTTTCATCACTAGGATACTGGACTTGGACAGGTGCGGTTAGTCATTTCCCCAGCAGGTGGCAGAATGGTACTGGGTATAAACTGGTGGGGCACTTGCAGTTCATGGCGTCTCTCTAGCACTGGAAAAAACCTTCTGCACCGTTTAAATGAAACGGAATAAAAGTGAAACCCCATAAAGGAATATTTTGAAAACTACCTTTTTATCGGGTGCTGGTATGAAAGTCATGAACTCATCCACGTGTCCCACATACAGCCAATCCGTGTAAAGCTCGATAGGAGACTGAACACGCTGTGCGTACAAAAAGTCTCGGATGACTTTGGCCATCCTCCTTCCAGTCGTACTGCATGTCGAACAAATGAAAGACAACACAGGGCGTGAGCATCCCACCTGAACATTATAGGCAAAACCTAAAGAGCGATAGCTCTTCACTATCTGTCCTATACGTCTCACTACCTCATCTGGATTACTTAATAAACACCCCTTCTGTTGGAAAGAGGGAGACATCCAAATAGGCTTCAAACAACTAATTAATGGACCATTTGAGTGGTTTGATTAAACCAAAAACCACATGGAATCTATGATAGAGGAAAGTGGTTTCTCTACTGGAGGATTTAAACCACAAAGGGGCAGATCATGCAAGTGTGAGTCTTTGGAGCCCTGCCTCAGGCTTCCCTCTATACACTGAGTGCAGTCTCTTATCTCCCACCCGCTCGGCAAACTTGCCACAGGTTCAGTAACAGAGCAGCTTTCATACACGCAGAGCTCCCTCTTATCCTTACGTGGGGAAACTGCTCCCGATCAGTATACGCCCCAGTGGATATTTCTTCCCTGAAACAGTCACGGGGGGACTGACTTCCAAATTCCCAAAAGAGTCAAGACTTGTCACTTCCGAAGAGGCTGCAACTTTCGTCACGTATCCAAAGTCTGGTCCCTGGCGTGAAAAAAAACAAAAACAGAAATGGTATAGACAAAAAGCCAAATTCTAGGAAAATACAGTTTTGTCAAAACAAAAAAGTAGGTCAAAGACAAATTTTACATCGAAGAATCACAAAAAAAAAGTAGGCAGCATTCTGTTTTGGATAGTTATGAAGTGAAGATTTGCATTTGTAGAGAAATTAGATATGGGGATTAAAGGCTGAGAAATGGTAACCGTCATGTTAGCCTTTTACGCTATCATTGTGATATATGTTGCTTGTGTGTACAGGTGTCTGCAAGATAAGAGCAATATTGATAGCAAATTAGATAATAATCAATCACAGAGTGATTACCCGCGCATGATGGCAGGTGCTGAGTGGTTGTGCTCGTTGTGGGTCTAGCGGCATGGGGCAGCTGCTTCGTTTATAAGGGGATCAGTCAGCAGGTTTGCTACTGTTACACACTCGAAAGAGACATCTTACGTCTCTCAGGATGACATGAAATCGAGACTTATTCCCCAAGTCCTTTTGGCAAGGTCTACTTATTACGATACAATTATAAACAGCTTTTCACTGAAAATACATTTGAATGGAGAGTACGTGGATTGAAACATGAGGTCACATCTGCAGAGAAAGTTCATTGATTTCTTTTCATATAAAAAGAGATTTAAAGTTTTTTTCTTATTCTTCCATTCCTGTAATGCTAAAGGCGTCGCGATTAATATCAGAATAATATAACAATTATTTTCAAAACTGAAGTGGATCTGAACTGAAATGTCATCAAATAACAAAGATGCCATCTGAAATACAAATGGCTGGCTGCAGTCCCAATCGTCGCTGGTAAAGATAATAGCACCCCTATGGTACAGCTGGTGCAATAATTCTGTGTCCGCAGGATGCGACTGACATGGACATCCTTTGGTCTCTCAAGCTTTGCAAAGTATGATCATTTATTGATAAGACATTGAAGCTCTCCTACCAGAAGCTCCCTGATTGGGAAATCCTTGAGTTCTCCATCTCTCGGTGAATCTAGAACCACAGGAAAGGTCTTGTGCGGAGCTTGGATATACCCAAATTCCATTTCGTCCTGCCAAGAAACCACAGCAGTCATACCTCCATTAGTATCAGATCCACAGGGCAAAATCTTGCTCACGCTTTGGGAAAGAACACAAACGCAGATGACTCTGGAAAGCACAGACCTGCATCCAGCGATCCCCGCGGTTCACGTACTCAAAGCAGATCTGAATCTTGTACTTTGCTTCGCTCACAAGACTCTTGATTTCTTTAAGGAAAAGGTAATTATCCTTGACACTACGGAGAGAAAAACGGGATCAAGCAATTACACGTTCCGTTCCTTAAGTCTGCAGAAATATTCTATTGGTTCCTATCAGACCATGTAATCAAAATAAGCTGAAATTTGATAAAATGTACATTTTATAGAAATACAAAGTCTTTCCCTGTTACCTGCAGACATAAACCTCGATGGGTTCCAGAGTATTTGGAGTAATGATGAGGGGGGCGATGCGGAAAGTGACCATGTCTGTAAAGATAGGAGTCTCTGGAATTCCCTATGTGAAAAAGAAATGACAAAGAATGTAAAGCTTTGCTGAAAATGTAACACACTTTATTATATCACATTCTTGTGTTACTACTAAACAGCCAAGACTGTGAGTGCCCTATAATAAACAGCTCAGATCTCAGGACAAGAAAAGAAAAGTCTTCCACATGACGAGACGTGTCAACTGTATTCCGAATTAAGACATCACATGGGGACACATTAACTTAAGGGAACCGGTAACCCTGCACCCTCTGGTGTAAGCCCCTAAGATCTCCTCCTGACACGGTGAAGTTCTGAGGAGCGCACGTCCTGCGCATGTTGGCAGCATCCCCCCCCAGCTGATAATGTTGTTAGCACTGAGAGACGGCTTTAAAGAGGAATGAAACTAAAGACAACCCAGCGGTGTCAAGAGCTGGATACTGTTACCAGAGACAGAACCATCTAAAATTGGAGGCGAGAAATGAGAGGGGCAGTAACCCAAAATACAAAATTATGGGACAACTACCAAACCAGCTCCAACTCTAAGCGTGCCAAAATGATTGAGCTGTGGCCATCAGACACATGGAATAATGGGACAACTACCAAACCAGCTCCAACTCTAAGCGTGCCAAAATGATTGAGCTGTGGCCATCAGACACATGGAATAATGGGACAACTACCAAACCAGCTCCAACTCTAAGCGTGCCAAAATGATTGAGCTGTGGCCATCTTTACATGGAAACAAAACATTTTTATTTCACTTTGACGATGGATCTTCTGCAAGTCTTCCGGAATACATAGATTATTTTGGACTCGACAGTTGCGGAACTCTGTCCACACCAGATGTTCTACCAATAAAAGAGTCCATGATGTTCCTTACCTCCACCTTAGTTTCCAGCAAGCTGGCTTTGATTGTGACCAGCCCGTTAAACCCAACGTCGGGAAAACGCAGACCTTCTACAAAGAACTCCAGCTCGTTGGTCCCCGTGTACCTAGCCTTAAAAAACAGCTTTCTCCTCCCAAGGACGTGGGTGTACATCTTATCTGTAGCAAGAAGACAAATACAAATCCGTAAGCTGGCGGACCTGCTAATAACTTGATCATCATTATAAAAGAAGTCCAAAGTATATATTTCTTCTGCAAATCCATTCTATAACCTTAAAGAAACGCTATCCCCATCAGCACACAAATGTTATTGTCCTAGATCAATGATGAGTTCTATTTATCAAAAGGTTAAACTCTCCCATGCACAACTCTCTGCCGGAGGATTGAATATGATTTCAAAGTTCAACATTAGGGACCTGCCAGGCTGCTAATATCCCATTACTGCAGGCTTTGTGATATCTCTAATCTGGCTAATATACATTCCTCTCGCTGGGAGGAATACCGTTACTTGCACCGCTCCCTGTTGTTGTAGTATCCGGTGTCTGTTGGAACATTCATTAATGGAGCAGGGATCTCAAACACAGATCGTGTTCTGAGTTCCTGCATTGGTGTTGATATCACTTCATGGAGTCAGTAGATTTGTCATTGTCAATTTAGCGAGGACCGTCTGGGTGTATTCATTCCAACCACAAATGAAGTTGTTCTTCCTCCACCTGTCCTAATTTTAATCGTCCAAGAACAAGGACACATTATTATTAACATATAAAAGTGAAAGACAAAGAAATCGATGCTATCGTGGAAGTAACGGTGGCATTTTGCCGTGCATGACGGGAGCGGATTTAGTGAAGAAGAAGAGTGTTTGAAGTCTGTAAGTCAAGACGCTACTGTCCAGCAGGACACACATCTGCATTATCAATCAGTACTCCGGGACAGGTCTTCGCTTAACTCGACCTGACTCTCGGGTCTACGATAATCCGCAGTGACGTCATTACTGACCTTGCTGAGTCTATAAAACCGATAGACACAGCATGATCACTAAACAGTACACCCCTGTCCCAGAGCGAAGACTGACAGCTGGAGACCCAACACAGTCGGGGATTGGGAGGGATTTGTGCCTCAAATCTTTGCTGAGAACAAACAGCGCACACACACACATACACACATACATACATACATAGCATAAAGGAGGAAAACTAATGTAAGGAATAAAAGTCACAGCAAGATGAAAAACAAAAAAAAAAAAAAGATACAGCCGTTTAGCAATGCCCGGACCATTACTCACTGTGGTAGTGAAAGACCCCTAGGTTCTGGGAGTCGGAGGCTGAGATGTAAAGCAGGAGGTGATACCCCGCAGGGAGCTTCTCTGGGCCACGGGTGCGAAGGACCATGCGTGACATGTCCAGCAGATCTACATTCAAGCAAACACAGATCCAGAACTCAGAACAAATGAATTATACAGCCGGAGTTCGGAGCAGTCTGATAATTACCTGCTTTACTCAGCATAATCTCATCGCCTCCATCCACCGTGCGAGAGAATAGACTGTCCTTGTCACAGTTCACCAGTAAGATGGCTCCTTTACCATCAGGACCCCATGTCCATGAAGCCTAAATGTATATATATACACAGTATGTCTAAATATTAGACACATGGTCAACACAGCCTACTGGAAGCTTTTCCTGGTACCTACTACCCTCTCTAATTTAAACCTTTCAAAGTTTGCTCTCTGCCTCATCCCATCCATCTTCACATTTCTCACTTAATCCAATGTTTAACTTTGATAAATCCTTTAATATATATAAATATATGTGAAGGTTTCTCCCCAAGTGTTGTGGTGCCACTTAATTCGCTTCAATTAGTAAATTTCACACATTTACCTTTTGAGGATTATTTTTCTCTACCACACCATCTCGGTCGGCATCCACATCCAGGGAGATTTCTGGGGAAAGAAAACATTAACTTATGACCCACTAGCCAAAGGCTAGAACCTAAGACTGTGCCGTGTTAAACATGTCTGCATAGCGGATTCCCTGCCCTACCAGGTCACATCCCGGATATGACAGACCATTGCTCTGTGGAAGGATTTACTCCAAGTAAGGAATATTCATCATAAAGGTAAACATAATAAAATAGATACCCAAAAAGTGGACAAAAGGCAAGTAAGTTTATGTCTTAGGAGACCCCGACACCTAATAATATGTATCAAGACGAGAAGATGAAGAAGGACTTCAGCTCCATGATGCTTTATGCATATAACAAGTCATGAATCAGGACTTTAAGGAAATTAGTCTACTGGACACATATTTAACAATTTTTCCAGCGATTTTCCTTCAATCAAGCTCCTCTTTTTTTGGCTCCTTCGTGTCACACTGACCTTACATAGTACACATTGTGTGACATCTTTATTAGAAATGCAGGGAGGACATGGCAAGGTTCAAGTTTCCAAAACTTGACAGAGGGATACCATTTAAGTCACAGTTCAGCCGAGGCCCCTCTCTGGTGACAGCTGTGAGACCTATAGTTCCCATGCCATGAACAGTTACATCAGCGAATATCCATGTGTCTGCATTTAATGTACCCTCTAAATAACTGCACCAACATGATCCTTAACCATTCCATTGCCAGTGGTCTGTGTGCCGTCTGCAAAGCCATGCAAAGCTACTTTTAATGGCATGGGCTGAAGGATCTATAGTTGCCAGAACTTCCTCACATTACCTAAATCGGGCTTCACCACTTACCAACGGCAGTGAGATATAATCCGGCTTTATCTACAGGCGCGTCCGATCCTTTCCCATAGTAAGCAAACGTGACCTGCAAAATCAGTCCTCGTGTTAATGTCATAAGATGCCAGCGTCACTTATGGCAATGGAGATGCCAAGAACATAAAACAAATCATGTACATCTTGCTACAGAAATGCCCCCAGTCCAGAAGCAAGTGCCGAGATATATATTGTCATGGTTTGGCTCCCTACCGCCATTAACCCATCACTAGTCTGTCAAGTGTATTATGGCGGAGTAGCACCAACTCACCTTTCCATCATTGGCCTCAGAGCTCGGGGCGCTCATCTGTAGTTCTACCATGGTTTTACTGGACAGAGGCCACAGTTTCTCTCCATTGATGACTTTCTGGTTGGAGATATCACTGTTGAGAATTTCAGCTTCGATGTTCTGTGTGTGGCGCATGCTGAACCACTTGCATTCCACTGGCGCCCCCCTGGAGGTAACAAAACCATTGGTAGGTCAGCCCATCCAACCAACTAACCGCCACCCGTCAATCGACTGTCTGAATTCTACGTTTCATCTGAAGGATGTGAAAAATGACACTAAACTATTAAAAGTAACGTTTAAGCATAATTATGAAAGAAAAATAACAATGTTTGCTTGGAACGTGACGTTGACGGGGTTAACAGAATCGGCCACATGCAAGATGCCTTTACGCATGTTCAAAGTCCTGTGCATAACCCCACGTCCCGCTACTGCTGCTGAAGGCTAAATATGGGTAACCTTATAAAATAAAACACCATTAACTGTCAATGAGACCGATGCAGGGTTTATTCAGGGGCTCTAGTTTAACACTTGTGTAGTCTGAGGGATCAGCCCTGTACTAAAAGGAGTCTTTAAAAGATAAACCCAGTTTTTGGCTCCAGAGAATAGTCCAACAAATCCCGATTGGGATAATGGAAATCCTCTTTATGGAGTGTCAAGCAAAACCCTCTTAATAATCTGAATATGACCTCCGGAATTCAGAGCCAGGCACAGCTTACTCAGATCCAGAAAACAGTGAACTCGCTAGAGATTAATTGTTAGAGCTTTTCTCCATAATCCGAGAGCCTCATGGTACCCATCAAAGAACTAATGTGATCCTACTTGGGCTCTGGTTTGTTGTGTCCACCCATAAACACCTAAGTGACTTCACATCCCGTGACATCCTATTACCATAAAAACACTGCACATCACCCAGCAACCCACATTGGGACACCATCCAGTATTATGGGGAGGAAGCGAACCCATCCTGGACTCTGATACAACGAAGGTTACATGGACACAAACCATCTTCTTTCAAGGTTGAAGAGCAGAAGAGGTTCCGTGAACGTTAACATTTGATGGAACCATCCCCTCAGGTTACTATGAGGCCGGTCATGCAGAACTGGAACATACAACCTCAGTAAATACGTAATCATGGGATAGAGGTAGAGACACGTATCACTTCTCCATCTCTCATCATCTAGCCATGATCGCAACCATGTGCCACATGGCCACAAAAATCTGACCCTCACCATGTGTCCTGCAGCAAAGAATGTATCTAACCATTAACCTACATAAAATAGGAACCAGAGACCTTGTGTTCTCTTCATGGTTACATTCACACAAAATTCTAAACAGTTTATCAGAATAAATACGATCACAACATTCTTTTTACTACTAGAGATTCGCTTTCCTCTCTCTTAACTACTGGGACAGGAAGAAGGTTTCTAAAAGAAAAAAACACCAAATGTAATACGTGATGCAAGAAAAGGAAATTAGACGTCGGCTTAACCACAAAGCTTGTTTTCCCGGCAAGTTACTATTATATTATTTATAATATTGGGTTATGTAGAAGCAATTCCTGCGATAAAAAAACCCCACAGAAGGCAGCATGAGAAAAAGTGAAACAATGAAAAAAAGGCGAAAAAAGGGCAAAAAAAGGTAGTTTAAAGCGGAATTATGAAAAAAAAAAAAAAAAGGATCCATTTCTAACTTAATGGAAATTTAGGGAAAACACAGACTATCACAATTCTGACCAAATGCTGAACGTCTCTGATGGGGTCGGTTTTACGAGGGCAGTAAACGGATCCCACAAAGAGCTTCCTAAAAAGCGTGGCTGGAGAAGTGGCCGTCAATCATTACGCTTCTCGGGACAGAGACAAGCTTTGGCCAGTTTAATGGACCCTTGTATCTGGTTCTCTTTACTGATGTGACTTCCGTTGGCGAAATTCTTCAAAAGGAGGTTATATTTCCAAACATTACAAGGCAGTAACAAACCGGTTACTTTCTGGATAGGATGGGGCTCATGACAGAAGCACTTCACGAGATCCCCAATCTGCACTTAATAATAATGAATAATCTAAACCGTGATTAACTGAGTTATATTTTACAGTTCCAGGGTCAGAGACACCAGAATGTATATTTATATGTAATGGTCTGAAATGGCGTCACTGCCTGGATGAAAACCTTCACTCGAATCACCAACAGCCAAAAGCTAGATAATGATGAATTTCTGCAGAGCTTTTGAACGCGTTGGACGGAAGACAAAAACCGCCGCCCGGCCGCGTCCAAAGGACACACTTAGCTATAAGCCGTACAAATCCTTAGAAGGTTATTCTAATCTATCCATCAGCACCGGGATATCTCCTGACATACAACACTGATACGCTGACAGACATCGCATGTCACGGAGACTACTGAGCCACAGCTGCACACGTCGGGCACCGAGCCGGACACCGAGCCAGACACCGCAACTCCAGCACCAGGGCTGCCCTGCCGATATCGACCACTTTTATCATTCTATAGAACCGAGAAACGATCGTGCTGATAGGGATTGTTAATCCTGCTCGAAATAATACTCGACACAGTAACAGGGATAGAGGAAGACACAAACCCCTCAAACGTAACATGTTACATCCCTGTCACGGATATCGATGCATTTAATCACATATGTTCTGGATTTTTAACTTCTTTGGGTGTCCCTCTTCACTTTTCGTTTCTATGTAGTTTGTTACGTCCTGATTATCCATTGTACAGCGCTGCAGAATAGGATGGCACTATATAAATCGATAAATAATATATTGGATCAGTGTCGGTGTACACAAGAGATGGGGAACGCATTAGTTTACTGCAATTATTTCATAAATAAAAAGTTAAGTTACCTTAGCGGGACCTTTGGTTGTACCGCGTAGACCTCCACAGGGAGTCAATGTTCACAGAAGTTTACAAGCCAAGCATGTACGAACCATGTTGCTCTTTGGCAGTAATTGAGACCTCCGCTGGAGGCCAGCAAGACCTCCATCAGTGGCCCGCAATCAGAGCTCATAATGGCTGTAATTACCCGCTCTCTGGGAAGGACAATCCACGCAAGATGGTCCTTTACTACTACAGCATGCCTTTTCACTGATAAACCATGCTGCCGAGCGCCTACCAACATGAGATGGACTCAGAATACATCATCATGGACTTTGAAAGCCCTGAACTGTGCAAGAAGTCTATACCATGGAATGAAATGGAGCCTAATGGTTTCCAGGACATTATGGGGATTTTAAACATACGTGACCTTTCCATACACCTCAAACACTGAAACGTTACTCCGCAGATTAATGATGGTGAAGGCACCCAGGGTCGTGAACGTCTTCCTCCACATATGAGGCTGACATTCCGTTTACATTCCCCTCGATACACATTATGCGTAATGTAAGGGAACCCCAGGCCGGGGTATTAGTCCCGACACACACATATATATATATATATATATATATATATATATATATATATACACACACACACACCTTCCAAAGAGGGGCTCTCCATGCCCAGCCCTTGAAAGCCAGAAGTAGACGTGGTTTTCTGGGTCTTTGGGGGCACATTGCTTAGCAGAGTAATTACAAGCTAATTGTAGAAATTAAGACCTCTGTTAGGACTCTAGGGACCTGTTTGCACATCTTTTACGTCTGCGCCAACAGCAGTAACGCAGCACACAGGTCTCACTTTATACAAATGACCCAGAACGTCACCATATTCCCACTCTTCATAATGGCTAAAGTACAGGGGCAATTCTGCCAGAGATCTAAGATGGGGCAGAGGCGTGAAGGGTGGGGGGTATTAAACTGGCACAAGCAGAGGACAGGGATTTAGGGTAAAACACCAGTGATATGGGTTGGGGCTACTTGGGGTTTAGATAGACAGGTGCTACGTATGGGGCGTAAGCAAGGGGTATAAGCACAGTACTTAGGTAATAATGCTTTCCTGGGCTTGGACCTGGCAAAATAACACAGAACGCCCCCTCTATACCCGGGTCCGTGACTTTACCCCCGGCCTGAGGATTTAAACATTCTAAACGCCCCTCTGTAATCACGGCAGAAAAATCATACACGGGTTTCACAGCCGTCCGCTCGATTTAGCCCTGAGCACCCCTAGGACACAAACCACCTGATTATATACACCGCATGGGGCAATAGCAGTACGTGAGAAGTGATTACCTGCCCTTTTCTCCGTCCATCACAGGGTTCCGAACCGCACAGAAATTACTATTGAAACGTAATTGTAACCCTGGTCGTGTAGGTGGCGGGGGCCGCACATTAAGGGGTTAAGGTGTATTTTGGCATCATATTACCCCCATATTCAGTTATATAAATAGAAATGTTTCCGCATAAATCGGTGAAGAAAAACACGACTCACAGGTTAAGTTCTGAAAGCTTTTGGGGATGTGAGTGGCCCCGGAGGGTATTTGGTGGATAGTTAATTAGTATGGGGTGCCAGGTGGTGTTGAGTAACCTATGGCTCCCACTTCAAGGGGTATTTACTAAGTGGTGCTTATAATAAATAATAATAATAATAAAAACCCAGCTCAGACAGGGGCATGAATCCCTCCAGCAAGGCTAGATACTCCTTCCTGGGGCATTAACACAACCACCCATTAGCTCTCACACTGATACCACCTTACCTTCCTAGGCTAGGTTCCCCTTCCCTGGGGCATTAGCTCACCCACTGATGCCCCCCTCTCCCCTGGGGCAGTATCTCACCCATTGATGTCTATGGTGAGGCAGGTGCCCAGCACACACACTGCCTGCAGCCTCTGCCCCCTGTCCAGGCGCAGGGTCCTCCTGAGCGGCTGCATCCTCTCGTCACCTGTCCCAGGTGTCTGGATAACTGCCGGGCTGCCCCTGCAGTAGCAGCAGCAAGACTACCCTGAACGGATGCCACGCCCCTTTACTCTCACTGGCTGTTCTGTTTTTCCGATACTGGAGGTCACGCCCCCTGAAGGCACACTCTTTAATACTCCCCTGATAACCTCATGTGAGGGTAGACTGTTCCTGTATGGGCACACACAGGGTTAATGGGCATAGCCAGGGCACACACAGGGGCAATATACCCATGTTCTGCTATGGCACAGACAGGGATAATGGACACAGGCCCTGCTATGGCATTCACAGGGTTATTGGGCACAGACGCTGGTATGGCACACACAGGGTTAATGGGCTCAGACACTGCTATGGCACCCCCAGGGTTAATGGGCACATACACTGCTATGGCATCCACAGGGTTAATGAACACAGCCAGAAACACAGGGATTGGGCATCCGGTAGGTATTGCTGCCCACCGCTCCCCCTCTGTAGGAGATAATTATTAATTGAAATGGTTCATGAATGAAAGGGTTAAAACACCGCACAGCTCACTGAGAACTGGCCCCGGGGTCCCTGTGAGAGAGCAGAAGGTCCTCTGTGTCCCCAGTGATCGCAGATCCCCACCAAACAGATCATCATTAACACGCGGAGCGCCCCGTGCCACGGTTTCATGCATTTTCGTGGCAGAACTTATCACGATTTCAGTTTACGCTGAATTTATAGCCTGGTTTTGGGCCCCAGGAGCAGAACGTAAGAGGGCCACACCTGGCCAGTAGAATATCCAGGGTACTGAGGCAAATAGCCCTCTGGTCAATTATTAATCTGCCACAATTACCCCTATTAGCTCCAACTATTAACCCCCCGGACGCCACGAACGGTAAAATAATAATGTAAATTAATGTCTTTGTCTGATTCTGAACACTTTAACCCAAAGACAAAGGGATCGAGTGCAGCCAGGAGACGGCTGCCAGCGCCCGGCCCGTGACAATCACCCAGATTATTCCATCATTCGTGGAACAATGGAGCTTGTGGCAGGCCTGCCAAGCACTGCTGACTCCGCGCGTGGCGACCCCCTCACATTATAGAGAGATTTACCACTAACAGCCCCCTGTCAGAAGGGGAGAAAACTCCTCGTGATACAAGCCCGGCCAGAACGGCTACGCCATCATCCATCCTGAGACACCTGGCTCATGCGCGGGCACCGTCTGTCTTGGAAACCTGCCAAGGGCAAACAAACGGAGTGACACCACCTGTCCAGGGGCAAATAACCGGGGTCAAACAAATAGGGTGACATAGCCTGCCAGGGTGCCAACAGGATAGCAAAAGGTTAAACTAAGAGCAATTCTGAAGGCTTCGGTAGGAACTGACCCAGAATCTCCCTTTTCCGCTATTTTTTATTGCTTTATATTGCGCCGTCATATTCCACAGCGCTGTACAATGGGTAAACAGGACATAAGTGTATACAGTTCTGCGCCCCTTTTATATGTCTTCATACATGGTATAGGCTTTGTAGCCGTTGCAGGGTTTGTTTGTTTGTTGGGGTCTGGTTATTCCTTCCCGTCGATGCAGTTTGTTTCCCTTTAATGTTTCTTTTTTTCCTTTTTGTTTCTCTGGGGGTTTGAAAACAAATAAGAAACACATAACTAAATAATAAATCTGTTTCCTTACGTTTAAAAGGCTCGGCGGGTAGTGTTTAGCGTCCGGGAAGCCGCCCTCCTTTTGGGAATATGAAAACTGTGAATTCATTACAGGGAAAAACCAGCTGAAAGCAAACATTAGAGTGTCAGCTCCTGTGGTCGGCTATAGTAGGGTACACATCTTTCTTTGGAAGACAAGGAATCCTGTATAAGTTAATGGCAAAAGAGCACTGCCCCCTATTGATTATCCCCTGCGTGTGTTGTACCCCTCTGCCTCCAGTTTCTCATATGGGGATAGGGTTTTTCTGCACCATCTTTTTTCTCCCCAGTGGATGGTTACAGGGTTGGTGGGCTCTGTAGGCTCCTGCACCCCCTGGGCCGCTGTAGAGATACGCACATGGCAACGAGACCCAGAAACCATTTCGATAGCATTCAAATCTTTCCACAGCCCCTGACAGGGGTATTTCACGTTCCGGAACGCTGGGATTGGAGGATTATAGCGATTACCGAGGAAAGATACGAATTCGTGAGAAAATGTGATACGCTCCGAGCCAAAAATCACGTTCACGGCGGCTGAGATATTAACGGATTCCGTGAATGTAACGCGCACCGCGTCTTAATCCGCTATCTGGGCGCAAACCTCTATTTATAAAACGGTGCGTGACCCGCCAAAGAAAATGTAACGCCCCATCGGATACACGGCGGCGACGATTCACCCGACAGACGATAAATCCCGGATCTAGTGAATAGCGAAATAGGAGCACAAAGCCGCTAATCAAATGGTAACGTTACGTGGGGGGACTAACGTGTTCAAACACGGCCCGTACCCCCTGAGTGACGCGGCCCATTTGCTGGAGCTTTTCACCTCCTTGGTTTAATGGCGATGAGCGGGACGCGGCGGTCAATGAGACCCTTTACTGACCATGTCCGGCTTCTTCTCGATGATCAGTCCCGCTAACCAAGTTCTTATTAATGACCACTATTCAGAACATCCACGTAAAAGCCTTTCCTGGTGGGCCAGGGGGGTACCTGTACGTAAGGGCATCATTTCGGTCCCTGCATTGATGGGAATTTAATAAACTTTAAGCTCCAATAACTGTTCGTTTTAAACGTATATTTTTTACTGTTACTTAGACTTATAAACCGTCGTCTTACGAGCGAATGTGACATTTAGTGCGGCGCGTGTCCTCTGTGCGAGAGACCCAGAAATAAACAGAAGGGACTTTCTGGATACCCGGCCGCACCGGCTTCTTATTCCGGTCGCGTTTGGGCCAAAATACTGCAAAGTAATCTCATCCCATCTTGTAACGGGAGGTCTCGGGTGGGTTCAGCTGCCCCGCCGTGTGCCGAGGCTCCATATCCACACTTGGGAAGTACCGTTGAGTCTTCTTGGCCCATTTAGCTAAATGTTGCGTTAAGAAAGTAATATTACACGTCGGTTTTAGAAGCAACACAACTGCCCCGTGATCTTACGGGCTTTTAAAGACTTTCTTCTACTCTCTGGTGGGGAAAATACAAGGAAAGGTGCATTTGGCGCCAATAAGTGTAAATCTCTTACATGATACTAGTTTACAAAAAATTCCAAGAGAATTAACATCTGGGATGAGCTGCTGAGAAAATACAAACTCCAAGGTCTCCATGAGGGCCGGTATTAGAGACAGTTGGGTAACACAACTGGCGAGGCATTCATAGAATCTTCAAGGTGGGCTATTAAAGGGTTAATATTCCAAGAGTCAGCTCAGGTTGCCAGGTACGCTCCTACGGCTTCCTCCATTCATCGGGTTCTAGCTCTTCGCCCTCGGAGAGGAAAGACGAGAGGGAGCAGGTGAGCGCAGCAGCTGACTGGGGCTCTCCGTGGAGGGTAAGGAGCTGACACGGTGCCAGCACTCCTTGTGCCAAGTCAGTGTGTGGAGCGCTGTGACGGGGGCATCGATGCCGCGTCCGCATATTAAATGTTTGCCCAAGATTTGTACCGAGCGCGGATTTTTGAAAAGCAAGATCCATCACGTTCTCACTGAGCAACCAAATCCCCTCTCTAAAGGTTGGGGAAAGTTTGGGAAAGTCAGCCGCGGGCGAATGTATCGCCGATAAATCTCCTGGAACCGAAACGCGTCTCCGTACCTGATCCTCAGCGTCCAGTGAAAACACACACGCCTGGGGTGAATAATATGAAAAGCTGCAGCTTCACGAATCTGCCGAAGTCTAAAGAATTAATGAAACACCTTAATAAAGCCACGGAAGCAGCCATCGTAACGTCCTGCTCTCGGTTATTCCTCCCCATTATATCATCGCTCCCCTGTTAAATTGCTGATCGGAAGGAGGAGGGAGAGAACTTCAGGAGAGTAAATTGATCAGATAATGCTGGCTCTGCCACAGGCTGCCGCCATGAAGTGAACCTTTAAACGATATATCTCCAAAAGCTTCACACTGATTGAATAAATGACGGTAAAGCGTTTACTTTCCTGATAATAACTTTTATTTCCATTCTCCATAATAATTACATTAATTTAAATGAATCCAGCTAATTACCACAATTGGAGTAAATTTAGAAATTTCTCATCTGCATAATGAAAACATATTTAAGAAATCGGCTTGTTTTGTCGCCATTAACTATTCCCGGTGTGAGCGAAGTTCTGTGTATTTCTTCTGTCTGCAGCGCTCTCCTTCCATCTTAAACCGTCGGGAGGAAATCCTGGAGCGTGCAAATTAGGAAACACGCAGCGCGGATCTAACAATTACCGCCTCTACCTGGGGATCTGACCAGACGCGGCTGCCAGATCCCCCAAAGTCACGTCCCTAAATCCCTCCGCGGACGTGTGATCAGCCATCATGTCAGCAGACCACGCGCTTTCCTAATTACCAAGTGAAATCTTGGACACATTGCTGGATACTTTCCAGCCGCGTTCTCCAACCTATCGACACTCATCGGGCTTCGCGTGTTATTATGATTTATTGTTTTATATGGCGCCATCACATTCCGCAGCGCTGTACAAAGGTTCATCCATATAACCGTGAAAACGGAATTTCTACAATCTGAAAACAAGAAGAAATGCAGGATTTTTCTCCACATAGAAACCGTTATAAAAATAAAGAAAACCCAATATAGTTTTATTTGTGTTTAAATGACTGGAGCCCGTTCTACATCTCTAATGAAGTGACATTAGAGGAACGAGTTACTAAACTATCAATTTTCCCATCAGAATATGAATTACTTGGACATCATTGGACATTACTTGGGGATATCTACTTTCTTAACTTCCAGGTCAGATGACCTTCCTGCTCTGGAAGCTCAAAGGAAGTGCCAGTATGAGCTTGTGCGAGAGAAAAAGGCTTCCCCCAGCCCAAACATGTATATTAAACTCGTGCATTCGGATCCATTTTGCCTAATTTGTGGATTTCTATGAATCTCTGAAAACAAGGAGAGACCAATAAATGAATAAATATTTAAAGAGGTCTTAGTATGTGGATGATCAGGGTGAAAAAGACACAGGTCCTCTAAGTGGGATCTACGTGGAGGGTGAATATTTTTAACCTCGAATTAGTTTCTTGGATTCAGCTCTGTGAATACAATGTCTGATACCCAGCATTTGGGGCACATAAATATGCACCTGTATGCCCCGAAGCTGGAGTAAAGGGCTGTTTGGGGTATGTTTATCTCCATCTCCCCTAATTTCTGGCTATACCATAATTTGCCCCCCATTATGCCCTGGATAAGGTGTCGCCATTAGTAATGGTATTAATTAAATAGCACTTGAGTGTCCCTGGAGAGGACCCCTGCAGGTTTTGCAGACAGACTGATGAACGCAACAACTGGCTCGAGAATTTTGCGTTTTGGACTCATCGACCCGGACAAAATGATCCCAGTAAAGTAATAATAGCCCCTCGCTTTATTCCTCTCTTGTAAATCTCTGAGAAGCGTGCTTCACACATGCCGAAGGGTTAATATCAGAGACTGTTTCATAACACAGCCAGTCGTGGTATGGAGGCCATGGGCGGCCAAGAGCAGATTGCTCGTTCCTAGGTTTAGCCTGTCCCCAAAGAGCTTTCGGTGGGGATAACAAGGTGCCAAGAAGTTCGGGAAGGCTTCACTTGGAGGATGCATTACAAGGATTGGGTTTCTGTTTTCAAAACCCTGAAACAGCGCATAGCGTCTGAATGTCATTCTCCTGCGGACGCAGCAAAGTCCCCCGACGGGAGAGGGTAAAAAAAAAAAACGGCAGATAATTTGCCCCATGTGGATCTTGGTGACATCATGGTGATGGGACAGTGGCAATCCTCACTCGGCTGAGAAAGCCATCTCCTATTAACACCACAAATTTACCACCGTGTTTATAGACCGGCCTTTCCCAAGATTATCGCCACACTTAACAGAAGGTTCCGGAGCCGGAAAACATGGTTTAAAACACACGACGGGTTCAGGAAATCCGGGGAATGGTCTGATTGGAGAAGCCGGTACCTTACCAAGTGCACGGAGTGAAAAAGCGTAACACGGAACACGTTACATGCCAAGTTATTGCACATTAAACTTGCTGATATATCATCTATAAATACACAGAACATGGCCTGAAGCCTCAGGATCTTGAAATCACCCGATCAGACTTTGAGGGGATCCATTTCTACTGACTGATGTCCAATAGACCTCCGTTCTCCATGGAGGAGATCCATGAAATCTGGCGCTCACAGAGGAGAACTACGGTGTTTCAATCAAAGTGCACTCATGGAAAAGATCGGGAAAAGATTTCCCTGCGCGAGAGACCAGATCGCATGTTCTAACGATTTATTAAATTAAATATCCATTAGCAAACTGCGGTTTGGCCATGCAGCTCCATAGCAGTGAACGCGGTGGTAACGGTCGCCAGCTGGTATCCCAAATTCCTGCAACCATAACCACATTACTCGAGATAAGGAGAAAGCCGCTGCCGGTGAGACAGACGGATAGCTGTCGGGTCACGTCTGGGACACTATCAGTGTCCTATACCCAGGATGTCTGTACATAGCATCCCTGGAAAGATCAAGGCTTGGAGATGTTAATGAACCTCTAAGTGCAGATGAGTCCACAGCTCGGATATTAATTTGACGACTGACGCATTAATGAGGAATCACTTATGTATCAGTCATCGAGCGTTTGGAAAGGTCCACGAGGCGGATCCGGTGAGCATCTTTCACAGAAGGCTTTCACTAATGGGTCTCGAACAATCAGGGGATAATCTGTCCTCTCGATGAGAAGCATTCCCAATAACGACTTCATCCATCTTGTCCGTTATAATCCACCACTCAGCGCTCCGTCTTCCCAGTACAATGTTCTCTAAAAATAACCGTCAGGGTCACCAAAACCCCAATCGCCTCTTTAAGGAAAGTTATTGCATATTGAGTGCGGGGAGATCATGTGAATTTGTTCTGGCCCAGGCATGGCGGGCATTCCACAAACCATCGCCTTTCGGGAGATACGTGATACCCACGGGGTATTTCATGCTGGTGTCATTTGGATGGGATTTAGATTCTGTTGGAGCTGAGTAATTCTAACACGTTATTGCAAGAGCCCCTGAAACCTTCTCTCCCAGTATCCATGATGGGGGTTTAGAGTCATCGCTTGAAGGCTAAATTTAGCAGTGCCTGCCGCCGAATATTTTGTTATGATGTTAACCAGCAAACTCGGCTATTGTATCTGGATACATAGACCCGCCACCATTTGTTATAATTACATGGTTCCTGCCAATATCACATGTTAAATAGGGTGCATTTTCCCCCAAAATGTTGGAACATCCTGCTTCTGATTCTGCTAGAATAAAGGACTCTTATCAGTCAGCCAGGAAGACACAAGACACAATGTAATGGCAGATAAGGGCTGTTTGCCCATCGAGGGCATTAGGAAGCACAGACTTTTACTTTTAATTGTTTGCACGACAAGAAGGTGTGAATGAGCCACATGGAGATGGAGAGCATGTAGAGGTCGGGGGACAATAACATTGTTGATACCATGAAGGTTTCCTCCTGCCCCGAGCTACCTGGAGGGAGGGTTAAACATGGAGATCCCAGGTTAGCCGAAAAGTCCCAGCGCCTGCACTAAATCTTGCATAGAGCAGTTAGACAATGCGAGCTCATGGTATAAGTTTTGCAGAACATTCCAGGGAGGTTCTACATAGATACATTCACTCCGTGTAAAGGACACCAGAGGCACTATATCACTGCGCGATTCAGTCATCTGTACAAAGGGGCAAATGGGAAGCCACAATGCCCTTCACCAAGTCACACAGGGGCAAGTATTTATATAGGCAGGGGAATCTCGCTTTGATGTTGGAGGACATTAAACTTGAACAGAATGTTAAATATTGATTGACACAGAACTAATTTTTAAAGTGGACCCACTAGAGCCTTCACGTAACTTTCTTTCACTCCCCTACAAATTTTATGATACTTTCTGATACAAGCTGTTACTTGTGGAATTACTTGTATATTTATTATACACATGTAAAGTTAGTGGGTTTTAGGCTTATCCCCTTCTATAAGTGAATGTGACTTAGACATAAGTCCTCCTTTTTGCAGCTTTGACACTGTTGAGAGGTATGGTCTGCTCTTATTATCAAAGGAACAATCTAATCCCCAAAATTGTATTTTTTATTTTTAAAACATGCATGGACTCCAATGCACTTTACTGCATATAAACTGGAACATATATTGTTCAGTTATTAGAGATAATGAGATTTCTCTTTTTTTAAGCCCTACCCTTCTACTGAGCATGTGCAAGAAGTGTACTGAGGTATGCTCCCTGCTCCAAGCAGAGGCGGCTGGGGGAGGAGTTACATAAGACAAGTGCAAACTCCAGTAACTAAGTAACACCTGCAGCGATTTACACGCAGTACAATGCACTGGAACCCATGCAGAACAAAGTCCGATATGCATTTAACATGAAAATAGGGCTTTAGTTCACCTTAAATTTCTAGGACCAAAATACTTTACAAAGCAGGAATTGACTTTTAAGGAGCAGAAGAGATCGGGCTCCCCTGCTGTTTTAGAACTACAATTCTCATGGTGCTCAGTGAACTCAAAGTTTAGGTAATTAAGGTCCATGTAATTATAATGTTAGGATCTATGGCTCACTGTAATTGCCAGAAGACTTTCTGGTCTTTAAATGGGCTCAACCTATTTTGAACCAGACTCTCCTGAAGGCATGCAGAACATCAAAGGGGTGTATATACCAGTATATATAAATACCCCTCTCTGTGCATGTCTCTTTCTATTTATCTGTTTTCCCGAGTTCACAATAGCCATATTCACTTGCAGGCACACGCAGTAAACATGGCAGTTACCAGACTAACTAAATATCTGTGTTCCCAGTCACCCAGCAAATGTTTGGGCTCTGAGCCTCACAGGGTATGGAGGCAAGTCTGTGCATGCCCCCCCCACCACATAGATCAACCCCAGACAGATGCCTCTGCAGCACATCCAAGGAACATCTGCCTGGACGTTTAGGAGAAAACTCAGTCATGCGGGGGTAACATGGTGTCTTATGATGTCATCACCTCCCAGTTTGTGCTTTACCAGATAATACATCACCAAGAGTGTTCAAGAAACTCTTCTACAGAGCCAAGTGGCTGCCCCTGGAGTCCTATTTTGTTAATTGTGGCTAATAAATCACATTATTTCAGAATGTTGGGTTTAGGCCCCTTTGACACAATAAATTATTAGAATATAACAGATACGGTTGACGGTAGTCATGCTCTAAGGTCTCACCAGTTGCAAAGAATTAGGTATTCAAATGTTATATTAAATATAAAATTAATCAGCCACCACTGATAAATCAGAATGAGTCATTAATACCCCTGCCTTAGTTCTGACCCCCTGTATATCCATAACCCAGGCCAATGATCTATGTAGTCTCGGAAGCTCTCTGTCTCCGCCTGCTGGACAGATACAGTAAGGCACAGCGAGGGAAAGTTACATTGTCTCATTGGCGTTAGAGTTACATTGTCTCATTGACCATAGAGTTACATTGTCTCATTGACCAGAGCGATACATTGTCTCATTGGTATTAGAGTTACATTTTCTCATTGACCATATCGATACATTGTCTCATTGGCATTAGAGTTACATTGTCTCATTGACCATAGCGTTTTATTGTCTCAAACACCCCTGAATAGATAGACCCGGTCAGCAGTTCTCGGCTCGACACACACCGCAGGACGATGATTCCGTCCCTACATCGGGGTTAATCTCTCGCTTAGCACATTTCCAAATACTTTACTTATAATCTGAATTACCTCTGGACAGTATTTAAATTCACAAGTTATTAAAACTTTAATAAAAAGTTCTCAAACAGGTTCATCTAGGATAGGCAGCTATCAGTGCGCCCTTATATTAAAGCAATTTCAGCGGATTATACGCGGGTGTCTCACATCTCGCTCACATCCCTGGATGATTATGACCTCTCTCACTGTCCGCCCGGAGTAACCTATACCTGCGTGGGATTATCAGTAACCCACCTGTCCTGCTCAGGTACATTGGTAGCCAACTCGCATGAATATAAATGTAATGTCACTTACAAATGAAAACAATAAAATAAATGTGTTAGGAATCCATCCACTAGATTTGTTACAACCTATTGTACAGCGCTGCCGAATATGATGGCGCTATATAAATCCTTAACCAATAACAATAAGTCACATGTCTCATGACATAGAATATATACGAAATAATGACAGAGATTGACAAAAATAAATCACAAGCCACTGGCGGCTTTAATAAGTGATTTAACGATGATAAAAGTGATGAGACTTTCGGGGAATCGGAAAAACAAGAAATAAGGAGAAAAAATGATCTAATGATATAAAACCAGGCCATCCCCCGCCTCGCTAGTAGAGGGCAGCGGCTATTTTATATTTTATTTATTTTTATTGAAGATCAAAGCTGATCCTATAAATAATTTCTTGGAAAATCCATGCTTTATTAGCACGTCGGTCTCAGTGCTCTCGGCTCGAGGATCTGGTTGTGGAAGCCGCACCTAGGGCTTTATTAAATGCAGAAGTTAACAAAGGGCCAAGAATCCTCGTCCGTGTAATTATTACATCATATAAACGCTTCCTTCCTGCATCTAACATAAACAGCCTTGGTGATACGCGCAGTAAAGCGGCGTTTATAGTCCTTTAATTGTGGTTTTAAGCTCCATTTGGGGCCACGTTCATGCAAACTCTTGGGGAGGCTGTTTAAGGCAGCCTGTCCCACGCGTGGTTAAATTGCCGCTAGATTAAAGCTCTCGCTATTGAGTGCATTAATGCACCGGGACCATTGTTCTAGGGATAGAGGCACTATAACCGCCCCGTCCTCTCTTAATCACCTCCTAATGAATGTTCTCGTTATTCTGGTCGGTCGGGACGGGACCTGAACCTATTATATTATAAGGCATTATGGGACGGACCGAGGCGAAGGCCAAGATCCCGTGAGCTGACAATCTATTAGTGTGACTATTATGACCTTGTTTACCCCTGGGGGGTAATTCAGTTTCCTGTCATTGTAAGAACCTTCTATTTCGGGGGAACTTTGTGTATATTCAGTGGACCGTTAGTAAAACACACAAAATAGATTAAAAGCCTTCGGCGAAGGTCCAACATCTTTACAGCAGGGCAGCACAGGGGGTCACAGCTCCACCGATAAATGCCCCACATGGGGCGAGAGATTGTGGTTAATGAATTAAATGCAGGAAGGGGTAATTGAGGGCTACGTCAATTCGGGGTGTGCCGTACCGGGTACCGGGTACCGAATACCAGGTGGGAGTCATCTGGGTGAAGCCTCTTACAACAAAAGGCATGAGTCGCCGATCCGATAGCGAGGAGATAAAGTGACTGAGATCACTCGGATCGCATACTGGCAGAGTGACAGTCAGAGTGACAGCGTGGCACGGTCACAACGTGACAGACGCCTCCCGAGACATCGGCCTTTCCTCTACTAAGAGATTTGTTATTATACGTCATGAATTAATCCTTTGTGAAACGTCTCCCTGTGACCGAGAAACCCAAACACCAGATTGCTGGCTATTATATGAGTTATATTACCATTTCTAGTCTAGAACTTGCCTCTAACGCTGACATGCAGCCCACGCCGTGCCTCCGTCTCCATACACCTGCCATCGCTAGGTGGGATCAGGGGCTTCAGTAGGGTCCGTGGAGCTGAAATTATCGGAGGGGGATTCTGGGCTCCCATTTTATGGAATTATTGGTGATTTTCTTGATAATTAAATTAGCGTTCGTGACTGATTGGACACCAATCCGACCATCTCCCACCGGACATGGGTCACCCAACTACAAACAGTGAAATCATACTAACCATCTGATCGAGGGGAAACAGCAAGATGACCCGATAGCCACCAGAGCCCACGTGGCACCCTGTGTGTCTGGGCTACAATCCAGTGTTACGCGTCCTCTGAAAAACCCCTATAATCAGGAAATTGGCACTTGAGGGCTGCCCAGGTCTGAGGTTTTAAAGCTTGGCTGGGGCCAGACTTTATGGACTGAAGGGCCCTTATTAGCCACCAAGTTCTCCATTTGTGTCGGAGAGGTGTAGCATTTGCTCCCTTGCCATGGAATCCAGCGCCGTGACCCCGTTCCTGGTCTGCGTGGCTCAGTAACAGGTCGCCCCACTTCAGTCTGCTGTTTCTGGATTTTGACATCCTGCCCCCATACCTGACGCATCGCAGGTCCATCAGTAATCATCACACAATCCAGCCCTGCAGGGAGGTGGCTTCATGTGCAAGTTAGAGTACACTTTTGGCAGCTTTGACTGTAAATGAAGAAAACCAAAAAGGGCTTCTGTTGGGCCAAAGCTGGAGATGTGTGCCGCGGATGTGTGCCAGGGACGTGTACCGGAGACGTGTGCCCTGGACCTGTGCCGGGGACATGGGCCAGAGGTGCGTGCTGTGGCCGTGTTCCGGAGATGTGTGCCAAAGACGTGTGCTGAGGACGTGTGCCGGAGACATGTGCCGGAGACGTTAGCCAGAGACGCGTGTAATTACTATGTTCAACAATTTATACGGGATACATTTATTGTACCATTGGCGTTAAAAAGAAAAATAGACCATTTGGTTAAAATTTTATTAAAATGTGTAACTCTCTAAAATGTAGAGGTGAAAATGAAATTGTTAGTAACAGCTGCGAATTCCTTGGAGAGGCTTACCGGAGGGCGATGGCTCATCCGCTCGCCGAGGACAATACTGAATAAATACGAGTTAACGGTTGTGTGACGCGCGTGAATGTAGGTGACATTATTCGGCTGTCCTGCGATGGGCTGAAGGGACAGGCTGCTCTGGAATTCGCCGTCACGGCCTCATCTTTAAGATATTTTTTTGATTAGATGTTTATGAAACGTGACACAGCAGAGAAGCTGCTCGCCGCCCATGCCACCTGATCATTACATCGTCACTATGTTCTAAATAGAGCGCTCTCATGTGCCTCCAGCGGGTGTGACGGGGTTTGTGTAATGGGGGTCCGAGACCCCTGTCATTAGAGAGGTAACTGCCGCCGTTCACTGTATATACTTTGCAGGATACGTATGCAGAGTAATAAGGGGTTTAGATTTTGGGTTGGGAGAGTGGGGTATCTTGATAGAGAGGTTCGGGGGCAGTTATTTTGGGGCGCACCTACATCCTGGGTGTTGGTGAAAAAAGTTTTCTAAATAAAATATCTCCCTGATCTCTCTGCAATAATAACTGTTACTGGATATGGTGGCGACAAACTCTGTAGCGCTGTACAATGCTGTCATTCCTTCTCAGTTAATGGTGGAGTCAGGCTGGGGATTATGGAGACGTCCGTGTGCCGGGGAGGGATTATCCTCATTTATTGTAAATACAGAGCACAGGGATTTAGACAGAGCGGAACCACCAGCAGCCGTCCAACCTCTTGGTCAAATTAGACCAATTGTTAGCGGTTAAATAATAGGCTTCCTCTATGTGCCGGAGAAGATGCCGTACGTTGCCCAGATATTTTCTTTGTGGGGTCTGATTGTGGAATTAAATTCTCCTAAAGTCCCCCAGGGTTAGGAAGAGCAAAGCGTGACCAGGTCGTACTACGAGGGGCATGTGACGCCAGCCCATGGGGTCATTTAACAGAACCGAGACACAAAGACCATGGCGTGACCGTAGGAAGTCTCCGGTCAGCGCGGAGATGCCACCCATAGACCCCGAGGTATCAGCACCCAGACCGCCAATGGATGAATACGAGATCAGGGTCTAAATTATTATCAGAATAACTCCAGGGAGCAGGGGTTGGGGGCAAAACGCGGCAAACATTCTCATCACAAAGACAACAATAAGCTGATTGAGGGAGGATGTTTAAAGAGACGCCCTGTGAGGGGCTCAGGATCAGCGCAGAGTAGAGCGTTGGACACGGATCAGAGCGATAAGACATGTTTACTTCGTATCCGCTGAATCCCATAGCCCCAGCGGCAGCAGGTGCAGGTGAGTGGCTGCAGACCCAGGGGCAGATCGGATAGATATGTCAGGGCTGGGGGTGATTTATTCAGATTGCTGAAGTCCTGAGGACTGTATGGAGCTCGAGGTGCCCCCCCCCACTAGTATTGAGATTTATCATCCTTTCCTTTGAGGGTTTGATCACACAAAACCAGAGCAGCCTACTGGTGCCTGCTTTTCTATCACTTGGCAGTTAGGTGTTCCCAGTGTAAATTACACATGTGAAGTCAGATTTGACGTGATTAAAGAATTAGTTCTAGCCGGAGTACCCCAGATCTCTCCCTCCCCTTCCCCTCTCATGCCCTCTCCCTCCCCTTCCCCTCTCATGTCCTCTCTCTCCCCTTTCCCTCTCATGCCCTCTCCCTCCCCTTCCCCTCTCATGCCCTCTCCCTCTCCTTCCCTCCTCATGCCCTCTCGCTCCCTTTCCCCTTTCATGCCCTCTCCCTCCCCTTCCCTTCTCATTCCCTCTCTCTCCCCTTCCCCTCTCATGCCCTCTTTCTCTCCTTCCCCGCTCATGCCCTCTCCCTCCCCTTCCCTCCTCATGCCCTCTCCCTCCCGTTCCCCTCTCATTCCCTCTCCCCTTCCCTTCTCATGCCCACTCCCCTTCACCTCTCATGCCCTCTCTCTTTTTCATTCTTTCTGCTTGCAGAAGGTATAATTGTGCAATAATACATCACGTTCTCGTTGATACTGTTGCAAGATGATTATTCTATCTTGATTTGCTTTGCATTTCAACACCTTTGACATGTGTGAATGTAGCGTGTGAAGGTTGGCCGGAATTGGCTATTACATGTACCTGACACGCAACATTCTACATAACTAAAGAATTATCTCTGTGGAGGCCATTGTCTCAGCTTCCAGCTCCCAGTCTCTATCGTGACACCTTTCCTGGTCACCAGCTCCTTGACTTCCGACATCAGGGAGCAATAAGGAAAATTGATTTAGTGGATGAATTGTGACAAACCCTACATTAACATTTTCATGAAAGGCCTTTATTAACATAATATGTTGCGATCAACGTGTTTCCGGTATTGATCGTGACTAACGGCAATTAATGGAAGGCATGTGTCTGGTATGAAAACTGCTGGAAATTAAGAATATGTATAATAAGCAGTCAGAAATAATTAACGTCTTCCCGCCGGCTGATAAATTACCCGGCTGCGGCAGGGCGATTGGGTCCAAACAGGAAGCTTGACCTGTACCCATGAGCCCATCAGTTTGGAGGGTCTCCCTGGGGTCTCTGGTGTAACGGGAACATAAGATGACACAATAAGAGAGGTGACGGGGGTCACCCGTGTCTGTGTCACCAGCTTTCGGCTTAGAAGGAAAAGCGGGATTCGGAATTATTTTTTTCACCAATAAATTCTTAAACCAGCGTCACTTTATTATGACGGGGAAAGACCAGATATCTGAAATGGCTCTATACGAAGCAGAAAACTGCCCCACATGGTCAGTTTGGCCAGGGATACCACCAAGCTGGCACCAGTGTCCAAATGGGCAAGTAAAGCACAAACACCAGCAAAAAAAAACCATTTTACATACACTTGAATGAAGTAGCGTCCAGTTTCGGTACCTTTTTTCAAATAACACAAGAGACACTTCTTTATTCTTAAATTTTTTTTATTAAACGTCAGATATGGAATTATTCGTCCGCGGTGCGGACTTAAAATAACTTCAGCACCGCGACACTCAACCTTTATTAATATGTTACAAAGTGTCAAATATTATTAACACAACCAATTTGACACAATATATATCAATAATTTATTGTAAAATTAAAACAAACATAACCAATTGTAACCATTTAATAACCACTTAATAACCAAATAAGTAACCTGCTGGTATGGGCGCGACCACCTGTATCCCTGCTGGAACTGTCGGCGTCCCCTAGCGCGGCAGTCACATGACCCTACGATTAACAGGGGCGCCTGCCCCTGGAGTGTCCTGCACTTACACCTCTGTGCACCACAAGTAACCGCACCTAGAGGGTTAACTCCTGCACCGTACCAGCTTAAAACCAGAGTACCCGGCAAACGCCAAAATTAGGGGAGGGATGGGCGGGAAAATTTTCTTTAAAATGATTGCCCCTATAGGCCACGACCCTTCCTTATATACCCCCCAGGGAGGGTAATTACCCTCTCCCTTCTGGCCCTGCACGTGCCACAATCCTTAACACTTTCAGTGCCAAAATTTCAGCTTAGTCATGCCTTAACCCCTTAAACAGGCTTGACCATGGGTACCTCGTCCGCACTACATTCATGTGGCCCCTCTGTCCAATTCTTTCCCTCCGGGGCTGTTCTTTATCTATTCAGCAAAACGCAGCAAGGAAACTTATACATTTTGACTTAATAGACAAGTTTATTTTTGAGAAAGAACTTGCTGATTTGTTTTTAAATTCTGAATTTATTTTTAATTTTGGTTTTGTTTTTTTGTCTAAATTCACCCCAGGGCTTTTTACTGCCTGGAATGTCAGGAATGCGGCTATTAATCAGATCCCTTTTTAATTTTAGATAACATGACAGCTAAAGAAGCATTCATTAAACAATAGAAAAACATTCTAAAAATCTATATTTAAAAGAAGAAAACCCCCCCCAACAAAAAAAATCAGAAAGACAAGAAAGAGCTGAGCAGTTAAAAAACACATATGTGTATAACTTGTGTGGATTAATGGAAAGCGGCGTTCTTGTGATGACGGGTCCACGTTAACTCTCACCTGCCAGATGAGTTTGTTACATTTTTAAGGTTTAGCTCCACCCCTCGGGAGGGGCTCCTTTCATACATCTTAAGGCAGAATAATTCTGCTGTTAGTATACGTGACGCGGCGTCGGGGGCTGCTGACGGCTGACAGCTGATTACTGATAAGGAAGACTGGACGTTGCCTGTTTGTTTGCAAGTTCATTTCAGAAGAAGGCAGAAGACGCCTAAGACTCAGCCATGTCTCAGGTTGTGCTTTCCAGCCGGCGTCCCACCTATGGGGTCTGCGTGGTGGGAAATGACACCGATCTGGACATCTACAGGTAAGTTCAGGATGCTATGCGGCATACCACAATTTCATGATATGTGTAATGATTTCATTCATGGTACCCGGATTTCATTATACATAATGCATGTACCACAAATTCATCATATGTATTATTTTTTTATATGTGATGATTTCTCTCATTTACCTCGATTTCATTACACATACCACAAATTGATGTCATTACTTATACCACAAATTCATTATGCAGACCGTGTATTCGTTCCGTGTACTATGTATTCATTCCGCTTACCATGTATTCATTCCGCGTACCATGTATTCATTCCGCGTACCATGTATTCGTTCCGCGTACCATGTATGCATTCTGCGTACCATGTATTCATTCCACGTACCGTGTATTCATTCCGCGTACCATGTATTCATTACTTATACCGTGTATTCATTCCGCGTACCATGTATTCATTACTTATACCATGTATTCATTCCGCGTACCATGTATTCATTCCACGCACCGTGTATTCATTACTTATACCATGTATTCATTCCACGCACCGTGTATTCATTCCGCGTACCATGTATTCATTCCTTGTACCATGTATTCGTTCCGTGTACCACTATTCCATTGCATGCATCGTGTATTCATGGCATGTGCCATTATCTGTGGGCAGACAGGGTAACTAGGCCCCGGACCAACAGGAAAAAGCTCGTTTATGGCTGAAATTTTTTTAAAATAACATATTTAGTAAAATAACCCTGCTATGCGCGTTTAACCCGTTATATTAATAATATTTTTAGGATGTTATAACTAACAATGTTTTATTTTCCCCACTAGATTGTAAGCTCCCAAGGCAAGCCCTGTTGGTTCTAGTTTTGTCAGACTGTTTGAAAGTAGGGAATCGTTGGTGCTATTTACATAAAATATAATTATTTTTCGAGTGGCGGACTCACATTACATTTCTATGAAATGGAGGAAATCGGACCGTTTCCCCCCGTTTGGGAGCCGCGTTAGTTTACAAACTCTGACAATAACAAGAATGTCAGAAACTCGATGAAGAAAATCCTGCTCTTTGTATTCACTAAGTAAATATTTTTAAGATGACACAATCAGCCTTATTAGTCTTGCTAATTCATACCTGCCAAGAGTCATGGATCCACCCCTGGTCCCCGAGGTCTTAAACTGATGGCTTTATTTAAATAGTTAATTCTGTAGAGACACAAACCTTAATCAGTCATTGGTCTTGTCTTAGATTCAGGAGCCGTGTGTCTATCCCATGCATGTTTAATACCCTGACTGTATTACCCTCTAACACTTCTGCTGGGAGGCTGTTCCACTTATCTACCACCTTCTCTGTAATTTAAATAGAGTCTAATGAAAATAAATCGGAGGTGTGGACGCCATCTCAATGGCTTCTTGTGCTTAGTATGGAAAGAGAGGTCAGAGCCCATGCCACCTCACGCTATTAATATGTTACACATTGTCACACGGGTCAGGTTCCTTCGTTTACTCCATAATTTGGGATGAAGATAGATCCCCGGATGCCCTAAACCTGAAAGCCGCCCCTAGAGGACTCGCACTCCCAGTATCCAGGAGTCAATCCGATACTTTGAGTCATTTGCAAAACTCAAGATTCTGGGCACCACCTGCGCCGGGCGACGGCGTCATCAGGGTGCCGCTAATTGCCGGGGACCATGAGAGCGCAGAGTGCGTTGTCCTCGCTTCTAAGGCTGCGGCGAGGTTCTAATTTATATGATAATAGAGGTAACGATGTTTCATAAGATGTTGCCGCTGAATGTATAATTAGCAGATTAGTATAATTGATGATCTCCTACGGTTTGGTTTTTGGATCTCGTCCCCGGAGCTCGCAGGAAGCGCCATTACTTGGGTTACTGCGGTCTCCGGTCCTTCATGAGTTCATTTTATCCAGTTAACGGAACTCTTTTAAAAAGATACAGATTCAGCAGCCAAAGGCAGGCGATCCGGGTGTCGGAGAAGAGGTATTGGAGACGGAAGGTTCCGGAGACTCCAGAGAAGAGACAACCCAAAGGCTAAAACATGGCCTGAGAACCCGGATCTCGTCGCCGATACGGATTAAACTGATTAGGATTTATTTTAACCTACGGGGAGGATTTTTAATTAGCAGTCCGGGGCAAACCTCTTCTCTGTTCTCTAGGTCATATTTCCTCGTTCCCCATTAAGCCCTTTCACTTGAGATAAGGCGAGAACACGCCTGAGCCTGAACACGGCTCGTCCAACCGGTTCTCTATACCCAGTAGCTGGGGGTCAAACCTAGGTGCTCGCTACTGACATGTAAGTCACGTTTACAAGTTCGAAACATCATCCCTATCACTACAAGGCAATACTTCTTTCACGGGGTTCTGATTTTAGTAATGTATGGACACCGCGCAGAGATTAAAATACGAGACGTATAAGAGTGAGCAGTCACTTTATCTTCCTGTCCTCAGGATCGGCATCATTATTCTTCCCTATTACGTCATCTCTCGCTCTGTGGTTGCTGGTTGTGATTGATTGGTTCAGGCAGCCTTTATGATGAGAGGAGAAAGAGCTGCATTTATCCCTTTGGATTCCAGCGGTTGCAGAGAAATGCGTTGGCCATCGCCCTGATCCTCGCGGTGTTAAAGTTACTCTGTTCAAAGTGTATGGTTTTATGGGACACATAAAGTTTTATTGTCCTAAATCTCCATTGGCGGAGAGAACGTGCCATGTGCTTGTCGTGAATTGAATATGGCGTGTGTTTCAGGTCCGTTCCTTCCGGGGCCGACTCATTCAATGTCCGCGGCACCAGTTCCATAGACGTTACCATCGTCTATAATCCGGACAAGGTGGAGGTTCCACAATCTGGAGGCAACTGGCCCTTAAACAAAGGGGTGAAAGTCATGCTGTCTTGTACTCGCCCCAGCAAAGAGATGAATGACAGCAAGGTGAGCGTGCACTCAGGCGAAGGGGCGTTAATGGCGCATGCTCTTTAATGTCCACCAATGGCACAGCAGATTATTTTAAAGTACAGCGATTAGGATTTACGTTTCATTAACGGCTCAAGTAATTGTAATTATAACATATTTCTAGGTAAAAGTCACGTATTATGGTCAAAAAGGAAAGTCTTTGCTGGGCAGCTCCTTGGCGTATTTGACCTGCGTTGGTGAGTACCGATCCCTGACACATAATGCAGCCATCACTCCCAAAACCGACACTCGGGACGGTTCTGGATTGCGGGACACGGAACCGTAATCTGTGGTCTCTTTCTTTGGATCTGTAGATGTGTCTCTGAACGCAGACGTGCATCGCACCGGAGCCGTGACGGTGGGGGAGAAGGACAAGGTATACCCGGAACGCGCGTCTTCTACATCGTAGGAACGTGAATGTTTAGAGCTTTATTTGTCACCCGCATCATGTTTATAGAGAGCTGTGCAAACAAACTCTGAGGTCTCCGCCGACGTGTCCCGAACGCCGGATCCAACCAAACTTAGATATTCGCTGGGCAGCAGCTTTGTTTTACCCCCTGGTAAACTTTGATGTTTCAGGGATCGTGGACTTGGGGTCCTAACGGAAAGGGAGCCATTCTACTGGTGAATTGTGACCGCGACAAAGAAGGCTCGGGGTACACTGACAGCGAGGACGCGGGTCTGCCTAATACCGCAGGTACGGAAATCGGAAACGTAGGCGTCCCTGCATGAGAATAGTTCTATGGCTTATGTCCCGGGTGAGCGCAGAACAAGCAGTAGCATGGTGTGTTCTAGTTCACATACAGGACATTTTAATGGTGTGAAATGGTTAAAAGGCCATCGCTTTTAAACAATCGCAGAAACCTTAAAGTTACTGGAAAAGCAGTGAACGTTGATAAAAATGTGAAACACAATAGACCGCGGTGATCCGATCTAACCTGCTTTATCGCTCAGATATCAAGGACATGTCGCAGATGGTCCTGGTGGCAGAAGGTCCAGAGGAATTCTTCGACGGTCATCAAATCAACCTCCACATTGAGAGACCTGACTCGAATAAATTAAGGGTGTTTTGCAAAGGGAGTAAGTGTTTGTAGGAGGCAGACCGGCAGACCTGTACAGGGTGCAGCTCTTACCCCACAAGAATCCTCTACAGGTTTAATGGTCCCCCCCCCCCCCCACAACAGCTTGTCCAAAGACCGGCCAAAGACTTCAAAGGATGACATTGCTCTTATTTGGGGCTGTTTATGGGCTCGTGTGAAGTAATACAGGGTAGATACAATGTAGCATTGTACTTAACGCAGGACATCGTGCGATACAGTTACCTGTCTTCTTAGTATCTGCACCATCTGAGGTGTGTGGGCACAGCTAACGGGGTCGGGGCTACAAATGACATCTGGGGTGTAATGCTGATTATTAAGGGGTCTGGGGCAGCTTTAAACCACAATAAACTGTGTCTCTTTTAGAGTCCACGTATATACATGTCTTAGGAGGAGGAAAACTCTCATACAAGGTGGAACGAAGCCATAGGGACGAAATACTTTTCTATGTGGAGGGTCTGCAGTTCCCAGACGCCACGTTTTCTGGCCTTGTCTCTGTCAATCTATCCTTGCAGGAGACAGTATCTGGGGTAAGTGGTGGCCAGATGGAGATTTCAGAGGGGCAGAGTGAGTTTCGATGAAAAGGGATCTCATTCTGGTCTATTACTCCATATAGATGGAAATCTTTACGGAGAAGTTGGCTTTCAGAATAGCCCCGTGGATAATGACGCCCAACACCCTAAAGCCCCTGGAGGTTTATGTGTGCAGGTAATTGTTTTCCCACTGGCTCTTTATTGCCACAATCCTGCAGATTTCAGACACAATGGTGTCCCTCTAGGGTAGAAGGGAACATTCTCAGGGTAAAACCACACATTCCCAATGCCCTGGAGGTAAACATGAAGGTTCTTGGGGTCACCAGGTTTAAAAGATGGCGCAACTTGATGCAACGTGTTATCTAATGATTTAGGATTTTCCATCGGTGTCCTTTGGCAGTGGAGGTTATGGAATAATGTTCTACTTGACCACAGGTGACACAGTTGAGGTGACGCACCTTGTGTCCGCTGTCTATGCCGCTGAATGCATCTCACGCTTGTTTCTCTTCTGCAGTACTTTTGATAACCAGAACTTTGTGAAGCAGATTAAAGAATTTACCAGAAAAGCGAGATGTGATCTGAACATCATCCCTGAGCTGAAAAACCGAGGGGATCGCTGGATCCAGGTGAAGACGGCTGAAAAGCTCTAAACTAAATTTTCCATTTCTATAGCTTTTAATGCAGTCTGGCGGCATAGGATTTGTTTTATTAAAGTTGATGAAGTTTTTTGACGCTCACTGGTGTCCTCTGCTCCACAGGATGAGATGGAGTTCGGGTACACGGAGGCTCCACACAAGCGATTCCCTGTGGTTTTTGACTCACCGAGGAATCGAGAACTCAAAGATTTTCCTTTCAAAGACATCCTGGTACGTTACTCAGCAAGAGGAAGTATCTGAGCGGAAACACGGACCCTCCATAAATATATATATATTTCCGCATCCTCTATAGTGTCTCGTATTCTCTTGTTATGTTTCTGAATATTCCTCCTGCAAACCCATAAAACCAGTTACCCAGGAAAAGTTATGTTACTGAGATTAAAAATCTTGATGGGAGGTTGGACCGGCCAATGAGGTTTTAAGTCTTTAAAAAAATAAAAGGGCATATCAGGGGTCAGCGGGGGTCTTTATAAAAATCTGATCCGGTCTTCAAACTTTGCCCCAAAATCACCTTTTTTTAAAGAAGTCGTTCCATCTCATCCTGAAATCATTGCACCCCAGTTGGCCGTGGGGTGTCTCGTTGGCCCTCGATAGTTGGAGTTCCACGCCTTTGTCACACTGAGCTGAAGGAGGACGAGCGATGCATCCGGGCAGGTTTTTGGGCCATAATTTGAATTTCTTACTTCCGTCAGGGTCCTGATTTTGGATATGTGACCAAGGAACCGGAGAACAGCAGCGAGATAAACAGCTTGGATTCCTTTGGGAACCTCGAAGTGAGTCCACCGGTGACCGTGAACAGAAAGGAGTACCCGCTGGGAAGGATCCTGATCGGGAGCGGCCTGCCGGAGTAAGCCTTCGCACACGGAGATGTCTCAGTATATTTATCTAAGTATTACATTGATTAATAAGTAGAAACACATTCACTGCTAACATAACATGTACTGTCACCCTTCATAATCCCCTAATCCGGGATCAAGCTCCATAATCCCAGGGCCCAAAACCCTCTAATCCTAAATCATTTGCCCCAGTCCTTACTCCTTAACACCTGCTCGATAACAGTACGTCCTTATCTTATTTTAAAATGCTGCAGCCGTAAATCGCGACCGTTTGCTCGTTTATCTGGGAGGAGGCGGATAATTAGCAGCCGGACGAGGAACTTTATGCCCTAAATAATTTTCTAAACGCACCCCTCAGAAATAAAATAGGGAGCCAGGTGGAGTGTTTTATATACGTGTAATAATCAGAAATCACATTTATTGGGAGGTATAAATTTTATTTGAAAACCACCAAACCTCCGACACGTTATTAATAGACAGCAACCTCGTAACAACAACTCCACGGATCCAAATGTAACGAGGCTCGACCCAACTAATTATATATTTCCTTATCACTTAATAACATATGATTATTACGAATTACACATCTGCCTGTTTAAAATACAATAATGAATGGTTGGTAGAAGCCTATAAAGGTCAGAAGGGAGAGAGGTGAGAAGTTGAAGACCATTATTGACTTGATAATAAGGCTCCATTTTCACTCTTTTATCCCACTAACAAAACTCCATTTGGAAACATCAGGATGTGCAGGGAGATCCGGAATCCGCCGCCTAAAACAATGTGTAAGCCCGCAAACCTAGACACTTTGTTGCCTATCTAGCCTGGTTTGCGCATGCACGCTGTTCTGATAGGGAGCTTTTTAACACATTATTCGATTCAGCCTGCTGTGGCTGGTACCAGACACTCTAAGTCTAACGGAGTGGACTCTGGGGAGTGTGACACGATCAGTCTACTGGAGTGGACTCTGGGGAGTGTGACACGGGCAATGGACCCACTAAGCTGGCTGTTCTTCCTATTCTTTGCAGTTTGAACATAAAAATGAATAAAGTGGTGCGAGATTTCCTGGCCGCGCAGATGGTTCAGGCCCCTGTGGAGCTTTATTCTTATTGGCTGACTGTGGGTCACATTGACGAATTCATGAGTTTCGTTCCGGCACCTGATCAGAAGGTAGAGCGTGATCACGGGTGTGAGATGGTTGGACGCCAGTTGGACCCCCTCTATATCCGTTGGCCTTCCAGACATCGGCCGCTAGAAGCACATTCCAGAAAAATACACCAGAAGGGGGTTGGGAGCCAGCGCTGGTAAAGATGGCTTCATTTGTCATATAAAACATTGCTGTCGCTTGTTTCAGGGGTTCCGGCTGCTGCTGGCCAGTCCTCGCGCATGTCTGGCGCTCTTCAGAGAGAAGCAGCGGGACGGACATGGGAACGCGGTCATGTTTGAGGGTAAGAACAATGGAGGCGCCCTGGGCACTTGCTATGAAAGATAAGCGTGTGTTTGCTTGCATTGGACGGCTCCATGATTATTGTTTCCCTTCACATTATCAGGGTTACAAACTAACAATCATACGGAGTATCCCACCATCGATGACATTCTGTCCGACGACCGCTTGAAAATGGCGTCTGAAAGCACCCAGGTCAGTAAGAGGCTCCGGAAAGGTAAATCTTCAATAAGGAGAGAATCGCACAAAGCGCTCTTAATAAACTCCCTATTTAGATACATTTTAACTAAAACACGTACATTGAGGTTCTGTCCAGTGACCCCAAATAACCCCACATGATGTCATCATGTTCTATAACCTAATTCTCGCATTTCCTCTCGATAATACAGCACAGTATCGACCTGAACAGGAAGATTTTAAAGAAGGAACTCGGGCTGACAGAATCCGATATCATCGACATCCCGATACTTTACACGCAAGAGTTCGGCACGGCAGACGCCTTCTTCCCGAACATGGTGAGAATACAACGCAAAGGCCAGCGAGGACGGCGCGTTTCTCCTACTTTTCTCATCTCTAGAATACACAGGTTTTTTCACCCTTGGTTTTCAAGCCAGGTCTCTTTTCAGCCATATTGCAGGTTGTTTTAAGGTTTGGATTTATATTCCTGGTGCACCTAGACAAACGTGCCACAGTCACAGGGTGTCCATAGAAATACCTCCAGACCAGGGGTACTTAAAGCCTGCTCCAGGAACCACAAGATGTGCGAAGGAGAAAGCCACAAGCCTTTCAAAAGACCGAAAGAGGGGACTAGGAAGTTAATTTTTCTTGCCAAGAGGTTAAGGCTTTTCTTTATTTCTGGTGACTGATGAGGCAAAGTAGGGACGGGTTTCTTGGCTTCACTAGAATATTAAAGCTGGTGCCACCGAGAACAAAGCAGATGGCTTAGGGTTCTTCAGGGGTTATCAACCACAAACGAGTGGATATTGTACCCTCACTGGATCCCCTGTGGATGGTGAGATCCCTGCTCCATTAGCAATGAGTTCCAGCCTATGACATTATTAAGACATGGCATAGCAGAGAACGGTGCCCAATGTCGGTGGATTCACAGATCTGACATTCCCCCGCAAGTAGATGACCAGTTGACTAGATGACTAGAGTCCCACTCCAAGAAGGTAAAGGAAGATGGAAGGGGTCCAGGAATTGCTTTCAGGCACAAAGTTTTTTTTCCATGGGCATCAAGACACCTTTTTGCCCTACTATCTAGTCACTAGACTGGGTACTAGAGGTTGGACGCGGTCCAGTTCCCTTCTATTGAAGCCATCAACGTGTCTCGTCTTTATCAATAAAGTGTTTTAGTTAAAAGCCCTCTGTGCACCCAGATCAGAGACCTTCCAGACATGTTCTTTCTTTCTTTCCCAAGGTAAACATGCTGGTTCTGGGGAATTACCTCGGAATCCCTAAGCCGTTCGGACCGGTAATTAATGGGAAATGTTGCTTGGAGGAGCGGGCCCGCTCTCTGCTGGAACCTCTAGGGTTGAAGTGCGTCTTCATCGACGACTATGAATCTTATCACCTGAACTTGGGAGAAGTTCACTGTGGAACCAACGTGCTGAGGAAGCAGTTCCCTGGGAAGTGGTGGGAATGTACCCCCTAACGCACAGATGCTTGGCCTTTAACGGAAGGCTAAGGCTTCGAAATGCATTATTTGCCAGCATGCCGCAGAAAGCCATCTCCATACGGGATCCTGCCACGGAAGCCAACAACCCGTAACGCGGCCGGAGGGCAGAATCTTCCCACGGAAACCATAAAAAGTCATTCTGGGGCAAAGCTCGGCAAGTGCTTTCCCAACAGAAGGGACAAATCACCCAGTTGCTATGGTGATAAGACAACATTTAGAACTTTGCACCAGAATAATTTTTTATACATAACAGCCAGTGATTTAATGTAACACAAAACCCAATACCTTCTTAAAGCTTTCAAAAATGTTGGCATGACACTTTTAGTGGGCAGCCAGCGGGCTAAAGTACCCTTCCCCTTGGTTGACACCAATTTACCCACCCGATTTAACGATGGCTGCGGCAGGAGGTCTGCTTCTTATATCAGCTTCGGAAGTCATTTCCGAGAAATAGCTGTTGATGCACTGTTGCACCATCTGGCAGAGATGGTAGGGGATAAAGGAGCTGCTGGTAATCCTGGGACAGGCACGGAGGGGGGTCATAAATAAAATGTAATGCTGGTGCAGTCACTACGGCAACCAATGGAATGGCCCTGCTGGCTGCTCCAGTCTTTACTTCTTTGCACCAAAATTGATGAGCCGCTTTATTTTATTGTGTAAAACTAATTCTAGATGCTGGGAAACTTGAAGAATATGAACATCTGCGATCACAATAAGAATGTTTGCAGTATTCCGACATTGTTAATGTATACTGACTGTCCGTAAATGCTGTGAAGCAAAACACTCAGCGTGTTTGGGGTTAATCATACAAACGACTGCCATTAATGTATCGCGTGCACTACATCACGCCAACCACTCCCGCGGCGTGTCCTGACCGACACACACAATGATTTGCACATCATATTAACCTCTTAGCGTCAGTAGTTAAATTAATTTTTCTGACCTTCAGCGGTTTCGCAGAGCTGGAAAAACGAGAAAAAATAGTTTCACAACGTCCCAGAGACCCCCGAACAACGTTCTACAAAGAGATGCCGGCGCAGGTAGATACCGAAGGTCTCCATCGCCTCCTGCTGGAGAAACGAGTCATTCGGCGCACGAGGCTCATCCACGCATAGACCCCGCTACCCCAGATATGTTCATTTTTATATATCCAAAACACCGATTCTTATTTGGTTCATTTGTAACATCTGCGATAGAAAGATACATTTTGTTTCAGTTAGCTTTAGCCCCAAGTCTCTTAAGAGTTGCGGTTTCGGGGGCCGGATGCACCCGGTTGGCCGAACAAGCTGTATATACAATTTTAGAATGAAGGAGCATTTAAGGGTATTCACTAAAGTCACAGCCCACCGCGCAGCTGCGAAGGAAAGTCGACTGAGCGTTTGCCCAATTTTAGGTCCAGTCCCAAATAATTTTGTCGAGTTGGAACCCGTTCTCGGCTCGATAGTTTACAAGTCAACTGGTTCTTCCTTCCATCCTAATACACACTAGCCACTGAATTGGTCTGAAATCTGGTTGAGTGGATAATCAATCCCTCTGTATCTGATGAAGTCAAGTTGGCCTCAGCTTATTTCTATAACTGCGGTCCTCCTGCCCCCCGTGCCTCTTCCCTATAGTATGATGGAGACTGGGACACAACTATCCCCTCCCCATTAAGGTTTTCAGATTTACATCATTTCATAGATTTCTAACCCCCTAAGAGACCACCCAGACTTTGGCGACCAAGCATCAACCACGACGCTCTCAACCCAATACGAGCAAAAACCACCAGACCATACCAGCGGAAAACCAAGACGTAACGTTTAACCCGCAGCACGACGAGTCAAGAAATGCCCTTCTCCAGACAGCCGCGGGATAATACCCCGGAACACAGAGAGCGGAGAGCTTTTACACAAAGACGTCTTTTATTCAAACAATGAGAAATATAAAAACTCATAACTGATACAACTGTGACCCATGAACCCTGTAAACCTCGTGCTCGGATTCTAGATCGCCGCGGGAAGACATCGTCGTGGTGGAATTTCATTGCCCCGGCCGTGGGGTAAAAACACAGCAGAGGGGCATTTAACACCCTTACATCAGGGCTGACCGATTGCAAGCGTTGGACTTCAGCTCCCACGATGCCCAAGTTACTTGGCTTTTGTGAGAGTCGGAGTCCAGCAGTTGATTAAGTGACTGGTGTCCATTTTATAGAAAACAAAACATTTTTTGTTCTTATAGGATCAGCAACGTTATCTCTTTAGCGTTCCCCTCCCCATTTCTAACACAACCTAAAAAATAAGACAAAACTGGGACGCCCGAGTAGCGACTCTCCAGCTCATACTCAGCCGACAGCCAACGAAAAGACAGCGAGGCCCCCTTAATCTAAAGCAAAAAACAACATTTAATGGCTATTAACAAACTAACTGGAATGGGAGGAAAGGCACCGAAGTGATGCTCTGCTGGAATGGAAGTCCTCACACTCATTGACAAGGCACCGGTTCTGTACGAACTGAAAAAGGTTTGGGAGCATCACAGCGAGAATTCACCGACAGCATTCCCCGCAGGGATCGTTCACCTGGTAGTCAAGATAGCCACGTGGGGATAGAAGGTACCGGATGATCCAGAACAACCTCCAACTGGTCTCATCAAACTTGCTTTCTTTCCCCACCTTGATCGTCTCCATGAAAAACAAAACCCCAAAAAGTATTTTAAATCTGAATTTTTCTTCTAGCAAAAAAAAGTGGGAAAGAACATGGAGAAGGAATGTAAGAATGAGAAGAGTCCTGGTACCCTTGGCCAGATACAGCTGCCTTTATACTTCCAGTGCTGGAGATGCCTGCCGAGCAGTGGTAGGTAGCACTGAGAAGATCAGTAGGGGTGAGAGAGGAGTGGTTGTAGTATTGCTGCCCCTCTCAGGGTAAGTGTGGGGGGGGGGGTGTTGTTCAGCATCACACGGTACGAGGATTGTACTCCGGGAGCTTTTTCAGCTTCTCTGTGTCTTGCTCCGTTTCATCCCGGGCAACCACCAGAGTATGAGAGTAACCCATGGCCACCTGAAAGACAACATCCCGGCGGTTAGTCAAATGCCAGCGGCCGACGTGATGCTGGCCAGCGAAGCCCGTGCCGATCGCCTTACCTGCTCCGAGTAAATCCCGTCCAGAGTCTTCACTTCCTGAGCAGTGGTGGACGACTTGGCCTTGTTGTCACCGTATCCCTGGTGGAAGAGGAATTGGGTTCTAAGTTTCGATATCACAAAGCGAGTCAAAATGTACAAAGAGAAGGTTTATAGAAGCTCCAGAAAACAACTAGTGAAAAGCGGCAATACTGCCTTTCCCCAACACATCGAGAAACAGGACATCCAGATCGCACCGCTATACATGTCGGCTTTCTAATACACATATAAGCCATACACAGTACGGAAGGGAGAAACCACGAACATCTCAGCCTCGCGCGCTCTCGTTGCCTGCAGTGTTGGTTCTCCAGGTACAATGTCAGGATTTGGCTTCCCTGAATCGGATAAAAGTCCTCCCTTACCAGCTCTCCGTATGTTGGGGAGGGTCCGTAGCTGATTGTGCTTTCATCCGCTGCCACAATAATACTGCTCTTTCTAGAAAGAAAAAACAAAACAAACATTATAATAAATGGTTTGTAAGACAGCGAGCCGCTCTCTGGAGCCGACAGCCAGAGAAGGGGCGGGAGGAAGACATCGTCTACAGCAGGAGAAGCTGTATAGAGCCTTGAATACTAACCCACAGGCCAAGCTTCTGACTTTCCAGCCGCACAGGTCCTGCACGGATTTGGGGTACATAGTAGAATCACGAGAGGTATTTGTCGCTCCCCAGAAAAACAGGCCACCTGCAGACAAACACGGAGTGAGCGAAGAGTCCCTTCATAAACACGCGAGGTTACATCCTCGGCGGCACTCACCCATCTCGCTGACGGCAAAGGAGCAGGTGGATCCGGCGTAGATCTGGGAGGCACCCCGGCCCGGGTAGTCGAAGAGTTTGACCAGCCGCGGCACCATCTCGTCCTTTTGTTCTGTATGTCCCAGCCGGCCGTATCCACCGAATCCCCAGGAGAAGACGCGTTTCTGGGAGTCCTGCACCAGCTGAGAAGAAAACAAGCTGCTGACCACGGAGCAGAACGCAAGGCGACACAGGCTCAGAGACGGCGACAAACGTCTGCCGGACAGGCTCTCGCTTCCCGACGGGTTAAATCACCAGGAGTCAGGAAACGAGCCGTTCTTCCCTTTACATCAGCTAGAGGGCAGCACACCAGGGGGCAGGAGCTACACTAACTACCCCAGGCTGGGCAAGAATCTCCTGTAACATAACGTCTGGGCTCTCGCATTTCTGCCATCACCCAGGGGGCTTCCGCAGCAGATCTCCCGGTGGAAAGACGTTTAATCTGACGAGTGGCCCCGTTCACTTACCGTGTGATTGATGCCACAGGCGATATCCCGCACGACCACGTTGGTAACCGGCAGAACTTGCCCATCCTTGGTTTTTTCTATAAATATAGCGATTCGGCGGGCGATCAGCTCGCAGTCGTACTCTATGCGCTGGGCTCTGGCGATATATTTGCCGTCGGAGTTGTGACCTGTACAGGGTGGAGGGAGAAAGACATGAAAAGAGAGCGGAAGCAGAAGGTCCGCTCACCCTTGCCATGTCACCAAGCGGCTTGCCGTGCACATTTTCCACGGGGCATCTTCTCCGACTTATCCGCTAAGCACGAGTCTAACGCTTACGCTATCCCATAACCAATTGGTGCGGCTCGTACCCAGCTGTCCGTACTCTGGGCACCCGAAGGAATACACGTTCCCCTTGCAATCCACGATCATGCTGAACTCGGCTCCGCAGGCGACCTTGGTGATGGGCTGCCCGTTATACAGGATCTGCGGAGAAGCAAGACGTTTAATGGGAAAGAAATCCACAGCGAGATAAAGCCTAGGGCTGGGCGGCGATTACCTGCGCGGGGCTCGGCATGGCGTCTGTTTTGTTCCCAAGCCCAAGCTGACCCATTTTGTTTTCTCCGAAGGCGTAGACCGATCCGGTTTCTGAAACAGAAAGGGACTGCTAAGCAGAGACCGAGGGGCCACGTGCGGCCGGAGGAACCGCAGAGAGACCCCCCTTTACCTGTAAGTGCCAGCGTGTGGTTACGGCCGCAGGCCGCGCTCACAAACACCTCTCCTTTCAGACTCTCGATGGGTTTTGGGGCGTCCACGCGCTTGATGTCACCGTGTCCAAGCTGTCCCTTCTCGTTACGGCCTAAAAAACAGACAGAATGCAACCACTGAACGTTTCTGCTCGGACACAGGATGGGGCTGATTACCATCATCACAGAGACACTGAGCCCTGCAAGAAGACTCCCAATAGCCATTTCCTTCCATGAAACCAGTTTAACGCCGCAGGAAGGTGGACCGATAGATTAAAATGGCGCACAAATCCTGATCAGAAACGTGGTCCATGATGGTTCAGTTTCTAAGCGTCTCTTATGAACATCACGCGCGGTCTGGTTTCTGGAATAATATCTCGATACTTGTCTACAGACTCCTCCTGCCGTCACGTTACTGATGCCTTTTAGCGGGCAACCCTCGGGGACTCAGTGGTCCCGACCTGTTTGCCCACGGGGACCATTGACGTACACAGGCCGAGCGCCAGCCACATCAGCAGCCGCTATTTGCCCCTAGCAGCCTTTGGGGCTCACGTACCCCAGCTCCAGAGCCCGCCCTCGGTGGTAATGAGGAGACTGTGAGCAGCGCATGGTCCGGAAGCCACCGTTCGGACCTGTATCCCAGACAGGCAGCCATATCTGTGGGGACCCCAAAGGTTCTGTCCCAGGTTCCGGTAGGCAGCTGTAGGAGAGAAGAAATGGCACGCGGTACATTAATGGTTAATCCCGTGGAGCTCCCCCGAGACACCCGCTCCGTACCCCTATATGATGCGCAGAGCCGGCCGCCCCGCGTAACGTACCTTGTTGTTTGGGAACTTCTTTACGTCCAATCAAGTCCCAGTTAGTGGCTCCAAAAATCAGAAGTTGGCCCTTCGCTTTGGAGCCTTCAAGTTTCTAATATGAGACGAAATCAGTCAGTAAACAAATCTACTCTTAGCCGGTTTATTATAAATATATATATATATATGTGTGTGTGTTATCAGGAATAATGTGTTATTGGTGCATATATTGCAAATAATCCATTTACATACTATATATTATTTATTCTTTTATATAGCACCATCATATTCCCTAGCGCTGTACAATGGGTATAGAGAGTAAAGGATTTGGATAAAGATATATAGTAGAGAAAGAGGTGGAGAAAGTGTAATGGGGGGGGGGGGGTTATCTATCTATAGCATTGGAACATATATAGGGTAATGGTGTGTGTGTGTGTGTATATATATATATATATATAATTGGGATATATATAGTTAATGGAGATGTATGTACTGTATTGGGATATCTAGGGTAATAAGGGGGTGTATATATAGTATTGGGATATATAAATATAGGGTAGTTATATATATATATATATATATATATTAGTAATGGGATACATATAGGGTAATGGTATGTGTGTATGTATATATGGTAAGAAGACAGAGTAATGAACATATACATATATATATAGTATTGGGATATATAGGGTAATGGGGGTGTATATAGTATTGGATATATAGGGTAATGGGGGTATATATATATAGTATTGGAATATATAGAGTAATGGGGATGTGTGTGTGTGATTATATATATATATATATATTATTGGATATATAGTAATAGGGGTGTATATATAGTATTGGGATATATATATATATATATATATATATTAAGGGGTGTAAATAGTATTGGGATAAATAGGGTCATGGGGGATGTATATATAGTATTGGGATATATATATCTACATAGTGTATTCATTCATGGGAATTGTATAGAAGATCCGGAAGCCGCTCACAATCCTCTCTTTGCTGATCTCCGGTTCGGTGACGATGACTCCGGGCCCGGGGCTCCTGGCTCCCGCCTTCCCGGGGCCCCTCTTGCTGTTGGGGGCACCGTCGGATCCCGGGCTGCCGTCCAGCTCTTCCTCGTCGCTGCTGTACTCGTGCCGGTCCCGCTTTCGGGCCGAGGCTTTCCTGCGGGCAGCAGGCCGCGGGGCCCCGTCCGTCACCTTCTTCCTCGGCATCTCTGCGGGGGGAGATAGCGGCTTAAGCCAGGGGGCCACAGAGTGGGGTGAGAGAGGGCCCGGGCCACACCAGAGCCGGGAACCCCCGGGGGAAGCCCCTGTGCCCTGACAAAGGAAATACCCCAATATACCCCTCCGCTGCCCCCATTAAAGCTTCACCTACCCCAAATACCCATCTTCCTGATAGCCCCCAATATCTGACCCCCGCCGGAGACGCGCTGAGCCCCTATATCTGCCCCGCGACACCCCGTCCCCTCTGCGAAACTCCCCGGACAGGACTTCTCACCCCGTGCACTTTCAGGCTGCCCCTGGCAGGGGCAAAAAGCGATCTGCAGCAGCCCAGACCCGTCTACCAAGTACCCCAAGAGAGCAGGCAGCGACCCCCTTCCCCCAGCCTTTGTCCCCAGCTTCTGCCCCCCTCCCGAATGATAAATGCCCCCAGCCCGGTACCTTCTGGCTTATGGAGTGATTTGCCGCGATGCCCCAGCGGAGGGTAGATTCCGGCCCTTTGTCAGGCTGGTCGGGAACAATAGGCTGAGTGTCTCCAGCAGCACGTGGATCCGCCTCACTTCCCTTCACTCCCCCGCCGGCTCTTTAAAGCCCTTTCTGTTCAGCTGGACCCCCCACGGTCACTGTGGGCACCCTCCTGGCATTGAAAGGGTTCCGGGCCCTATCCGTCCGTCCTGCCCACCCAGGTCTCCGTACAGACAGACGCACAGGAGCCGGCACTCAATACAAACACAAACACATGGAGGGGCAGGAGCAGGGAGGGCCCGGGGCAGGGGAGAGTGCCGGGGGAGCGCCGCCTGCTGGAGGGAGGACTCACCCTGCTGGGCGGGGAGAGGTACATGATATAGTGTTACTGAGGGGAGGGGTACATTATATAGTGTTACTGAGGGGAGGGGTACGTTATATAGTGTTACTGAGGGGAGGGGTACATTATATAGTGTTACTGAGGGGAGGGGTACGTTATATAGTGTTACTGAGGGGAGGGGTACGTTATATAGTGTTACTGAGAGGAGGGGTACGTTATATAGTGTTACTGAGGGGAGGGGTACGTTATATAGTGTTACTGAGGGGAGGGGTACATTATATAGTGTTACTGAGGGGAGGGGTACCTTATATAGTGTTACTGAGGGGAGGGGTACCTTATATAGTGTTATAGAGGGGAGGGGTACCTTATATAGTGTTACTGAGGGGAGGGGTACATTATATAGTGTTAGAGGGGAGGGGTACATTATATAGTGTTACTGAGGGGAGGGGTACATTATATAGTGTTACTGAGGGGAGGGGGTACATTATATAGTGTTACTGAGGGGAGGGGTACATTATATAGTGTTACTGAGGGGAGGGGTACATTATATAGTGTTACTGAGGGGAGGGGGTACATTATATAGTGTTACTGAGGAAGGGGGCATTATATGTACGGTACCACCGTTGTTTGGCTCAATGTATAGTGATGGGAATTATTCTGTACCATCGTCAGTGACTGGCTCAATCTATGGTGATGGGAGTTATACTGTGCCACAGTTAGTGACTGGCTAAATGTATAGTGATGGGAGTTATGCTGTACCACCGTCAGTGACTGGCTCAGTGTATAGCTATGGGAGTTATGTTGTACCATGGTCAGTATCTGGCTCAGTGTATAGTGATGGGAGTTATGCTGTACCACCATCAGTATCTGGCTCAGTGTATAGTTATGGGAGTTATGTTGTACCATGGTCAGTATCTGGCTCAGTGTATAGTCATGGGACTTATGTTGTACCACCATCAGTATCTGGCTCAGTGTATAGTGATGGGAGTTATGCTGTACCACCGTCAGTATCTGGCTCATTGTATAGTGATGGGAGTTATGTTATACCACCGTCAATGCCTGGCTCAGTGTATAGTGATGGGAGTTATGTTGTACCACCATCAGTATCTGGCTCAGTGTATAGTGATGGGAGTCATGTTGTACCATGGTCAGTGTCTGACTCAGTATATAGTGAAGATGATTAAAGCTTTGATCAGTTTGCAGCTATTGAGGCTCGGAGGAGGAGGATGAGACTCCGTTTACCTGCACAATAGACTGAGTGGTCCGTTCGGATTTGTGTTTTTTGGGTTTTGTTATCTGTTCAGAAAATGTTATTTATTTAAACTTATTTCATTTATTAAATATTTTTTTCATTTTAAAGTGTGTGGGGATGCCACATATGTGATCCGTTTTCCGTTGGACGTCGCCCCCTCCGTGTTTTCCGCGGGACGTCGGCCCCTTTGTGCTTTTTGTTGGATGTGGCCCCCTCCGTGCTTTCCGTGGGACTGAGACACCTGTGTTTATTTTTAGGGGATGTTAATCATTTATACAAAAAACAAAATACTGTCTGCGCTTCTCACCCTAATAAAGTTGGCAACAAATATATAAACATAATATAAATGAGAGGTTTTGGTTATATGAATTGGCCAAAGCATAATTAAGCTCACCCGCCACGTCAAGGCACACTCTCAATAGGGTGAGATCCTACTCTCACCTCCTACATAGTGGGCACACAAAGCAGTTTATACTGCTACCAAAACCTTATTAATGTGTTGGGGGAGGTGCAATTAAACCTCCTCCCATTTAACCCCTGGACAGCAAGCTGCAACCAGACTGATGAGGAGCCAACAACCTCAAATATGTGCAAACAGGGAAAAGAAAAAGTGTCGGTGCGCTAAGCTAGTCTCAGGCTCAAATAATACAAATGTATAATATAAGGCCTACCAAACAGTGTGAGCATGCTGCAAATACAGTGTGTTGGCTGTACAATGTATACAAAAAACAAAATACTGTCTGCGCTTCTCACCCTAATAAAGTTGGCAACAAATATATAAACATAATATAAATGAGAGGTTTTGGTTATATGAATTGGCCAAAGCATAATTAAGCTCACCCGCCACGTCAAGGCACACTCTCAATAGGGTGAGATCCTACTCTCACCTCCTACATAGTGGGCACACAAAGCAGTTTATACTGCTACCAAAACCTTATTAATGTGTTGGGGGAGGTGCAATTAAACCTCCTCCCATTTAACCCCTGGACAGCAAGCTGCAACCAGACTGATGAGGAGCCAACAACCTCAAATATGTGCAAACAGGGAAAAGAAAAAGTGTCGGTGCGCTAAGCTAGTCTCAGGCTCAAATAATACAAATGTATAATATAAGGCCTACCAAACAGTGTGAGCATGCTGCAAATACAGTGTGTTGGCTGTACAATGTATACAAAAAACAAAATACTGTCTGCGCTTCTCACCCTAATAAAGTTGGCAACAAATATATAAACATAATATAAATGAGAGGTTTTGGTTATATGAATTGGCCAAAGCATAATTAAGCTCACCCGCCACGTCAAGGCGCACTCTCAATAGGGTGAGATCCTACTCTCACCTCCTACATAGTGGGCACACAAAGCAGTTTATACTGCTACCAAAACCTTATTAATGTGTTGGGGGAGGTGCAATTAAACCTCCTCCCATTTAACCCCTGGACAGCAAGCTGCAACCAGACTGATGAGGAGCCAACAACCTCAAATATGTGCAAACAGGGAAAAGAAAAAGTGTCGGTGCGCTAAGCTAGTCTCAGGCTCAAATAATACAAATGTATAATATAAGGCCTACCAAACAGTGTGAGCATGCTGCAAATACAGTGTGTTGGCTGTACAATGTATACAAAAAACAAAATACTGTCTGCGCTTCTCACCCTAATAAAGTTGGCAACAAATATATAAACATAATATAAATGAGAGGTTTTGGTTATATGAATTGGCCAAAGCATAATTAAGCTCACCCGCCACGTCAAGGCACACTCTCAATAGGGTGAGATCCTACTCTCACCTCCTACATAGTGGGCACACAAAGCAGTTTATACTGCTACCAAAACCTTATTAATGTGTTGGGGGAGGTGCAATTAAACCTCCTCCCATTTAACCCCTGGACAGCAAGCTGCAACCAGACTGATGAGGAGCCAACAACCTCAAATATGTGCAAACAGGGAAAAGAAAAAGTGTCGGTGCGCTAAGCTAGTCTCAGGCTCAAATAATACAAATGTATAATATAAGGCCTACCAAACAGTGTGAGCATGCTGCAAATACAGTGTGTTGGCTGTACAATGTATACAAAAAACAAAATACTGTCTGCGCTTCTCACCCTAATAAAGTTGGCAACAAATATATAAACATAATATAAATGAGAGGTTTTGGTTATATGAATTGGCCAAAGCATAATTAAGCTCACCCGCCACGTCAAGGCACACTCTCAATAGGGTGAGATCCTACTCTCACCTCCTACATAGTGGGCACACAAAGCAGTTTATACTGCTACCAAAACCTTATTAATGTGTTGGGGGAGGTGCAATTAAACCTCCTCCCATTTAACCCCTGGACAGCAAGCTGCAACCAGACTGATGAGGAGCCAACAACCTCAAATATGTGCAAACAGGGAAAAGAAAAAGTGTCGGTGCGCTAAGCTAGTCTCAGGCTCAAATAATACAAATGTATAATATAAGGCCTACCAAACAGTGTGAGCATGCTGCAAATACAGTGTGTTGGCTGTACAATGTATACAAAAAACAAAATACTGTCTGCGCTTCTCACCCTAATAAAGTTGGCAACAAATATATAAACATAATATAAATGAGAGGTTTTGGTTATATGAATTGGCCAAAGCATAATTAAGCTCACCCGCCACGTCAAGGCACACTCTCAATAGGGTGAGATCCTACTCTCACCTCCTACATGATGTTAATCATTTACCTTTCCTTCCCCGCAGCAAATTCCACAGAGTGGAGCTTCGATTCCGTGATTAACCCTGTGTGTGCCGGAGTCAGACAAAGAAAGGGTTAAGCCGTGACTGCAGTGAGGTGAGGACACGTTACATTTTAGTGTTTCACGAGTATAAATAACACGTCTCAGGATCATGGTGGGCAGAGCTGGGCTCATTACCTTGTTAGGGGCCAATGACTGGTAATGGTCACTGCAGGGTTTGCCCCTGGGGGGTGGGCGATGCGGGTATTCCTGCCCCCCTCACTTGGTGAAAGCCCCCGGGCATCCTGTACAGGTGGGGGATGCGGGGCGAATGTGACAGGGCGTGGTGCCACGATTGTGATTCAATGTGACCAAACCCATGTTAATTTCAGGCGTGTAACATTCTGCCTCCTCGGTCAGGCGTGTTCGACTGTGTGCCCCCCCCCGGCAGAAACATCACGTGGAATAGGGTTCGCTCGGGTGTTAATGCTTCGGGTGTGAGGCGGCGGCGGGGCCGTGGGCTGCTGCCTGTACTTGTTCGCACACATGAGGAGTTAAACAGGTTCGATGCGTGTGTCATGTATGTTATGGGCTCCCCGAGTTACTTAACGCTCTGCTTCGTGGCGCGTTTCTAGAAACACCCGGGACAGACAGGAGCCTCTGCTGACCACCGGACCATGGCTCTGGCCGTTCCCTGCGGAGCTGACCACCGGACCACGGCACTGACCGTTCCCCGCGGAGCTGACCACCGGACCACGGCACTGACCGTTCCCTGCGAAACTGACCACCGGACCACAGCGCTGACCACCGGACCACGGCGCTGACCTTCCCTGCGGAGCTGACCGTTCCGGACCACAGCGCTGACCGTTCCCTGGAGTCGTCGGTGGCACGCGGTGAGTGAGGCTGCTGGCCGGAGGGGCAGTTCTGTGTGTTTAGATGGACAGTTATGTTCTGTTCTCATTCTGCCTCCCGTGGCTTCAAAGAGGGGGCAATCATTCAGCCCGGAACAAGTGAAGGGGAGGAACAGGACGGGCTCAGTGGGAGAGAGGGGCGAGACACAAAAGGGAAAGAAACACTCTCTATGAAGAGCAACTTTGTTACCAAGTTTGGAAAGTGGAGCAATCGCCATAGCAACCATGGAATACTGTTGCCAGTGACTTTTACCCCGGGGGCTGCGCAGGCGCGACGTGACGGTGAGTGTTTGGTGCCCTTTGGGAAAGCGCATTCTAGAACGTCAGAATTTGTGTATTCGGTGAATAATATCTTTCATTATTCGGTGTGATCGCCGGGAAGCCACAGCAGTCTCTCTGTCAACGGCTCACGGGATGCATGTTTGCAGATGTGTTTGACTGAATGAAAGGCATGTTAACTGTTGCAGTGCTGGCAGAGACTGAGCAGCGTTGTTAACCCCATGCTGGCTCTGGTATAGTCTGGGGGGTGAGGGGGCTTTTGGGGGAGGGGTTTGGCTGTGACCCCTGTGGTCCTTGGCTGGATACTGACAGCTCTTAGCTCCGTGTGCCCCCGTGGGGTGGGAAGCGGGGCTCTGTGATTGGCTGCACGGGATGCTGTGTGCTTGGGGGACACTGACGGCTTCTATTGATCAGTCTGGGAGCGGAGGAGGCTGCTGGAGCCGGGAAACGGAGGCGCTGCTCACTCCGGGGGCCCGGGATTTACAGGCTGCTCGCTCCGGGGGCTCGGGATTTACAGGCTGCTCACTCCGGGGACCCGGGATTTACAGGCTGCTCGCTCCGGGGGCTCGGGATTTACAGGCTGCTCGCTCCGGGGACCCGGGATTTACAGGCTGCTCGCTCCGGGGGCTCGGGATTTGCATCCTACGCCGGAGACCTTGTAAGATGCCCCCACTCTGCGTCTTGACAACAAAGACCGTGGTGTAAAGTGGGTGAGTGACCCTCAGTGTCGGCCCCCAGGCTGCTGCTTCTCGTCCTCCCTACCCCCAGCTTGTTCCACCCCCTTACCCACTAACCACCCCTCCCTGCAATGGGTGACAAAAGAAGAGGGCTTTGTAACCGTAGTAACCAGAGTCCCAAAACAAGGCCGCTTCAGCCCAAACCCTGCACAAAGGGCTGTGACCGCCCCCCCCCCGACACCTGCAGGGATTCCCTGCTCACATCCACATGTGGGGGGCTCGCAGGACACAGAAGTCTCTGGGAAGAGGACCTCGAGGCGGGTGTATTTATCCTGGCGGTGCCTCTACACGCAGCATCCTCCGGCACACGGGACTCACACACCTTACCGTGTCAGGTTACATGCTCCCCACATCCTCAAAGTAAACACACATTCCCATCGCCTAAAAGGGTTAAAAATAAATAACCCCTTGTCTGTTACAAGGTTACAGGAGTGCTTTAACCGTTTCAGTCCCGCTGTATGGGGGCTGCCAGGTGATGGGGGCACCGGGGAGTCCCCTCCTCTCCTGGCACCGAGGGGCATTTCCTGGGGGGCATTAAGTTACAAACAGAGCCTTAACAGGGGGTGGAAATTGTAATGTCACTGCGTTGACCTCTTAAACGCCGCAGGAGACATTTTCAGCCCGTCTCCAGATTACAGCAAAGTTTTTTCACCCCGATAGTTTTACAGAGGCCGGCGTGTGTGGGGTTAATTCGCCGGATAAACTGTCCCATCCAGAAACCCGTCTAAAATAGCCTCCCAAGTCACAAACGCTCGGGTTACATGACTTTACTGGGAGCCCCGAGAGGCGCTTCTTCCTCCGGGAGGTGAGTCTTATTCCACCGGGTCTCTCCGGATTATTACTTGGATTGTGAGCTCTGCAGACCAGAAAGTACTTTGTATTCATAAAGATTAGTTACAATAGTTACTACATGTATGTTAGTTACAATAGTTACTACATGTATATTAGTTACAATAGTTACTACATGTATGTTAGTTACAATAGTCACTACATGTATGTGAGTTACAATAGTTATTACATGTATGTTAGTTACAATAGTTACTACATATATAATAGTTACAATAGTTATTACATATATATTAGTTACAATAGTTACTACATGTATGTCAGTTACAATAGTTACTACATGTATGTTAGTTACAATAGTTATTACATGTATATTAGTTACAATAGTTACTACATGTATGTTAGGTACAATAGTTACTACATGTATATTAGTTACAATAGTTACTACATGTATATTAGTTACAATAGTTACAACATGTATATTAGTTACAATAGTTACTACATGTATATTAGTTACAATAGTTATTACATATATATTCGTTACAATAGTTATTACATATATATTAGTTACAATAGTTACTACATTTATATTAGTTACAATAGTTACTACATATATATTAGTTACAATAGTTACTACGTATATTATTATTATGTATTCATATGCTTTACTGTGGAGCATTACACAACATGATGACGTTTTACTTTACTAAGAGGGTAGTAGATAAGTGGAGTAGCCTCCCGACAGAAGTGGTAGAGGGTAATACAGTGAGGGTATTAAACATGCATGGGATAGACATACGGCTCCTGAATCTAAGACGAGACCAACAAGTGATTAAGGTTTGAGTCTTTACAGCAGGAGAAACGGGGGCGACTAGACGGGGGGGGCGATGGGGGCCGATCTGCCGGCAGGGTCCGGGTTTCTGTGCTGTGATGGAGTTGCTCTTTCTGGCACTGGAAGGGTGGCTGAGCGGAGGAGGTCCGGCCGTGGGAAACACTGATTGATGTGACTACCTGTCGCCCCCCCCTTGCAGCAGCTGTCCTAATGTTCTGCGTTAGATAAGAGCGCTAAACAAACAGCCTTTTGCGTTTAAACGCAGCGCCCGCCGCCTCTTCCGCTGCAGGTAGGTGACTTTCCCCGATTAGCAGGCGTTTTGCATGCCTGTCTAGAACACGTGAATTACCCTTCTGAGGTCACAGTGATGTCAGAAAGAAAAAAATTAACACTTTTAATGCCAAAAAGAGTGTGCCATGAAGTTTCTTCTTATAAAGGGTTAATGGCATCTGAAGAAGACCCGAGCGATCCCCTCCTAAACTCACCATGTACCCCAAAGCCCTGCACACGTCTCAGCACACGTCTCGACATACGTGTAAACCTGTAACACGTGCCAGGAGAACATGACCTCGGGTCTGTCCAGCATTTAACTAGTTAACAGGCCCTCCCTGCAGAAATAACAGCCGTTATTGTTAGGTGTGTTGGGGACGCTCTCCGCCCCTTCGCTGCACTCTCCTCCCTGTCACCTTCGCCCCCTCCCTCTCTCGCTGTGAGCTGTTCGTGTTGGCAGTGATAGGAGTTGCTCATCCCGCCAATGGAAGAAGAAATGGATAATGTGGATAAGATTGAGAAGGTTTATTGTTGGCTGTGCTTGAGGTTTAAAGGACTACAGCTGAGAGGGCGGTAGATAAGAGGAACAGCCTTCAAGTAGAAGTGGTAGAGGTGAATACAGTGAGAGGAGACCAAGGACTGATTAAGGTTTGAGTCTTGACATGAAGACTTCTGTTTCTCTGTTTTTAAAAGAATGTCTGCCCTTTCCTGCAGTACCCGGGGGTCTCCAGCATGTGGCACTACAGACAGGCACAGGGGTCTTTTTGTGAACATGTCACATGTTACTTTTCCGCAGCCCGTGGTCGTTGCTGAGGCTTGTCAGACGGTGTATTGTGCTCATGGGACCGGCGTAACCCCAGAGGTGTCCCCGATGCGGAAAATCCACTCAAACTGTCTAAAACACCACTTCTAGAATAATTCCAGCAAAGCTTTGCCCCGTGTAACACAGATGCCCCCCCCCGCGCGTGCCCCCCCCGCCGTGCCTTGTCACAGCTGGATTGCCAGCTCTTTGTACCAGGACGTTCTTCTATCCATTTCTTGCCGTGTTGGAGACTTTTTTCGCGGTATTCCAGGACCCCGTGCCGGCCCAGTACCCTTGGCTAACCTGTTCTGCATACAGTGGCCCCTGGCCCCCAGGCAGGGCGATGTAAATGTGTCCAGATCTGGTTGTGCTAGATGCTGGTTCTTGCTGCTGTTTGCTGTAAACATGTTGCCCGGTAAACAGAGTTCCACCACTGGGACCGCAGCCTTGGCATGTAATGTCACAACATAGGGACACCTTGTAAGAAGGGGTTAACTTTGAGGTGTCTGACACTTATCTCCTTCTGTATCTGTGTCCGTGTGGCCCTACGCTGAGACTAAAGCAGATGCGTGTCTGTATGACCGTACGCTGAGACTAAAGCAGACACATGGCTGTATGAGTCTACGCTGAGACTAAAGCAGATGCGTGTCTGTATGACCGTACGCTGAGACTAAAGCAGACACGTGGCTGTATGACCCTACGCTGAGACTAAAGCAGACACGTGGCTGTATGACCCTGTGCTGAGACTAAAGCAGACACATAGCTGTATGACCCTATGCTGAAACTAAAGCAGACACATGGCTGTATGACCCAACACTGAGACTAAAGCAGACACATAGCTGTATGACCCTACGCTGAGACTAAAGCAAACACGTGGCTGTATGACCCAACACTGAGACTAAAGCAGACACGTGGCTGTATGACCCTACGCTGAGACCAAAGCAGACACGTGGCTGTATGACCCTACGCTGAGACTAAAGCAGACGCGTGGCTGTATGACCCTGTGCTTAGACTAAAGCAGACACATAGCTGTATGACCCTATGCTGAAACTAAAGCAGACACATGGCTGTATGACCCAACACTGAGACTAAAGCAGACACGTGGCTGTATGACCCAACGCTGAGACTAAAGCAGACTGACCGATACTTTACATAAAGACATCTTCAATAAGTCTTACAAGAGATGGAAAATCTCCCACAATTCTCATCTTAGAGGTCACATGACAGGCAGCAGCCAATCAGAGCAGAAGCTGCAGCCTGCCCTGCCCATGAGGTTGCAGGTGCTGGAAGATTGTATTGGTTGTAAGGCCCCATGGAGCGGCTCTGGGGTATGTATTAATAATACGTTAGGAGACACGTGGAAGGTTTGGGGCCCTTGTATCATTGTGTTTGGAAGCAGGGGCCCCTTCCCCGGTATGCAGGGGGGCCGGATAATGATAACAGGGCAGAGGCGGTGCCGACATGTTCCGTCAATAAAACCTGTATCTGCCCACCTGTTATTTTATGATACTGGTTAGTCACACGCTAACATAATGGTTTGTACTGGGATAACTGGAATGTCCACACGTGACAAAATAACACACTGAGGCAGATACAGACGTGACGGGTAATTCTGTTGTTTCAGGACATTTTACAGAATGACGAACCGGGCGAAGCAGGAAAATATACCCCGGCTCATATATATTACCGTGACGACGGGACGCTGTATCTGTGTACAGGTGTGTCGGGGGTATTCATTTGTAGATTTTGGTGGTTATTGGGCGGAATGCGCTGATTCGGGGTATGTTCTCTGTTGGACGGTCTCCTGGTTCCCGGTGAAAGTTACACCTGGGTAACTGGTTTTGTGGCCCTGCGGTGGCCCCCGGCGGGTTATTATTAGGCGGGGTGTCTGCTGGATGCCGACGCGGGGCAAATAAACACCTCGGCTCCGGGATCTGGGGACAGCTTTATTACTTTGTTGCAGGAAACAGGCTCCTGACCCCAGGCTGGTCACACCTAGGCACAGGCAGGGGCAGGAAGCCAGGGGCAGGAAGCCGGGGGGGGGTAGGCAGGGGCAGGGGCAGGCAGCGCCTCAGGTAGGGAGAGAGTTGCTTAGCTCCTGTCGATGTGTTTCAGGCTGAAGCTCTGGAAAGATGGAGGCTGCAGGGAGCTCCCGGTTTCACTTCCAGCCAGTAGGTACGGTAACAGCAAAGCTCTCTAATGTCCCCCAATAACATCCCCACGCTCCCCCCAGCACCCTGAGTGTCCCCCGCAGTGAGTGTGCCCCCCGTGTCAGTACCCCGGCTGTGAGTGTGCCCCCTGTGTCAGTACCCTGGCGGTGAGTGTGCCCCCCTGTGTCAGTACCCGGCGGTGAGTGTGCCCCCCTGTGCATGTGTGATGTGCTCGGTGCTGTGCGTGTATGATGTGCTCGGTGCTGTGTGCGTGTATGATGTGCTCGGTGCTGTGTGCGTGTGATGTGCTCGGTGCTGTGTGCGTCTATGATGTGCTCGGTGCTGTGTGCGTGTATGATGTGCTCGGTGCTGTGTGCGTGTGATGTGCTCGGTGCTGTGTGTGATGTGCTCGGTGCTGTGTGTGTGTGATGTGCTCGGTGCTGTGTGCGTGTGATGTGCTCGGTGCTGTGTGCGTGTATGATGTGCTCGGTGCTGTGTGTGCATGTGATGTGCTCGGTGCTGTGTGTGTGTGTGATGTGCTCGGTGCTGTGTGTGTATGATGTGCTCGGTGCTGTGCGTGTATGATGTGCTCGGTGCTGTGTGTGCATGTGATGTGCTCGGTGCTGTGTGCGTGTGATGTGCTCGGTGCTGTGTGTGTGTGTGATTTGCTCGGTGCTGGCTGCTTAACCTTATACCATGTGTGAGAAGCCTGCCCTAGTGTTACCCCCAACATGTTTTATTCCGTGTGAATCGGACACCCCAGCTCTGGAGTATCCGGCGTGTGGGAGGAGACAGGAGACACGTAGTACATGTTTAATGTGATAGAAGCAGGGAGAAGTGATCATCCAGGTAACATGTAATGATGATGTCATACCCTCAGATGATGTCACCCCTGAGCCCACTGGCTGCTCCCGGCAGAAGGAGGAAGAGGAGGACGTGGGGGAGGCTTTTGATTTTGACAGCGATGGAGAAGCAGAGGGTTCTGCGCCCAGCCAGAGGTTAAAGGTCAGACTGATCTCCTCGTCCTCCAGCACCGCGCTCAATTCGCCTCCGCCATCACGGAAGGAAGGGCCCGACGACCTGCCGCCGAGTACCGGTAATTCCTCCGCAGCTCGGGTCACCGGCGGGTTAGTGAGCGTCACCGGCGGGTTAGAGAGCGCAGACCGCGCAGGTTAGTGAGCGCAGACCGCGCAGGTTAGTGAGCGCAGGCCGCGCAGGTTAGTGAGCGCAGGCCGAGTTAGAGAGCGCAGACCGCGCAGGTTAGTGAGCGCAGACCGCGCAGGTTAGTGAGCGCAGACCGCGCAGGTTAGTGAGCGCAGGCCGGGTTAGAGAGCGCAGACCGCGCAGGTTAGTGAGCGCAGGCCGGGTTAGAGAGCGCAGACCGCGCAGGTTAGTGAGCGCAGACCGCGCAGGTTAGTGAGCGCAGACCGCGCAGGTTAGTGAGCGCAGGCCGGGTTAGAGAGCGCAGACCGCGCAGGTTAGTGAGCGCAGGCCGGCTGTGACCGGCAGCATCTGTCATTTTCAGAATGTGTCATTAGAGTCTCTAATTAAAACGTGCGGCGCGGCTCTAATAATAGACAGCGAGCCTCCAGGTGTGATGGGAGTTGCATTCCTCAGCCGTCGGCCCAGACAAGATCTAAAAGAACTTAAACAGGGGATTTATAATCAAGAAGGCATCATGAAAGCTGCACTCATACTCACTCGAGAGCGGCTTCTGCTCCCCAAGCTTTGGGCTCGCTGAGTGGATAACCGGCGGAGGCGACCCGCGGAGCCCCCAGAAACTCTCCCCCTCACAATAAAGAGATCGGCGCGTGACGATTTACACCGCGTGTCCCGAGCCTCGCTAACCAGAACTCTCTCTCTCCCTTACAGAACCTGCGCCCGTGACGGACCCCCCCCGGTAAGTGGCTCCAAACGCAGACTCCGGGGTTCTTGGCGACTATTGTTTATACCATAAAACCATTTTTACCCATAAATATTCAGATTGAAGCCCTCGCCCCAGTGCAAGCGCCCCTCTTCGCCCAGCGTGTTAGGGGAGCGTTATCGGGTTCTCGGAGCTTACGGTTGCGTGTCGTGCTCGCGGGGTTAAGAAATTCCCCCAAACATTCTAACATTCTGCATTTTTACACAAATTTCCAAACTGAACCCGTTCTCTCGGATCTCGCAGGGAGAGACCGGCCGGGCCGGGTCTACTAATCCTTGAGTCAGCGCATGTTTACACGTATGCAACGTATGTAACATGTATGTAAAGTATGGCTACACGTATGTAATGTACAGATCTGTACAGTGTCAGTCATTCGGAGCTGGAAATCACTAATATCTCCGGATTACCCTTTATTACAAAATCCCTCATTCAGAGCAGGAAATAACATCCGATGCGTCGGGGGCCCCCGGGGACGGCTGCTCCTACCCCAAAAATTCCTCGCTGTTTGTTTTAGTCGTGGAGGAATTCTGGAGCGGGGCCGGGGCGTTTGTTTAGGAAACGCGTCTGCCTTACGTGCCCCGGCTGAGCCTCTTATAGCCGCGACGGGGAGTTAATTGTGTGAAGCGCAACGTCCGGCAGCTGGGCGAGCGGCACCCGCAGCGCCGGCGCGTTTCACGTAGTTTATACGCCGTCGGCTGGGATTCTGTAATCCGGATAATGGGGCCCTGGGGTGAAACCGAGAGACGGGCGGATTTGGGTCTAAAACGGGACACTTGGCAGGTATTGAAGGATTTGGTATGTAATGATTTATGTAATGGTTTAATGGTTGCTAATGAACGTCACCGGTTGGTTGGTGTTGGCGGCAGCGGCTTTGGTTTGGGATAGAGGGGCCGTGTGGCCGGGACTGGCCCTCCTGTGTCGTGTCTGGGAGATCCTGCAGGGCTCAGACGGGGAGGGGAGGATCGGGGAGGGAGGGAGGCTGCCGGTCTCCATTCTCAGCCACTTCCTGCTGCTGCAGATTTCATGCCAGACGGCCGGGATGGCGAGCGAGAGCGACAGAGACTACCTGGAGGTAACGCGGTGACGCTCGCCCGTCTGTGAGATCCATTAACTCTCTGCGTGCTGCGAACCGTCAGCAGCACTCCCGCTATTCAGAAGGTTAATTTTAGCCGAGTTTTTGCAATCTAATTGCTAATGAGACGCCCCGATCTCCCGGCAGACAGGCTCGGCGGGCTCGTGCTCGGGTTTCGCCTCCCAGCATCTATTATTTGTATGAATCACGGCTTTGGCCGTCGTCACGCGGCTGCTATTGATGGGAATGTCTGAAAGGTTGTCTGTAGAGTCGCTCTACGCAGCCACGGAAGCTTCCCGGATTAAGAGTGACTTTGGGTGACGTTCGCAGTTGTTGGTTAACCAAAAGTGGACTGCAGTGACCTGGTCTCGGAGAGGAACGACAATTAAAGTGACCGCAGATGACGATGTATCTACGGCTCTTTGTACTGTTGGGACCCTAATGAGAGGCGGCCCCCTGATTTCAGCCCTGTCCTGGGGGGCAACGATTCGTCGCTTTAGGGGGAAATTTGTTAAAGTAAAGGCAGCTTGGGGCAGTAGGGGCAGGACCGTATCCCCCCCCAGGACCATATCCCCCCCCCCAGGACAGTATCCCCCCGGACCGTATCCCCCCCCAGGACCGTATCCCCCCCCCGGACCGTATTCCGCCCCCCCAGGACAGTATCCCCCCCCCCCAGGACAGTATCCCCCCCGGACCGTATCCCCCCCCAGGACCGTATCCCCCCCAGGACCGTATCCCCCCCAGGACCGTATCCCCCCCCGGACCATATCCCCCCCCCCGGACCGTATCCCCCCCGGACCGTATACAAGCCCCCCTCCTGGGCCGCTGCTCCAGTTCAGTCCCTTCAGTCTGCCGCTCTCGGTGTTAGCAGCTCTTGTTGCCCCGGGGCAGAGGGGCTGTTGTTGTTTTTTTAGCTCTGCCTAAATGCCCAGGCGTGGTAACCCTTTAACTGCCGTCTGCTCCGCTGGACGTCTGGAGATTGTCTCATTTCCGTTGCGTTTCCTCCTTAGGACCCCCCGGACGCTTGGTAATGGGGACCCTACGGGAAAGCCTGGAGTGGAGGGCCGCAGTCTGGGGCAGGATCTGATCAGAGAAGGTGAGGGGATATTATTACCCCAGCACTAAAGGTTTAAAATGATCTGAGGGGAGGTCCGGCCAGGAGGGCCCTGGATGCCTCTCTTTATATAAAACGGGGGGTCGTTATTTTTGGAGTTAATTTCCGCTGCTCCCTTTTCAGATTTCTCGTCGGGGCGGCTCTCCCGCAGCGCAGAGGAAGGGGCAATTTATGACGATGTACCATGCGAGCATGAGAACCAGGGCGGTGAGTTCATGTTACATGTATGTTACACGTGTGGAAGGGGGAATGGTAAAGCAGTGACTGCTTCGTGAGGACAGACGGATGCCGAGAGCCAGGCAGCCCTGGCTCCTTGCATCTTCCTGCTGGCTCCTTGGGGCCGTGGATGAGCACCAACGTGCCGTAACGTTCCCGGCGTCTGGCTCCGCAGGGCTGGGGCACCACCTGATCTACGAGAACGTTCGCCCCGAGGGATGCGGAGGAGAGTTTGAAGACACCGGCTGGAGCTCCAGTGAGTTTGAGAGCTACAGCGAGGACTCGGAGGAAGAGAAGCCCAAACCGGCCAAACCCTTCGTGGCCTTCCAGCCCAAGGTGAGATTTAACGTCATGTACGAAAGATCCACTTCAGTCATTCCAGGGCTGGAGAACCCTGCGATACCCCCATACCAGCAAACACTCTGACCTACTAGCAAAGAGGGGCATCAGGGGAGGAAAGAGGGGCTTCAGGGGAGGAGAGAGGCTTCAGGAGAGGAGAGAGGGGCTTCAGGGGAGGAGAGAGGCTTCAGGGGAGGAGAGAGGGGCATCAGAGGAGGAGAGGGGCTTCAGGAGAGGAGAGAGGGGCATCAGGGGTTTGGGACCCAAAGCTGTTCTGGTCAAACCACACCGGGACACGCAGTAAGTATGTTGCCGTCTCCCTGACAATAGCCATATAGTTCACATATAGCAGAGCGAGAAGACTCCGGTCTGTTAGAGAGATGGACGTTCCGAGAGCAAGAACCCTAGAACCTGCCGGCAGATGGGGCCGTCCGCCCTTCTAATTGGCCCTTTTTTCCCAGCGGCTTTAGGAACCCAAGCGTTACTCTCACCTTGGTCTTGTCTTATGTTAAAGAGCCGCATATCTGCCACGCGCAGCTTTAAATACCTGCCGAGACGGCGATAGACTAATGATTCCGAATATTGTTCCTTCTGATCATCAGCTTTGGAGGCCCCAAACCTCTCTGACCCTCTCCTGTCTCGTTGCTGAGAGACATGCTATATACAGTATATATATATATATATATATATATACACACACTCACACACACAGCATATATATGTATACAGTGTGTATATGTAAATACAGTATATATATATATATATATATATATATATATATATATATATACACTCTCACACACAGCATATATATCTATACAGTGTGTATATGTAAATACAGTATATATATATATATATATATATATATACACTCTCACACACAGCATATATATGTATACAGTGTGTACATGTAAATACAGTATATATATATATATATATATATACACACTCACACACACAGCATATATATGTATACAGTGTGTATATGTAAATACAGTATATATATATATGTATACAGTGTGTATATGTAAATACAGTATATATATATATATATACACACACACACAGCATATATATGTATACAGTGTGTATATAAATACAGTATATATATATATATATATATATATATACACACACTCACACACACAGCATATATATGTATACAGTGTGTATATAAATACAGTATATATATATACACTCACACACACAGCATATATATATGTATACAGTGTGTATATGTAAATACAGTATATATATATATATATATATATATATATATATATACACTCACACACACAGCATATATATGTATACAGTGTGTATATGTAAATACAGTATATATATATATATGTATACAGTGTGTATATGTAAATACAGTATATATATATATATATATATATACACACTCACACACACAGCATATATATGTATACAGTGTGTATATGTAAATACAGTATATATATATATATGTATACAGTGTGTATATGTAAATACAGTATATATATATATATATATATATATATATATATACACACACAGCATATATATGTATACAGTGTGTATATAAATACAGTATATATATATATATATATACACTCACACACACACACACACACACAACATATATATGTATACAGTGTGTATATAAATACAGTATATATATATATATATACACACTCACACACACAGCATATATATGTATACAGTGTGTATATAAATACAGTATATATATATATATATATATATATATATATATATACACTCACACACACAGCATATATATGTATACAGTGTGTATATAAATACAGTATATATATATATATATATATATATACACTCACACACAGCATATATATATGTATACAGCGTATATATATATATATATATAATGTAGGGTGCGAGTGGCGCCACTAGAGGGCATTCATCTGCTGTGGAATTCGGGAGACGTGACATTTGCCCCGTGTGGGTCTCTGCCAGGCAGCTGCTTCCCCCGTCCTCCGCCCCGCAGTCACAATGAGAGGTCACCCATCTAAATTGGGGTATATTACGCTGCAGTCGGCTCATCCCGCGTACCCCATCCTCGCATCCAGCCGGGTTTTGTCTATATATATAATATAATACATAGAATAGAAAGTCTGTATAAATATGTGTCCGGATCTTGGCCGCGTTTCATATTTACATACAGTAAATAGGACTGGAGGGGATCTCTGTGATGACGGTGAGTCCCTGTGTGTGTACGGGGGGCTTGCATTGACCACCTTCCCCTATGGGTCACGGGATATCGCTTAGCGCTGTGACGCCTATAGTCCCGGACGGCACGCTGCTCTCTGCGCTTGGACACGGCTGCGCTCTCGCTCCCCGGTGTGTGTGTCACTGTCGCCTCTCTGTGTCCTCTGTCTCTCTGCTCCCTGCGGACCCGTCTCTGCTGCGTTTGTTGCATGCTGGCCCGGCCGACGCTCAGCTTTCTCCAGATCTGAATAGGTTAAAGGAGAGGTACAGCAGGACTAAAAGAGACCTCCTGGCTCTGAGAGTCGGGGGAAGAGATGCCCACCAGCCGACACAGAGCCCCCGCTGGAAGGTACATGTTCCTCGGGACCCTATTAAAGCGACGGGGTCCCAATTTGCATGCTTTTAAAATCTTATCTGTTTTGTCTCTTCTGCTTTAAACAAACCGGCCCTCTGGGGCCGCAAACCCAGGATTTCCCAGCCCTGGAGGATGACGCCCGGTGCCTCTTCCTTAAATAATAAACGTGTGGGACTCATCCGTGTCCAAATAACACAGTAACGAACCCCCCCCGTGTAGCGCGGGAGTCATGGGTCTCACTGCCGGGCAGCATCACCCAGATACATGTGAATAGAACGTGTTGTAAGCGTGTCGCACATAATGAACTGGCCTCATCAGGCGGCTTTGCCCCGCCGTAAAGTGTTCACGGCACATGCGTGTGCGTCTGTGTGTTGAGTTGTTGTGTATTCGTGTAGAGTGTGTCTCTCCCCGTGTAGAGCGTGTACACTCTCTTACACTCTCTCACACTCTGTCACACTCTCTCTTTCTCATTAGACAGTCTCTCCCGTCTCTCCTGGCTTTAGACACTTTATATTTCATCGTATTGTTTGTTCTGCCCGTTATGAACGTGTAATACCCCGATATGCTGATGCCCCCCCCGATATGCTGATGCCCCCCGGTCGGGGTGTTGGGGTTCAGGCTCTCTGCTTTTTTGCCCCCTTAGATGACGCAGCTGATGAAGGCGGCTCGGAGCGGCACCAAAGACGGGCTGGAGAAAACGCGCATCGCAGTCATGCGCAAAGTAACATTCCTGCAGCGGAAAGAGACCGCGGGTAAGAGACGGCAGCTGTGTTTAGTAGACGGGGGCCGAGCGCTTGTCGCTGTGAGCGCAGAGAGGGAAGTGACATTTGAGTCACAAAGCAGAGCTGCGCTGTCAGCAGATCCTCCAAGGGCCAAAATCCTCTCCCCCTCCTCCTCCTCCAGGCTGGCAACCACAGCTCACACTTCCCTCCCCGTGACTCTCCCCCCTACCCAGTCACTGACACCAAAGCCTCCGAGTGAAACCCAAGCCCGGGGCGAGCCGTGCACACGCGACCACGCGGACCCCGGCACAGCTTCCTGGGCAAATCTCTGCTTTCCATGGATTTGCGAGCAGGGAGGGGGCCCGGGCCGATGGGGGCCAAGAACTGGTTCAGGAGACGCGGCACCAAGAACCAGAAAGGGGAGCAGGAGAGCGTGACAGAGGAGAGCGTCTCCTCGGGTAATCAGACACCCGGCCCGGGCATGCGCTGCTGCGTGACACTTCTCCCCTCCGCTCCCGCAGGAGCCACGTCCGTCCTTCAGGGCTTCGTGTCTTTTCTTTTCAGGGGACTCGGAGGAGGAGGAGATGGGATTCCTGGAGATCAGTGGATTGGACTTGGACCTGAAGCCCCCTGCGTCCGAGCTCGGCCCGATGCCGGAGGGACTTAGCGCCCAGCAGGTAAGCGCGGGGGTCTTGGAAGTCGGTGCACCGACCCCCGGCCCACCGCGCAGACCACAAACCTCTGTCTCGTGCAGATCCTGCGGCGGCACATTCTGGCCTCCATAGTGCAGAGCGAGAAGAGCTACGTGGAGTCTCTGCGCCGCGTCCTGCAGGTGAGTCGGGTCCCGTCTGCTTACCTGCCTGCTTACCTGCCTGCGCGGGGTATACCCTGTGAGCTCACCTAACAGGGCAGCGCACACTTCGTGGCCTCACTTACACTGTCCTCTCACTCCGACTAGGATTACCGGACCCCACTCCTAGAGATGGAGCCCAAGCTCCTCAGCGCCCGCAAGTGCCAGCTTGTCTTCTCCAGAGTGAAGGAGATCCTGCACTGTCACTCCGTGTTCCAGATCGCACTGGCCTCCCGCGTGGCCGAGTGGGACTCATCGGAGAAGGTCGGGGACCTGTTCGTAGCATCGGTGAGTGGGCGGTGATCGTGGGGATCATGGGTAATCACTCATGCCCTGATTTGGGGTATCACTCAGCGCCGCTCCTGCCCCCCCCTCCCCCCGGGCAATTAGGTCTGAACAGGAATCTCGGGCTGGGATGCAGGAAAAGCACCGATAGCTTCGCCTGCAGCCCTTGCCAGGTGGGACGTCAGCTGCTGGGGATGAGCCCCGGGTTGGAGCGCTGGTGGCAGGACAGACATAAACCCTGGAAATAATCCAAGTCCTTAAATACGTACCGAGACAAAACAAGAGGACGTGCTGTGAATGTAGAGGGGAGCTGTTTGTCAATGCAGAGAGCAGCCTTCCAGCAGAGGAGGTAACCACTAACAAGGTTCCTGAATACCTATTGACATCCGCTGTCCAGAGCAGGATCCAGACGCAGACTGCAGGGGCCTGTGTGCGATATCCAGAAATTCCAGCGCTACGTTTTTATAGTAAATACCTGAAAATGAGCGTTTTGTCACTAAACATAGAACCGCAGACCTAGAACCGGAAAACTGGCGCATTCCGCCGAAAAGAGTAGGAAAAAGCCACATCTGGATGCGAGTCCGGAAAAAGAAAAGAGGAAGCGCGAACCGACCCTTTCTGTGATGATTTCTTTATGATTTGTTTTTCTTAAAAAAGGAAGTATCTGAAATCTATATTTTCCAGGTTAGGAAAAGCCCTTTTTTCTGTAAATCTGTGGTTTTGTATCTCGTGTGGGATGCGGGAGCCGCTCGGCCCTTCTCCCATCATATTGTGGTGTTATGTGGATACAATGTATCTCGTGTTCTTTCTTTCTTCGGACAGAAATGGACGTTATTGTTATTTTGGGACATGTTTTGTTGACGCTTTTAAACCTGTGCACAAAAAGTAACATCGCAGGAAGCCCTCCCCGGCGTAACGCAAACGTCTCTCCCCCATTCCTCTTCCAGTTCTCCAAATCTATGGTGCTGGATGTGTACAGCGAGTACGTCAATAACTTCACCAACGCCATGACGCTCATCAAGAAGGCTTGTCTTACAAAACCCGCTTTCCTGGACTTCCTGAAGGTGAGCGGATCGGAGGCTTCTCTGCAGCTCCGCATTCAACTCCCAAAGAAGCCTTTCCCACCTCCCTCCAACTGAATTGCCCCCGCTGCCCCACAAGTGAAGCTCTCATGTCTTCTTGCCCTTGCCTACCCTGCTGTTTCTTTCTCTTGCAGAAGAAGCAGGCGGCCAGCCCGGACAGGGTCACTCTCTATGGGCTGATGGTGAAACCCATCCAGCGTTTCCCTCAGTTTATTCTCCTGCTGCAGGTAACGTCTGTGCCATCTTACCTCCTTCTCCACTTTACCTCCTTAACTCGCTAGAGATTCACTCCTCTCCGGCCCTGTAGGACATGCTGAAGAACACCCCGCGTGGACACCCTGACCGGCTGTCGCTCCAGTTGGCCCTCACGGAGTTGGAGACTCTGGCGGAGAAGCTGAATGAGCAGAAACGTCTGGCCGACCAAATGGCCGAAATACAGCAGCTCTGCAAGAGCATCAGTGACCGCAGCTCCCTCTACAAGGTGAGTCCTTGCTGTGCCTGGACACCCCGCGGCCTTCTTCTGCCGGTCTGCAGAGGTAGCACAGCGCGGCTCTTGTTGTCTCCCTGGAAGCCTTGCGAAGCTTCATTCACTTACGGGTCTTCATCTCTCTCTCTTTTGCCGTAAACTTGCAGAGTTTGAGCTCCGGACAGTGCCAGCTTCTTTTGTGCGAGACGTTCACCGAGATGGTGTATGGGGAACGGGGGCAGCTCCTAAAGTCCAAGGAACGCAGGCTGTTTCTTCTGAACGATGTGTTGGTCTGCGCCAACATCAACTTCAAGTAAGACCTTGCAAGGCTTAAGGAATGAGAGACCATGATGGTCACGCGCCACCAGCAGGACAACCGTGTCTCGTTTGGTGACGAATTCTATTGACCTAACATGCTTTGAACTAAACATTAAGGCAGCTTCCCTTTGAGTTCTCGACGCCCCTCTGACCTCCCAGCATCTTCTTTCTTAGGGGGCAGCCGGATATTGGGAATCTGGTACCTCTTGGCCCTCGCTACGTTATGAAGTGGAACGCTCCATTGTTGCAGCTGCTGGTGGCAGAGTTTGGACAAGAAGATAACGTCTTGGAGAAGGAGGCCACCCCAGGACTTCAAGTGCCCAGCAAGAGGCAATCACCATCTGGCCAGAGTATGTCTTCTGCTGACAGGTCCTCCTTGCCCTGTTCTTCCGTCTCTGTCCGTGAGCTCCTCTGCCTCTGGGTCCCGTCATCTGAATCAGACTTTTATCTCCGCAGGTAAAGTGTCTCTGGGGTCACCGCGTCTCTACCAAGAACTGCAGGAGGTGAAGAAAGATCTGGAGATTGTGGAGCAGATCACACAACTGATCAGCACCCTGCACGGGACCTACCAGGTGAATGACGTCCGTCCTGCAGTCCCTCCGAGTCACTGGGATACAGAGAGATCTTTACACTGGGATGGGGGGCAGCTTAAGTCTGAAGCTCTTTGGCTTTTGGGGTCACATGAACCTGTACTTTTTGTTGAACCCAGAATCTGAACATGACGGTGGCCCAGGACTGGTACCTCGGCCTGCAGAAGCTCATCCGGCTAAAAGAAGAAGAAATCCAGTCGGCCAACAAATGCCACCTTCGGCTTCAGCTTCATCTGCCCAGGAAATTGGACAAGTAAGTTTTTGGGATGGACTCTTAATTTCCATCAACCTTTTTCCATTAACAAAAAATATGACATTATATATAGATATATATATGTATATATAGTGTCCATGCTTTAAAAAAAAATATAAGGTGGTTTGGGGGTCAAATTGCCCTTAAAAAACCCAAACTCAGCACTTTGAGCCCCGGTGTTGACGGGCGCTGAAGATCCAGTAATGCCCCCCGTGATTCGGTGGCCCTGAGAGGGCTGGGATTGTTCGTTGGGTAATTTCTGTTCTGCCACCTGGTGGCGCCGATCGCCAGATGTTTCCAGAAACAGGCAGAGCCGTTACAGCGTGCGCAGGAGGCAAAATGGGGTGATTTAGGTGAAAATGCTCTTTAAAATTCATTGTTTTCTAGTGTTTAATGTACATTTTTGGATTGTTCGGGTTAAATCTTAGTGTGAAATCCTTTATTACAAATATCTGTAAAGAAGCTGCCATATGGTGAGGAGCGGAGAGAGGCGTCTGCGTGCGACGCCTGCGATATTTACCTATCGTTACTTGAATTACTGCTGGAAGTGTGCGGTTTGGGGATGGCGGAGGGCCGTCTGTATTCTCATCGTGCGTTATATTCTCACCACGCGTTATATATTCTCATCGTGCGTTTTATATTCTCACCCCGCGTTATATATGCTCACCGTGCGTTATATATGCTCACCGTGCGTTATATATTCTCATCGTGCGTTATATTCTCATCGTGTGTTATATATTCTCATCCCGCGTTATATATTCTCATCCCGCGTTATATATTCTCATCGTGCGTTATATTCTCATCGTGTGTTATATATTCTCATCCCGCGTTATATATTCTCATCCCGCGTTATATATTCTCATCCCGCGTTATATATTCTCATCCCGCGTTATATATTCTCATCCTGCGTTATATATTCTCATCCTGCGTTATATATTCTCACCGTGCGTTATATATTCTCACCGTGCGTTATATATTCTCACCGTGCGTTATATATTCTCATCCCGCGTTATATATTCTCACCGTGCGTTATATATTCTCACCGTGCGTTATATATTCTCACCGTGCGTTATATATTCTCACCGTGCGCTATATATTCTCATTTCGCGTTATATATTCTCATCCCGCGTTATATATTCTCATCCTGCGTTATATATTCTCATCCCGCGTTATATACTCTCATCCCGCGTTATATACTCTCATCCCGCGTTATATATTCTCACCGTGCGTTATATATTCTCATCGTGCGTTATATATTCTCATCCTGCGTTATATATTCTCATCGTGCGTTATATATTCTCATCCAGCGTTATATTCTCATTGTGTGTTATTGACTGTTATATGACTCGGAACTCTATTCACATCCTTAAATGAAGCTCCTGAGTCTCTCCGCAAACCTCGTTACCCACTTTGCCTAGAAACCAGCCCAGAAACCAGCGAGAATGAGTGCCCCCCATAACGGGAATATTTCCAGCGACTCTTAATCTGCTATTTTCTTAAATATATAGGCTTTCATGATTCGGTCGGCCCCATCGTTACTAATTTTTATTCCTCGTATCAGATTAAAAATATTCTGCTGTTTTTAGCACTGAGGGGGGTTATATTACTGTATATAGCGCTGGGGGGGGTTATATTACTGTATACAGTGCTGGGTGGCGTTTATATTACTGTGTCCAGCTTTTCTTTAACCCCTGATTTCTCCACTTGCTTCCATTCCAGGTCCGGCCGGCCCCTGAGCTTCATGGCGCTTTTCATCACTCCGAACCCGCTGAGTAAAATCACCTGGGTGAACCGAATGCACTTAGCCAAGATCGCGCTGAGTAAGTGGGGGCGCGGCGGGTATTATGAGCCACGGGTACTGAGATTAATCGCCGTCTGCAGAGCTACGGCTCACCTGCCTCCCGGCCCTAATCCGCGGCTCCGGGACAATTTACCGAGTGGGATCGCAGCTTCCATTGGCCGTTCTTACCGTGAGCTGAATTATCATTATTTTCCGCCTCTGCTTTTCCTTCATAATCTCCAGTGGGCGGCCCGGCTCCTTCTGAAAGCCGCGCATGACGAACGCGGATAGAGAGAGACTCTAGAAAATCGCATTTTAGCAGCGAGCGTGTGAGTGAGTGAGTGAGCGTTCGAGTGAGCGTAGCGGGAATAGGAGATGGGCTGGAGAGTAAAGGCTTCTCCTGCCTCATCGGGGCTGTTTAAAGCTTCAGCCTCCTTTCTCTCTCTCCATTCTCTTTCTTCCGCTTTCTCCGGGCGCCGCTGAGACGTTTAATGGGAGGAAATCTGTTTAAAATCATCTCGGAAGCTGGTTTAATGCCGGCTGATTGCGCTCCGTCCCGTTTAACCGTCTCTCCGGGTCTTTCTCCTCCGGAGGGGAGCGTGACTGCGTTAGAAAGACCGTTCGCCTCTAATGGGAAGAAATCGCTTTTTATGCTCGATTGCCAACTCGCTGCGTTAGAAACTGCATTAAGCGGGCAAAGCCTTTCAGAGTCTGGGGTTTCTGAAGGGGTTAATCTCACGTTCCCCTTTTTCTTGTGGCTTTAGTATTTTCATTTATTGATGGTTTTGCTCTGGGAGGTTTTTCAAATCCGGGCTAAATGTAAGAAAAAAAACCAAAAAACCCCCCCCCTAAGAGCGGCTTTTCTTGCATTCGCATGTTTTCATCCCCCGGAGTGAAACGCTTTGGGTTTTTTTCAGGTCGTTTGAGTGTTTCTTGAATACATTGAAACTGCATTTTTCGCACGGTAATAGCTCTGGATTAGGAGCCCTTGCCGGCTCGGAGATTTATACTAAAGAAAGACTTTGAAACTAACTTTTCTTACTTTATTCCTTGCTGTGCGTAAAAACCAAGCGTTTCTGAGCGTTCGCGTTCATGTTTTCCCATCACGGGTTTGACTTTATAACCGATTCCGGGTGAAGAACGTTTAACCCTTTTAGTGGCAGAAGTTTGCTTACTTTCTGCCCTCGGGACGAGCCGGTAATACCCCCCAGTGGCCTGTCTATCCGTGGTGTTCATGTCGGGTCTCTGCCGCCGGGTTCTGTCCTGGTGAAGCCCCCGGAGAGAGTAAGAAGCAAGGTAGAAGCGGCTGAGACCCCCAGTCGTGTTCTGGCTGCGGTTTGGTAAATCTCTGGGTTTTGCCCCCGTTTTGTTGGCTATAAATAGCTGTTTCTACGTCTCCCGGACCGGGTGCTTCTGTGTTCTGATAGGTTAAGCCGCGGCAGGCGTCGTATGCGGGAATATTCAGTGCCGGGGCTACCGGTCCATGTGAATCCATAGAGGTCCTTTCTCACGCGCTTAGGACTATAGCCTAATTTCTTCAGGTTTGTGTATTAATGCGACGCCTGGTTCCTGCGTGGGATGGAGGGGTAATATTCCGGATTATATCCTGAAGCCCTTTCGTGTGGTGGAGGGGGCCGCTTTGGCTGCCTCCGGTAGAATTTGATGTTTGCTGCCAGGATAATGACTCCCCTTCTTCCCCTTTAAAAGGAGAAGAGAACCAGCCGGGATGGTTGTGTCCAGAGGAGGAGAAGAAAGCCAAGGCTGCTTTTTGGTCGCCTACCTTGGTCTGCCGCCTGCCAGCCTTCTCCACCAAAGCTTCGGACTTGCAGGTGAGACACCATCACTCCTCATCCTGGGGCACAGAGTACGGGATAAGGGAAGGAATCCAGGGTCATGGGCTGCGTGGGGATCATTTTCCGCTGCCGAGGGACTTGGTTGTCCACTGGTGAGCTTTTCTGGAGGACATTTATTGTTGGGGGGGGGGGTGACCTTAGAATTGGGACTTATTATACGACATGAAGTGTTTTGATAGCATCCAATGTATTATACGCCGTCACGGCTACCACAACGTATGAGAGGTTGGCCCCTACAGCAGCCGACACGCTACAGACCTTCTACCCAACCTGCCAATATTGGGACCTTTTACGATTCTCTCGACCGCCCTGTTGCCCCCGGGTGTATATATTACGTTCCCACCGCACTCCAAACCACCTCTCTGCTACGATTCTACCTGCTTTTCTCTCCGTTCCGTTGTTTGGTTTTGTTTGAAGATCATAGCCGTATGCTGTCTACCGAGTGAGCGCTGATCCGTGCCGCATTGTACGATATGACACATCTGTTGGATAAATTGTCTTCTGTAACTTAATTTAATAATAATGTAACAAAATACATCACGAGGAAACTTTGTATGAAGCCCCGCAACGAGCTTCACACGCTTCTCAATGAGCATCAAATTCCCAGCGATGACGACGACCGGCGGAACGTTAGCGGGAGAAACCTTTGCAGATCCCTCTATTAGTCTGTTGGTTGTCGGCTCGCCGCCGGCACTGCGCTGCTTTTTCTCCTGGCTGTGGACCTCGTCATTTGTTGATGAAACGTGACCTTGAGCTGTGAGCTTCACCTCCTTTACAAGGTTAAACCTTCCTTTCATCTTTCTAAAAGGGATCAAATGAATGCAAATTGTAATTGGTTGACAGTTGTGATCTCAGATAATGTAAATTGGATCAATCCAGATCCGTGGAAGGAAATTACTGGAAGCTCCTCGGCCTTGGCTGTGGTTAATGTCTCTTTTTCATTGTCTTCTTACAGTTTTTTTGTGGAAGGGACAGATGTGGCCCCTTCCCAGAAGATTCTTCAGCTTTAGAGGAGTGATTAGAAACGAAGGGTTAATAATTGCATAGTGAGGTGGTAGGTTAGGTTCCTTGGGGGTGATCTCTCGCTCTCAGGGTGTCTGATGACGGCTCTCTCTGTCCTGTTTAGCTGCCGGTCTCCGGCTGGCAGCAGCTGGCATGTGACGGGTCACTTGGAGGAGCCGTATTCCTGGGGATCCTGGATCCAGCCACCCCGGAACTTGCTGTTTGTTCCTTTCATAGAGCGTCGTTTCCCGACATTGATCCCGCGTTCCGTCTCTTTGATTGTCCGCGTTCCGTCTCTTTGATTGTTTTCTCTCCCCTGTGTTGTCGCAGCTGGGAGGAGCGGTTCACACCCCGGTACAGACCTCGCTCCTGGGCTTCTCGTCGGTCAGCACCTGGCTGCCTCAGGGGTATTTATGGGTAAGTTTGCTGATCTCATTCATTTGTCCCATTATCTGCGTGGCACCCCCTGCGGCCTCCTCTGTTATACATCAGTCTGACTTTGCTGTCTCTCCATGCGCAGTTAGGAGGTGGGCAGGTGGATGGAGTAGGGCAGATCCAGATCTTCTCCCTGAACCATACGTCTCCGCGCATGATGAAGGCGTTCCCGCTGCCGTCCCGTGTCCTGTGCGTGGAAAATGTGCACAGCCAATCAGAGAGCGCCGAGAAAGAGGAGGAATATATTTCTGCCACGGTGTGTCCGGCGGTCTGCGTGGGGCTGCAGGATGGCAGGTAAGGGGGATGAAGAATACATTTCTTAGTGGAAACAAACTCCATCTCTTCTTGTTCTGAGATAATCGGTGCAAATGCCGCCATGATGTCAGAGATGGAGCCCGAGGGGGTTTGCAGAACTAAACTGATGTGTTCAGTAAATCGTGTGACGTCATCATTTCGTCCTCTTCCCGGCAGTATTATGGTGTACGGCAATGTGGACACAGGTACTCCGTGTTTAATGGCCGTGAAGAGTCCAGGTCTCCACCCCGTCCTCTGCCTTAGGAATAGCCCAGACTTTCTGTGTGCGGGGCTGCAAGATGGCACCGTGGTCCTGTACCCCAAAAAACAAGGTACGTGCCGGCTAGCTTGTGTGGGCTCCCCGGCATCTCTCATGAGGCACAACTCTTGGCAGGGTTGACGGTCACATTGGGATATTGGGGTGAGTGGGTTTGGTAGAGTTCAGTTTCTGAGATGTTTCAGGAAATTGTAGGGTGTATCAGGGATAATTTGGGGTGTGTTCAGGGTGCTTGGGGTTTCTGTGGATGGAAAATGTGATCTATGAAGCTGATCTCATGCTCTAGGTGGTCTCTGGGACCCGGGGAACCCATGCCCTGTGAAGGTGGGCAGAGGCCCAATACATGCCATGCTGGTCCTTGATGACTGCATATGGGTGAGCTGCCAGAACCGAGTGACTGTGTTGGACCCCAGGACCCTAAAAACCCAGGTATGGACATAGCTGCTCCTCTCCTCCCTCCCTGTACACCCTCCAAACACCCAACTTCTCCCATAGAGAGCGCCGACCAGGTGAGGAGAAGACCATCTACAACGTCCATCATAGTTGGCTTGGGAAACTGGCAGTTTATTGGACGTCTCCTCTCATCCGCTGGAATACCCCCACAAAGTAGTGCTTATAGAGACCTGGGGATGGCGCTCTAATGTTCTATGTCAGAGATTCCCGTTAATGGTTGTTTCGTTGTCAGCGAGACGTTCTATAAAACCTTTTGTAATTCACCCCAGTGCGTTCTTTGTGTTTGTAGGCTCTGGGTAGATTATGTGTGCTGCGTTTCTTATAGTTCTAATAACATTGACTTAAAGGTATTCCGGTGACTTCATCCTGAATACCTTTTACCTCTGGATGAAGTCACCAGAATACCTTTAAGGCAACGTTATTAGAACCATTTGGCTGCCGCCATCACCATAATAAACGCAACGCATATAACCTACCCAAGGAGGGATCCCTCAGATATAATTAAATCAGAGGAGAATATGAAGGAGTCGGCTCCAGACTGAGTGACCCTGAGAATCTGCCCATTTACCCTGAGACCCTGAGAATGCATGGGGGCAGCCACAGTTGTGTGATGTCATCGCTAGCAGATATAATGCCTGCTTTATAACGTAAAGCCCTCTTTTAGTTTACGGCAGCAGTAACCCTACGGAGTGGCAGTCGGGGGGTTGCTTTTGAGCCCCAGACTTGCCCTGTAAGTTGCACCGCGTGTCCGTGTTCTGCCCCCCGGGCCGGGAGGCGTAGAGCTCCTGCTGCTCACGCTGTATCTGGATTTCATTTTCTTCTGTTTTCTTTCCTTTTCTTCTTTCCGCACTTGCATATTTTAACACACAAACTTAGTTTGCATCTATTACAAGTCGTAACTCTGGCAGCTGCCGGCGGATGCTGATGAATAATGCATGGCCAGCCCTGGGTTATCGCACGCAGACACGCGCCGGACTGGCATCCTTAAAAAGTGCAATGACAGCAGTGCATGTTGGGTAAACTAGATATGCAAATCAGGACGCTATCCCTGCCTTAAGTAAGTGGGAAAAACGCGGCCGGCAGCCAGCGCACGGAGCGGTCCGGCAGCTATCGGAACCACTCAGGGGTTTTAACAGCCATTGGCAGCCATGGGGGCAATTTACGGAGTTCATTTTGTCCAAATAATTACAGATTATTGATATGTGAGAGCGGAAGACATGTCTGCACTCGGGGAATAAAGATTGGGGCCCCAGAATAGACATTAAAAAGAAGAAAAACGGCTTTTCTGGAATTATATTCATTTAGTGTTGTCTTTGGAGTGGAATGGGGCAGAGTGTGGGGGCAGATGTTGGGAAGACGCAGGGTAATATGGATGTTGGTTGAGGTGGAGATACATTGTGTGAAAGAAGACACAGATGTAGAGGGGCAGGTGGACCCACTCATTGGATTAGGGGTGATGACACCAGTGGGGTAGGCAGAAGCGAGGAGGAGTGTTGGACTAGGGGATAGTGAAGGGTAGAAGGAAGCATGATGGTGGAGACGGAACATAGTTTCTCCAATGAGGTAGAATGATGACATCATAGATGGACCTTTCAGCAGCACAGGTAGTCTAGGCATGGGCCCAGTACAGGTGGATGGTGGTAAACCCTAGCCAAGCCCCTTGGCAGTGCAGGTAGATTTTTTTTATGATGGTTTAAACCTTCTCGATCCACCTGTGCGCAATCGCGATGGTGCAGAGACCTTGGCTGCTTGGAGGACTGACCCTGGCACCTGCGCGCTGGCCCACCACCTTTGTATGATTTTTTTTTCTATTTTGTTGCATTTAATCGAAATTCAGCTCTGTGAAAGCCAGATACTCTCTCGCCGCAGCCATCTCTTCCCCTCCCTTCCGCTCCCCTCCTGGGGAATTCGTCCTATCGGTGGCTTCATGCTTAGTAACCCAGACTACAAATGGGATTCTGCTTCATTGAGTTTGGTCATTGAGTTGCTTGGTAATGACATGGTCACGGCTTATTGCAGGAACATTTCTAACCAGGATTTAATTATAAGTATTGATTGGCTTTGAGTAGGGGAGTCGGGGGGTAAATTAATTAGGCCCTCGTCTGGATTTCTTTTTTTCGGTTCTTGATTCCGCACCCCGGGACTGGCTGCTTTTAGAACATTGTTGGTAAATTGTCTCGGGGAAAAACCATTAGGACTCATTTCTTCCCTGCGTGAAGATGTCAGGATTACAGCGCAATGAAAAGCATTCTCTCCCGGCCCGTGGTTAAAAAACAAATCTGGCGCATGGCCCGCAGTCACAGAGACATCTACGAATTTTTACTTAATAAACAGAAGTAACGGCCCTTCCATCGCCAGAGGGGCCACGGAAAGAAATGCAATTTCAACGACGGTCATAAAAATCTGAAAAAAAAAGCAACCCTGAAAATTAAAAGAAAAGCGAGTACGACTGCTGAAGCGCTGCGTTCTAATTGGTTACCAGGCGGCTCTTGTGTGATGTGACCTGTTGGTGACTTTGGGAGACAGAGAAGCGGATTAATGAGTTTAGAATTTCAATGTATATAATTTATGGCTGTTTAATCACGCGCAGCCCGGAGGGGTCACCTCTCTGTATTTTGTTAGTTTTGCTGAAGTCTTAATTAGCCGATTTTGGCTTCGGATCCACATATTTCCTTTATGTTTAACGACTCGATGTTGGCCGGAGAAACCCCCCGTCCGTCTGTCCTCGTCTGTCCTCCTTTTATATTTGTGTCTCTGTACCTGTGATGTTAGGTATGGGGTAATAATGGGGCCTGGGGTAATATCACTGCTTTTTACCCCCTTAATGTCACTGTTTGTAGAGCTTCGAGGCTCTGCAGGATGAGGCCTCCAGCGTCACCCACATGGTGAGGGCCGGCGGGGGTGTGTGGATGGCCTTCTCAACCGGATCCTCCATCCGTCTCTTCCACACGGAGACCCTGGAGCTTCTGCAGGAGATCAACGTGTCCACCCGGACCCTGCTGCTGCCAGGTACTGCCCCGTTATTACATTAATACTCAGTAATGCCCCATTATTACATTAATATTCCGTCATTAATGCTGTCTGTAGAATAATGTCCCCATTAATACGTTAATACTCCCAGTCTTTAATTAATACTCCCTGTCATTAATACTGTCTGTAATGCCCCATTAATACTCCCTGTCTTTAATACTGTCTGTAATGTCCCCATTAATACCCCTGTCTTTAATACTGCATGTACTGTAATGCCCCATTAATACTCCGTCATTAATACTGTATGTACTGTAATGCCCCATTATTACATTAATACTTCGTCATTAATGCTGTCTGTAATGTCCCCATTAATACATTAATACTCCCAGTCTTTAATACTGTCTGTAGAGTAATATCCACATTAATACTGTCTGTAAAGTAATGTCCCCATTAATACTGTCTGTAGGGTAATGTCCCCATTCATACTGTCTGTCATTAATACTCCCTGTCTAATACCGTCTGTACTGTAATGTCCCCATTAATACTCCGTCTTTAATACTGTCTGTAAAATCCCCATTAATACTCCCTGTCATTGATACTATATGTATTGTAATGTCCCCATTAATTCTCCATCATTAATACTGTATGTACTGTAATGTCCCCATTAATACATCAATGCTCCCTGTCATTAATACTGTCTGTAGAGTAATGTCCCCATTAATACTCCGTCATTAATATTGTCTGTAATGCCCCCATTAATACTCCCTGTCATTAATATTGTCTGTAATGCCCCCATTAATACTCCGTCTTTAATACTGTATGTACTGTAATGTCCCCATTAATACATCAATGCTCCCTGTCATTAATACTGTCTGTAGAGTAATGTCCCCATTAATACTCCCTGTCATTAATATTGTCTGTAATGACAGGGAGTATTAATGACAGGGAGTATTAATGGGGACATTACAGACAGTATTAATGACAGGGAGTATTAATGGGGACATTACAGTGCAAACAGTATTAATGACGGAGTATTAATGGGGACATTACAGACAATATTAATGACAGGGAGTATTAATGGGGACATTACAGACAATATTAATGACAGGGAGTATTAATGTCCCCATTAATACTCCATCATTAATATTGTCTGTAATGTCCCCATTAATACTCCGTCATTAATACTGTTTGCACTGTAATGTCCCCATTAATACTCCCTGTCATTAATACTGTCTGTAATGTCCCCAGTAATACTCCGTCATTAATACTGTATGTACTGTAATGTCCCCATTAATACTCCGTCATTAATACTGTCTGTAATGCCCCATTAATAAATTAATACTCCGTCATTAATATTGTCTGTAATGACAGGGAGTATTAATGACAGGGAGTATTAATGGGGACATTACAGACAGTATTAATGACAGGGAGTATTAATGGGGACATTACAGTGCAAACAGTATTAATGACGGAGTATTAATGGGGACATTACAGACAATATTAATGATGGAGTATTAATGGGGACATTAATACTCCCTGTCATTAATATTGTCTGTAATGTCCCCATTAATACTCCCTGTCATTGATACTATATGTATTGTAATGTCCCCATTAATTCTCCCTGTCATTAATACTGTATGTACTGTAATGTCCCCATTAATACTCCCTGTCATTAATACTGTCTGTAATGCCCCATTAATAAATTAATACTCCGTCATTAATACTGTGTGTACTCTGTCCCCATTAATACTCCCTGTCATCAATACTGTCTGTAATGTCCCCATTAATACTCCGTCATTAATATTGTCTGTAATGTCCCCATTAATACTGTCTGTCATGTCCCCATTAATACTCCGTCATTAATACTGTCTGTAGAGTAATGCCCCCATTAGTACTCACTGTCATTAATATTGTCTGTAATGTCCCCATTAATACTGTCTGTAATGTCCCCATTAGTACTCCGTCATTAATATTGTCTGTAATGTCCCCATTAATACTGTCTGTAGAGTAATGTCCCCATTAATACGCCGTCATTAATACTGTCTGTAATGTCCCCATTAATACTCCCTGTCATTAATACTGTCTGTAGAGTAATGCCCCCATTAATACTCCGTCATTAATATTGTCTGTAATGTATCCATTAATACTCCGTCATTAATATTGTCTGTAATGTCCCCATTAATACTCCCTGTAGAGTAATGTCCCCATTAATACTCCCTGTAGAGTAATGTCCCCATTAATACTCCGTCATTAATACTGTCTGTAATGTCCCCATTAATACTCCGTCATTAATACTGTCTGTAATGTCCCCATTAATACTCCCTGTCATTAATACTGTCTGTAGAGTAATGCCCCCATTAATACTCCCTGTAATTAATATTGTCTGTAATGTCCCCATTAATACTCAGTCATTAATACTGTCTGTCATGTCCCCATTAATACTGCGTCATTAATATTGTCTGTAGAGTAATGCCCCCATTAATACTCCGTCATTAATATTGTCTGTAATGTCCCCATTAATACTCCGTCATTAAAACTGTCTGTAATGTCCCCATTAATACTCCGTCATTAATATTGTCTGTAATGTCCCCATTAATACTGTCTGTCATGTCCCCAATAATACTCCGTCATTAATACTGTCTGTAGAGTAATGTCCCCATTAATACTCCGTCATTAATACTGTCTAATGTCCCCATTAATACTCCCTGCCATTAATATTGTCTAATGTCCCCATTAATACTCCATCATTAATGGGGACATTACTCTACAGACAGTATTAATACCCCGTCTTTAATACTGTCTATACTGTAATGTTCCCATTAATACTCTTTAATACTGTCTAGAGTAATGTCCCCATTCATACATTAATACTCCCTGTAATTAATATTGTCTGTAGAGTAATGTCCCCATTAATACCTTTTACCCCGATGGTGTATGGAAGCTTTATAGTCTGACAAGGAATATCCTGTAATGACACGAAAGTGAAGTGTGAGTGATGTCATCGGAGCTCTTGTCTCATGTCTTCTCCTCGGTCCATCTCTCTTCAGGCCAGAAGAATGTGAAGGTCACGGCCCTGCTGGTGTGCCAGGGCTTGCTCTGGGTGGGAACGGACCTCGGCATACTGATTACATTACCCGTGCCAAAACTAGAGGGGATCCCCAAAATCACAGGTGGGTCCTACTTGATTTTGTATGCCTTAAATGGACCTCAGGAACTGCAGACCCACATGGACCACGGCCACGTTATTCCTGTCTCTCCGCGAGTACCAAAGAGAGCAGAGTAATGCACATAACAACAACATTTATTGTACGGAGGGTGTTAAGCTGCCCCATGTCACAGTATCGATATTTAGGACTAGACACCCCTCTTAGGTCATACGCACTACGATGAGGTCATCATTACACACACAGGTTGTATTTTTATGATTTTTTTATTTTTACATTTAACTTTTTTACTTTACTGCTAGGAAAAGGAATGGTTTCTCTGAATGGACACTGTGGGCCGGTGCAGTTTCTCACCGTAGCTTCCACTACGATGGCCCCTGAATGTCTTCGGACCGAGCAGGGATCTGAAGGAGATACGCAGGAAAGCGATGGACAGGTGGACGCCAAAGATGATACCGGCGAGAGCCTGGCCCAAGAGGCCTCCACAGATAACCACGCACCATCTCGGCTCAAGGGAATCCTTCTTCAGTACCGCCTGCGCGGCACCTCGCATCTGCCGGGCCACCACTTGTCCGCCAAAGAGGGCTCCAGGATGGAGACTGCCACCCCCGAAACCAGCGAGGAGGACGGCTCGATCTACGAAATGGCAGACGACCCTGATGTGTGGTTCAGGAGCCGGCCTTACATTAGGGACGTCCACCGAAAGGAGATCACCTCGGTGGTTATAGTGTCAGGAGGCCCAGGGTACCGGCTCTTCCATCCCTCGTCTAACACCTCGCAGCCTGGAGGAGACACCGACAGCACGTTACTCATGTGGCAGCTGCCTCTTATTCTATAGCGCTGGCTATTTTTACTAAGCTATGCTGGGACGTCGGGTACGAACTAAACGCTGTTACATTGACAACGTATTACGGGACGATTCCTTAGGTACTCAGGAAACTTTACATACGGCATTTACTCGGTAAGGCTTTCTTGACATGCGTGGCATTACAGGATCCGATAAAAACCTGATCTCCGTGGCCAGGATCAATAGGAACCCTGAAATAATTTTTTTTTTTTTTTTTAGATAACTCATAAGCTCTAAAGGTCCCACCAGCCACGAGAAACATGGTAGATCCAAGTCCTAAGAGGAAAGAAAACCCAATAGCTTTCGAACAGTTTAAAGGGACATTTAAAATGGGTGCAATGCTGATTTGCAAAGTTTTTGTATAAATGTACAGGAGTGGGAAGTGTTAAATGCTGCAAAATAAGTTTACAGGGGCCCCAGGCCAACACATCAGATATGTAAAGGTATGTAGGCACGGTCTATTTGGTATATTATGTAATAAAAGTGGCCCCGTTATGCCAATTTCACATAAATACGTCGCTGGACTCTCTTCTAACCTACTGACCACATTAAGGTTTATTGATGATGTTACTTGCTATCGGGGACTAAGTAGGACTGGTGAGAGATTTATTGATCAGGACGCTAAAAGTAATTCTAGCGAACGCTTTGACGTCTATTCAACACAATTAAAAAAAATCTATATTTTTGAAAGAGTGGTTCCATCTGAACTCAGACGCCGTTACTCTGGGCTTTGATTTAAAATGGTGTATTTTTGTGATGGATTAAGGCTATAATGAGGGATAAAGGGACCTGGCGTTGTCTCCCCTACGAGCTTCCTACTGACTTCCAGGGGCCGAAGTGATTGTTAGCTCTATGGTCTTGGTGGAGCAGGATTCGGGGCGCGGGTCGTAACGGTTAATGGTATAACTGTAGCGTTAAACAGACTGCGTTATAAAATGTTCTAGAGTTTAATATTCAGGGATTTCGCAAACTCTTCATTGTGTTTATTAAAAGTCTTATCTCAATTAAATCTGAGATATTAAGCATAATGTGAAGATCACCATGATGTTAAAATGCCTTATTTATTTAATAAGACACCTGGGGGTCGTAGCTAAATTAAAACGTAACTATTAACAGATAAAGCATATTTTCAATAAACACGTGGGTTTAATTCATTAAGACGCAGATCTGCTAAGTGGCTGTCCACGCGGAGAACGGAGCAGGGGCCGTTGGGAACCCGCGCCGGGGACAGCTGTGGTTTGGCGGATGAAACGTAGACATTTAGGATCGCACAGCGCAGAATTGTTGTTAATTTTAATATTCCTCTCGTGCCGCAGCTCGTGGGGATAGGAGTGTAAATCTAGATGTACCGTCTCATCCTGTGGTGGGTCAGTAATTTTTGTTTAAAATGTACTTTATCCAAGAAAGTTCTGTCATCCCCAGACTGGGCTGATTCCGTTGGGTACGGAATGAATTGAATAATAAATGTAGCAGCTGCGCCGGTCTCCTTAATGGCGCTGTATGCGGGGGGTGTCCCCATGGTGATGAGCAGCACCTCTGCTTCAGGACCGGGCTGTCTGATGGCCCTTGATTGGGGTTTCGGAAAGCAGCTGAAGGGTTTAAAGCTCCTAAAGAGGACATCGCTGTTAACGTGGGACCGAGCGAGGCTGGAAACGCAGGGAAACGTAATTAGCAGCTTGGCTGCAGATGTGCAACCGCGCAGCAGCTGTTCCTCCGTGCTGTACATGTGTGCGTGTAAATATGTACAGACCGCGTGTACCAACAGTCTCCAGTACTAAATGCAACACTTTTTCCCAGAACAATTTTGAGATGTTTTTTGTTAATAAAAGCTTTTTTCCCCCGCGGCAACAACAAAAGATTTAAATCCAAGACCAGGAAGTCCGAGATGCCCTTTGCACCAAAAATCACATTATCCCCCAGCAGCCTGAGGATGATGGTATTTGCATTCAACAACTCCAGAGCTGCAGCGTGCCCAACTAAGCCAATCAGAGCCAAGCATTGCAAGCAGCGTCCGCAGGAATGAATGGCGTCCTACATGCATCCGGTCTCCATGCGCAAGCCGGGCCCAGGTTACTAGGAATCGACAGAAAACGGTTTGGGATACAGAGCAGAGATCAAAAGGAATAAAATGATATGAATGATACCCGCGGGTCCCTCCGGCCCGTAGAGCGTTTAACAATTTTCTACAGCACTGGCTTATTGATCAAAGCCGGGCGCTTCCCTCCGTCCCTCTCCACCCAGCTCCTTCTATAAAGGAGGCACCGCGGGTTCCTAATCGCGCCGGGAGATGGAAAAGCTGCAACTGTTTGCTGCAGTCTTCATATAGAGTTTTTCACCCGACCTTTTACACTTTATCCAGTAGAGGGCGCCAAGCCTCGCTATCCCTTCCCTGCACTCTGTCGACACGTTGTCACTTCTTTCAGAACTCGGAACCCCCCCCCCGGAACCCAGCCCAAAAGGAACCTATAGATCTTTATAACCCCTAAAATAATAAAATGCAGTGATTTCTGCGGTAAGCAGACAAAGCTTTTTTAACAAATGGTAACATGTATAGAAACTGTATCTAAAGAGAAATAAAACGTATATTTCAACAAGCATTGGTTCCTAGCATCACATTCACCTTTTCCTTAAAAAAAATCGAATAGTTTATGTTTAAAAAGCACTGTTGATGAGAGAGTGTAAGTATGAATGTGTGGATGGTGCTGGAGCGAGTGGGTGCGTGTGCTGGAGAGTATGTGTATTTGTATAGTGACAGAGTAAGTGTGGTGCTGTATGGTGTAAGAATGTGCGTGTGTGAGCATATGGTGTTGGCATGCGTATTACTGTGTAGTGGTATAGTGTGCACGTGTGATTATATGCTGTTAGCGTGTGTGTGCACATGTTACTGCCGTGGTGTGAGGGAGAGGGATAGTGTGTGTATGTGTAGGTGTATGAGTGAGTTAGTGTTAGAACGTATGTGTGTGTGTGTGTGTGTGTTAGTTACAGGGGCCATATAAATACTACTCAGGGCCACTAACCCTGACCTCAACTCTGAATATTGTAAAAGTTTTAACCCTTGACAAATTATGTTGTGACGCCCAACATCAGCTACTTGACTTTAGCACAGGTGGAATAACCAGCCGCACCTTCCTCTGGCATTAACCCCCCCCCCCCACACTAACATCCCCAGCACCGCGCCAGCTCTGCCCGTCGCAGGGAGGATGTTTTTAGTTAAAAGAAAATATTCCTCATTGTAATTAGTTATTAACCATGTAATTGCTGGGTTTAAGCTCTTGAATCGCTCGGGGAGGGCCGCTCCGTATCCACAATAAACCCGCTGACCGCGTGTGGCCGCGCATTAAAGGATCTTCCGCAGACCTCGCACACCTGCTCTCACAAACCATTGGCTTTTATATCACATAATTACACAATTATTCGCACTATTAATTTCCAGCAAAAAAAAGCCCGTGTGGTTTCTACACCAGCCTCGTCCGGTAAATTCTGAGCTCACGCAGCGCACAGGACTCAGAGACGCCTCACAAGGACCCCTGTGCCACGGGCGGAGGGATACGGGCCCGTGATAACGCGATCCTATCGCCATAGCAACCAGCAGACTGTTCCAATCAGCAAAAACATTCTATTGGTTGCTATGGTGATAAGACTACTTTCCAGAATGTATAAAAAAATATTTCTCGAGCAAAAAGCTGAAACCAATAAAAATATCTGAATAATTTAGAAACATATAAAAGTATATAAAAAAATAAACTAACTATATATAAGTAACCGTTTGTCTTGTGTGGGGAAGGACGGGCGTTCGCTACATTGTATTCTCACAGAGGTGGCGCGTCCTTATAAACAGATTTAGCGGCTCCTTGGGGTCCCCGTCAGACTAACGATCGGGGGGTAAGATCAATGTGACGTCAGAGAGGGAGGACGAGGCACGAGGTCCATCACCCCTTATAATGATGGGATGCGCGGAATACCCCCAATGCAGCACGGCGCACGGCAGGATAATGCTGTGAGTGGCACAAGGGGTAGATAATGCTTTGAGGCCGGCAGCTAAAGAGTTAAAAAAAAAATCATATCCCATGAGAGTAAAAAGGAATAAAATAGGATTATTAGAGGGGATCGTCTCCGGCCTTCTAACGAGGAGCAGCGTGGATCTGAGGAGCGGAGTCTCGCACCGTGTCCGACGGTAAATGTGACTACAAGTCCTTGCTGTGGGCAGCCGGGGTGGATCTCCTAAACGCAGCGCCTGCTTTGCCTGAACCTTCGGCGGGATCCGCTGCTCTCACTCGCTCGCGGCCCGGAGCGTAATTAATAATCGTTTATCGGTAGCCGGCGTACAGAAAGTGCCGACGCGGCAGACCCTGCTCTGACGCGCTGCTAATCTCATTTCGGAAGATTGGGACATGTTTCTCGCTGTGCGTCGCAAAGAGCTGACATGGAGATCTTTAGTAAGCTTTTCCACACCACGGAGCAGAAAATCACCAGCGTTCCCGCGTTTAAGTGGCCCCAACGGCAAATTACCTGGCAGCCCAGGGGTCCGTGAGCATCATGGAAACCAACCCCCATTTACAACGGAAAAAAAGAGTCTGTGCCGGGGGGGGGCCGCGAACAACATGGAGCTGGAGGGCTGTCCAGGGCCCGGGGTTAGCGGAGAATCCATAGGCTCCCCTGTGACTCTAGAACACCCTTCATCATCACAGGACCTTTGGGTTGATGGGGGACACGAGCAGAAACATTTTCGGGTTCCCCACCAAAGCAATGCCCCCCCCATGCATGGCACCTACACAGCGGCTCCATTACTCTTGTCGCGCTGGATGAGGATGATGGGAATTGCAGTCCTGAAAGCATTGGAACATTTGCCTCCATTGGCTGTGAATGGACAGCGGCAGCTCATGTTAAACAAATTGTTTCCAGCAGGGAAGGGGTTAAGCCCGCTAGGGTTGGCACATTTTTCATTTTCTAGAAATTTGCATTTTCTGTTTTTTTCCACCCAAACTAGAGAATCAGCAGAAGAACCGCGTTCCCGTATCCTGCAACATCAGCCAAACGTCTCCGTTTATGGCGGGATGTTTTATTTGCGGCCCGGGACCGTCTTGGCAGATCTAGAAAGGGGCGCCGGGCAGAAATCCAACAAGAAAACGGCCGCCATGAGTTAGAAAGTTTGGAAGAGTCTCCTGGAGAAATCCTCAGGACTTGCCATGAAAAAAGCCACGATGTTTCCGCTGGCGCTCCTGGGCCGTGCCGCGGGCCACACGTCGTCTTAGCGGGACTCGGATAAACTATGGGTGATGTCATCCGGTGATGCGATGCAGACAGAAAAGGATGAACACGTGATCACTCCGTTAACGTCCTCCATCGGCGGCTCTCCCGGGAGAGATTCGACTTCCTTCTGGTCCCGCGATGATCTGGGATGTCACCTCTAACGCGATCGGGATTAATACGAAGAGCGCCTCGTGGGTCTCCGGCTCGGAGTCTCGGCCCCGCTGATTGATGACCCCGTGCTGTCGTTAAACCTCAATTAAAATGATAAATGGAGATCCAGTGACTTTACCTTCAGCGATTACTCTGCCTGATCACTGCCCCGTACCTCTGCCTCCTGCGCGGCTCCTATACCTCCGCTCCTGCCATACGGAACGGAGAGCCAAACGGGTGCAGGAATAACCAACGCGCCGGCACAGGAATAACCGACTTGCAGGCGCAGGAATAACCGGCGTGCAGGAATAACAATGCGCAGGCGCAGGAATAACCGACGCGCAGGAATAACCGACGCACAGGAGGAGGAAGGGGCTCAGGCCGCTTAGCAGCTCTTTGTAGGGAATAACATAAGTATCGCCTGCCTCGCGTTACCCGGGACGCACTTTAACTCTTATTTACTGCAATCGAGACCCCAGCAGGGTATCCCCTCCCAGCCCCCACCTTCCCCGTAACCGCTCAGCGTAACCAAGCCGCGCATGTTTCGGTGTAATCACCGGAATTACGTTCTTCCTTAAAGGTTCCCGGGCCTTCCATAACATCTCAAATGACACTTATTTCAGCGACACAAAAAGGCATTTTCTCTCAATAAAGTCTGCGACCGTTAAGAAAACATAAAACCCAAGGTGATCCTTTGAGCGGAATAACCGCCGATCCCCGGTGCACCCGCGGCTCCTTTCACCGCCCGAGCCGGAACGCGTCGGGTCCCCCTGTTACAGAGTAATAACGAGGAGGAATAATACCCCGTAATAATGTCCCCAGCCGCATTTCACTTTGAGGGGAACTCTTTCTTTAAAAACACATTTGGCGGAATCTTCATTCGAAATAAAGTGAATTTAATCAGAAATCCATAAAGAAAATGTTCGTTTAATGCGGGCGCACATTTATTCCGCTGAATATTAATACGTGTTCTCTTGGACATCATAAAGAATTCATTTTTCATATACGTCTGAAACATTGATGCCGGGACATTGCAAATCCACTTATTTTGCCAAATTTTATAGGGTCTGCGACGTGGTTTTATGGGGCAATTATTATGCGGACAACAAAGTATACATTGTTTTGAAAAAAAAAAATATTTAAAAAAAAAAAAGGATAAATTAAATTATTCTACCCACGGCTACCCTGGGAAAAGTCAATCCGCCTCCGGGGTTCTCTACGGGCTCTCCTCATTCTGGCGGGGTTTGTTTTGTTCTATTACCCCCTAAAGGGGCTTTTCCTCGCCCCGCTCGTCACGAGGCTGGAGTTTTTATTGCGGACTTCGAGAGAGAGAGAGAATAAATCCATTCTGCATCTACATAAACGCGGAGGGATGATTCATTGTGATGTTTTTACTGATTTACAAGAACATTCGTCTTATTAAATCCCAATAAAATCGGCGATTAATTTCCCAGAAGACCCTTTGATCCAGACTCAGCGCGGACCCCAATGTATAGAGCGCAACCTCCGGGGCCGCACAACAATTCCTCTATAATAATGGGGGCCACAGTGTATGCCGGGCGGGGGTACCCCGCACCGCTTCGTGTTCACTAACAGTTTCCCACATTTTTATGAAAATATTTTTAAGCTCAAACTCCGGGATTTTCTAAACTTCAGATTTATGGAGATATTGCAGTCATCGGCACGGAAACGGGGTTTGTGTCGCGTCAGCGAGTGTTCTAGAACACGTTACAACGTTTCAAACGTATACAAAGTGAGCAGCCAATCAGAAGAGCCGGGGCAGGTGCATTGTGGGAAGACGGGAGGAGGGGAAGCGGACCGGCGCGGATATTATTCACATCCCTTGCTTTAGATGCGATGGATTTTCTCAGATATGAATAAATAACGTATTCTTGGAAAAAGAAATTGGATCCGCGTTTCAGACGCAGGAAAAGCTGTCGTTTTTTTAATGTTGTATCACGAGAAGAACACGGAATCCGGGCGCGATTCATAGAGAAACAGCAAATTCGATTAAAGAGATAATAAAATAATTGAGGCAGGTGCCTCAGAAAACACATTTTTGGGGCTCCAGCCAAATACTCAGCCAGCAATTCGATTTCCGCATTGGAGACACCGGAGATTCGAGCCACTGGAAGCCGCCATCTTTCTTATTAATTATTCGTATCATTTAATCGCATGTTAATACACGGAATTACGAGCGACGTCACAAACGGTTATCGCTGGTTCATTCTTTGCTTACGGTTATCCGACGCTCGGTACGGGGCCGTGTTTCCGCCCCTGGACCTTCTACTGATTCCTGTCCTACACGTCGGTAACCGGTCCCATCGGACGTACCGGCGGCCGGAGACACGGACGGCAACCAGTAATGACCGATATTAGTGAATAAACTGCTGTATAACCTGCTGGGAAGAGTAGATTTGCAGTGTCTGCATGCGTTCAGGTGGGCTTCCCTGGATTAATAAGCTTACTGAACATACCGCGGGGATGAAGGACACTCTTTCACTCAGTAATTAGTATGTCGGAGGTCTGAACGCATTGAAATTGAAGCGGGTTCCCCGGCAAACAATCTCCCCATCTTTGCGGGAGCTGCGCGTCTGCAGCAAACTGCTTACATATTGATTGCATTTCTACGGAGTCGAGTACCGGCGCTTCCTCGCTCTGCCTGCATGCGCCGCTTACACACGCATCACGAGATTTTAGTAATGAAACATCGAATCTATAGCCCCGCTACAGGGCGTAAAATCAAATCTACAGCCCCGCTACAGGGTAACATACAGGGCGTAACATCAAATCTACAGCCCCGCTACAGGGTAACATACAGGGCGTAACATCAAGCAAACAGCCAGAGAAAAGGGTTATTGAATATGTTTGGATATAGAGCATGTGGCAGCCCCATATGCAAATTAACCACCAGAAAGGAGGAGAAAAAGATGTATTTAGTGTCATGTGATCACGTCGCGAAGAGTGGTGCCAACACCCAAACGCATGATCAACGCACCCTCCAGCGAGTTTGAGAACACGATGTATAGATCGAATAAAAGCGAGAGGGTCCTGTCGTAGTTATCTCTCTATACATATCTCGCTGAGGGGACGGCGCCTTCAAATAACCGGCCTGAATGCAGCGATCCCCAGTCTGTCGGCAGCGACCCCCGTCTGTCGGCAGCGATCCATTCCAACAGGTCACCGCAGACTCGGATATTAGCAAGAGAGGCTGCCGGCGATTAAAGAGGACCAAGGCGACGGATCCTTCGGGGTGAGAGACTTCAGCTAATGTCAGAGAGAAAGATTTCTCATCAGTCCATTAGGAGACTATTCTAGGGGAGGAAATAAAGATAGTCTGTACCCCGGGGCGAGCATAGAATGGGTTGCAGGAATAATTGTGGGGTAAAAGCCTCCCTGAAAACTCAGAGCGCAGGAGGAGCAGGTAACAGGTTGCTACATTCTTACAGAGAAGTAAACGAGATCAGAATCTGATGACAGAAGCTCCTTTAGAAAGTTGCGAAGCGCAGGCTCGGGCGAGTCGGGATTATCCAGATCCAGTTTTGTATCGGAGGTTCCTCGGCTGGATGCCGCGCTGGGATTTACACAGAAGGTTTGTGTTAGAGGTCTTTGTCGTTCATCCCGCGGCTTAATCCCGGGAGCATCTCTGCCAACCGCACACTTCGGGAATTTAATCCAAATAACGTAAAGATGCGTCTGCGTTCTAAAAGCCTTCCGGGTCTCGTTTCTGATGCGGAGGTCATACTTCGTACTCTTATTTATCCTTCAGCTCCTTTGGTTTTATTTCTTCTTTAACAGAAGCGACTTTTAAAATAGTTACTGGTGGAGTCCACGGTTTTGGACTGTTTGATACAGACGTTTATGGAAATATCTCCTTTTTGTTTCATAAAGAATTGATCGTCCCGATTCCCGAAAATCTATAAACGTACCCCCAGGACTTCCGGCAGTGAGGGGCCACGGGAATCGCACCATGACCTTTCCAAAAAGGAACGGGGTATATTTATACGCTCCGTATTGCCCACCAATACCCTCTCAGGCTCCGAGTATTTGGTCTGTACCACTCTTGCCTCCTCCTTTGTGTTCTCTCCGTGCCTCACCCCCCTATCCATTTACCCAATGAATAGATTCTTAATTAGAAGCAGACTCTTTCTACTGACTATTGAAAATGAAACATAATACAACTTTTTTATTTTTATTTTTTTTATTTCCGCTGATTTTGAGGGCGCCGTTTAATTAGCTGCCTTGTTAATTCAGGCTGGAGTCTTCCATGCAGTTTTACTATTTTTGTTTGGAGGGGACAGGGGGTGGGTATTGATATCGGAGATGGTTCCGCATCCTGAGCCTTTGCATACAGATACATTTAAATGACACATAGATTGTAAGAAGGGTCAGATAGATGGAGACCCCCCTTCAACAAGAAGGGAACCAGATGGTCCTAAGTAGTGGCCAAGCATACGATGGCAGATAATGATGTTGTCCACCTTAAAGTCTATCCATGTTCAGCCTTAGAGACCAAGGACTGATTAAGGCTAGCGTCTTCTCATCAGGATAAACCGGTGACTAGACGGGCCGACGGGGCTGATCTGCCGGCAGAGTCCGGGTCTCTGTTGGGGACGTCGTCCTCTCCGGGTACCCGAAGGTCGATTCACCTCTGCCAGGTCTGATCCTGTGCCGCCTGCCCTGACGTCAGACTCTTCCTCTCCTGACGGCCTCCAATCCGCGTCCCCGAATATCTTGTTTCCGCCACGATGCTGCATACGGCTGTCAGTGAACAAATTCTCATACATAACGATCTTCTTCATATATTCCGGTATTTTCTTTAAGCTCGGGTGTCCCTTTTATTGTATTAGGTGGATATTTGCTGTAATAGGCACTGAACTCATTGGAATTCTCTATATAGGTTTGAAACTTAAATCGATGCATATGTCATAGTTTACAATAAAATGCAGCATTTTATTAAAAAAAGCGGTATTGGAACAATCTCACTGGCCCTCCGAGACTCGCGGACCCACCAGAACCGCAGGATTTATCCCCAAGAATCAGATAAATCTCATCGGATTAGCCGAGATGAATCTCGGTATAAATTCCGACGCGTCGCGGATAGATTTATGAAAATCCGCTCGGATTGTTACCGAGTACAAATGGTTTTTACGGAATAGCCCTGGTTTTACCTCAAATTTTAGCTCGAGCTCCCGGAGCCACATATGAAACTTTGTCTGCGCCCCTGACTTCTCCGCCGGATGATCAGACTGAACAATTTGACTCTAATCGTCTCGAAACATTCCCCCATTATCTTATCACAGACTGACACACAATGAAATCTCCATCTCCTCCGAGCATCCGCCGGGATAAAAGCCTCCGAGCCAGTCAAGGATATTTTTGGGTGTAACTTTTTCCGTCTCTTGTTGTTACTGTGTCAAGTTCGTCGATGAGGAGGAAGGGAGGCGAGCGGGGGGGGGAGGGGGGTATTTGGCACCAGCCCTGGTGCAATGATGAAGTCGTAATTATAGCAAATCGGTCCTATAAAAAGGAAGAGTGTCTTAAATAAACCACTTTAAAAAAAATTAATTTCTTGTCAAAGTTAACACATACTGTGCTCCAGAAAAATTGCGATAGCCTCATACTCAGCAAAAGTTCTGAGCCCCAAGAGAAGAGGGGTATCAGGGGAGGAAAGAGGGGTATCAGGGGAGGGGAAGAGGGGTATCAGGGGAGGGGAAGAGGGGTTTGGGGACCAAAGAGGGACTGGCTAACCAAACAAGGACACTTGGGAGGTATGGTATTCTGTTTTACTACAGGAATCCAGACACTCTATTCTGGGGTGAAAAAGATCCAAACTGATCCATAAAATGTCGCTACGTTGTGTTGGTCTCCTTGCCTTAAAAACGTAACGAGTGGGAAATAACGACCCCGGATCTTTATCGCGGGATCATCTCCTCTTCACGATATCCGGGATCCCGCAGCTAGAAGTCCCGGATCGAGCCGCTCGGACGGCCTTTCCATGCAGAGCGGAGGACGAGTGTCGTTAATACGGTTATTATTTTACTTTCTTTAGGTCGAGTAAACATTTGGAAATACAATAAAAACGTTGAAAAGAGAGGGGACTGGGAAACGGATCGGAGATAAAGAGCTTTCCATAACATTTTTATTTTGTCATTTCAGTGTCTGAAAGCCCCCATTTCATCCTTTCAACGAGGAGGAAGATGTGGGTGTTTTTATTTGTTCTAACGACCTTGTGAATTATTTATGTTTCAATTATATTAATTCCGCTGAATACGTTTGCCAGCGAGGACCGCGGTGAACATTGTCCAGGCTTCGCTTTAATTAACTGCGTCCCCCCCGTAACCGGAGTCGATGAAGTTTTGGGGTTAAATGTAAAAAGTCCAATAAAAAAAAAAAGCCAAAAAAACCAAACTTTTTGGCCTCCCGCAAAACCCCTTTAAACGGAATAACCGCTTTGCACAAATAAAACTTAAAAGCCTTTTTCTCTTTATTAAAAAATAATTATTTTGGAGAAACGGAGTGAAATCCCATCTCTTATTGCCGAGAAACCCTCCCAGCCAGGACGGGGTTATTAATATAAATGAGGGGCTTCAGGTTGACTCCGCCAATCGCTCATCATTGTTCTCGTAGAGAAACACCATTAGGTCCCGGCAGCGTACACGGATACTTTGTATCATCATTCAGCGCAGCCGCTGAGTGCCTAATAAAAGCCGGAGATGCTGCGTCTCCCACTCACACGTTCAGCCGTTTTATTCCTTCCCAGAGAAATGTCAGCAGGAGTCTCACCTACAGCCCATTTTCTCTTTACAGGTATTTATTTAAAATGATATATTTTTATGCCTGAATGTGCCACTTATCTCTCCATTAGCGCTGCTCTGATACTGGCCTCTGTCTGAGAATCTTTTTCTTTTTGACAATTTATGGCTTTTGAGGCAAAAGATGAAAGCAAAAAAAAAAAAAAAAAGAAAAGAAAAAAAAAATTCTCCCTGTGCGAACATAAGCAAAAGGGTTATTGGAAGCGTTTCCCGGGCGATCCGGTAGCGGGACACGTCCTCTGACGGAGCATCGCGGTGACCCTTCTTTTCTCTTACTTTGGACACGGTGGGATTGAGTGGAATCTCAGATTTGTTTTTTATACACTTTTTCTGCATGGACTCCGGTGCATTTTACCGCGTGTAAATCGGTGCAGGCGTTACTTAGTTATTGGAGATAGAAAATACCCCGTCTGTCCCGTGTAACTCCTCCCCCAGCCACCTCTGCTGGGAGCAGGGAGCATACCTCAGTACACTTCTTGCACATGCTCAGTAGAACTTTCTAGTCAATAATAGCAGGGCTCCCATTAAAATCAATGGGAGGAGGAGCAGCAGCAGCCTGTCACATGTATGCATCTAAACACTGGTATTTTAGTAGCATACATCCGATTGGCTGCTGTTTCTATCACATCAAAGGGGGTGCTACTGAGCATGTGCGAAACGTGTACGTACTAACGCTTCCAGGTAACTTTTTAGCTGCGTTGCCCCTTTTCTTTTCGGCCCGTTCACAGCCTTTATGTCCCGGAGAAGGGATGCTTTGCAGCTCGTAGTCAGGACTGGGTCATTAATACGGCATTATTACTGGTATTATTTATCGATGTTATATAGCTCCATCATATTCTGCAGCGCTGTACATCACCCGCTTCCAAGACACAAAACGCGATCAATACTCAGATCTATGAGGACGAGGCCTCCCTTTCCTTCGCGGCTGGAAGAAAATCATGCCGCAAAGCCGATTTATGCATGCGCAGCGACCTTCCTGATTTACCCCATGAGGAGTCAGTGGGGTGCGCTGCAAGTTTTGTGTTATTTCAGTATATTTTCAATAAATGTAGGTGGGGGGGGGAAAACGCGCCTCACATTTATTTTCATATGTTAAAAATAAATAAATAAAAGAAAATAAAAGTCACGGCGGTGAAATAAAGGCTATAAATGGCGCGGCGTGTTCCATAACTTCATTCTATTTTTATGCGCGTGGTGGTTTTTAAGATGTGTCTGGAGCGGCCACTAACAACCGGCCTTTTATTACGTATCATAAATTGTCAGAGACGTCCCTGCAAATAACGTCTCCCGACGCTCCATTACTCCCCTCATTTCTAATTTGATTAAGTAGGAGAATGGATTAATGATCGGTAGCAACCACTTCTGCCCGCCATAAACAGGGGATATGCAAACAACACGAGCACCAAGTATCCCTGCTTAGGTTAGCCAGTCCCTCTCTGGGCCAAATTCCCCCCTCCCCCGATGCCCCTCTTTCCTCCCCTGATACCCCCTCTCTGCTCCCCTGATGCCCCTCTTTTCTAGGAAGTCAGAATGTTTGCTGGGTATGAGGGTATCACAGGGGTCTCCAGCCCTAAAAGCCCCGATAATGTGCATAGAAACAGCCAGAAATTACTTCATAAAGTAAATAAACTACATTATTCTTCTTCCAAATGCCCCGGTCAGTTAAACCAGAAGTTAGCAATAGGGCACAACGTGACATAAAAAGTGCAGGGCAGGAGGGGTATAAGGGTAAGTCCGATCTGTAGAAGAACGAGTACCAGGCTAGGCTAGGTCAAAGCCAGGAGGGTTCTCAGGGTAAGTCAGGTGAAGAGCAGCAGGGGTAATAGTGTAACAGGAGAGTATAGCTGGGAACTATCAGAGTTTGAATTGGGGTCTCATGGTTTTCACCCCGATCTCCATGTCTTGGGGTAAATGGGCAGATCCTCAGGGTCACACGGTCCGGATACGACTCCTTTACCCCACTGTGATCATATTTATGACTCCCAATTGGCGTCATCTCTGTGTTTCTCCCGGACTCTGGACGTGTAACTGTCTGAAGGGCCCAGGGGCGAGAAGCGGGATGTTTTATCTCCGTATAAACCCTGTCTCCGTAAGAAATGCTGGCGGGGAATGAAATCATCTCGGATGATGTTCACGTGAGCCGCTTCCACGCATTTCATCATGTTACCTGCCTCCAGCGACTGATGGGAATTAATATCCCTGACTAAAGCGTCAAGTGGCTTTTGTGTCTGGATACAAAAGGGTTAATGAGGTTTATATTCCCGTCTCTAGTCAGGGCCCATTGTGGTTTAAGTTGCCTGTGTTGTCAAGATAAGCCATCGCACTCTCCAGGTGGCCCTACTGGGCATCGCCGGCTGTAATTGATTTGGAGGGAGGCAGAAGGACTCGAATCCCACGTGGAGCCAAAGGCAGCGAAAACCCAAAGATTCAATCATGCGCACGTCAGCCCCGCTTCCCCCTCTCACACCGCCTGGATCCCTCACCTTGTGTCGTCCTTCGTTATCATTAAACGGACTGGCAGGCCTGGTATAGGGTAGATAGGGGCGTAAAACCTGCGAGGAGTTTTGTACGGCAAGAACAAAAGTTCTTGGACCGCAAGAGCCAAAGCCCCCCCACGGACTGTTCCCCAACCACAAAACAAGAGGCGAGGCGGACTTTCTGACCCCCCCCCCTACGGCCGCCCTTAAGTAAAATCCAAAATAACATCTTAATACAAGATAGAAGATATCACGGACTCCCTTCTACCCGTCAGAGGAACGCTGGGGAGAAGCGAGTCTGGAAGCAGCATATGATAGGAACATCCTACCAACCCAGACCGCGCATGGAGGACTGGAATGAGTGCTGTTACAATGTTCCTAATAATCACGGGGAAAGCGTCAGGTCTTGTTACTGAACGTGCACAACGTCTGGGCTCTCGGGTACATCACAGGGGTGCTCACGCTAAACCAGATCCGACCAAGGGGGTATTTACTAAACAGATAAACACAGCGGGGTGAGGACATGGGGCAGATGTGGCAGCTACAATATAACCAGTCCAGTGACTGAACCCAGTAGGAACTCGGCAGTCTTCACATACCGGACCAGGGTGTAACGGTTACCCAACCTGCGCATGAGCAGTATGGGCGATCTTAGTTCCCAGCGATAAGGGAAGTGAAGTCCTGAAAAGCGAGTGAAGGGGGAATTTGTTCAGTGAAAAAAACGCGTTGGATCCTCTTATATCAATAGTCATGAGATAGCAAACAGATGGTGCTGGGAGCAAAACATCTGAGCCGGTGGATATTTCCACTCCAACGCAGGGCAATGTTTAAATATGAATAATGGAGCAAGCGAGGCCGTCCAAAGGGGCTGTCTGCAAACCTCATACATTTTCCAACAAAATCCACCGGACGACGTGAAAAGGCAGAACCGTGCGACTGAAGAGACTATCTCCAGCGCGAAACACATTTTACTCAGAAATGGGATCTGGGAACTGTGTCGGATAGATTTCCAGCAGATGTATAGCTCAAAAAGTATCTTACATCTCTGATAAACACTCCGGTCGGGGGTAGAATGACCTCTGGATAACTCCACTCCCTCCAACCCTATCCAATCCTCCTACCCCCCACAATACTGTGTATAGCGAAGCTAGTCGGCGGTCCATTTGTTGTTAAATTGTAACTCCTATGACTCTTGGACCAGGAAGAGTTCTATCGGCTCTAAAGCAAGATCTCAGACTCTCAGTCTGCAGTTCAGCGAGACTTCAGTCGGCTTTTCACTTAATCAGTTCCAGAGCATTTAGAAATAATCATCTCCTTCCACGGATCGTCTGACGGAAAATTCTGCGCGAGGAATCGGTCGATGAGAATTCAGACTTTGGTTTGTTCTCCATTACAGATTGTGTTATTCTCTCCCATTAGTACCGAGGACAGCAGCCATTATTTATATTGCCAGAGTATTGGCTGATGTCTTCACCCAGTCAGTGGGGTTATTGCTAGTTAATTACCCCATCCTTCCTGTTCTGCTCTACACGGCCCTGCGTCTGTTAGCCTTCTAAGCTGTGTGATGGGGTAATAGGGCAAAAGAAAGCCAAGGATCGAAGACTGGGATACAGTGTAACAAACGCTTACTTTATAGAAAGGATGGCAACGACCGAAGAAACGCTCTTCAAGAATTAAATACTGCTTACGATTTCATTATTAATCATTAACCCCGCCTTTATGACATCAGCCCCTGGCATCGTATGCAAATTACCTTCATTTACATCTGGGGCGGCACTGTTCACCAAAAAAAGGTAAATAATGAAGTTCTTGATGTATGCATTTGTTAGCTGTAGGCGCCTGACATTTTGTTACGTTGTGTCTCTGTTTAGTTGACATGGGCTGTTTAACGTGATCATTGTACGGATGTACATACCGTTAGCGTGTTACGTGGTGCGCATCCGTAGGTCCGATTTATGCCTTTAGCGGCCGGCACCGTATCAGATTATTATTCAATTGATGCAGACTTCCCGCCGGTGATAGAAGCTCAGCTCCCGCTAATGCCCCATACATCACAAGTCAGGACCTTCAAACAATGGGTTGGACGATTGAGTCTCATTACCACCTCCCGCCATCTTAATCTCTCTAATTATTCCTACCTTCTTAATGATGACTTATCGCTCACATTTGCAATTAATGACTTTCTGTTCTCCTAATTAAACGCTCTTTTACTGAGCCGGGTTAATGTTCTGCAGGGAGATGAATCTTCTATCTGCCGCTAACGAGGGCACCACCCTAAATGCCCCGGCACCACCCTAAATGCCCCAGCACAACCCCAAATGCCCCGGCACCACCCTAAATGCCCCAGCACCACCCCAAATGCCCCAGCACCACCCTAAATGCCACAGCACCTGAAATTTAGCGAAAATTCCCCTTTATTGCCATGAAAAAGACAGAAACATGCGGTATTGGCTTTTACTGATAAATAGACCTTTACTCGTTTTTTTTTTTGTTGGAACCGATGTTATAAATATAAATGAGATTTAATTAACTTCAGGGAAAATGTTTTATTTCTTGCCTGCATTGTTTTGCATATTAAGATTTAACAATTTCCGGATACATCAGAAAATCTCCAGAAATAAGACTTCTTGGCAGATCTTCTGCTTTCATAAGATTTGTCTTTTCTAATCAAGATTAAGTGAGAACTTGAAACTGGGGTAATTCAACCCGTCTGTTCAATACACATGGACCTAGTGAGTGGCACCAACACATCCTACGATAGTAAAGAATGGATTTCTGACCCGTTTCCTACAAAATGGGCTACTAAGAAGTGCCCCACGGGGGCAACAAAGGCCTGGTTTGCGCCTCAGCGTCTGCGCACGTCGTGTCTTTTAAGCCCGCGGCTCTGGGTAGAGAGGTAGCGGGAAGCCATGCATATTTATACGCACGGAGCCCGTCTCCCGCTCTGCCATCGCCGCTCCCCAGATATGGTGTCTGGATGTTTGCGAGAAACTCTCTCATATCTTCACATACCGTCGATGTACTCTGCACTCCTCCTAATCCTACATACATGCGCAGCGGCCCCCAGCGTGTCCCCTACACCAAACAGACCATAGCGGGGGCGACAACTTCAGATCTCCTTATACAAACATCCCGGCGGATGAATAAGTAACAGCAGCTCTCCGTGCGGACGCCGCTCTGAGCAAACATCTCTTTCCCTTCCAATTTACTCCCCGGCCAGACCTTTCACATACATCAGCAGGGGTCATATTCACGGGGCTGGCAGAGGAGACGGTATCCCAAACACCGGCCATGTTTATAATAGTGCTACATCCCAAACAGAGGGCTCAGTCCCCACAACGCCGCGCTCCATATGCTGCAGCGTATAATAATAATAATACACGGTACCGTCTGATCATACATGTCTCTCCCTCCTATCTCCTTTATATCTCTCCTGTACCTCTCTGCCGTGTCTCTCCCCCGCTCGCCCTGTTCCCTCTGTGCATATAACCCAGTTACAGCGAGTGCCAAGTGTCCCGATTTCCCAGACTCAGCACCGAGCATCCTAAGGGGGGAGCCAGCCTCCAACAAGCCTCTTCCTCCCAGAACCCGCTCTCCTCTTCACATCTCGTCCTTTCCAGTTCACTCGCCTGGATTCTCAGTTTGAGTTTTGCCGGGTTTCCCCCCAGGAGTTATTTTTAATGAATTTATTCATGCCTTTGATGTGATTCCCGGTGCCATGTGAGTGGAGGAGAGATGATTTAATAGACTCTTCTTATTACCGCACGTAAAAAAAAAATCCTTCCGCTTCTTCTCTCGCTCCATATCAAGGGAGAACTTAAGGTGTTTATAAGCCCTAATGATTACAAAATGATTCGGAGATGATTTAAAGTGCATTCCACCTTCTGTACCCCATGGGCTGAATTACAGATTATTTTAAAACGAGTGTGAAGATTTGCCTGATGTAAACCTCTTCTGGTAGACTGGCCCATGACGTTGTCCATCTCTGGGTCCTGGTTGCCCAGAGGGAGTCTATACCTTCTACAGAAGAGAACTTGCCATCTGTCCTCAGCGAGTAGTCTGGAGTTTCTTGGGAAAATGTTGGCACCAGAGGAGGCATTTACTGCCAGGCACCCAAGCCTGGACCTTGGAAACACCCAGATTCAAGCCAAAGACCTCCAGAAAAGGTTCTTCTTCCTAACAAAAGGTCTTGAAGGACAGACCCACCTCGTCTCGGTCACTAATGGTGGTTTAAACACGTTCTCTGCAAAATACATCATGGCATTTCGGAAACTCTAGGTTGATTCTTCCTCTTTCTGGGCAAGTCATGCAAAGTTTTCACGAATACCGGTGTATAAACCCCAATAAACCAAACCACATACAATACCCAACCAGCTTGGAGCGATGCCTCCCCGCCGCGAAGCTGCATTACATCCTGGGAACGAGACGCAAACCGCGCACGTTTACCAGACTAATAACAATGTATCCGTGGCTGTCGCGCAAACAAAGAACAAAACTATAATAACTCCTCGTCTTTCGTTTGGGGGATTGGCAGCCTGTCTCGCATACAAAAGCTCTGGCGTTTAACCGAAGTCAGAAGAGAGCGGCTTTCCGATACTTTGAAAAAGCTTTTTTTTTCCCACTAAAGGTGTCAATCAGCCGCCTTTTACCTGCGCTATTAGTTAACACCACAAAACTAGGGGTTGGAGGAGCTGGGCGAAACAGCTGGGGTTGTTGGGTTTCTCGTGCGGGGGGGGGGGGGTATCCCTTGGATTTAGTGACTGGGTAGCCCCAGGTAATCAGCCGGAGGAAACAAAGTGGAGATGCTTTCAAACGGTGATTTGCCACCCCGCTATCACATTATTATTTATGGGATGGCAGGGTGGTTCTGCCATGTAGCGGAGTAATTGTCAAAAGAACAAACAATACATAGTAATTCATGGGGCGCGATCGTTTTGGGGTAAGTCTCTTGTCATGAAGGTCATTGAAAGGAGATATGAGGGCTTCTTGCTGAGTAAGAAAACCCATTCTTCTAAAGGTTAGATCTGAAACCAACGTGCAATCAGGCTAATTATTTATCAGTCTGAGAAAGGTTGGAGGATATTCTCCGTCTCCTGCCGGCGCTCCCGGCATTCTGCGGCTGGAGCTCATTAAACGTCGGGTGGAACGGCACCTTCTAAATTTAGACTCTTCCTCCCACGTCATCTACATTTAATTGAAAGCTTAATTAAAAAATGAATTATGAAAACACATCAGATGTGCTTTATATATGAAATACTCCCACCTTTCCACTCGCTATTATCCAACTGTGGCAGCAGCTTAGCCATATGGATGCCTTCCAATCATACGTGGGACATGCCTGGCTCGGTGACATGATCTCCTGCAACACGGGACAACAACATCTGCCATAGTCACATGTTAATCTCAGCTTTATTCCGAGTCATACATGTTGTGTGACCCAGTTAAATCTGATGTGCTGCAGGGAAGGGCCCTGGAACTTCTATCCGATCATTACTTCACCCTATAAACCCTTCGTTCTTCAATGATATTCTTTTTCAGCTCTTTCAGACAGTTTGATCACATGTGGGATCCTGGAACGAGCTGCGTGGTAAACGTTATTGCACCTCCGTCTTCATCAGCGCAACGAAAAACGGAACGGCATAAAAAAAAAAAAGGATTTGGATGAACAATAATTGTGACTTTGTAACAGTCAGCCCCAAAACAGGACGGTCAAAACCAGTGTAGGAAAGATTATTTTTCAGAATTTAGCTTCTCGCTTCCAGTTCCGAATAAGCTACAAATCAAACAATCAATCGGACGGAGGGAAACCGGGGCACGGCGGGAAATATGTTCACGGCACAAAAGATAGATAAGAGACTAACAAAGCTTTTAAAACGGCGGAATCTCTTTTGCCGTTATTCAGACCCTGCTTATGCTGAATTGATTATCGGTAAAATTTTTTCACAGGCCTGGCGATTGAATCCATATCTCTCCATCTGTTCATAGACCGCGAAGCTTTGTAAAAACAGACAACTGGCAGCCGAGCTCGGGAAGCCGCAGAGGTCTTCACCCCGTGGTTTTCGTTTTTGTCTTTTTTTTTTTGTATAAAATAGAATAATATCTGGAAACAGCAGCCCGGCATTTAACATAAAACGCGCCGGCCGCCCGCTAGGAGAAGTGCAGGACGATTCAGGACTTACTTGCAGATAATACATTTCTCAACAAAGCCACAAAATCCTGAGTTGAAGCACTTTTAACGCGTGCGGAGAACGGTTCAAACACCCGAGATGAAGGAACGTTCTCATCCTGTTAGAAGCCTTTCGGTAGTGGCTCCATCTTTGTGTATGAGACACAAAACCATCATAGGATTAATACCCGGGGTCCCAAACAAAACGAGATACAGATGGAAGATTTAAAGCCCACAAAACTGAGAACTTTCTGGGATCTCCCCATAAAAAGGGCCTTTATATAAAGAATCAGCCCGAGGGAAGGAGGCTTCATGTTGGGAGCCGTAAGGACGGTGAACACGTGGACTTCATTGCCCAACAATCCAGCGCGTGGCCTTAAAATGATCTTTACAACAACTCACGAGACAAAGATCCAAATATTCTTTATAGTCAAGGCTTTGCTTTCATTTTGGTGAAAGACTGGAGATGAAGTCAGTGGTTTTTTGTTTTATTTTTAAGCTTTTAGTCTCCATCAAACCTTTTGCTGTTGGCGACTCTTCATTATCCAGGTACGGAAGGTTAGTTCATTTAGAAAATTAGGAAGGAAATTCCACTGTGTCCCTTCACGGAACCATTTCATTGTCTCTCGGTTACAGTTACTAAAAGCATATCTTTAACTGAAAAAGGTCAGCGTTCTGGGCTCATAATTCTACCAAAAAAAAGTTATTTCCCCAGCGCCCTCAGACCTTGAAACGCGTTGCCGTATCCATGACTCTGTTGCCATAGAGCACAAAGTGAAATCGGTGACACGTCACAGCATAAATAGATTTGTTTACTTGCATTGTCACCTTGAAAAAAGGCTCTTTACATCTCATTGACTTGAATTATTTTCTCTTTGTTATCCTATCTGCCTTCTCTTTCAACGCAGAATAGATTTTGATTTCAAAGCTGAAAGTTCTCCTAATGGATTTGTTTATCCATTAAATCTAGTTTTTCCGGCCCTTAACTAGAACAGAACATGGAGAGGAAGAGTACTGGCTATGCGATGGTTAATATACTGTAAAAGCATTATAAAAAGGGAGACATGAGCCCACCATGGACGCAGGGGTGGGACAACCCCCATGATAGCCCCCCAAACCAAGGACTGGTAACCACAACGGGTTTTAACGGGGTGCTTAATGTAACTATTGGACTTATTTGTAACAATGAAGGTATGTGGGATTCCGCCTGCATTTTGGGTGAGAATCTATTGATTTGAGTCCAGTGTATCGATCATGGATCCATAGTGTTTTGGATTCTGTAGATCCCTGAGCAGATGGGATCTGAAATAAACCTCTCATTACAATCGAATTGCTTTCCCCCGTAATGATCTAGAACTTTACACACACATTATTAATGCCCATAGCCACCAACCAATACATGGAGAAGCCCGGTCAATAATAGGCGTTCAGAAGCGGTAATGAGTTCTGTTTTTGCCAGATCAGACCGTCGAGATATTTTCCCCTCTTTGAATGGCCTTTTATTCCCCGAGGGTTTGATCTTAATGTTGAGAAATTCCATGTTGGCAAACAGACAGAGCTAAAATAAACACTGAGCGGGCAAAGGCGGAAAGCCCTGGATGTGCACGGGAGTCGCGGATACTCGAGGGGGTAACACGCGAGGTTTTCGCCCCGTCATATGACACGCAGCGACATTGATTACATGGTAGCTTTGCGTTGTGCTGACGGTACAGCGGGTCCCCAGACTAGGTCACAATCACATTCCCGATAAACACGGCACATAAAGGAAACACGCTCATTCATCACGGTGACAAACACGCCAAAAACCAGCAGTATGATTATTATTATTTTTTTTTAGCTCTCTAATAACTTTAAGTTCTGTTTTATTGCAGAAAAAATAAATATTTTATGAAAACCTAATTTATAATCAGTGACATCTCACCTTGGAATATTATTCTTACTTTTAAGGCTGTAGCTTTGTTGGCCTGAGTTTGCGGGAAAGTCTAAAGAGAACCACCAGAGTTGTGAACTCAGCAAGAACGGAATTGATAAAAGTCTGAATGATAAATGATATAGAAAAAGCATTTAACAATTAACAAAGCGTCTTAAACTTCTTCCCCCTTTTTCAATGGGTTTTGAGTTGATGATTTGATTATCCGCTGGGGTTATAAGTTGATTGTTTAGTGAATAAGTCACAGGACACAGCTCAGCCGCTCTACTTTGGAGTTTAATCTACTTCTCGTACTGCGGCTCTCGTTAATCAGACCAAACTCTGAATGGGGAAAGCCTGGAGTGGAGGGCTTTACTCATCCGTCGCAGGTACAGGTAGAAAGCAACATGTTTCCTAAAGTCTCAGAGAAATGTCACAGCGGAACGACTCGAGAAGGGATCCTTAAGCCTCAGATAATGTGTTCCTAATCTCAGCAAGATGCTTCTTAAATCTGCCTGAAATCAATCTTCCTTATGTTCTCAAGTTGAGGTCCATGCACCTTCTGAGAAGTCACAGCCACCCGAAATTAGAAACAGGCAACCGCTGGCACTCCGACTGCGGCAGACTGCATTGCCCATGAGGCTTGGCCAAGCATCATAGGAATTGTAGTCATCAAGATCCACTCCAACACTTTTACCCCATTGGGTGCTTCTTAGCAGGCGGACAACTTTCTGCTCTGTCTAACATGAGCTAAGACCTCACAGGATTAAAGCGTCGCTCGCGAGACATCCCCTTGGGCAGATTATTTCATCGAGAATCTATCTCCCGTTTCAGCGGCTACATTATTTATTGTCGTATCAGAGAAAGACGGGATTTCTTTACTCCACACGTTTCAAGCTCCTCCATATGCTCTGGCTGAGCAAACAATGGAAATCGGTAGAATATTAATATCTAGCCGAGACCCTTGGGCCTTATTATATGCTCTTCCTCGCATTGACTGCTTTACAGCTTGATTCCGGAGCCCCGGGGCAAAGCCGAATCTACACACGGAGGTGACACTGGAATTCAAGGCGAGCTTTTTTCTCTTTGCTGGGAACTCATCAGCGCTTCTTGGTTATGTCAATGGATAAAATGACTGTATAAATAAGTAAAACATTCTAATACTTTTTTAATTCTTGAGCAAGTGCGCAAATTAAGGCAATAGCATCGATTTATTGAGACAAACCGCAAAAGAGTAAATCTCAAGAAACACCATTCATGCTTCTTATACTAAAAAAATAACCCTCTAGAATCTCTAGAAGCATTTTGTAGGTTAGAAAGCCCACCTCTTAAATCAGACCCTCTGCTAGTATCTGGCCACATAAAATACCCGAGTACAGCACCGTCAAGCACTTTTTCTGCCCACCAGACCCATGATATCTGTATAGCGATATAGCATAGATAAATAATGTATGGTTTTATTATCCTCCTGGTTGTCCATCTGCTTTGTTGCGTCTTGTTGAAGGTGCCCCACTTTCTTTACAATGTCAGTTAATAGATTGCGGTGCTATAGCTCCAGAGGGATCGCATTTACATTCAAGAACGTTACCTATATAAAGGGATAGTAAGGAACGAGTAAAGGGGGAGGTAAGAATGATGTACCATTCACAACTCCACGTAATAAACACTTTAAGAGATACATTTAATATCCAGAGATCTCTGAATCCAGGACCTTGGAGAGCTACACGCAACGCACATACGTTCAGGACCTCATACGCTACACATATACTACATTGGGGGCTTCAGGACCCTGGACAGCAGCATTTAATACTCATGAGTAACTCTGGAACCTTTTACAGCTACAAATAACATTCAGATCTGTCTTCAGGGCCTTATAGAGCTCTATATAACGTACAGACAGGAGTTCCGGACCACAGGCAGTTCCATTATACACATTCTGGACTTAAGGGTCTTGATTTGAGTCTTGGTGGGGATGTTTCTCGCCTGCCATAAATTCTCTGTTTCTACAGTCCGCAGAGTATAATATGAAGTCTACATGCCCCGCTCCCCCTCCATGTGAAAGTAAGAGAATGAAATAGAATTATAAAGAGCTCCAGGGTGGGAAACGTTACAGATATTCTTCTCCCCGCTCCTCTTCCCCCGTTCCGGGTTATTTCTGTCCCCATCGCTTCACGATATGTTTCCTGCACAGATAACACATATTTTTGTCCAGCAGCTAAATTACAAGACCTGACAAATTAGCCTCACGCGCCTAACGAGTTTACCACGTATACCTTGTAAAGTAAATCTTATAATTAACCACCCACGGAAACAACCCCCCCTCCGCGTCACGTGACATCGACGCGCTCGGTCTCTCGGATTTAACGAATATTATTAGGAATTCTTAAATGACAAATCTTATCCTTTCCAAAAGGTTTCATTACAGAGTCAAAAATAAATGAACGATACTTTGTTTATAAGCGAAAGTTTAGGGTTTTCAGTTCGAAGTGGAACCCTACATCATAAAGGACCCCAAATTTCACGTTCAACCGAGTACAGACTTCAAAACGCTCAACTACAAAAGATTAAATCATGAAACTAAAACTCCAAAAAGGAAAAAACGCCGGGTCTCGCAGTAATTTCCACATAATGAGCTCAGCGAGAGTCACTTCTCCCGTCTTTCACCGAGTCTGAGCCCCTGCTTGGATGAATTATGGAAATAGCTGCCGATATAATTATTTAATTGCTTGCGTAGATCAAAGGCAAACAGCATTTGGCTCCTCATTTCAGGAAGGTTTCAGGCTTCCATATTGGCTGCAGCACACGCTAATCATTCAATGCATGTAGAATGTTCATTTGTTTATTGCGTGCATGGGAAGGAAGCCGTGTACGAGACGTGTGCTCCAGCTTTTTGCAGCTTTACATGTTATCCTAAAGAGCCATCGCTGGCTGGTTGGGGATCTCTAGTCAAGGTCTGTGACCCCCGTCATATGGGGAATATTTATATAAAAAGGCTTTATTATAACTTATTGTATTATTAGCCAGTTAAGAAAACACCCATAAATACCCCAAAAGGCAAAGATACGCTTCCATTTGGGCAGACTGGTGTTAGAACAAGCAGTGTCTGCTCATCCGCACCCCTGATGCCCCTCTCTCTCCTCCCTTGATGCTCCCCTTTTCTAGGAGTCAGAATGTTTGCCGAGTATGAGGGGATCGCAGGGTTCTACAGCCCTAAAAGCTGGATTATGGGCAGGCTGGTATTGGGTTGATATGACAGATGACGTCTATAAAACGTCTCAATACGGAAGGATTTATCTGTACCGCTCTATCTATTCCATGTCACATTACCCTCAAGGACCCTTATTATAGTTATTATATTATTTTATTAATGATGATATTTAATAACACTGTTACATTTATCCTCATATTTGCTCATCACTTAAACCCGTGCCTTGGATTTTTACCGAATCCCCATTTCTCGTGCTTTATGCAGATTATTATTGTAATAATAAAGGATTGTGCGTGTTAAGCAGCTTACAACCCGAACTAATATATGTAAAGTATAGCGAATACATCTTAATATGCCATAAAATGCTCCCACCTCCATTAGCAGGTCACTTCTCCGTCCTGCGTTGAGTAATTCTGTTGATGAGTAATGGGGACCATGATCCATACATCAGGCTGGAGATGCAGTCGTTATTACAGAGAGGCGCAGAGGTAATTAGAGGTTGAGGACAGAAAACATGTCACGTAAGCGGGAAAATTCTAAGAATTAATCCCAACAATTAACTCACACGAGGATGGAATACGGTGAGTCAGAGATGGATACAAAGTAACATCTCTTTGGTGCTGTAGAACCTTTCAAAACAGGGGTGTCTGATCCTAGAGCCTGGGGTCACTGATGAGCTGTATATTTAGCTAATAATGGCCACATTCTCTGATGCTGTAACTTTTTCTACGAATTTTTAAATAAATAAAACCAGTGGCAACACAGAAGGAATATCCCCCTCAAGGAACGAGACAGACACCCCAGCTCTCAAATCACAGAGCGGCTGACGGCCCTTGTATGTTACGTCCTGCTGTATTCCACAAACATCTTCTCTCCAAATGAACTCTTAATTCAGATCGCAGTATAGAAAATGAAGTTGTTCTTTACATTCCTTAATTATCGAGATGCTGATAGCCTCGTTATACTGTCCTTCTAGTGTCAATAGGTGGACTTCTTAGGATGGTTCTAATGCCAGACCAAGTCCTGGTTATTGGAGGCATTTCTCACGGGGTCGGAGGTGCACAGACTTCAGTCAATGAACACCCACAAGCTGTATTTATCTACCCCCATACGGTGGTCCTTAACATTGAAAAGACCCCATATAGATACACATATGAGTTCTATAGAGAAATATTAACAAATAGATTGCAATGCGTTTGCATGAATTAACTTCTTGTGACTTGAGGTGTATTTAAATGTTTACAAAATATGTCTGCGCTGAACAGCAGGTGCTATACGGGGCACAATGCAAACTGTCAACACGAGGAATAATGTAAAGGAATTGGTTTGGAATAATCCAGATTTGAACAAAAAAATTACAGATCACTGCAGGTGAATGAAAGACAGCTTCCCACGAATAAATCAGTCTGATTGTGTGTGTGTGTCAATGAGGGCAGAGCAAATTGCGAATGAATGGCGGACTTGACGGGAAAGTACACACAATGGTGATTGTTATGGAAGTGAAAGACCTGTGCGTGTGTGAATAAATACAGGTTATTAGGTATCATGCATTAGATTAACACATGTGTATATCGCAGGTAGGCGAATGTCTTTACAAATCCATAACAATCATGGATGTAATATAAAAGAATGAAGAAAACGTCCTTATCAGGAATGTAAACTGCGCCAATTACTAGGTAACTTCAGAAATGTGGAAGGAGAGCCGCGGAAAGATCCATCATTTGCTCCATATCCTGCAGAAACGTTCACTATTCATCCCAGCGAGAATCGCCCGAAGGAACCACCTGGACTAGATAATAATTCATGAGATGTCCTGAGCGATATCAATAAAAGCACAGTATTTCACGCAAATTCTAGAGCTTGCCTATTAGGGATGAAGTGGCATTGGTTTCATAAGAGAGACGACGAGATCACTAGAGAGGTTTATCAGAGTAAGTGGCACTTCACATGAAAAATCCCACTGTCCAGTCAAATATTGCCCTGCTTGCTAATGCACTTCAAGTTTCCATGGCAACCTCTGAATATCCATCAATCAAAAGCTGCGCGATGAAAGAAAATATAATGAAACCTTTGCGAATGTCCTCACATTGATTTGGCCGGGACCGGAGGCCGATACAACGTCGCCTCTCCAGTGGCATTTACCTCCAGCGTTAAAACATGGCCAGCATTGTATTAGTAATTAGGCATCATTTCTCCAATACCGTCCAATTTCCATATTTCGGAACGCACCTACGGGTGATTGCTACAAAACTTAGCATGGCCAAAAGATCCCATCCGAGACTCCCGTACTGGGCTGAAGAGGCTACGGTTATCAAAATGTTTGAAACAACTAATTAATTCCAGGTTTCAATGTTGATACGACGGCAGATGAAGACATTCCTATATCATATGTTATCGACTTTGAGAATGGTAATTGATGGACGACATTGACATCGCTATGGAAACGTTATTGGTTTGGATGATATTTGAAAAGATCATCTCCTTTCCCCAAGGTGCGTCGATATTTAATAGTAAAAGAAACATACATTGTATCACAGTGCTGGGTCTTGTGAGAAGGGACCATAAAGCAAGACCCAGAAAATCCAGTTTTTTTTTTTTTTTACTGGCTATAGACTCTGGATTTCAGCTAATTTTAGTAAAAGGATCCACGCGAAGAGAGGCACAGCTGTGAATTACAACGCAAGCAGCAGGAGGACACCAATAAGAGCAGTAAAGATACGGAATTTACCGCTAAACAAAGCCGCGTTATCACAAGCAATACATTATTTCAAAAGATGGCTCAGAAAAGCGTTCTGAATGATATAATTATGACAAAGACCGATCTCTTCAATAAGATAAGGAAGAGACCGGCTTCACGTTTTGAACTTGATGGATTTTATCTCGGTGTCCTTTTTATCTTATTCTGTTACTTTGTATTAAATCTTGTAACTGTTGGCTGAAGCGCCAGGAGAAATGTTGTCTTCGACCTGAATAATTCTGCTTTTCAGCACTAATAATTATTTTATCACACGTCCGCCTAGATGTTCTCATGTTCTTTATAGCGTTGTATATGTATATTTGATACATGCATTACTACACCGACCCATATTTTAAATAGAATTTGGGAGAAATGGTGTAAGCCGGGACTATCGCCGCTTTCACGCACTTTTTATCTTTATCCTGGTTTATGGAAATTAATCTCCGAGTCTACGGGGTGCAGAATCACAGATCGTCTGCAAATTGGATTTACTTGGATCGCGCTCATGTTTTGCATAGGTTGGGGGTAAGTATTCATGGCGGAATGGTCCAGGGGGAGCAAATAATTTGACACCTGTCAATCACACAAAACGGTACAGGCAATTACCCTATTATACCTGCAAACCCCTTCTCAGCAAGATAACTGCGCAGCCCGTTGTGCGTCCGCTGGCAGTAAACGAATTAAGGAAGTTTGGGAAGAAGCTAAAGGATGCATTGTTTTCATTTTGACTGATCAGCTGCTGATCATTGATGCGTCTTTTGGGGAGGGGGGTCTAATTGCCGCTCGCTGGGACGCCGGTAATACATGGCACCGCTCGTTCTGGCTAATCTTCTGCTTTCTGCGAGGCCCGGGGATTAATTTCTTTGTGAATCTTTCGGCTTTATTTAATTGTTTGGAAATATTAAGTCTCAGTCGATAAGGAGGAAGTTGGATGTTTCCCTTAAATTGGGCGCGATTTGCAATCTCACTGAGAGCAATCCCCGGCACGACGAGAAGCCTGCGACAATGTATCAAGATGTTAATATCACGTCTGCGATTGCTACATGTTTCATCACTACTGGGTTTACTGACCTGGGCTGACCAGCCTCTGACCGATCTAGGGGCCGGGAAGTGTGGGTCATATCTACTCTGCCCAACACCGGGGCCTGATGGACACCACCGCTCCATACATCGGTTAGGAAAGATCAAAGATATCCCTTGTAATTAGTCCATTAAGAGTACAGAGTTCAGCACAGCCTCCATACTATCTTTACCCAAAAGACGCGCACACTCTGTACCTGTGCACGGAGTCAGATCCCGGCGCTCAGTAGAGAAGATGGTGCCCGCAGAAGAGCAAAAGTTTTGGGATTCCATGAAAGCTAAAGCTATATATATGCGATAGTAGACAGAATTGAACCGATTCTCACAGTTTCTTGCTCATTTTTACCACTTTCATTTAGTTTTGTGCAGAGCTCACATTTTATTGGCATGAAATTAATTTTCGGGATAAATAAGATTGTAACGCTTCTTTAAAGACGCGAGTTACGGCTTTGACCCGTCTTCGCTCTGCCAGAAACACGCTCTGCTTCCAAGTGCTTTGTGAAAGAATCAGAAATTAAATGAAAGAAAATCGACTTTGAATAAAACACATGAAATGTTTATACGATGAGACCCACCGGACGAATTAAAATAACCTTAACTCCCGAATGATTATCAGCAGAGGCCACTAGTCATCCAACATAGTTTTGTCTCTCTCCAAACCCTCGTCACATGCTCCAGTCGTTCCTGTATTTCTCCCCAACTTCTGTGTTCTTTCCCCTTTCTCAGACCCACCGTCCATTCCCTCGCTTTCATCGATGCAGTCATTCTCTGGTTCCCTCAAAGAGCCGCCAATTACCGATCCTTCAAGGTTTTATCATTAAAGGAAAAAGGGGTTTCAACAGACCTTTTAATGAATGTCAGGATCCGCCAGATTCCAAGTAATTGATCTTTAAATTGAGGATTTCTTTTAGTTTACAGAACTTGGTTGTTTTTGAGGAGATTGCTTGTTGATCGTTCTCCATCCTCTGTCCAAGTTCTACCCAAACGATAAACTTTGTAACAAAAATGTAGTTTGTAGCGTCAGGGACTCCGGTTACCTTTGTGGTTGGGGTACAAAAGCGAGATTATCGTTGTTTCTTGCCCAAATGTGCTTTGAGACGTCATCGCTCGGGCAGAACGTAGGGTCTCCTCGTCCTGGCCCAATTCTATGTGAAACACTGAAGTCATTGTTCCTGTTCTTGGTTGTTTCCTTTTTTCTCGTTTTTGCTTTTTTCCCCCATGTCTTGGCAGCCGTTATCACTTTTTAAAATTCTTATTATAGAGGGAAGAACAAAACAAAGGAAAAAAAGCCGGCTTTGAACATCATAAAGGGAAATAAATACAGTTGGCTCCAGCCCCGAGTCTTGGGCGTAATGTCTCTCATTTCTGGCAGAACGTTTCCCGTTAATCTCCCTGCGACAACGTTTGATCTGCTGTATTTTCATTAACTTGTAATTAGAACTTCATTTTTCCCTTCTTTCTTTTCGGGGACATGGAAGCACGGCGAGGATATCTCATCTCTGACTCTGTTCCATCTTGGCACTCTCTCAGCGTCGTCTGCTGTTTGGGGCCACGTTTTCCCCGAGCGAATTGAATAGACGTTCCGGTATCGGAGTTATGATTACAGAATCTGCATTAAAATGAAGTCGTATCCAGTTTTCATAATGTAAAAATATGAGTTCAAGATAATTATAGTCCAAAAAGAGGACTTCGGAATGGTCAAACGGGCAAGCCTCTAACCTATACATTCACACAGCTCTGAATGAGGTGGTTAGGTATGACTGCAGAGGGATTTAATTTGTGGTCCAACTAAAAATGCCACAGCTCAGTATCATTTCCCGCGGCTCCACGGGCAGTAAAGCAGCAGATATTTCTTCTGGATTAATATCTGCCAGTTATTACTAACTAAAAAGTGCTTAAATTTTAACTTTTCCTGCCGCAGCCGGAGGCTCGAAGCCCCAGGTATGCATTTGCTGTGCCGTGTGGGAAAAACCATACATTTATGAATATATAATATTTCCCCTTAACCTTTTTTTTGTCATATTTCAAATAAATGTTGATTACAAACTTGAACCTTTTCCTAATGACGGACTATCATATTCTCGCCCCCCCCCCCCCCGGTTATCATCATCCCCAGAATCGGCTAAGCAGGAGCAAAAGAACATTTAATTTAGTGTGAAATAATTGTTATATATATATATATTTAAAAATATAAAGAGGGGGAAGTTGGCTTGGTGGCCCTGTAACATTAAATGTATATGTAAAAAGATATATATAGCTAGTGAAATATATGTAACATTGCAAATCTCATAGGCTATGGGACAAGAGACCTCAAACCTGCAGCTATCTTTAAATTAAACCTACTTTACCTTCAATCATTTCCTCCCTCGAAGGTAGAAATAGACAGATGTCTTCTGAAAAATCCCCCGGTGTAATTTTTAAAAAGAGACCAAAAAAAAGACAAGGAGAGGAAGAATGAAGGGAGAGGGGGAGAAAAGTGACAGAGAGATTGGAGGGAAGAAGAGGGGGCAGCGGAAACCAAGAGACGCAGATTAAACACGCTAGACGTACGAGACACACACACACAGAGGAGTGACGGATCGCGAGTGACAGTGGAGAGACGAGGGGACGCTAATGAGATGTGGCAGCAAGAGGAGATTTGAGGACCACAGAGAGGGAGAGTTAAAGATCAAAACTACGAGGGTGGTGCAGGCAGAAAGAGATTGAAAGGATGGCACTGATTCTTTAACAAGACATTTAAGCCAATGTAATGGCCTCCTAACCCCGTCAATGCCAGGACGGGTAACTAGTTACGACAGCGTTGCCCACCTGGAGCCTGTGAAACTACATCATTAGTTTAACAAGCAAGCATTTGGTAGATTTTGCGCTGGAATTAGAGCTTGTTGGCTCCAAAACTAATGATCCAATGTATCTTCAGGATGGGGCATTATGGTGATCAAAGGGGTATCTGGGTGGTCGTATTCGGGAACGTCTCATACGCTTGTGCATAACATTTGATAGTAAATGAGGTTTTTGTAAATGTGGCGTTGCATATTTTGGTTCCCTTAAGTGGCCCAATTATAATCTAGCCGATACGCTGGTTGGAGGGGCCACATCTGACCCAAACTGGGATTTTAATGGGGCACGTCCTAACCCAACAAGGAAACACAGGGCAGATAAACCAGCTGACAAGATAACCGTGAACAAGATGGACAGGCATGCAAATTGACCAGCAGAACAAACTCTAGAGCTCGCTGCGGAGACAGAGAGAGTCACATCTACAGCAGAAAAATGTGTCGCCGTCTGTCACAAAATCAGAAAACAGAGAGTCAAATGTGACAGATACCAAACTCCCTCGAGTTCCCCGCACGCCCCGGTTTCATCCTGCTGCCTGTTAATGTCCCCATGTTCATCAACATTTTATGTTACATTGGTAACATGTATCTGTGTCAATGTAATAAAATATTATAGAATGCGGAGGAGGGAGGGAGAAAAATCAGGAGACAGAGCACGGAGAGAAAGGACTGAATAGAGATTCAGAAATTACAGGAGTAGATGCCACGTTTCAGGAATCCAGAAATAATGCGCAGAAATGTAAAAAAAAACCCCCAAAAAACATTAAATCCTTACATTTATCAAGTGGAGAAACTGCGATTCTGGAGCTGGAAGGGTTTGCACCGAGTAGATTGGACAACCAGAACAGTAAAGAACAAGGTAGTCACCCGGCATTAGCTGCCATGTCCCTCAGCAAAGCGAGAATGCAGAATACTCCACGACGGCGGCTTTTTAATGAGCCCGCGTCATCCGGATGAAATGTATAACTAACTGCTTGTCTGTGCCGCTAGACTTCTTTACTCTCTTACTTGGGTAGTAAAGAAGGGTCAACCATCAATGCCCAGTGCATGGAGCCAAAAACCATTGAGAAAATCTTTTTCTAAAATATCCCAAAATCTAGCACAATTCTTCCAATCATTGCATGCAGAATATCAACACCATTTATTTAAAATAGTTACACCTACCTAGCTTTGGGCGCGTCCTTCAACTGAGTATTGGGCCATGGAACTCACCCACAGACTGGCGTCAAACCCAGCGATGGGGTTTAAAAGGATCTGCCGTATTCCCAAACTCTTGCCTTACTCAGAGCCGCCATCTTGGCTGGAGATTATGGTCAATTAACTTATTCCTTGTTTTTTTCCCAGCCACTTGTGATGTCTTTAGCTCAATTTTCCCTTGGGGTCAGTTCATTTATCCATCCACCTCCTGTGGTTTGCGGACAATCCGTGTTAATGTAGCGCTGTAAGCAAGTCATTTCATAATTAGTAATCAATAGACAAACCCCAAGATAAACATAACTTCAATAACCAATTAGCATGGAGTCATCAATCAGTTTCTTATTTCATCGATATCTATAGGCGGCCATCATTTTACTACAAATATGATCCCCATTTTCAATTAGTGAACATTGGGATCGACACCAATGCAATAACCAAGAAAAGTATCGATTTGAACTTGCAACTTGCAACAAGTATTATTCTAATTGTTATTGACCCGTTTCTAGACGTTTGGAAAAAACCTAAAGAGGGAGGGTTTATGGAGACTCATTGTTCCCAAGAGCCCCGTTTAACCATTTTTCTCACTAAGGGCCCTTTGCCAGTTAATCTCAACACTCCATGTAACTGCGGGATATGGCAGAGGGGGGCGAATAAGGCTGATGGTAAATAAGGTGCATTTTAGAGCGCTGACTCTAAGGTTGCGTAGTGAATCGGTTCCTGGACGCACTTCCATCCTACTCCAGGCGTTGGCTTAGGGGGCACAACAAATAAGAATTTTTTAGCTTATTCTCTCAGTTTTGTTCGTAGATTAAAGTCTCTCTCTGTCCTTCCCGAGTGTTTCCTGGCCTTACTTTTGTCCTGTTCTCTTCCTCAATCCTTTTGACTTTTCCTTAATCTCCAAGGAGATCTTGGGCCATAAATCTCTAGCTGAGAAGCTAAGATGTAAAAAGACAGTGGTACTGGGTCATTATAAGAGGACCAGCTCCCCCCAATACCCATGGGTTTCTCCCTCTCCTGCGTCTATTAACTAAACACCCCAAGTATTGGAGGAGGCTCTAATGGCCATTAATTGTTAAACTTCCATTTTATATTATTGCGAAGGTAACATTGTGACAGATCTCAGCTGGAGGAATTCCAAAACATGGTATATCACATTATTGCATTAACGGGTGGCAGAGATGTTTGCAGACGATATTAAACAGTTCGGACAAATCCAGGTCTCACATCCCACCCCAGGTATTGTAAAACGATGAGAAACTAACTACAAGAGAGAAGTTTAATCCTGTCAAGCACAAAAAGTTGGTTTCTGCACGGCTGGCATTTTCAAACTTTGACTAAAATTTGAGCTACTTTCGATCAGATGGAGGTTAAAACCACTGATCAGTATGAGGCGATCCACCCTCCCTGCAGCCCCCAGACATTTTTAACCAAATTTTCATGAAATGCGGTTTTACGAGCCGGAGGTTCGCCATGCTATTGTTTTCCCGTTGCGTTGTGTCTACAGATGGGTACGGTGGTCTGTGAAACGGCAAGACTCCATACATCTAATTGCCCCCTTATACTACTTTGCGGGAATGAACCGGTTAAGAAGGATTATTCATACATTCTTGGTTGGCTGGTGAATGTTCATATTCTTGCTCTTAACTCTTTGGATCCGGTACGGACTCTTCCCTGTTGCCTCATTTTCCCCTCTAGCCATCAAAGGCTCAAATACTTGAAAACCCTTTATCAGTCAAGCTCGTAATTTAATGTCTTTGAAATATCCGGCTTCCCAACTACATGAGAAGCTGACGCACGTTCTGTGAACTCTCCCCCAAGTCCTCCTGCGGTCCTCGTTTCCTTTAATTCATGCTGGGCTCAATTTTTTTCCACTATCCCTTTCATTTACCTCCCTCCCAGACTCCCTTTCTCATATGTCAGCATCTCCTTGATGCCAAAGGGGTGACTGCGGGAGGCCTTTGGGCCTCTATCCTTCCTAAAAGAAGGGATTTTTGAGAAACTCACATGGAGCCGCTGAGCTTCTGCTTCTTCCTTTATAAATCGCTGAATTGTCTCTTTATTGTTTTTATTACAGACATTGCCCGTTGTAATAGCGTGTTTCATTTCTCAGATGACATGCGAATCTCATACAGAAAGCGTGCCACGGGGATTGTGAAATAAGACCGTGTCTGCTGGGGAGGGGTCCTCTGCGTGTCCATGCTGACAGATAAGAATTAGGATCAGGTGCTGTGGTTGCCCAGAGGCTCAGAACATGATCAAAAATCTAACGCTAGACACCATCAAAGAGCTTGGGAACGGGGGGATTAGTGCACTCGCTGGCCAAGAAGTTTCCGCACAATCTTGCACGATGGATTGAGGATGGGCTCAGGATTCTACTGTCACCATTTCATAATTTACCTGCACAATCACTGCAATACGTGTGCATTGATTAATACCCCTGATGACGTCACACCGGGCAATAAAAACCGGAGGCACGAGAAACTTAAGACCAATATAATAGACTTGTGGCTCTGTGCCTGGATGGCATCGTCCGTGATTTGGCCAACCGACGGCTCATTGGTAAGACAGAGACAAAAGGTGTGTAGGAGAATGATACGTTGTATTGTGTAACTGAAACATCATGCCCCCGAATAGCTTCGTGGCTAAGCCTTAGCAGGGGTCGGCTTCTATTGTTTTCACTGGAACAATATTCAAGCACCTAAAGTATTGCTTGGTGCAGCCGCAGAAAGCCTTATTAAGGCAAGTACGTGTGATTTAGGGAAGCGCTAGCATGCGCAATCCATCGCTGACATTGATAATGAGTGAAGCACGCTACCTTTTGACATCTGTCGAGATGTTTGTGAAGTCGTCAAGAGGCTTTTTCTGCTGCCTTTGTGGAAATCTTGCAGCTCTGTCTCATTGATCTGATTTTCATCGTTCTTTTTAATCTTCCATCGCTTGTCTCATCCTATTATTCGAATCCAACCCTTTGAACTCCTGTTTATACCGTTGCCGGTGCCGTCATCAGCATGTTCTCTCTACCAAAGTGGTTCCATGGTTGAAGCCCAGCACGTTAAGTACAAATGACATTTATAGGCAGAAATGAACACGATAAACTTCCAAATGTAGACAGCATGGAAGGTGAATTAATTTGATCACGTAGGCAGTCCTTTCAGGTGGAGCGAATATCGTTTCACTGATAATCGACACAAGGCTACAGCAGTCTTCTTTGCACATACTGTAGAGTTTCAATGAGCGCATCTTGTCCGACGTAGAAGATGGAGTCAACCAGAAGAGTTTCATCTCCTGAATAACTCCATCCCCGCTCAGCGATGTCTAATTAGGACAAACGATATTTATGAATGCAAATATTTTTCAGAATTTTAACGAACAATAAAAATGGAAACATTCAGAAAGACTGCCTGTGAACAGCAAACAAGGCACAACACGGGTGTAAATCATCTTAATTCTGCATCGGTAGATGCCTGGAAGCTCTCTCAGTTCTGATTTGGGTGAAGAATCCAGATTTGCAGATGAACACTAAGTGAGAGAATGGTGTGGCTATAACCCCCCCCCCCCCAAGGTGCCATGGCTCTGTATCCCCTATGTTCTCTGTGGTGTGAATGGGAGGTCTGTGGCCCCCGATAGCGGATGTCATAACCTACAGCGCAGTCCAGGCATAAGGCAGGGGCTTTTCACATCCCCCGGTCACCATTCAAATAATCTGTTGATATGTTAAATTCTCATTTTCATTTTTATGAGTTTACTTTAGATTCCAGGCTGCGGATGCTTTCGGGTTTAACTACTTCGCTGTGCGTTGGGATAGGAGCCAATGAGAGATGAGGAATTATGACTGGGGCCCCATTGTGATATTGTAAACGCTCATTCCGTATGCTAATCCATTCACCCCGCGTACCATTCTATTTATAATGTGTTATATTTATGGTGCCGTGTATCACTTTTATGTACTTAATCTTTCCATGTGTTAAAATTCCACTGAACCAATATTGAGTAAAACGAGATGAAAAATGAACCGAGAGCGACGAGTTCTTTGAGACGTTACTGAAATAAAAGGGCTAAATTCTATTACCGGAGAAAAGTTAACGGTGACTTAAAATCTGCAACAGCGCAAGGAGACGAGGGTACGACGGAGCTGCGTTCCCTCGAAGGCGACGGCGGCCCCGTCTCCTAAATCAAAACATTACAATGTAACCAATTTCTTCTTTCGAGTTAATATCCATTTTCTTGCCGTTACCAAGCAAAACGCGCTGGCCCGTTATCTGGCCTTAACGGTAAAACGCTACGACTCTTCCGTCTGCTAGTATCTTGGGTGGTAGAGTTCAACATAAATAACGCTTTCTCGCATAAAAGGTGCGAATCTCATGCCCCGGCGGTCTCAGAAGCCGACCCCCACCTTAGCATTATAACACCTCGGTGAGGTTCACGGCAGCTTTCCTGTGAAATACAGTCCTTAGCAATTTAAAACTGAGAAAAAAAAAGATCAATAACAAACAGCCGAGCATATATAACACATCCGGCTTCGGTGAAACGGCAGCGGCTCGGGCTGTGCGGGACTAACGAGTGAACACGGATAAACATCTCTCCGGAAAATCCCCCACGGTGCAGAGTCTTTAATGGGCTTTTTAGGAGATGATTTCAAATGTATTTGAAAAAGGACAGATCCCGTGACATCTTAGCCGAGATCAACATCATTATACGAGCAGCAAATGAACTGCAGAAATTTCACTACTCGATAGGTGCTTTTCCTCAAGAGTCTGAATTCCGGAATCTAACGCGATTCAATACAAGAAAAAGTAACTAATAAAAAATATTTCCTAAGGAGGATGAATGAAAAGCCCCCGATGTTTACACACAACTGTCTGGAACATCATGAACTTAGATCAAGGCCGTAGAAACCAGGATAATGGAACAGAAAATCTATATATGTTTTATTTCAAATGAATTTCCTGAGGACGTCAGAATAGCTGCTCCTCGGAAATGAAGGAACGCACGGAGCAGTTTAACGTCTGTGTCTGAGCTGAGGTGGTAGGGATGGTTGACCATCAGCCATGTGGCCAAGGCGGGGAGTCCCGCTTCCGCGATACCCGGCTGTGCCAAACTCGGTTCTGGATCCGCCACAAGTGGAGCAAGTTACAAGCACCTGGGCCAACGAGGGTGACACAGGTTTGGAGTCAAGGTGCTTTATTTTAGAAATGGCCCTGGATATTTGATACACTAGGACCCTGTACCATCAGGGTGATCCTCTGATTGAGTTCAGGGCTCCATGTTGAACCTTTTTGGGGACTTGTAGTGGCATAACCACTGTCAAGGAAGTTTTGGGTGCCGTTCTTTGGCAGAAGACCATCTGCGTCCAGTTGCTCTTTAATCATTGCCTGTTTTTGGCGTTGTGGAATTAGACATGTCAGCCAACAGTTCAAAGGATGCAGGAGCTCTAAATGCAAGACTTTTCTTATTCACAAACACATACATGCAACTCGTACAGATGGATTCTAGATTAACACATGTGTAGGTCTATGTAAAGTGAAATTGTGAGTATTTGCTGGATGAAGAGTGTACACGGCTTCAGGATAACGTGTTCAAAATGCCGTTATATTCCTAATGTCTGGGACTGGAATTTTCCTTGTCTTCCTCCGTAGCCAAGGCTGAAATCTCCAAAAAACACGAAAGTGGTGTAAAGATTATACCTTAAAGAGCTTTGAGGATAGTATGTAACACAGAGGTCTCCTTGTTAGGCTGGGTGACACCTTTCTAGAGGTTCTAATAGTGAATCCTTCCAGAAAAATGGAAGCCACTACAGCATGAACGCAGTGCTGGAGCTCCAAATAGGAGACACAATGTATCATTCCTGGAACTTCTAGGAGATGCCTGTGCTGGCTGAACATATTCCGCTCCTTTTACCCCTATAAAAATCAGCTCTTTCTCCCCGGTAAACATGAATATATTATCCCCGGGTATCCGGTCTCTTTAGACAAATCATCGCTTTCACCTGATGACAAGTTGTGAGGCTGGTACTTTAGGATGGATGCAAAGCGCTAACAATGAGCAGATTTTCACAGCTTGCTAGTCATTAGCAAGGTAAAAAACTGGCTTTTGCTCTGAAGGAACAGAGAAGGGCAGTGACCACCTCTCAGACCTCGGCAGAAGAGGCGATAATGATGCACCCGCCGAGGACAGCTTCAGAAACACCTCCTGAAACGAATGCAGGAACAAGGAGATGGCCGGACATAAGGTCAGCAAGAGGGGCACAAATATCGTATGCTGCGGGACGTGATGGGTTAAACTACCCTGCAAACCCCCATCGGAAAAAAAAAACGAGCGAGGCAATCATTTCCATAGCATTTAGCCATTATCTGCCTCTGCTAATGTGTATTGCTCTGCGAATTATAAGGATAGGGAACCAATTAATTCCTTTTGCCTAGAAATTTGCTGTCTAATTTTTAATACATCAGCCTCATGGAGATGAGCCGATTTGGCCCGAATCTTCTGTGGAGTCTTGAAATATTAATCTACATCAAAGACCAGCATCCAAATCCCCAGAAATCACAGGATTTAACAGCATCGTTCCCCTGCACCCCAGAGCTGGTGACAAACACTTCTCGGTATTACCAGCAGCTGACAATCCAGACGACAATTGGTTAAACCCATTACAGGGACGCAGTGACTGCACAAAGCAGGAGAATTCTCAAACCCTCTAAATGTTCTAATTCGCGGTATGGCCAAGGGGGGTCCAGATCAATAACTTCCCGACAATATATAAAAGTTACCGATCTCAGATTGCCGAGACCCAGCCCAATCATACCCATAGTATGTAGATTTACTCCCCAGGTCGCCCCCAAAATGTTCCATTAACCTAAATCCCTATTTGGGAAGGAAAACTCTGTTTCAGGTATTAAACATGCATGGGATAGACACACGGCTCCTGAATCTAAGACGAGACCAACGACTGATTAAGGTTTGAGTCTTTACAGCAGTAAAAACTAGATGGGCCGACGGGGCCGATCTGCCAGCATCTTCCAGATTGTCTATGTGTCCTCCTCCCGCGACGATTCCCTTTTGATTATTTTGTACAATAAAAAAACCCTTAATTTTGGAAGCTGGAAAACAAGCAGCTAAGGTCTCGTCATGCCCGTCACTTAGCATGTAATTAGTAAAAAAAATAAAAGTAAATCTGTACAGCCCTACTGTGCACAGAAAATTTATTTAATTCCAGTTGTTTAATATCATCCACGCTTGTGCTATAACCTTACTGTCCCTTTAAGCAGCAGCGTGTTAATAAATCGGGTTTCCTCTCCGCGGTTGCATGTTGTTTGTCACAGTAATTAGCATGTCGAGATAGTAAAAACGTTCTACAAATGTGCCATCGCGGCTATAAGTCTTTAAAAAATGATATTAATTTGTGTAGAGCTCTCCTCGGGTCTTGTACCACGCGTTTGTAAGCTTGTTGAGATATTGGGAAAATTGTCTATCATTATTGTTTACAGCCTTTTATTGGGTTCAGGTGCATTCTGCGGCTCTCGTTAGATACCCCGTGAAACCGGCCCGCGACCTAGAGCGTGATTAAACATAAATTAAGGGATAAGTTCCCCCGGCCGGTGCGGGGCGGAAAATCGCGTTAAGTGGGTTTGGTTTATTTTCAAAATGCAAAATTTCTGATCATGTTTAAAAATATTACCCAATACAATGAAAAAAAAGAAACGAAGGGTCATCCGTGATGTCATACTAAGCTTGTTACATCACACAGCCGGGGAAGGGAACCTGATAGACGTGTTTCAGACGCGACCACCGTTCTTTAAAAGGCATGGCGGAGCTACCTCTGAATAGGGGACCTCGAGGGTCTAGAAAGCTTTGGTGATCTTTGAAGATCGTAGAGCAGCCTCTGAGCCTCCAAAGCGAGGGACCATAGTGCCGTGTCCTCTGGGAACCTCCCTAACAGTCTCATTGTTGGGTTCAGATACAGAGGTCGTGTCTTTAAGTCTATTTATTGAGAATGTCACGGTTGGCCAGATCGCCAAATGCCTGAATGACTGTTTATTGATGTTGTAATAACTGCTGTTGACACCATGGGGCGAATCACATTTTATCTGCTCAACCTCTGTGCCACAAACATAATATGCCATACAACTTGGCAGCACCTGGTGAGGAGGGCGCATGCCCAAAGTTTAATTGTCACCGTGCAGATCTGTGTTAGAAGGTAGGTAGTCCAAATAGCCTTTCTAGAGCCACCAGTGGACAGCTCTGCCTCATAAGGCGCATCGAACCCAACTGAGCAGAAGTGAAGAGGTTACTCGATGGCTGTGTGGAGATGCGATTCCAGGCAGGTAGCTGCCTGAGGGGGCTCTCATTTCCATATTTATTAAATATCTCTTACAGGGACGCACACGTTGCTTCGGCACGCGGTTGTGGGGGAGGCGAGCATGCGCGTCCCGAGCAGAGTTCTTCTCCACGAGCTCTCCCCGGGACACAGAGCGACTCCGTATCAATGAGGCTCTGGCACGACTTGTTAATCAAACGCACTTTATTTGGGCCTGAAATCCAACGCTCCTGTTTTCATTTTAAAGCCTGGAAGCTTCATTTGCATTTCTCCGGCAGACAATATAGAGGCGCGCTCTGTGCCGGCTCAACCAGGAAGAATTTAACAACACAACACAAATTAATATCAGGAGAGAGTTATTTATCACCTTCTATACTGAAGCGGAGAAATCGTTCCCTGGCATGAAATTACCTTTTTTGTTTAAAGGGAAGCACTCTATTCCGTATGCAGCCTCTCCCGGGGGTGACCATTGAGTGTCACAAACAGAAAGATTGCCCGATCTGATCATATACACGGCACGGTACCGAAACACGGACTGATTACATACATGGAACTGTGAAGACAGAACCACTCAATATATCTACGCTGTACCCCAACAAGCCACCGGACCACCAAGCATGGAGCCCCCTATGCACCCAGTCGCTTGCCTACCAGACATCCTACTGATAATAGAAAAGCAACGCTTAAAGTTTTGGTTGTGGGGGTGTCCATCCTGGCCCCAGGACCACATTATACATCGCAGGCCCTCTTTACTCATCCAGAGGGTTAAATAAATATCTGAGCGGAGACGGTTGGGCCAGGAACGGCAGTTGTTCTTCAACATGCTGGAAGCTTTTGGATTTCGCTCTAAAATGGGCTTTTAATTATTCATTTGTGCCACATTCTCTCCCAGCCTTCAGTAGATGCATTAACGGAAGCGCATTTACTCTGGTGCACACCGCTGTGTACCAAGACCCTACCCCTGCCATCTGCCCCCCACCCCAGAGGGTCTCAGAATAAACCTCAGACTCAGAATTAAATCCACAAGGAGCAAACTCCAGAAGAATGTTACCAAAGAGCGATACATAATATAACGTCGGGGTGACACGAGATCATCACACTCCAAACACATCCCCCTGCTGGCTTCACGCGGCTTGTATGATGCATGTATGTTCATGCAGGTACGACGCGTTTCACATACAAGGAGCATTTAACGGTCTAGGATTTAGAGACGAACTGTATCTTGTGTGTGAAAAACGCCCAAGGAGATAAAACCCTGATATTGTATTATTTTATGACTAATCGCCTGCTCTGGACAATTACTTTATCGTTTAATGAAGACGATTCTGTGAAGGTATAGGCTGTAAAAATAGCAAGAACCCTTTGACGAGATGAACTGATCCTAGATCGTTATTACTTTACTTGTAAAACCTGTCATTTGTTAAGAAATTGGGGTTGTATTGGTAAAAAAACAGACTTCTGGAGTCTCAGTTTGGTTTCTGCACTCGGTTATTTCTAGAGGTATCTAAACAGGTAATATATATTTCTTAACCCAAATTTATTTTTATTTTACAGATATCCCATTGGTAGTAATTTTCATGCAATAAACTCACTAAAAAATGTAAACTATTCCAATTCTCCAATGCAATGCGCTCACTTTCCCGTCTCGTTGCGTCTAAAGTATTTTCTCCTTTTATGAATATATCCGCAGGAATAAAGCGGGCCGTATTTATTTAACCCTTTGCTTTTTTTCTAAATCCAGTCCTGGGCATTGTGACACTCGGCAATAATACTCATCTGAGCGATCCCTGAATATTTATGCCATCACGCGCGGGTAACGCACCAGTGCCGGTAATTTAAAGCCGCCTGTATCCCTCCGGGCCCGAGGGCTGTAAATACCCCCTGGCAGGTTTATCATCTCGCTGCCTCTTCCCCTCGCGGTCAGTATTTTAGAACGCGCTTTACTTTTCTATCACGTTTCTATCTTTTTATAGGAAATAAATTGCTCTGCGAGGTCACTTTGCTTTCCGATGACGGGACCCCGGAATGTCTGCTTTATTTTATTGTTGTGTATTTTGCATTCTCATCGTTTATTTCTTGTATGAATGAGGAATGGTAAAGCGTTACACCATTGTTAATGGGCTAGGTTTCATCATGGGTTTCCTCCGTGGCCAGCGATGCTGCATGCAGACAGTAGAAGAGGGACCAATATAAAACATACAGCATTCAGGGGTCCTTACAGGGACGTTCACCTCAGAGGAAGCACTTAATGACCGAAGGATCCTGCGCATCATAACAGCAAGGCTTCACAGGCAGATAAAATATTCCGCCGGCGTCCTCGGGATGGATTTCGGGCCGGTCTTACCCAGGTTGTAAAATTCTTTTCTGTATCGGATTCCTCATATTTTCACTCCCTGGTGTCATGATTTGGCATAAGGTACGGTGTTATTTATACGTATTTTATCCCTTTTTTCTGATATAATCTTCATAAAAGAAAGGCGGCTCAAAAATTACACACCGCCAAGGTGCAGTCGCAATTAAAGCTACTCCAAAGGTGACCGATGCTGAAAGCAGGCAGATATGACCCCCCAGTCTTCCCATTTTTAGGACCCTTGTCCCAGTCTTCTCTTATGTTCAGCGTTGGGGTTACTGTAATAGCTTCTTCCACTTCTTCTGGTAGACCGTGCCACTTATACACCACCATCTCGATGAAGAAGCCGGACTAAAACGTGGCTTGAGTCGCGATGCACTCTAAAGAGCGTGTTCATGACTGTAAATCCTAACAAAAAACCGCAGATTTCTGCCCCAATTCCCCTCCTTGTCCTGCAGAATCATTGAACCCGGGCCGCCCGTTACGAGCGAGGGGACGTCGGTGGGTTCTGCTAGGTCCTTGTTTTCTGGTTTCGGAGGTTCCCTGGTTACTCATCCATACGGCAGCGTCTGCGCTCAGCGCTGGTCACCTCCCGGTGCCACCGGAGCAGCGATAATGGACGCAGAGCTCCCTCGGGACGGAAGCTTTAATAGGAAGCGAAAGGTCAAGACTAGAAAGTAACAAATGAAAAGGCTCTAAATCAATGGAATATCTTAATACGCAGCGGGATCATCAAAAAGCCATTATGGGCGACTCTTCATTAAATGGGCGGCTTGCGTCTTCTGTTATGTCTCTGTAAACAGGCAAGCAACAACTCGGCATTAACTCTGCGCGCACCGGACTTCTGGATGGACTCTTAGAGCTTAATAGAGGCTCAGCGTGCTTCTGACATAATGACAGCTCCTCTCCGCGCGGCACCGACAGCTTAAAACGGCTCGCAAGTGACAGTCACTTACAGAACGTTATTAGCCAGATCATTACAGAACCCGCAGCCGTGCCACAATGCAGGAAAAAATAACGTAACGGGGTCCTCATAACAAGAGAAATTCGGGGGCAGGCTGTGGCCCTCATCCTCGATCTTCTGCAAACAGCCCACAGGACCAATAATAAAACCTGCAAACACGGTGTTACGCTCCGGATACACACTCTTCTACAAAACACGTCCAACATCCTTTAATAAAACAATGTTCTGAAATGTTTTTTAGAAACACAATGGCTCATTAAAGAGCCCATGTATATATATATATATATATAATATATCACAAGGATATGAATTCATGTATGTTTAGGGTTTGGTGGTAACATTAACTAAACGTTCTGGACAGCCGGTCTCATTTTTTGGATTGGGGCCTGAAGAAAATTTTCATTAATACCAAAGTTCTATAGAACATTCGTAGAAGAGGAAGAGGCGCTTTTGATTTGAAAGCTTGCCCTCGAACAATACAATACAAATGAGATGCCGAATTTATCCAGATTAGGTTTATTTTGATAAACTGTGAATTAAAGGCCCCAGTATAGCCGCACGATGCATTTATTATAAGGTTTGTTGCCGTCCCTTTAAACCCCTTTGCACATTCTCGCGTTCCACACTCAAGGTTTATTACAAGAGCTTCCGGGGATAGCAACACTCATAGAACGGGCATCTGTAAAACTCTCCAGAAAACCACATAATCCTCCCACGGAATCAATATCAGATCGTAAGCTCCTGGCACACAGGGGATTGTCCTGGACTGAATACAGAAATAGACTGTGGGTTTCACGCGAGTTTCTATCTGTGACATCATCGCCAGCAAAATTAATCAATCACAACTGAAAAGCGTAATTTCCATATGAGGTCGCTAGATGATTCTGAGAATACGGTTTTCTCTGTTGCGTATAGAATTCTGGTATTTTCTGCCGTCCTGTTAAAACACGGTTTAAGTTCACATAGAAATGAGTCCATAAGCATAAAACGTCATGTTTTTCAGGACTTAAAGTACATTTTCTTTCGATGTAATGAAATTCCTGTGGAGTCTTACAGCAGCGTCCTGCGCAGAAAGTCCAGGTAATAGAGAGAGCGTTACTAAATGCTTTTCCACTCAAAAAAACAAGCCTTTTATCCGGGGGACGAGCTAACACGGGTGCACAGCAGGGTGTAAGAGCGGTTAGAGTGTGAATGAGTTACTGTATGGTGTTAGTGTGTGTGACTGTATGTTAGCATGTGTGTGCGTGTTACAGTAAGGTGTTAGAGGTATTGGTATGGGTGTGCTAGTGTATGGTGTCAGCATGTGCGTGTTAGTGTGTGTGACGGTATGTCGTTAGCATGTGTGTGTGTGTTATTGTAAGGTGTTAGAGGTTTTAGTATGTGTGTGTTAGTATTTGATGTCATCATGTGCGTGTTAGTGTATGGTGTTAGCGTGTGTGACTGTATGGTGCTAGAGATGAGCACTAGGATAGCGCAGGGGATAGTGTATGTGTGTAGATGTGTGTGGCTGTTATTCTGTGCATGTGTTTTAGTTAAGGGAGGCGCTGAAGAAAAAAATGCCACTAACCCCTGGGTCACCCCTGAACCCCCATTTCATTTAATTTTATCCTATAAAAGGTTAATTCGCCCCAAGATTTAAGTCCGCCTCGGAGGAGATAGGGCGCATCGGACGGATAGGAATGTTAACGGTTCCACATCAACAGAATATTAAATCTACAATTTCCAGTACGGTTAGGAACGTGCTTTCCCATTTCCCGTGCTCTTGGCGCACTCCGGGAACGTCACAGGTGACTAGGCGAGGATGCCGAGATTAAATACAAACCTTTCTCAATTACACTGTAATACATGTAAAAATCACACACTTATTTATAGTTTGTTTGGCTGTGCAATTTTTTACGGCTCATCTGCTGTAACAAAATCTACTTTATATAAGCGTATGGAGAAGTTATTACTTTATGGAAATAAACGTTTCGAGGCCTGATCCTCGCTTACGGCAAAAGAACCTTTTTCTCGGATTGCTAATGGTTTCCACGCTAGGATTTGTTCGGCTCAACGTGTTCGTGAAAACTTGAGACGTCGGAACGGTTGTTGTTTTTTTTTTTTTTTCTTTTCAATTTACAAGAGATTAAATGCTATTGGAAAATTTACCGCGCCAACCGCTCTGTTAAATCACTTATTTAATTTGCAAAAAGATTAAATGCCTTTTTGTAAAATGATGGGCTAGTGACCCGCGGAGTGTTTTCTATCGGTTATAAGAGCAGTTACCAGACTTGCTAAAAACTTTGTATACGATGATTTATCCACGTTAAACTCTAACATTATCCCTATTTAACAGTGGTTATGATGCGAGAGAGAGAGGGGGGGGGGGAAATCAAGAGGGTCACGTGGTCAATAACATCAGTATTCCTGATACACCCAATAAAACAAAAATTAAAAAAAAGCATGTTCTATATTTCATGGAAAAGTGATATATCCAAAAAGGGTAAAAAGTAAATAGATTTTTCTTCCCCATATTATTTAAACAAATCAGGCACATTGCCCATTACAACTTGGAATTCCAGCAACAAGCTTCATCCAAAAAAAAATAAAAAAATAGCTGGAAAAGATTTCCATCAGTCACAATAAATCAAAGATCTAGACCAGAAACATTAAGACAACAGCGTTTTTGGTAGAAAGTAAAGAAAATGAAACACCTGATTATTACGGCTTTGGACGGAGACCGCCGCGTGCTGCTGATGAATGTTAATGTTACAGACGGCTCGTTGAGACAGACGTGTATTCTATTCTCTGGCAATCAGACCTTTTTTCAGATTTGCCGTGTAATATGATGACTTACGTACGTAAAAACTAAGATAAAATGATTTGTTCACTAAACCATTAGTCTGCTGGAGAATTTAACGCCCTGTGCATTAAAAAGGGATGAGCTAACCCTAAATAAATGTATCATTACATCATATATAGTTCAAATAACATGTGGCACCTGTGTAATGTATAGTTAAATCACTAAGACGCCCTGCATAATGTATAGTTAAACATTATACATCGTTAGGTAACAATATTGAAACATTCAAAGCACCGGTTAGTGTCGGGATCTTTGATTTCTCTGGGGTGACTGCTTCGGATTGACGTCCTACGATGACAATTTCTTGACAGCTCTAGAATCCTAGAAGGTTCAAAGCGATCTCCTGGGTGGTCGGGATCAGTCTGTTTTAAGTATATAACGGACACCTGGAAGCTAGCGGCGTAGCTGGCATTCAGTGTCTAGTCTCATAGGGGCTTCTCCCACCAGCGCCACGGTAAAAAGTATTTAGAAACAAAGTTACTCTATCCAATGTGATTATCAAACTCTGACCCATAAGTGGTGCGGGGTACGGGGTCCAAACCGAGTGGAAAGGACCCAGGTCTGCAGATGAAGGGGAACGATAGGAGGGGAGACACTTTGATAAGTAGTGGCCACTTCTCCGGGCCGCTGATCTAAGTCACAAGGCTTGCTTGAGGTCTACTTGCTATGATTTTGTTGGCCCGACACAAAGAAGAGCGACTGAGGAATACGGATCTGGCGAGCTCGCTGAAGGAAGGCACGCAAAGATTCTCTCTGCGGTTTGTATCATCTTGTGATGTGGAGAACAGCTCCTCTGAGACAATGGTGAAGTCAGGTGCCGCGTGGAAGATAATGGCGTTTGTCAGCCTTTATGTCTCCTTCTGTCATTTTTCTCCATTTTCCCTGCCTCGAAAACTTGATTAAGTTAATTAGGATGCTAATGAATGCTAACGTCTGGAAGGTGCACACTCTGATCTTGATAAATCTAGTCCTATCGTTTTAATTTGTCAAAGTCCCTTGGTTGCAAAATCAGGAATAATTACACCTATATTTTATGTAGATCGTTCGGTGACGTCCTGCCCCAGAGAGCGTGTTGATACATTTGGTTAGTGCAGCTGGGCTGGTTTTTTGGGCCATAGGGATGTTCGGGTGAAACCCAAGGAATATAGAATTGTCTGGATAAAGAGATTAGGGCTCTAAATTCCCCGGTTCTGCCAGGGAGGGAGGAAAACACTTAAGGTTTATAGCTCAAAACATTTTGATTTGTTGGTGTCCACATGGTACATCTCTACACTGTATGTTGGCCATATAATAACTCTAGCCATAGGGTCTAGGATTTTTTTTGTACGCCTGTTTTTAGCCAACTCGTCGCCGCTTCTTCTGGATATTCTTCAGAGCATTTGGCAGACGGTGAAGCTGTAAAGATGAAAATGTGCCAATCTCCATCTATGTATATTTTTAACGTGATTATTGTCACAATGTTGCACCTTTGTAATATTTACTCTGCTTTATTACAGAAACAAATGGGTGAAATATGGAAATATTTATAGCTTTGGGAAAAAAATAGGAGCAGAACCAAACCGCGTCAGGAACCTGGAAAGCTTTTCTTTAATTGATGACATTTTCAGGGGTGGGGGGTGTTAGAATTAAAATACTAATTTCCAAATGAGCGGGATCAGATCTTTTGTTTCGGCAGATCTGCGAGATGCGTCAATAGAGAGACATTTTAGAGCCCAGACTTCTTCCTAAGTGGGGGGCACTTACAGCTCAGCCTGGTTATAGAATCATTAACTTGGGGCACATTACAAGGAGTGTGATGTCATAGCCGCCCTCGAGGCCAGTTGGTGGTCTAGGTCACATATCCAGAAAACATGATAGGGAAAGATGGAACTGAAGTGTGCACAAAGCTTAAGAACCCCCCCCCCCCAAAAAAAAGTCTTTTGACTCTGCCCCTGGTTCAGCAAAACAGGACTTATGTATACATCTTGAGCAAAATAGATACATTCCAGTTGCCATGGTGATAGGATCACTATAACTTTTTATACATGATCTACAATGTAAGAAATGTGGGTAGAAGGCTTGGGGTATAAATGATCCATGATGCAAAAAGTAACAGTCCAAGAGGAAAAGCTGGACTTTGACATGAGAGCTCCTCGGGGGAGGTACTCGACATCTGCCAACAGCACCATCACCTGTGGGGGCTGACATCAAATAGATTAGGCGTATTTAAGCGGAAGAATATTTTCTCCTTGAGCATAAAACGCCACGCTCTATACAGTTATGAAGGTTTAGTACTGACACAAATCTGCTTTAATCCTGCATGTTTCCTTTTCCTGCATTATTGGGTTTGATTATAAATAGAAGCAAACTGTACTTAAGCCTTTAAAAGGCTAGATAGAAAGCATGGTGCCCAACAACAACAACAACAAAAAGACATGGTGCAAAGATTGTGAGGGCCGAACACACGGGGAGTCTGATTGCATCTGCCCTGCATGGGGTAAGAGTCCCCCGACCCTCACCCGCAGGTTTGCCCCCCATGAAGTGTGGGGGTGTCTGGCACCTCGGGGAACGAGAACCGGAGACATTCTGTTTTTCTCCAAGCTCCAAACAAAAATAGAAATTTGAACTGGCTAATTTTTGGAACATTTTTTTTTCCTGTGGAATTAATTAATCTCTCTGTATGAGGCACACGCTGTGAAAGCCATTTAATTTCTCCAAAGATAGAGAGGATTCGGCTTTCAGGAGCCGCTCCAAACACATAACCGGGAATGTGAAGGCTGCCCTCGGAAGGGCACTTGGAGAGGGTGGGTGGGTGGGGGGGAGACGTTTCACATTGTCAATGAGCAGTAAAGCAGGGCATATAAACCGTCAGTAACACTGTATCATATTGTATCCAGAATACCGCTTCTGGGAAATGGGAAATGGGAGTGTAACAGACGAGGGGGTATTAACGGGTAAAAGCCCCATTCACAGACTCTAATAATCCTCAATATACAATATGCTTTATGTTTCAATGAAAACAAACAATTCGGGGGTAAATAGTTTGGATCCATTCTACTCAAGAGATACACAATAATACCCTCTCTGTACCTGCTCACCGGCCCCGGCCCCCCTCTCGCTGGTCTTTGGCGGTTTAATTAATGGGGTTTAATGGGATGTGCTTATCCAAAGCCCAGATTTGCATGAATCCTTCCGCCAGGGAACGAGAGACAATTTCTGGAGGTGAATGGATTGGATATCGATGGGAACTAAGTACCTGGCACGTAGTAATGAGCTAAAGACCCAGCAGAAGATCTCCCGCATCAGCTCATCTTATTCTGATCCACCTTCACCTTGACACATATTTAATTCCTTTTCCACTTAGCTCCTACATAAATAATTTCTAGTAAGTCATTAAGGTTTACCTTGAATCAATCAAAAGACTCATTTAATACATATACAGCTTTAATCTGCTTGAGGACAGGTATTCAGACAGGACAATCTTGGTCAACGACCAAAAGGTCACCTGCCCCCAACACTCATGCCACTGCCAATGATGGATCCACAAGGACAGACCTTGGAGGAGCCATCATTATTAACAGATTCCCAATTGCCAGAGCCAAGTTTCTCTTTATGGGTGAAACTAATGCTTCTATTTACATGGGTTTTACTTGAGTAAAAGTTAACACTCCACTGAAATTCACTTTACCGAGCCAGGCTAAGGAAACAGTCCTGTTCATTCAGCGGACATTTTAATTATAATATTCAATGATATATGCACTGTCTGCTCAATTAGTTAATTAGAGGTATAAAGAAAATTCTGGCAGTTCCATCGTCTGTGATGAATGAGTTTGATAGTTTAATATTTTATTCCCATTTATTTTCATTAAATTATCAGATATGTTACTTATTTAAACCGCCGTCATGTGACCGCAAGGCAGGGACATCTTCGTGGATTTGGATAGAGAGGATAGGACTTCGCTCCTCGGATCAACCGGCTCTAATTGAGAGAGTAAATTGCTCCTATCCGCTTTACCACCTCTTCATGGAAGTGGATCATGAGACGTAACTGCCCCCCTGCGCAGAATGCCTTCTAATAAACCATCCTTGTAATATAGATGGTTAACAGCGGCTTCTTCCGAGCCGCTGGAATTATTATGGCCCCGGTTGAACTAGACAGGGCATAGAAAGGCAAAAGCGGCAGGATTTAACGATTTCTGCCCATAAGTAGTGGGGCTACGGAGAGACTGGAATGTAAGCAGGTCGGAGACAGTAACAATGTAAATGCATCTCATACGGGAACGGCCAGACCCCTGCAGAGAGAAAGTACCTTATTTCAAGCAAATTTATAGCCGGAACATTAAAACGGACCGGTGTGATCGGTAAGAGGTTTCAGTGGCGAGAGGTCATTGTCTTAGCCCCATCCTTTAGCGAAAGGACTTGTTCAGGTGGATGGAGTGCACAGAAAAGAATGTCCGGGTGAATGCGGATGAATAACGGTGATGAAGAATGGCATTTTAGCTGTGAAGAAAGGGAGCGAGTGGCCTTGTAGGGCTTTTTAGCTGGGCAAGGACAGTGTAGATGATACACACTAGTAATGTTTCCCCCCTCCAAAAAAAATCAACATTATATCATGAGATGGGGCAGCCCAGAGATAAGAATGACAAACAATGAATGCATTGTTCTGTTGCGGATGGAGGTGCTCCATAGAATGGGTATAACTGGGGGAATTTAATGAATTCCAAAAGGAAGGGGATGATGAGTAAACTGTAACATTTTGACAGCCTTAGAAAAAAAATGTTGAGGCATCATTGCATTGAGATAGGAAATAAAAATATGCGTTTATAGATAATTAAACAGAAAACAGAAATCAGCTTCATGTTAAGCAGGGGGATCTTGGTTCCAAGAGTGCCAACAGAAGGCACGACGACCTTGGACTGGCGGTACCAGCGAAAAGACCTTCATCCGACACGCTAATTAAAGTGTAGGCTCTCAGGAAGCGTATTAGTAATTTTAATGCAATTTAAAGCTCTCCAGGCACAGACCAAAGACACACATGTAAGTTTAAGTGACAGGTTCCCTTATTGCAGGTAAGGAAAGTAAGGCCAGGTGAGAGATGGGGTTTGACTGTCATTAAATTCAGGACCTCCGTGTCTCCGTGAACAAGGGTCGTCAAGGTTATCGCAGACAAACCATCATTCTTTGACTGCTGTTCAGACTCGCCGGAGCTTCTCATTATCACTATTCTAATGGGCCGGAATCAGAGGTTCCCAAACACGCACCAATTTAAAATGACACCAGGCAAGCCCCGGGTTTCCAAAAATAATCTAAAATTTCACATTACACAGCCGGGGACTGTGACAACGGCAATAATTAGATAGAGATCCAAGTCCCGATAAAAACCATTCAATCACAGAAGCTCCTGCGCTTAGATATTCCAACCCATACAAGACCGGCAACCGACGTTCGCCCCGTAAATAAACATCACTTATATTAATATAATGATATATTATATATGATATATGATGGATGGATGCTTCCAACTCTTAGCTGTTGAGTATGCCTTGGGTTATGGCTTATCCAGTCCTGGACATGTTTAGGACACATAGTTTGGTCCATAGGTTGGCTCACCCAGGGCTTCCAAAACACCGTTGGAATTCGTGGTCTAAATCATGCGTTTTGTAACATATTCGCGAACAAGCGTTATGTGACGAGTTCTAAGAGACGTATACCGGTCGCTTCACCGAATGGAATCTATTGTCAAATTAAAGCTGTCTCTTGTTTTCATGGCTGTCTAACGCTTTGTAGCCGACCGTCTGATTTTCCTAAGTTTTCATCCACTAGATCTAGCAGATTTTATCTCGGCTGCGTCTCATTTGGAAAATTAATAATTAGTAATTTGTGTTTTTCCCGGTTTCACGGTCAAAGGGAAAGCTTAGTTTCAACTTTTTTTTTTTCTTCTAATCAGTTTAATGATGAAATTAAATTGCTGGATTCATCTACTTGCAACTAAGGAGTTAAAGCAGAATAATTAAAAAAATGCCTTAAATCAATGATAGGGAAATAATGAAATGATTAATAAGCCTCCCCAAAATGAGTTAATGCGGACAGTGGCAGAGTTAAGGTATTTAGCAGAATTATGGGGGGGGGGTACTTAGATTTTTAGATCTTATCATCCAAACAGACAGATAAATTATGCAAATCATTTTGTTTTAATTCAGACTTCGCACAACTGGGATATCATTTAAAACACATTAGGAACGGGGAGGAAAAAAACAGACTTGTATTTAATTAGGCAAGAAAATGAATTAAAGCCGAGTGAATAACAGGGACAGGAAAGGCCGCGGCGAAGGAAACTGGACGCGTTAAAGGCGCTGCGCCTAGTTAGATAGGAAATTGACACCCAGGGACTGGGTTTATTAACCCTTTTGGTTTCAGGGAGAATAAGCACTAGGTTTTGGAAACAAATACAAATAATTGGGCATGAAGGGAAGGTGTATCCCCACCCCCCTCAACATCTGAGAGGGGTACAGGGATTTAGAGGCACACCTGGGGCGGGGTTATATGTGTAACTGGGTGGGGCATTTAGAAGAAGAATGGGGTATATTCACCCCGTTTCATTTATAAAGCCGTTTCTGTACACATTATCGGGCCTTTTAGGGCTGTAGAACCCTGCGATACCCTCATACCCAGCAAACATTCTGACCTCCTAGAAAAGAGGGGCATCGGGGGAGGAGAGAGGGGTACTAGGGTTTTGGCACACAAATTGGGACCGTCTGAACTAAACAGGGACACTAGGGATGTATGGTTCTAGGTTAGTTGGGATAATGGTTTATTTTAATGTTCTTCTACATTGAAAATGCCAGTTGAGACATTTAAAAGGTGTTACTAGAAATTCTGACGTTGCTATGGAAACTTCAAAAGTGTTACCACTTACTGTATTTTTATATATTTATATTTATTCACAGTGAATTAACCTCTATATTCACAAGACGCAGAATTCTGCCTCACAGATTCAAAAAAAGAGGAAAAAAGATGAATAAATAGAAATAAACCAATGATTCACAGATCAGATATCGCGGGGGTGACTTCTCATCCCATATGGTGGAAATAACTCGTACGGAGGTAAAGAGCGGGGGGCTTTGTACCCCGGCAGAGAATTAGAGGAGACATCAATACCATTCAGGGCTCAATAATCCAGGAATCTGGGAAAATGTCTTTTATGTCCTAGATTCTTGCCGGTTATAAGAAACGTAGAGAAAAGAGTGGCATTTGGTGTGACTTTAGCGTTAATTATTAACGGGGGCGGCACGGTATTTGGAGACAGAGAAATCCAGACCTTGTTGATAAATAATCCAGAACAGCCTTTCGGACGTCACCGCCGGGGCAGAGGGGGCTTTTCACTTCTTATCTCAAAAGAAAATTTATAGATAAACTGGATTTTTTAAAGTGAAAGAAGAGAAATGGCCGATATCGGTTACAAAAATATTGCAGATGTGAAGGAGCAAAGAGGCAGTCGAAGGCCGGAGACCGGGTTCAGATAAGATAACGAGACCATAGATACACTCAATGGTTCCGCTCACAGACCCGGAGGGGCAAAACTCAGAAGGCTTTGGGGCAAAATCACATCTTTTCCATCAAACAGCTACTTTGGACAATTTCTGAACATGAACAAAGTCAGCCCGTTTTTCTAAAATAAGAGAAACCCTAATTGGGGTAAATTCAGTAGAACCAGGCTTTGGCTTTGTGCTTCTGTGGCCCCATGAGGCGTTCCGTATGACGGGGTAACGTTTCCAACGGCCTTCCGTATGACGGGGGTAACGTTTCCAACGGCCTTCCGTATGACGGGGGTAACGTTTCCAACGGCCTTCCGTATGACGGGGGTAACGTTTCCAACGGCCTTCCGTATGACGGGGGTAACGTTTCCAACGGCCTTCCGTATGACGGGGGTAACGTTTCCAACGGCCTTCCGTATGACGGGGGTAACGTTTCCAACGGCCTTCCGTATGACGGGGCTAACGTTTCCAACGGCCTTCCGTATGACGGGGCTAACGTTTCCAACGGCCTTCCGTATGACGGGGCTAACGTTTCCCACGGCCTTCCGTATGACGGGGCTAACGTTTCACACGGCCTTCCGTATGACGGGGGTAACGTTTCCAACGGCCTTCCGTATGACGGGGGTAACGTTTCCAACGGCCTTCCGTATGACGGGGGTAAGGTTTCCAACGGCCTTCCGTATGACGGGGGTAACGTTTCCAACGGCCTTCCGTATGACGGGGGTAACGTTTCCAACGGCCTTCCGTATGACGGGGGTAACGTTTCCAACGGCCTTCCGTATGACGGGGGTAACGTTTCCAACGGCCTTCCGTATGACGGGGTAACGTTTCCAACGGCCTTCCATATGACGGGGTAACATTCCCAACGGCCTTCCGTATGACGGGGGTAACGTTCCCAATGGCCTTCCGTATCACGGGGGTAACATTTCCATTGCCCTTGCTGCCCCTTTGTTAAAAACATTTGAAAACCGATTGTGAGAGGGGGCATCTGAAAAACGCCCATTCGTCTTACCGAGATGACTTTACCCGATAGCTTTATAGGAAAATGGATCAAAATAAAAGGCGACGTAGAACATATATAACAACAACGCAGCGACCTGTGCACTGGAGCAAGGAGACTGCGGATCAGAGACTGCACCAAACGGACAGAGTGGGTACGAGAGGACTTCTAGAGCCGAGAGAGCGGAGGATTCGTACGGAGAGATTAAAGGGGTCTCCAGTCCACATTTTAATGCGCGTTGGAGTAATTTTGCCTGCATTCTAATGCATTTCATGCAAATCAATCCATGCACTCGGTCTTTATGGGAGTTAAATGAATGCAAATTGGGCTGTAATGTGCATTTTCTGGTACAGCAGGGCTGGCCGCTCCTTTAAGTATTCTGCTTGTAAAACGCATACACGGCGGTGTTTAAAATGCCTCATTCTGGCCAAATAGACATATAATACCCTCCCTGTGGAGGCAAATTGGCTTGTGGCTGCAGGAATGTACCCTTATTGGGGTCACATAATATTTATATAGAGTGGGTTTTCATAGCGCTGTCTGGATCAGGGCAGGGGGCATTTACAGTATTACCAGAGGGAGTTATGGGGCAAATTTGGTAATATGAGAGATCTGCCCTCACTAATGGGCAATTATATTATGGAGGAATAAACATACAGTGTCAGTTTTGTAGAAAAAACACCCAGCGATTTGGCAGCGAATGCCCTGCAGAGGACTAATTAGTAACGACAGAAGCCGTTAACAGTGGATAGCATAAGCGCAGCTTCAAAAGGGCTAGCGTTTGCACCACAAGACTTAAGGACCACTAAGAACTGCCCCCACATACCCTAGGGGCTCCAAGGCTCTAGATTCCCCCCACCCGGTGGGATAGGACAGGCCTGGGGTAAATGCGAGGGTTCCCAGGAGATGCATTATAGAAACTGAGGCTGTCATTACCCTGATCGGCCACAGGGGTCACTAAGAGTCTTCTAGCCTAGTATATGCCACTATTTACTATTTACGACCCTCTTAGTTTTTTGTCTGCAAATTCTCTACCGTGTTGTTTTAACCCCTGTTTTAACCCTGTATCAGAACATGTACTGGTCAGTTTTAAACTGTGTTTTTCACTTGCTTGGTCAGAAATGCTTTTGACTTGATAAAGGGAGGACTCCCGAAAGCTCGTCTATTATTTTAAATACTGTTAGTCCAATAAAAAAGGTATTACAAGATTCTGCAACATTCTGTTTTTTTGCATTCTAGCCTCAGAGAATAACGGCTTCAGAGACACGGGGGGGAGACCGGGGATCCGGACCTGAGGCAGGGGGTCTGGACAGTATGGAGGGGTATTATGGGGCTAATGCTTTGTGTAGAACAAGGTACATTACCATGCGCAGGAATTATTTTATGCCGTTTCAAAACGATACAATGTAACACACATTTTAATAAATATACGGGATTCCTTTGTCTAAAACCCACGCTCCTGCCGACACATGACCCGACACACGGCTTCTGCATACATTGGCACATACAGATAATCCACGCCGTCAGACTTTATCATCATGGCTCAGACTCTCGGGCTGACGGGGGTAGTCGTGCCGGACGTTTCAATTTTCTGACATATTTCTCTTTATTTAAACCCGAGCTGTTTAAATGGCAGAAATTCCCACAGAATTGGGCCGAATTTGGCAGTTTTTATGAATCTCCTGCATTTGCTCCGGTTACATTCTGATTTCTCACGGGGGATATGTTTTGATAAATGACCCTGGCTGGGAATTTGCTTGTAGATCTCAGAATTTCCCTTTATCTGGGTCACAGAGCGACACACACCTCCCTGCGTTATATTCCTGCCTGCGTTATATCCCCTTTACAGACCGCCGGCGCACGCTTTGGGGTTTATTCGGTGTTTATTTGCCAGTATGGCACGCGGCTTTTAATTCCAAATGATATTAACTTAGTGTCTGTACCAGGGCTGATTAATGGAACTGCCTGAGCGTCCTGGGAGTTGTAGATAGCAGCAGCTGTTCTACCTGCCCCTGCGTGGGTAACAGAGGAGGTGGAATCGCGGACTTAAACGAAAGAGGAGGATTTAAGAAATGCGTTGGTCTGAAGGGCATGGAGGGGTGGGTGAGGGAGGGATACTGTCTCGGGGTAAAAAAAAAAAAAAAAAAAAGACAGAGGAGAGGACATTCTGAAAATATTTCTTAATTGTGCCCCCTCCCCGCGGACGCCTCGCATCCCCGACCGCTCTCCTTCAAACGCGTTTCCAGTAGACAGCAGAGCGTCTCTTGATTTATTTATGTCCCAGATTTGGGGGTCACACTGTCACAGGTCTGCGGCTGCCTAATGTTCCCGGCCGATCCCCACTAAATCCATGATGTGTCCCTTTAAATGCGCCATGCGGTCCCTGCTAGCGCCAATGCACATTGAGCACATCGCACGCATCATGCCCGACCCCTGTGCCAAGGACATTCATCACCTGCAGGAAAAACCAGAAATCATCCCAAAAAAACATCTACGTTCCAGAAAAAGGTTTTTCACTGCGGAGGCATTTAACCTAAAAGACTTGAATTTCACCTAATTGGAGACATGTGAGATAATATAAAAGAACCCCGGCACATTTGGGGGGGTAAAGATCTGTCTTTCGGGGTGTGGAAGGGTTACGGGGAGCTCGGGGGTCTCTCTGTCACTGCAGGAAGGTGTAATGTACTTGCGCGACTGAATGATATGCGAGCGTGGAATGGGCCTCGATGTGCGTCAATAATAAATTTTCACTTAGGTAGCATTTCCCGTTTATGTTTCAAAGCACCTCCGAGATGGAGCGAACGCATCACTTCAGTTTTATTATCACATTATAATTTGCCGGCTCCCTTAACGGCTTGGTGCGGCGGCGGCGTCTGCCGGAATACGGATGCGGGTCCGATAAACACTTTGCCCGTGTCAGAATGCGGCACGTGGGGCGGAATTACACAGAAAACAAGAAGCGTGGAACATTTTGATAAATTTTTGATATTCATAAACGTATACATTCTCCACGAGTCCCGCGGGGACACCCCGTCTATACGCCCCCTACGCACCCGCTGTAACCTTCAAACAACTTTATTATAATTAACGAAACAAGAAAGATTTGTCTGTTGTGTTAAAGTATCTAAAAACTGCCCAAAGAAACTGCCTCGGTACACCGATGGCACATCGAATTACCCCCCATCATCAGTACCTTTTCTGTCCTCTGATTCCTGCACCAGTCAAAAAATAAATCAGTGAGTTTTAAAAAAAATCTGCAGCGTGACCATCCAATCAGAAAGAAGTGCAGTGCATTATGGGAAAGCAGGGCATTTCCACAGGTATGTACATATTTCATGTCGGCAATTCTCTGCTTTTACGATGATCGGTTGACTGTATAGCGCATACATATGCCGGGGTGTCTGATTTGCCTGCGTAGTTGCAGTCAGTTATATATCCATACATTAGAGATCTATATCACACCGTGATTAGAGGATAATAAATACCCAGCAATTCCCTCCCCATCTTAATCTTCACACAAGTACCTTGAGCAGGTTCCTCGGTATTAGGGTCCCTCACATTAGCGCACGGGGCCCGCCTGTCCATCCAGTGCTTCCTTACAGACCTCCTGGGCCTCAGGGTCTAGCTCGATGAGCACAGGTGGGTCTGTCGCATTGATTGAAGCGCTGATTGCTGCACCTGTCTTTGTGGGAAAGGACAGAGCCGTGAATGGTTTGGCGCGCATGTTCCTTCCTCACTTATGTTTGTTGTTTCCGCTGTTGAGGACTCTCAGAAATCTGCCTCATAAACAGACCTCGTGAGTAAAAGATGGCGTTTGATACCCAGTGACATGATGCCCCGGGGGGGGGGTAATGCCCATTTTACCCCAGAGAGGGGCATTAAAAGCCATAACCTATGCTGGTACTGTAACCCTGAATGTAAGGGGTCTGGGTTTTAAATGTGCAGCCGGTGACCGCCCTGCCCCTGCCAGGTGTAGCAGGGGTACATTGCGTTTGGGGGTACCCCTGGCCGGCAGGGGACGCTGTGCCGGAATTCTGCAGGATATAATATCTGGGTTATTTACTTTCACTCGCTGAAATAAATCATCGAAACGTGACAGATATGCCAAGTTAATAGCCCCAGAGCAGGCATTAGACATCACTTTAGCGCGTCCTCAAATGGCACCTTAATGAGCGGCGTTCGCATCTCTCGGTTCCTCTGCAGCATCTATTAGCTCGGCGGAGTGTATCTACCCCAGAGGGGGCAGGAAACGGCCCCAAAGCCACATGCAGCACATTGCTTCAGAGGTGTGTCTGGCACACAAAAGGTGTTGCACTAAGCTCTCACCTGATCTGCCCAATTAAGAGTTCTTGATATATTTTGATCACGTGATCGGCTTCACTGGCAGTGATTGATCACATGGTCATGCATAACAGTCAGCTTAACCCTTGTGATGCTGGGAGAGAGGGCTGAATTGCTGGTTATTCTGGCAGCGAAGGGGTTAAACCAGTCGGTACAAACTATGCCCCGAGTAATGAAGGTAACCTAATGCCTGTCTGCACCATCACCACGGAGATGAGTGGCACAAGAGCTTGCACTCAGGTGTGGGTATAGACTGTGTACCTGCTGGGAGGGTGCAGGGAGTAATGACAATGACCTGTCCGCAAACCGCACTGCTGACCTCTGGCATTCTGATGTCCATCTCTGATTAGCTGCCAATGAGCGGGTCTGTCCCTCTGTGGTCTGTCCCCCTGTCCCCTCTGTGGTCCCCCAGCCACCTCTGAGGTCCGTCTGTCCCCTCTGTGGTCACCCTGCCTCTCCTCCTGTCACCTCTGTGGTCTGTCTGTCTGTCCCCTCTGTGGTCTGTTTATCTGTCTGTCCCCCTGTCCCCTCTGTGGTCTGTCTGTCCCCCTGTGGTCACCCTGCCTCTCCTCCTGTCACCTCTGTGGTCTGTCTGTCTGTCCCCTCTGTGGTCTGTTTATCTGTCTGTCCCCCTGTCACCTCTGTGGTCTGTCTGTCTGTCTGTCCGTCCTCCTGTCCCCTCTGTGGTCTGCCTGCCTGTCCCCTCTGTGGTCTGTTTATCTGTCTGTCCCCCTGTCACCTCTGTGGTCTGTTTATCTGTCTGTCCTCCTGTCACCTCTGTGGTCTGTTTGTCTGTCTTTCCCCCAGTCACCTCTGTGGTCTGTCTGTCTGTCCCCTCTGGGGGCTCTGGGCGGCCGGGACACTGAGGTAATATTTAGGCGGCAAAACAGGAGAGAGGAGGAAACGGGGGCTCGAGGTACAAGGGTGACGGGGTGCAGTGAGGGGCAGGAAGAAGAGGTGGTGTAGTGAGGAGCAGGAAGAAGAGGTGGTGTAGTGAGGGGGGCTGCGAGGGGCATGGGTGAGTACAGGTAGTGTTGGGGTGCATTGAAGGGCGGGCAGGCAGGGGAGGGGTGCATTGAGGGGCAGGCAGAGTTGGGGTGCATTGAGGGGCAGGCAGGGGAGGGGTGCATTGAGGGGCAGGCAGAGTTGGGGTGCATTGAGGGGCAGGCAGGGGAGGGGTGCATTGAGGGGCGGGCAGACAGGGGAGGGGTACATCGAGAGGCAGGCAGGCAGAGTTGGGGTACATTGAGGGGCGGGCAGACAGGGGAGGGGTACATTGGGGGGCAGGCAGAGTTGGGGTACATTGAGGGGAGGGGTACATTGAGGAGCGAGCAGGCAGGCAGGGAAGGGGTGCATTGGGGGGCGAGCGAGCAGGCAGGCAGGGGAGGGGTTCATTGAGAGGCAGGCAGCAGTAGGCAGGGCAGGGGGCGGGTCCGGCCGCTCAGTCCGGGCAGGCAGTAGGTAGGAGGCAGCAGAGCCAGGGGATGCCAGGCTGTGGCTGCCGCGGACAGTCAGGGACGGAGCCGCCGAGCTCGGGCTCAGAGTCCCGGCCGCTGGAGCACAGGCGGGAGGGCGTCATGGACCCACAGCGCCCAAGGGCCCCCAGGGGCCAGGGCTACTAGGCAGGCGCCTGAAGCAGATGGAGGAACCGGGCTCAGCATGGGGAAGATGAGCTGCCCCGGGGTCAGTGCCCTCCTGCTGCCCCTGCTGCACCTGGCACTGGGTGAGTAATACGTGCCCTTAACCCCATCACTGCCAGGGGCTGAGCGGCTCAGTGCTTGTGATTTTTTTCACAGTTGAGGTGCAGATAGTTCTTGCAGTTGATAATTGGGGGACCCTCTCCTACACCCCCAGCCTTCACCCCATTAACCCCCAGTTCTCAGCCTGTGCAAGTGCCCTGGTGCTGTCTGTAATATATATATATATATATATATATATATATACACACAGACCCACCCACCCCGTTAACCCCTCAGTTCCCAGATCCTGTCTATAATATATATTTACACATTCACCCCTCTTACTGATAATCATTTGCCCGGCCGCCAGCCTCACCCTCCATACCCCTCTCTCAAGCCCCATTCCCTCTTTGCACCCGTCATGTTGTATCTAAGTCCCCCTCCTTGGCTCCTGCACCCTTTCAGTGGAACCCCTTCTCTGAATTTGTATCGCAACTTTGTTACCCCCCCCCAATACATTCAGCACCTGCCCTGGCAGACTGGGGGTTACCTCTCTTTTTGAGCAGCATCCCCTCTCCAGTACCCTCCATCTCATAGACTGTATTGTCCCCCCATAACACTGTCCCCCTCTGTCCCTGTATAAGAACAATCTCCTCTTTGTGGGGGTCCTGCTTCCTTGCCCTCCATCCCTCCCTAGGCATAGTCACATATTTTTTGCCATTTGCCCCAATACCCTTCCTCATCCAACCCCACTCAGAAAACATGAAATGTGTATCTTTATTCAGAATTCTGTGTTCATTTTCTGTATCATCATACATGTTGCTGTGTATCGCGTGATATACGATGGGAAGCGTGTAGATACAGATACGTGCGTGTAATCATATTGGGGAAATCACCTGTAATAATTTTGTTTTTATTATTGTAATTGTTCTAATAATTTTTTTATTATTAAATCCTGAATTATTTAAGGAGGAAGGGGTCGCTGCGCGAAGACGAGCTGATTTAGGGTCCGACGCTCAATACTGGTTTTTAAGAATCCCCTTTGCACGGGGTGAGATCGTTTTCTGTGCGTGATAAGGGTATAGATGTTTACGGAGAGGATTTCTGTCTAATTCTGGCTCTTTTAACCAGTATCACGAAAAAATACACGAGGATCGGTTTCATTTATCCTGATTTTTGGGTGTCTGTATAGCTGTTCTGTAACACTGCTCGTGCTACGGCTTATCCGGCATTTTCATTAGAGACGGGACATTCTGCGCTGATGGATGAGGGAGCTGAGCCAAGGCACTGCGAGGCAAAAACTATTCTGCCTAACGTACTGCCGGCGCTCAGAAGGGTTAAATCCCGTCTCCGTTGAAGCCCCTTTGCACATCTGGCACATGCAGAAGTGATGAGCTCGTTCTCATTTTAAAGGGACATGCATTAAAGAGACTTTGGGTTTAGCCGGTTACAATGTATCTCTCTTTATTAACCGTTCTTTGTATGCCGCACGTGTGCATTCGCAGCCATTCCCGATGAAAATGATGTGCGAGCTCGGGAAACATCGCAGCGATAAACTTGCCTTGGTTTTGAGGTTACATAACGTATGCGTCTGGAAATCTGACTGGGAATGAAACGATCGTAGCGTTCCAGCACTTTTTGGGGACGTTTCACTGTTTAAAATGCTGGCTGTGGCTGCTGAGTGACCCCCGTCGTTCTGGGTTTCACCTGCCGTGCCATTCAATTACTGCCTATCCCCGGCACGGTTCCTATTAAACTGTTTGGGGGCCGGATAGCTCCAATTGATCGTCCATGTCCGGCATTGGGAGGGTAGATGTTGTAAGCGTTTAGTGAATTCCTGTGGAAATAAATATCATCTGTCCTAGAAAATCAAAAATGTACATTTGGTTCATACTGACGGGATATAAAGTCATCTAATTTATCATGGGAAATCTGTTTCGGAAGCCATGCGTGTACCGCGGGCACAGAGACGGTGGCGTGTTGTGACGATCGCTTTTGGCGTCGCCTGTATCCTTTCTGGGTTGTGCCGTTGTCCACGCTCGTTGTCTTTTGCGTGTGTACTGATGTTGTGACGTGTTTGTGACGTCGTGTGCCTGTCCGGATTGTTTTAATTTAAAATGCACACGATGATGAGCCTTAAATGTAACAAATATAAGCCATGCGCGTGTGTTGTCGTCCATAACTCCTGAGGATCTTTTTATTATCTCGGAAAACTTGGATTGGGGTCATGTATACAAACTAGCATTATGAAGCCGGCTCGTGGACCCCCTGTAATTGACTAAAAGTGTTCCCAGGGTCCCGTGCCCAATAGTTGGGATTTACAGGTTCATCTGAGAAGAGATTTAGGATTTTTGAGGGATAAATTCCCAACGCAATGCCGGAACCTTCTAATCTGAGAGTCACCGAGGCTCTGCCCTCTGTCTGCTCCGCTTCCGCTTCCCAGGTGGCATTGCAGGCCCAGTTTATCTTTATGGTCATTTTCTGACTGTAATGAGTGTACAGAATAGGGATTATCATCAATTTTGGATACTTAATCTCTTGTTTTAAGGTGAGGGATGTCGTTATCCAATCTCTTGAACGCATCTTCGCCCAGATTCATTTTAAGATAAAAGTACTAATTCTCAACCACTTGGAGCCAAGATAGAAGACATAAAAAGTATAATTGTATGTCTTCATTAGTCTGGGTACAGCTGCGATTATACATTATTTCTATCATACAAACGTGCGTTTGTTGACCTACTTAAACATGTGACCCACCCAGAGATGGACAACCTCTGGCATGTGGACCGCAGTCTTCTGCTCTTCATGCTGCGAGGTGGCTGAGCATTGTGGGGTTGAGCGTCCGCAGCAGAAGGAAATGCCGCGTGTTAATCTACCCTCGAACGCTGCTGAACATTATCATTATTTAGGTCAATCATGTCCGGCTTTTAAGTCAAACTCCTGGGAGCCAGATGCTGTTAACTCGATGACGTAGGAGACACGGAGCGATCCACAAATAGGAACTGACTGTGTGATGTGGCCCCGTAATATACTTTCCATGACCGGACCTGATGCTTGAAGCCACATCCTCCTTATTTAATGTCGTGTTGGTTACCCACTTATGAATTTGGTGCAGAACTGAGGATTTTTTAAATAAAATACGTCTGTAATATGCCATATACTATTTTTTGGGCTCAGAATTTGCCTAATGTTCTCATGACCTTCTCATATTATGGAATTATCCTTTGTATCACGTTTTGTGTCTGAGCTTGTGGCATGTGTGCTACCCAGTAAAAGAAAAACACCCAAATACCTCACATTTGGTAGAAATAATTAAAATAGTTGTCTGTAGCCATCTGATTAAAACTGTAGGTTTATAAACACTTTTTATTCTTAGTGTCCCGATATTCCAATTTACACTCACAGGTTAGATTATGGAATCTTATTGTCCAACCGATAGATCTTTGGGGTCGTGACTCCTCCTTCGGTGCGATAATTAGAGGTTTCTTTTGGCGTTGGGTGGCTTGTAGCTCATGTGCATGGGGTGGACAGTGAGCAGGAGAATTGTCCAGCCATTGGGAAGGACATGGACATGGTCCCTATGAGCTGACTTGAGGGGTTCTACCATCCAATTCTGGGTTTCAAACACTAGAGTTTGGTCGGGGAGAAGAGCCGTTCGATTCATGTAAACGCTTGAGTCTCATATTGCCTGGAAATGTTGCAGTTTCTGTGGGAATGTTGGATATCATCAAAAATTCCCAGACCCAAACCAAAAAAAATAGATCAATCCAAAAACCTTGAGATCGAGGCACTACGCAAACCCCTTTGCCTTCCGGGCAGAGGTGCGCGTTTGGCTATGATATACCCCAACGCAGAGGAACACTGAGATGCAATCTAGGATATGCGGCGATAACTTGTAACAAGCCAAAGTCTCCCCGTTTACTGGGCTCTCGCTGGAAAGGCTGCTATTTAACTGGGAACCTGTCCGTGGTGTTACTAATAGCTCCATCTGCGACTCAATTATACTGGCGATCAGAATCATTTATTCCTCTCTGAATAAAACGTGTGGCAACCGATAAGATGATTATGATAGCGGAGCACGTGTAAGTAAATCAGGGTTAAGATACAAAATACAAAGTCTGCCTCTTGGGACATTTTATTGTTTTAGTCTTAAAGTAATAAGGCGATGATAACAGAATCCAGATTAATCTTCCAGGACAGCAGAAGAATGAATTTCCATAGAAACAACAGCTTTTTAACCCGAGATTTGGGCTTTTGCAGCATGGAGAGAAGTTTTGGTAGTGAACACCTGGTAATTGGACTCATTTTATTTGTAGGAGATGCCTCTTTAATGAGATAAACCTCCTGGCCGTGCTCGGTCTGAAGTCTGGTGCGCGCTATTACCCAAAGTTAATACTTATTGGCAGTTACCGCTGAAGTATTTGGAAATTCATTTTGCCTTTCAGTAGGGATAGGTATTGTCTGATTGACTGGAAGGCGCCATCAAAAGATCTGTGAATTCATTTATAATTATGGTCTACAAGACACACAAATCATGCCTGTTTTGAGTAGAATTGCCAACTTTCCCAAAACCCGACTAAAAACAAACAAAGTTATAGTTGAATTATGTGGTTTTTTTGGCAGATAATCCAGGTGAAGATTGGGTTACCAACCCAGGTGATGTCCCACCACCACAACCTCAATGTGTAGCTGTTAGAAATAACTTGTCCTTTGGGTGGGGTCTTGGAGTCTTGGAGATGGACCACTTATTTAGTGAGTGCTGATTTTTGACTCTTTGGATCTAATTTATTCTGGTCCGTGGTTTAGCTTCTTAGAAGTGATATTATTTGTCAAAATTCTCTTTTATCACCAGAAGTTATGTAAATAAGCTTCGCTTTGATGGAGAAATTGTAATAATGATGAAGTTTCTCTGTTGGTGGGAAAGCTGGGGGAAAAATAAATTGAAGCAAATAAAAAAATGGCTCGTACAGCACCGAGGATCTGGTAATGGGTTTGATCTAGAGTTTTGGAGAGCAAACGCGGCCAACTCTGCTGCCAAGCTTGGAGCTGGTGTCCACATGCCACCCGTACATAAACCTTGATTAATATCTGCAAACTAAATTAACATTTGATCTGTACATTTACTAACGTACTGGCTAGCCTGGCACATAGGTAAAAGGATAGACGCAGCGCCGTGTTGAAGTTCGATCCTTCTGTACGATGATTTTTGATCTTCGTAGAATATACGTTTACTCGATTTACTTAAATTGGCTGTTCTTGTGTAATAATATTGTCAGACAAGTTTCATTGTTTTGTATTTGTTGAATGCTTTTTAATTTTTTTTTTTTTTGCTCACAGTTTATACTTTGGGAATGGTTTCTAGATCAGAAACATCTTCCTTCTAGATAAACTGTAATTACTAATCAAACGGCAAACTAAATAAAGCAGAAATTTACAAGACCGTCTTTTCTACGGAAGATGCGCGGAAGTGGTTGCTACGGCTTATCTCGGGGACTTTAAAAGGAAAGCAAATAAAAAGCTTGATTACTAATTAAACAAGAGAATTTATGAAACATTGTTTGTTTTTTTATATATAATGCCGAATACGCTAACCAATTTTTACTGCTTTTTCTGAACTTTGATTTTGATAGACACGTTCTAATTAATAATTACTTTCGGTGATAATTAAAACATCCTTTGTTTTTTTTTTTATGCCTTTCTATTCATGCGTAAATGTTTAGTTGGTCAGGAGCAGTTAGAGAATGCATTTGCCCCAAAATGCTAGCCCATCACGGCAACGTGCTTCCGAGATCAATAACTCTATGGAGTGGCTTGCATTTTGGACACTAGAGCATCACCCTAATACCGGACATGTTCTATCTTTCTACAACAGTGCAGATGACCTGGCAGAAGTTTTCATGTTTTTTCCCCCCTTAAACTCTCTAATATTTCACACAGGCGGCTCTTGTCCTCTGGACACCACCTCTTTTTTGTTTCTCTTTGTAAATAAGCGCCTCGTAATTAAAACGCCCGGCCTGTCCAAGAACGAACTTCATGTTTCAGGCTCTTATCTGAGTTGATGGACGTTACAATCGAGGAAGGACGACCACAAAGGGCACGTCTTCCAGGCCACCAGTCCTTTTGTTCTGATGGCATCCGCTCGTTTCTTCGTAGAAGCAGATGGCTTGGCTGGTTAGAAACGTTAAGCTAAGTACCGCTGCAAGGCGTCTCCGTGTAGCTGTTAGAGAAAAACAAATTGGATCTAGACCCAAGGGACCAACAGTAAGTAAAACAGAGCAAGGCCTCTCCAACCTGGTAAAGGACAGAGGAGATTACTCTCCGAGCCCTGGTGACATTGGCAGAACCTCTCCATTACTCTGTGTGGCCCCCAGGGCCCAGGAGCTAAATGGTTCGTTCACATCCTTGAGTTAACACATTCTGTGTCTCTGGGATGAGTGAGGCGTGTAATGTAACGTCGTCTGACTTGCAGATGGTTTCAATAATTTTTTGTGACAACAATAAAATGTGAATTTTTTAATACTATCAATATTGCCCCTAGTACTAGTAATATTGCCCAGCCAGCAGGTGACGGGGCAGCTTTTGTTGTGTTGCTGAGGGCCGTTCATTGTGTGCGTCACATATTAAATCATTGCAGGCCTTGGTACCCCACAACGATCGGCTCCCACCTTGTCTGTCATCCCGGTTCTGTGGCTCGGGTTAGTAGGTTGAAAGTTAGCGACCTGGATCACGCGGCCCACTCCGGTATATCGCGCAAGTAACTAGGAGACTCGTCGCTTGTGATGAGGTTACATTAAACAGCAGCTTTCTGTTTTATTAACAGTATTTTAATGAAAAGCTTTAGAAAATGGGAAACCGTTTTATTAGATAAATTCAAGTTGCCCTCTAATGAGATGAATTAACCTTGGATTCTCTCTGCGCTGGACCGGCTGCAGCTCATTAGTTTACAAAACGACAGGTTTTTAGGGTGATTCCAGACTGTCTGGTCCCTGGATGATTGTCACAAAGCGCCCCGTCGTTTTTTCTTTGTTATTATGATTCTTTTTGTAGTTTTGGATATTTAGACCCATCGCATGGTCTGCAGCTGGGTGTTAATAAAAAACGCTTCAAATCTATATTTATACCTTTTTACTATTTGGTATTTTGTTCTCATTATTTAATGCTTTTTTTTCTTGGTTATTTGTGTGTTGACCTCATGCCCGGTTGTTTTTGGAAGTTTGTTGCCCGTTTGACTTAATTTTGGCGCCGTGGTCTCTAGACTTGTCCATTTCTCTCTGTAACCTTGTTTGAGAAGATGCAGCTCCCGGCGGTTTTATGCGTGAACAGCTTTAGGAAGTTGTGGCTCATTGATTTGGAACTTCACGTGAACTTTTCTCCTACAGAAAGCACCCAGCCCCAGAGGGGTTTGACCCAACGTGCTTCAGGTTCCACCGTTTCCGAAGAACAGACTTCATTAAATATCTAAGGGTATTTGGAATAGATCGGTATAACCGTTCAGTAACTCTATCTATGGTGGTTAGTTGTTGGACGGGTGGGACGCGGCTGGCGTTCGATATTCCTTCCCGCTTTTCCTGTGGGATTTCCCTGGCGGTTACGGTTTCGATATCAGAGATGCGTTAGTTCGTCTGCACATCTCTTATGAACTAGGTCATTCTTAATAGAGTTCATTCTGGGCCAGCTATTCGTACCTGGTTAAAAAAAAAAGCTGAATCGATAGATTTTTAGTCGGCGCACCGTTTCAGCATGAGGTAGCCGCTGGGATTAAAGATAGGTCTTGGTTCAAATCACACGATTGGAGGAAAAGTCACCAAACCTCTCCTCAATGTTCTGGCCCAGCGGAGGAGGCCGAGAATCCCTCATACGGGGGAGATGTCGGACAATTTCAAGTTACAGCCAGTCTCCTGGTTCGCCCATCTTTCATTAACCCTTCCAGTATGGAAAACGCTTTTTGGGTTTTATTCTCCATTAATAAAAGCAGACATCAGCTCTCTGGGGGCAGCAATCTTCCCATCAATCACTCAATGGGGTGGCTTGCTGTAGCTACCAGGTGTACCAGGTTTTTTTTTTATTTTAAGAAATTCTTGTGCCCTTCTTCCCTACCTTGTGCGCCTCTTTTCCAGACCCTGAAAATGTTTCATGGGTATAAGGGTGTTACAGGGTCCTATACTCTTAAAAGTCCCAATAATGCAGGTGTGTTATTGCTACCGATTAATTCCAGGTTTATTACAGCCTAGTACTTCTAGGGCCACAGCTGGCAGCTAATTCAAATTATGGCTTTCCAGCTAACCTCAAACTCATTAATGAGTTTCACTTTCACTGATTCTGCCCCCCAAAAACATTAAATTAACATGGAGGGAGGGTTAAAAACAGAAAACCTACAATTAATTGAAAAACCATTCCTTGCAGAGCCTGTTATTTGCGTATAGCGGCAGGCGTTTCTTATCAGCATCCACAAGAACAAACTGCGTCTCCGAGCACAGGACCCAGGAGGCTATTAATTGACCAATCACAAAGAGCAAATTGACTTCTGTTTGCCTCCTTGGGGCTGTTTCCTTAATTTTTTTTTTCTGCGACCACAATGAGGTTGAATAACACAGGGAAAGTCATTAACATAATTTGTACAAATGAATTTACATGGAAGGATGTGTTGTAATAGAAAAGACCTTGCTCGTTAATGCCGTTTACTCATTAATGTGGAAATTGTGTTTGTTTTTTTGTGTATTTTTTTCCCCCTGCTGCTGAAATGCTAAAAGGCTCCCAGAGAGAGAGAATTAACCATGAATAAAATGCGCGGGGCGTCCGGCGGTAGCATCGGTACCGTCTCGGTCCGTGGGCCGGCCGAGGACACATTTCATGACCATGTACGGTGTTTCTGAGTGGCCCACGCTGCCTACATTATTAGCAGGTATTTAACCTCAGCTAGAAATGAACGCCAAGCCAATTTATTTACCAAGGATTTGTTTATTTTGCATTCTCTTCAAACTACTTGTTTTTGTGTTTCTATTTTTAGAGTAAAATTACTCATTGTGTAACAACACGGGCCTGGTCTGCAGAACGCCCATAAAATTACTGCGTTCAGTCGCAGAGCGTTTGCAAAGATCTGCTAGGTGTTAAGAACTAGAAAGGGCTGTGCTTATACACACAATTTATATATATATATATATATATATTGCGACAACCCCTGTAGCACGAGGGCCATAAACGCCACAGTTAGGGGTCTTAAGCACAGTCCTCTGGGGCAATCAGAGTCAGGAACACCAGTTTGTAGCAAAACAGTGCTTTATTTTTAATCGCTCAAACCCCAAAACCAAATCATAAAAAGAAAACCTAGCTCCCAATTGGAGCCGTCTCTAACTAAACTATGCTGGTCCAGACTGACCAGCCTAATCACCCACTAACGTGCCCTCCCAACCAGACCCAGCTACGCCAGGCTCTGGAAAACCTCCCCCAGACAGCACACAAAATATCCAGGCAGGTATTGCCTCACTTGGCTCAGGGATGGTCCTCTTGTTCAGGGCCTCTCCTTGCCCTGGGAGCTCAGGGAAACTCCCTCTTCCCCCAACAGTCTCTCTGAATATCAGGCTCCAGGGGTTTTTAATGCCCAGCACCTGTGCCTGACGCCGGCCCCATAGGAATCCCGGACCGGATCCTGCGGACTTCTTGCCTCCTGGGAAACCCGGCATGGAATTTCCACAAAATGGGGAAACGGAGCATCGGCCCACCCTGCTCTCAATTGCTCCACCCCAGGGACCCATATGTAAAATCTGCATAGCAGCTGTACTCAGATGCCATGCTAATCATCTCCCTGGGGTTCACAGTCTCACACAATATATATATATATATATATATATATATATAATGTGTATATATATAATATATAAAAATGCGTAACCCCAACATTTCTGCTGTCCAAATCGGGAGACCTATGTTGGGGTAACGAGTTCGAGAGAGGTGGTGCCACTCTCCTCTACCCTACCTCCTTGTTTCGCTCGGCTTCAGGGCCTTGTGAGGAGGCCACATGGGAGCTGCAATGGAGGTCTGTGCTGATTTTACACCTTCCTGGGCCAGTTAGGGGAGCCAGCTGGCCAGCTGCCCGGGACACTGCCTGAAAACTGGGACTGTTGGGAGGTATGTATATGTGGTTTTTCTTTAGACCTAACCAACTAGGATTTGGATTCCATAGCACTAGCTGGAGTTCTGAAAAGACTTCTCATTTTTCAGTTAAGATTTTGTTGGGTTTTATATCAAGTGCTTGTTGAGAAGCCTGGGAGGAGAGTGACAGAGGATAATAGGTGGAGCTACACAATTGTCACACCCACGAGGACCTATGGTCTGCATAATAATCCAACTATCTCTCTACTTTTATACGGAAAGTTTTAAGCTAACGTAATAACATTGCAGGGATTTCTCTTTAGCTTGATAAATTTGCCTTTTAAGTATCTCTACTATAGTAATGGTAAAAGTCAAGAGATGGCACTTTCCATGATGCTCATCCATCAATAAACTGATTAGATACTGAGTGGTTTAGCTATTGGCTTCTCTTGGTATATAAAGTGCTAACTCTCTGACCCTTCCTTCTTTTTAGTACATTGACGAAATTCCACATGGCTGAGGGGTAAAATGCTTTGTGGCAGCCATACTTACACCTGCAACTGACCAGTAAGCATAAACGTGGTACAAGCAGGCGGTCCCTTCGGTGCCGCGCCGTTACAGACGTTGCACCATTTGAGTCTTTGGTTAGGAAGACAATATTAATGCTTTTTATTGCTTGTCTCTCGCATCACTTTCCTGTTCCTCAACCGTTGGTGACATCGTAAGGGTTAACCAGACATTTTGTTTCCGCTATGGTTGACCGAGCTGCCAAGGCAGCACTCTGCGTGGTGCCAACTGCTACCAGTCCATCTCTCGGGAGCCCTGAATTAAAGGAATATTTTCCGTTCCTATGCTTCGTTATGCTTCATCAAAAGTTTAGTGCAGAATCGTCTCCTCTCCATACATCAGCGACCAGGGCTGAACGTAGAACCCCCCCCCCACACACACACATATACACACCGGTTCATGGGGCTCTCAATCCACATCTTCTACCCCATCCACATCAGAGCCTCCCAACTGGCCCCTCTGAAGCTGAGCCGGCCCTGAACGGCAGGAGCAACGTGTAGATTTCCATTCATCTGTAAAGTGATTACTAAATCACTGGTGGCAAAATTTAACAGATACAGATGAGCTCTTCCCAGGAGGAAGCGAGACACGTACAGCATAGATTGATCCGCAATGCAACACTCGGAGCCCTGCGCTCCTTTTCAGACACACTTATTGCCACTTAAAAGACTTTGCTGGTCCCTTCCCGCGCACGAACCCCAAATTGATCTGTGACGAGGACCTCTCGTGGTACGTCACACTTCAAATACCTGGCTTTGTGGCCGGCTACAGGCCTCCTTTGTCATACACAGTATATGATCCAGGGGTCTGGTATGACCGCTGTGCTTCATTGTACTGACACGTGGGAAGGGATACTGTGACGTCTCTTACCGGTTTACCGGAGCGCAGCCAGCGGAACCCTCTGGACACTTCTACGGATATACAGTAAGACATGCCGCGGCGTTCAGCCCAGTCGTTTTAGGAGCCAGTCGGATTGAAAAGAAATAACCATAAGACCAAAAATCTTTTAGGTTTTTTTTTTATAATCTTATTTTTTTTTCCTAAAATAGGATGGATTTTTCTTTAAAAAATGTAAAGCAAATGATAAAACTTTCGTCGTCTTGGTACGACATATAGAATGCCCGGTTTACAGAAGTATAAAGAAGATTTTCATCTGTTGCTGTTACAGTTGTGCGTATATGTATAATCACGCTGTACCTGACCTCGTCTAATCGTTCTAAATGGATGTTGCTGTTTATTGGAGAATTTGTGGTCTTATATGATGGTCCCCCTTGAACGCAGCGTGCGGTGAAGCCTCTGAATGGGAAGAATAACCCGTCTCCGGTGGGTCAGCTGTTAGATGGTGGCACGGTTGGCCACGGGATCCCCAGGGAGCTTCTTGTGGCTGTCCGCCAGCGAGAATATTGATAGCCGGTCACATCCGTTCACCCGATGGCAGCTCAGAGACTGGATGGCATTAATTAGCAGTAAGTCGTGAGCCGGGAGAGATGGATGGGTCTCGGCTCCGGGTAGGTGAGCTGCGCTGGATCAACATTACGGATGGCAGGAAAGGCAACGTTCTGCTTTTTATTAGCTCAGAAACGTCGGCTCTCTGGGCCACTGCAAGTGGGATAATCACTGAGTGATGTAGCTGCGAGACACTCCGGAGGTTGATATGGGTTAATATTCTCAGTCTAGAGAGAATCACTTGCCTGCGAGAGATCACAGCCAAGCGCGTCACGCCGGAGACGCCAACTTAAACCATTTGCCTGGTTATGTGGCTGCCCGCCAACGGGGCTCTGATAGGAACAGTAAAGATATTTTATTTCTTAGGGGGTCCAGGTGGCCATATTTTAAACAGAAGGATAAAGGATAATCGGTAGGAACATTCTATTTGTATCCATGGCAACTTCACATATAGAGCTTTCCCCCAGAATTTACCTTTAAACAAATTATCCTGCGCAGTGGGTGTGGCCTCATTGCTGCAAGGTTAAAATACCACTATATATAAATATATGTATGCGTGCTATGTGCCTGTATATACACCCTTGAATATTTTTTGTACATTGTATGTACATCCATGGAAAAATTTTCTATTCACGTTTGTTTTACATTTTGCAGAATTAGATGCACACTCTCGCCTCATGCAAAGCCTGCTCGTTTTCTGCTTTTCCTGGGAAACGCAAAAGAAAAATCAGATTAAACTGGTGGAATTGCTTATTACTGCACAAACCCAGTGCCAGATCCTGATTCTCCACAGTCTGCACTGAATATTAACTCCAAACGCACCGTGCAGACCCAGGGCTGTGTTATAATAATTGATTGGTTTAAAGCTGCCTCGCAACCTTATCTACACAAAAAAATGGGATTTAAAAACCTTAAATGCTGAATAGAAATAACCTCCCTGTCCCTCTGGCAGACTCTGCAGAGGTGCTGCTTTCTGTGTATTGGAATAAAGATATTGATATTAAATAGCCCGGAAAAGTGAAATACATTATTTTTTATCGTATATTAGGGGCCAGCACCCTGACTATTGCCCAAGAGGTGCAGTCTTCTGCTCGATGCAACGGAGGTGCCTGGGACCGCCTTTCCACAAGGCCGTACTTAACTATGATGCCCCCTAAAGTGCAAAGAAAGGGGATTTTCTTTTATGCCCATCAATATGGTTGAGTTAAAATCTTCAGAATTTTTACTCAAAAATTGAGTAAAGTACAGTATGATTGGAAAAATATTTTGTAAGCCCTTACCTTTTCTGACAGATGTTACCGTTTAGTAGATAAAACCTCTAATGTGCTTCTGCTTCCTCCATCATGAAATCTCAGTTGCTGTCATCTGTGCCAAATCTTTTTCTTCTTCTGATAAAAAGATGGTACAGAGATACCATAAAGTGGAATGATATCTGCCATTGACTGCAGAACAAGCAAATCCCCAGATCCCTACAGTGCTGGAAGTAGAAGCACAGAAAGGGATTTGTCTGAGAATAACACTTGGAAAATGTAAATGAAGGAAACACAGACATTCTATTAAGAAGAAAGAAGTGTATTAATAATTGCCCCTGAAGAAGCATGTTGCAAGTGTTACTGTTTAAAGGGGTATCTGGTTGCAGCCGTGGAGGGAATTTAAACATGCGTGAGGCCAAGGACCAAGTACGTTGTGAGCTCTTACAGGAGCTGGAGAAGGCCCGTCGGATTACCAGCCGTCAGATCGTATGTCGGCCAGAAGGCGGAACGATTCCCTGTGAAAGTGAGTCGTGTAGTCGGCCTCTCTTGGCGTTTGTTGGCCCTGACGCGTCTCTGCGGCTGTGGATATGCACGTTGCTGCTGTAAGGACATCGCTTACGAGGCTCCATCAGATTTATTTTTGCTTTCCGCTGATGAACCATTGTGATTGTATTGTGACGGAATCCGATGATGTACTGCGGAGCAATTACCGCGCTCCGCTTGCCTGACCACACGTTCACCTTCAGTTCTGTCTGCTATTTAGAAGAAGTAAAAAAAACACCAAAACTGCCATTCTTAGAGACGTTATCTAACATGGAAGTTTACTCCGATCCAGAAAACTATTTCTGAATCAAATGCACGTTGTCTCGATATAAACGCTTGTGCAATTGCGCTGAGTGTGTGGATCAGCTCAACAATCCTCCAGTTCTTTGGCCATATTAGCTTCTTTTTTTCTTATATATAGAAACTGAATAACTGAATAAATAACATTTCTTCTTCATCCGCTTTAATGGTATCTGCGGCATGAAAAGATTTCGCTGGCAAGTGGCTCTTGGTTCTATAATAATTCTATGGAAGCAACATATACACATATTGGGACGCTACACCTTCCTAGCTCCCCGGCGCTCCCCGTTAAGCGAGTTGACGTGCTGGAGATCGACGGGCGAGACCTGGGCTTTGGCGTTACTTGTCACTTTTATGTGGTTCACTTCCATTAGATGATCATACAATTTTTAGATACGTGTATAATTCGCTCCCAGTAAATGCAGCGTGAAATAAAGAGCCTGGCACACAATGTCTTCATTATAAAGAACGGGTGGATTTCTCTACAAATGCAAAAGAATCTTTTTTATTTTTCTGTGCTCCGCAAAACAAAGAACTGTGAAAATTGACCTCTGACAATTTTTTTTTATTATTTAATTCTACCGTTCGTATGAAACCCATAATATCTTACACATTTACAGCTGTTCGCTTAATTGGAAAAATATGAACTTCCCTTCCCATTGAAATGAGTCAATTCATCATTATACAAAGTCACTGGCGCTTAAAAAAGACGGATGTACATGACTCAATTAGATCTCCCTTAAATTCAGGCTTTTTTTTGTAATTCTCACATAATAGTGTAAGAGAAATTTAATTTCCGCGCTCACCTTGCTGTATTTCACGATGGGAGACGAGCGGTTACACCGGGGACGGCGACCGTGCTCGTAAACCGTCCACCGTGGGCGACCCAGATGCCTGTCGGGGGTGCCGAGACTCTTTGATCCGACTGATCATGGTAGGCTGGGTAAAGTCAGATAAATCGTATTAAAAGTTAAAGAAGCTGCAGTTTTTGGGGTGAATTAAATAAGAGGCTCTTACGGGCAGAATTATGGGCAGGTTTTCGTAATTTGGGGATAAAGCAAAAACACCTCTTCTGACCGAGTTTTAAATATTCCGATGTTAATATCTGTTTGCTGAAGAACGCGAGGACAGGAGCAGGGCGCGTTTTAAATGTTCTTGCACACGGGTGTCTGTTTAAATAACTTAACTTTGGCGTAAGCATTCTTGTCCAAAATCCTTGTCTTGAGTTTGGAGACACCTGTAACCCGAGTGACATTCGCCACCAGAGTATTAACTTGGAAGAGTCTTTAGAAAATGTTACTCCTTTCATCGCTTTTACTTTTGTTTTTACATTGTTACATTTGTTGTTTTGGTATATTTTGGTGGTGGAATGTCCAGAACATGAAGGCCAGAGACTGTCTGTTAAAATCCAAGAGAGCTGGCAGATATGTCTTCTGCCCTGGCTCTTTTTATCGCTGCCGTTTATTAGGTTGTGAGAAAGTCATTGTAGGATTTGGCCTGCGGTGTGCGCGTCTTCTGCCGTGAATGTGTAAATGCGTACCTGCTTTATGTTAATTAAGGTTGATTAGGAAAAAAAGAGGGTGTGCGATCTTTTTTTAGCATCTGATAATATTCAAATATGACTTTCAGCAGAAATTACATGATGACATTAATTAAAAAAAAAAAAATCTGGTGTGAAATTATCACCCTGGAATAAATTGCGCACGTGAATAAAAGAGGAGCCCGGGAGTTTGTCTTTCAGATGTTCCAGGAGACAAAACTATTCTATTTTTATTTAAAAAAAAATCAACAATATATGAACTGATAAATATGTTTATGTGCCAATCTGGGGGCTCAGTTATATTTTCTCTAATTAGCAATTAAGCCTCCTGTATGGGATCTGTGATCGCTCCTTCTACCGGGGCTTATACCGTTACTCCGCTAAAAGCTACTGCTGTTTGGATTTATCTTGGGCAATTCACGGGGTATTTTTTTCTTGCCAGATTCAGAAGTTTCTTTGAAGAAAAGTATGTATTGAAAGATATTCTAGAGCTTATAGGATAGTTGTGTGTGGAATTTGGGTCAAATACTTGCCTTTTCAGCTTATAGTAAATCTTCAGCCCTGTTCCTGAGTTCTTTATCGGGATTTACAAAAACAGATTTTCCTTCCAAACCCCCTCATCCTTACCTGTAGAGAAATGTGCTAGAATTAGGGGGGTTTTGGCCAACTCCAGTAGGGTCTGAATTCACTTGGATCCGCAGCGGTGTCCGTGGAAAGCCGTGGTTATTGGTAATGAGCGTCGGGGAAGGTCTAGAAAAATCCAGAGAATGCAGATAATCTACTTGTTCAACAATGAATTCACCTGCATCAGCTCGTCGAGACCTTTTATGGCTCTATCACGCCGCATTCATCACTCTTCATTATATGCTGAAAACATCTCTTGCAGGCGCAGGAAAGGCATTAATTTCTAATTACCTGCCTGGCGCTTAAATATTTTAACGAAAGCAGGAGAGTACTGCAGGCACGACCCGAGGATATGAGAGAGAACCCTGAGAAGCATGTTACGTATTCCTTAACATCGTGCCCCCTTCCCGATGATCCAGCGCAATGTTTATCTGGGAGACCTGGCTCCCCCACCTCCGTAGGAAGTATCTGACCCTGCTAGCACTCGAAAGGTTAAGAGTCCGTGGCAAAAGGCAGGCGGCTGCGAGCCACCCATCCATCTCCTCCAACCATCTTCTTGACTCGAGCGGTAATCAGGAGCTGAAAAAATCATCTAAAACACTTGAGGTCAATGCAAAGCGAGGAGCTGTGATATCGCAATTGATATTTTTAAATTACTTCTCAGCAAAGATAATGAAAATAGCTAAAACTGAACAAAAAACGTAACACATCCACTGTGTTTATCTCGGCCTTAGACTTTATACGTCGGCGCGTATAGCGTGAAACATTCCGCCTTCTCTCTAATTGCATTTTGTATTTTGATCTGCCGTTTTGATAAAACTACCGTATTTTTCGCTCTATAAGACGCACCTGCTGATAAGACGCACCTAGATTTTAGAGGAGAAAAAAAAAGGAAAAAATATTTTGAGCTAAAAAATGGGCTAAAATATTTATTACAATAACTGAATAAGCTATGAACACAGTAAGACACACACAGTAAGACACACACAGACACAGTAAGACACACACAGACACAGTGAGACACACACACACACACAGTAAGACACACACACACACAGTAAGACACACACACACACAGTAAGACACACACACACAAACACAGTAAGACACACACAGTAAGACCTCCCTCCCTAACCCCCCTTCTCAGTATCTCCCCTCTAACTCCCTAACCCCCCCTTCTCAGGATCTCCCCTCTAACTCCCTAACCCCCCCTTCTCAGGATCTTCCCCCCCCCGCCCCGGTCACTTACCTTAAACTCCTGTGTTGGAAGCGTGAGGCGTTTGTCTCGGGTGCCGGCGCTTCACTGCTGAGCGCCGGCGTCTGACGTCATATGCCGGCGCCCAGCGTAAAGCGCCGGCACCCGAGACAAACGCTTCCAACACAGGAGTTGAAGCGCTGAGGCAGGCGGCGGTGGCGGCCGCCGCCAGCAAAGGATTCCTGTATATCTGTCAGGCAGGGGGGCCCGAGAGTTGCCGAGCGGTTGTCTTCAGCAACCGCTCGGCACCCCTTGGGCCCCCCTGACTGGCAGAAATCCAGGACTCCTCTGCTGGCGGCCGCCGCCGCCTGCCTCAGTTGCGACCCCGGATTTATCGGCGTATAACACGCAGGTAGGGTTTAAGCTCCGGATTTTAGTTAAAAAAGTGCGTGTTATACGCCGATAAATACGGTATATCGTTGCCCCCCCTCCCTGCCTCCCTGCCTGCCTGCCTGCCTGCCTGCATGCATCTTCGCTCCATAAGACGCGGCTGATTTTTCATCCTACTTTGGGAGGAAAAAAACTGCGTCTTATGGAGCGAAAAATACGGTATTTGTCATTTCGCCTGCCGCCGAGCCTGACCGCAGAGCAACGCAAAAATACCACTTAAATCTGCACACCTGGCTCGGGAAGGAAACAGATGTGTGATTATGGCTGCGTCGTGAACGGTAGAGCTGAAATATGGCTTCAAATTTAGAAACGCAGAACGATGCCGGATCGCCCCAATACAGCCCTTCTAGTCGCCTGTTCTTCCCGATGTAAAGAGTCAAAGCTTAATCAGCCCCCGGGTCTCGTCTTATGCCTATCCCATGCCTGCTTTAATGTGTTAACCTCTACCACGTTTACTGGGAGGCTTCCATCTTCCACCCTCTTCTAACTTCTAAATGTGTTGAAAAGGGGACACTGTTCGACCGTTCTCACCAATCGTGCAATTTTAGACATGGCTTCTTCTTTGCTCTTGGGGTTACTTCACTTACCAGCTGGTGGGCATGAGCTGGGTATGGACGTCACCATCTTAATAAAACGTTCAACAAGATGCCTTTCCAACGGGTCAGCTCTTGAACCTATGTAGACGTCGGGCACTTCCGTGGCGGTAAAGAAGACATTTTAGAAACAGAAGCCCAGGATCTGGGGCATTGCTTTCAATCTAGGTTTGATTGCCTATTGCTGGACCTCTGGGATGGTGCCCTGGGGAGGGCGGTATAGCCGTGCTCCCTGCACCCCTATAAATATTAACCCCTTAAAGCTTACCAGATGGGTCGAAAAGTTATCTGCAGTCAGAGTCTATGTTTTTTTGAGCTTCTGCTTGCGTTTAACAGTTTTCTGGGCCCAAAGGCTTACGTGACATTAAAAAATACCGTACTACAGCTGAAATGTCAAAATTGCACAGAAAACACATTTACAAAAGGAAAAAAAATCATGCAATGGTAAAATCAGAAAAAAAGACAAAATGAAAAGCAGAAGCGTATCTGTGTTTGTAACATGAGCTGTCATATTGTAACAAGGCGGCAGTGGAACAATCCTATCGGGTCTCATTCACGAGGCTCTGATAATAGACAGTTGTTCTGCATACTCATTTAAAAGTGCATTATCCTGTTACTATGAGGATAGGATGCCCATTAAATGCAGGGAATTAAATATACATGCGGTTTAACTCTTTGCTGTTGGTTAGTGAGCCAGTCTCTTCCACCGGGCATATGCCATGAGCTGCCCATCTTGAGGGCTGCCACAAGGAAGGAGGAGAATGGTGCATATTGTGTAAGGCAGACTAACGGACTAAGCACAGACTGGAACATTGCGCCAAGAAGCTAACAATCTAGTGTACAGGGAGGTCCCTCACTCAGCGGCTGCTCCAGACCCCAATAGTAATTAAAGCATTAGGAGGCATTACTGCCATGCACACATACTGGCAGGTGTATCACACTGAAGTCCTGCCAGTACCTGCAGGGTTAAGGATTGTGATGCACCCTCCTTGTCGGGCCGGCACATGGGGCTCTGCTCTGTAACCCGAGATACACGCCAAGCAGGGCTGACGCAGCGTTTACCAGACAAACCCATATCAGGTGCCACCCAGGGGCTGAGACAGTCCAGAGTTAGTGCATCGATAACATGGAAACGGACAGCCTTTATCACCCGGTACCCTCGGACATATATTCCGTGTGTGTGTATATACATATACATGGAGGCCTATGGTTCAAACTGGTGTTTGAATGCGGGGTCTCCATTATTTGGGGGGGTGTTCCCCTTTTTTTATTTACTTTTTATTGGAGGTACTAGGTTTTTGTACATCAGCCACTCTAAGTAGTTCTGCTGTACTTTTAGGTGGACTTGGAATTATTTGGAGAGGTTTTGGGTGAATGTGCAGTAAATAATCGGCAGGTTATATCTCACCAGTCCTTCACAATGTCCGAGTAGGTAACTCTCTGCGGTTTTATTCATTCATTTTGCTCTCTGATCCCTGTGAGAGTTAGCCATGACGAATGGGCCAAAGGTAACGCTAGTTTATATTACCTTTATTTATTTTCCTCCTTTAAGAGGACATATAAACCAAGGAAATTTAGAAAAAAGTCTGAAGCAAAAAATAGAACAAAGTTTAACTTAAAGCCACAGCTTTTCCCTTGTTCCTGTGATGATGTGCGTATAATGATTGCTCGAAGCGTTTCTGAGCTACCTATTTCTACATATTAGCCCATACGTTCTAAATAATGTCCATATTACCGCACTGATCTTTAGCAGATCTCGTGTTCTCACCGCGGCAAAGCCTTGTTACAGATGTATCCTTGCTCAGCTCTCCTATACATATTTTCTGATACTGTGACATTTTAAAAATAATCGTAAAAATCCTACTCGACTGCTTTGGATGAGATGTATTAACACAGAAACATAGAAAGTGGCGGCAGATAAGAACCATTCGATGGTCTCTATTACCTCGATGGTCTCTATTACCCTGATGGTCTCTATTCAATGTCGGTTGAGTTGGTTTCTTGAGGGCAGTCAAGCTGCATTGGTTCAAATGACTCAAACTGCAGAATCGGTTCTGAAAGGCAAGTTGACCCAGTTTCCATCTTGAGTGAAGTTGCGTTGGAACGCACAGCCTCTCGTTTATTCGCAGAAAGTGTAGTTTTTGCTAGTTGGCAACCGGGTTGAAAATCAGCTTGACTCCTCAGAATGAGGTGAATTGACCCAGAACTTTACAAGGTCTCATAAATCAAGTAGACAGAACTGTCATCTCATCAGCCAACTCTATAACTTCATGGTCTGAACAGTGCTCAACAGCAATTGGACTGTCACTCAACAGCGGCTCAATCTCAGCGGGGTCTCCACTTTCAGTGAATCGTCGAGTTGCCACTTGCTGTCCACCTGGAGGCCCATGACCTGAATGCGTGTTTATGAGATGTGTGTTTATGACAGAAAATAAAAAAGTAATAATAAGGAAATAATTTATTGACTGTACATAAACAAGCAAGACCAATGCCCAACGTTTCGACTCAGAGTGGGTCTTCGTCAAGGGACAATAACTCAACATGGACAATATACTAGATGTTACATTTAAATACCTCCTAAGGTGTGTGTGATCCATTCAGAAACATCTTTTTATTGGTTATTAATTAGTTATCTGTTTTCATTAGTAGTTTTTTTTTTTTTTAAATCATTTTAACGCATCTTCTGAATTTGTCTTTTTACACTAACATTTCTGTGCTATTGTAGCAAATGTTACCGGTTCCATGACCAGACTGGTTTTAATTGCTGCATAGATGCTAAAGAAAATAATTTGTAAGACACACAATTCCCTATTCTAGAAATGCTGTCCCTCTCGGCTGCAAAGAGATGAACTCGGCGGGCAGGAATTCCACCCCCGGCGGTGAAAATTCACTGACCTGTTACTTACGTTCTGTTTAATCCACAGATGAAACCCTAATAAAGGCAGGGTAGTAACTCACTTCCGTGAGAGCGTCTATGGTTTGGCTAAGACATTCAATTTGCTGAAGGACCCGGTGGAATATCTATCAAATCTTCCTCTGAATTTCTGAAAATTAATCTTGTTCGTCCTCGATTGGAAAATGGAAATTTTGATTTTGTGTGAAAACAAAATGAAAGCATGAAAATTAAGTTGAATGCTTAAAAGCTTCCCAATTTTTTTTAAAGAAAGAGTAGCTAGTTCTTCTGGGAAAAGGCCAATATATCAAAGATGTCTCACGCTATAGGCAGCTCTTCTTTGGTTCCCTTTTCAATGATTGACGTGGTTCATATCGGGTTGAACTCTACGTATGCGTTGAAGGCATTAATACCATCAAAAGCCATCAACGCCAACATACCAATGTGTCTAGGGCTGGTGGTTCCTCAGAAGTCTGAGGCTGGAACATTGGGAGAAGAGTCGTCTGTAAGACTAGGAGGGTATTTAGAAGGACATCTCCAAGAATTTATTCCTCCTCGGCTGGGCTTTTACTACAGACTTCAGAAATGACCCTAAAGACATCTCAGGGAATGAAGAGAAGTTGACTTGAGTTAATTTGAGATCAAAAGTCTTGCATTAAACTGTGACATTTTATATATTTGGGTTCTGGGGACAAGGTTTCCTCCGTCAACTACCAAACCCTGGGTTCATTATTTAAGATGTTTTGTTTTAACCAATGAAGTCTCAAAACCGATTAGGCGTATACGTAGAGAAAAACTCGGCAGGATAATGGTTAATAAGCACTTGGCCAATGAGATATTAAAATAGAAATTTGTCAGTTCCCTGAATTATTTCAGATCTTGGCTGCATCTCCTTTAAAGGTTAATTGCTTTATTTTTTTGTTTGGGATTTTTTTAGTCTGTAAGTTCAATGAGTAATGTCACTTTTAAAAGTTTAAAAGCCAGAGTCTTATAAAACACTCGCCAAAGTGCCTTAAGTGCTCCTCATGTCTGAAAATCGAAAAAAAAATGATAGCTTTCATAAATATTCAGCATTTACTTTTATATATATATATATATTTTTGTGCATGCAAAGTCGCGTAATTAGCAGTTAATGAATAGATGGGAAAATCATTAGTACCTGCGCAAGAAGAGTGCAGTGATTTTCATTATGAAATCTTCACGGTTGCATTATATAATTCTATCTGTATATAACATGGTGGGGGGGCGACTTCCAGAAGCTGGGTAAGACAGCCGTATAATTTGGATATACTTTTTAGAAAACGGAAACGGGGAGGCTGTCACGCTTAGACTTTGAAAGGAGCAGAATGTGATTACGAGGAATCGCTTCTCTAGATATCCAGCGAGGCTTTTCTGGGCATCGAACATTTCACGGGCTCTTGAAGGTTGTGTTTTTTGTTATTTGTTATGAAGAGATGGAAACTATGGCGCAGGTGTCTGTGTGTGGATAGGGGCTCCAAGGCCCACAGCTTTTGCGGAAGTAAAGACTTGAGTTACACGGGCTTTATTTTACTCCGGGTTCTATCTTATGGATATTGTTTCATTAAATTCCAGTTAATGACCAATCCAGTCAAGCCGCCATGGAGACGCCTAACACTACGGAAGGTTCGTCTTTCAGGTCTCTTTCCAAGGATTTAGCATGGAGTAAAGAGAATAACCCTAGTGAGAATGGGTAAATGCAGCTGTTGCCCCGGGGTTTGGGGCTAAAGAAGCAAATTTCTACATAGAAGTTTGGAGAATAAATTATTAGATTAGTCGGAACCTATCCAAATCTGAATATGGAGGACCATTTGTATGGTGGGGGAAAGCTTTTGAGACATATATTTAAAGGGTTTATACGAATAAGCTGTCTTATGTTTTCCCTTTTAAACTGCTGTACATTATTGCCGAGACCCCCTTGTCCATCAGAGGGTTAATATTCTCTCTGCTCCAAGGCTGCTGAGTGGGTGCCCTGGAGCATGTGTTTTGGGTGCTAGGAGCGGATCACGCAGATGTAGTAATTAACGGTGCAGGTGATAAGGAATCTTCCTCGTTTATCTTAATAATTGAGGTAAAGGGTACATAATTAAATGCTTCACTAGAAATACCCAGCACTCCTCGATCATGTTCATTTTAATTACAGGTGCTTAATTGTTCGGTCACAGTGTTAATGGGGTATTTATACAACCCTGACACTTTCACTCACACCTGAGCTCACCCCAGAGCCTGATCCCAGCCAATCCTAGCTCAAAGGGGGTTTAATGACACTTCCACCGGCCAATAGCCTTGCAGCATCTGCAGCCGATGTAACACACAGGTGTCTCGCACAGACATAACGGGCAGTACGTGTAGGGAGAGAATTTGCCGCTGTGCTCAATGTCTGCTTCATCATCTTTGTATCTCTTGAGCCCCATGCAATTTACCGGCAGAAAGTCCAGTCCATTGTGTCGGAGCTCTGTCTCCGGACAGTCTATTGATCACAGCCAATGTTTTCCATTGGTTTAATTAAAACGGCAAAAGTAATAAACAAAAACCTCTGGTTTAAGGGAATTTTCTAAAAGGTTACATTTTTCTTTAAAAATCCATTAGTAAAATAATTGTTTTCAAATATGCGATTGGTAGACTAATACATCCTTGCAATTTGGAGCTCGAGCTGCCTTGGTATTGGATGTTGTTTAGTTGCCCTCGCTGTTCTATGTCCTGTAATGATACCCCTCTCTCCTGGATTAAAACCAAAAACATATCAGCAGAGCAAATGCAAAGTCCAAGACCCAATGGGCGTCCCAGCTCAATGTGCTTAAAATGGTTAATTAGACCAGAAGCGCACTCATGCTAACACACATGTACTTACACTAACACACACATACTTACACACACTCCCTCTAACACACACATACTTACGCACTCATGCTAACACACTCCCTCTAACACACGCATACCACCATACATACACACATATGCATACTCGCTAACAACCTTATGCTCTCTCTCTCTCTCTCTCTCTCTCTCTCTCTCTCTCTCTCTCTCTCTCTCTCTCTCTCCCCTTTCACTCATGATTTTAGCTACTCACACACATCACCGTACAGAATTCCGCGGTGTTCTTGTCTCTGCAAGGGGGCCGGTACAAGTCATGCTGGCCTGTTTTGAAGAATTTTGGCCTAGCCCGGGGGGGCAATTTCCAGTCCACCCTTGCCAGTTACAGACCGTTACTAAATTACAATTTATTAGAAAAGCCCGATCCTGTGGAAAAAATTGTTACGTGTTATACAAAAAAATTTCTGCAGGTGATACAGTGTTACCCATACAAATATTTTCGAAAAGGTGTGACTTTCTTTTTAACACAAATACCAATTGAGAAACATTGGATCTCGTCTGCTGCTCCGAGTCTGTTTTATTCTTTATATATATAATTAAAAATCTCATTCTGTTTCCCTCCTGGCAGTCCTGTGACCTGCATATCAAAGGGATAACGCCAGCAGCGGCTGTATGTAGTGTTCTCGTGCGCCGAGTGTTATACGGCCCCTGCCATCCGCAGACAAATACCTTGAAGGATTGCGTGAAACACGGAGCCTAATCACGGCCGGGCTATAGACACGTTGGCTATTTATAGACCCCATTCGCGGATAACCAGTAGTTACCCTTATTTACTGGAAGGGATATTTCACATTTTTAAAGCCCTCTCGTTACACGGATGTTTATGTGCATGAAAGAGCTGAGGCTTTCATTCCTAATTAAATATTAATGAGTTTGGATTTGGATCCATTTGTCCTTGGAGCGGACGGATTATTAATTAGCCCGGCAATAATTTGCGGTGTGTGAAAGGCCCAAAGTCGTTTTGAAGTGTCAGATCCATGAGTGTTCTGCCAAATTGAATTATACTTTGCAACACTTAACTCGGCTAAAATATTTATCTTGCTTTCCTTGTGTAAGTGTCAGTTATTGGACGGGTCTCCACGGACCTGTCTCTGACGATGCACCGTGTACATGTCGCCGTGTGTACGCGTGCGAGGCTTTGGCCTGCACTTCACAGCCGCTCATTTACCGCGGAGTAATCATGACCGTGGCATGAGATACGCTAACAGCATTTCTTCTCGACACGTCTCGTGTAAACGGGGCTCCAGAGTGAAGCATTAAGAGTATAAAGGGTGTTTTTCCTGGTTTTATTGGTAAAAACCCAAAACATTCTAATATTATTCATTAATATGAAGCACTGAAATATTTGGGGTTTTGAGCCAATTCAACGCATTGGGTTTTTCAGTAATTTGAAGAACTGGGTATGTTTTCAGGTTTATGTTCCGGTATTTTTTTAATCCGTGTACTTGATGTTTGAGCATTGAAGAATGTCAATTGGGGGTGACCCAAATATACATCTTTTATCAAAGATATTGTAAATAGATTAAGAAAACTTCATTATGCAAAATGTTCTTATACAAAAGTATGTTGTGAAACATACAATCCAGAGTACATATAAATGTGCAATATACCATATAAATACTAAATATGGTAGACAAATACTGTATTAAATAGACCCTGCTGCTCTCCACGGACGCTGAGAAGGCCTTTGACAGGGTGGATTGGCCTTTCATGCTGTCCACCCTGTCGCATATGGGCTTCGGTCCCGGTCTACTGACCTGGATTCGGTCCTTGTATTCCACTCCCTCAGCTCGCGTCCGGGTTAATGGCTCCCTCTCGGATTCTTTTGCTATCCGTAATGGGACGAGGCAGGGCTGCCCACTTTCCCCCCTGCTGTTTGTGCTTTCTGTTGAGCCCTTGCTCCAAGCCGTGCGGATGAACCCTGATATATGTGGGTTGCAAGCTGGGGGTACCCATCATAAAATTTTAGGTTACGCGGATGACCTGCTGTTCGTGGTGTCTCGCCCCCAGATCTCTCTCCCCAATATCCTCCGTGAGTTCTCTCTATATGGTGCCCTTACGAACTTCAAAATTAATGCCTCCAAGTCCGAAATATTGAACATAAACCTTTCTCGTGAGGTGGTCGGTCCCCTGAGGACCTCGTTCCCTTTTGCCTGGTGTAACACTAAGCTCAAATATCTCGGGACCTGGTTATCGCCTGATTTCTCTCAACTATTCCAATATAACTTCTCACCCTTGCTGACTACTCTCCGGTCTGATCTGAGGTCCTGGAAGTCATTGACGATCTCCTGGTTGGGTCGTATCAATGTGCTCAAAATGAACGTCATGCCTCGTTTTCTGTATCTGTTTCAGACCCTCCCTATCGCTGTCCCCCCCTCTTTCTTCGCTTCTCTGCGTACGGCATTTCTTCGCTTTGTCTGGGGTTCTCGGGCCCCTAGGGTACGCCTTGCCACACTAATTCTCCCCAAATCTAAGGGCGGTCTGGCCCTGCCTTGCCCTCGCACTTATTACAGGGCGTGCCATCTGCTCCGTGTGCTGGAATGGTCCCACAGCCCGGCACACAGACAATGGGTGGCTGTTGAAACCGCCTTACTGGGCCTTCCTATGCGCTCTTTGCCATGGCTTCTACCCCCTACTGCCCGGGGAGCGGCTTTGCCTCACCCCTTCATACGGGCCACTCTTGATGTCTGGTTTCAGGTTCTTAAGCAGACGCGCCTATCCTCGGTGCCATCGCCGCTGACCCCTGTTCGAGATAACCCTGATTTCCCCCCTGGGATGGGTGGGGCCCTCTTCTCGGCCTCGTCTGGGGGCGGGAGGTCGGAGATCCGCGCTTTTCTCTCCAGTGAGGGTCTTAAGCCTCTGGATCAGCTTTCCCCCCCGCACACCCCCCTCTTTTCTAGACGCATTCCACTATGCTCAACTACGTAACTTTGTGCGGTCACTCCCCCGGAGACATGACATGTCGCGAGCACTCACAGTGTTTGAAGACCTGTGTGTTGCTGCTGAGCTCCCGCCGCATGGCGTCTCACGGCTTTATGGTTTGCTCCTTGGGGCACTTAACCCAGTGCCCCCTGTGTATATGGGACGGTGGGAATCCGAGCTGCAGGTCGTTTTTACGGCGGAACAATGGGAGAAGATATGTGTCTTCACTCATTGCTGCTCCAGGAGTGCTAGCGACCAGGAAATGTCATATAAGCTATTGGCCCTTTGGTACCGACCCCCTGCCTTGACTTCTGTGTACCGCCCCGACGTGCCGAACAGGTGCTGGAGATGTGACGCCTCCCCAGGCTCTCTCCTGCATTTGTGGTGGCAGTGTCCTCATATAGTTCCTTTCTGGAGAGCTGTTCATACCCAGTTGCAACGCCTCACAGACCGCGTGGTTCCGTTCACGCCGGAATTTTGCCTTCTCCTACATACCCCCCTCTCGGAACGTTGGTTCCGCAGGTCTCTTACGCGCCATCTGCTCACAGCAGCTAAGGCGCTCATCCCGCTGCACTGGGGTGATCCTGCCCCGCCTACCTTTAAGGAGTGGGTCCTCCGAGTTGAGCAAATAAGGGTCCTGGAGGAATTGCACCTGCTTGCCACGGGTGCGGAGGTGAGATACCAGAAGACTTGGTTTCACTGGCTGGAGTTTATCGCAGGCCCTTATTCGCCCTCTATTGGATTAGTTCCGCAGAGATGTGTTCCCTTGGCGTTTGGTTGTGGTGGCCAGGTGTGGTAGTAGTTTCTGTTGTGGTGTTTGTGTGTGTATATTTTTTTTTTATTTTTTTTATTTTTTTTTCTCTCTCTCTCTTCTTCTCTCTCACTCTCACTCTCCTTCTTCCCCTCCCCTCCCCTCCCCTTCCCCTCCCTTTCCCGCGTTAGTGATTCCCCTTCAGCTTTGGGGCTGCTGGAACGAGAGCTTCTCTAGCTACCCCGTATGCAACAACACAGTGCCCTTTGTACTACCTTGCAAACCCTTATAGTAGGGGTTATTATGTGTGCCACTTTGCCTCTTGTGGTATGGTTCTCTCGTGCACGAGTGCGCTGTTATGTGATCTGCCCGTCTTACAATGTACTGTTACATACGTCTCTTGATGTGTGGCTCTCTCTATGCGCAATGTGAGCTACCCTAATGCACTCTGCCTCTTGTATTGAGCTATGTTACTGTGGGTCTCTTGTTGCGACCGTTGTTTTTCTGTTTTACCCCACATTTCCCCCTTTTTTCCTTCTGTATCCCTTTTTCCTGTAAAAATTACAAATAAAGAAATCTTGATTTACCCTAAATAGACCCTCTACTTGGAATGAATTTATAGAGGATTGAGAATCACTATTGGCATTTAGTGCTCTCCCAAGCAGCTTTTACTGCCTAAAAATGATAATAGTTTAAAATAATCTGATCGATAGGATGCAGGTTCTCAGCATGATGTCATCTCTATTCACATTCCTAGGCTGTTAAATTATTATCTTAATTTCCTCTGTAAAGTTTGACTTCTACTGCCAGATACAGTATAATTCAAGTTGTTCCTACAATGTATAGATATAGTGGCTATATGCCTTCTCCTTCAACTTGCTTGTCTATTAATGATAGACTAGTAAAGAATGAATCAAACCATTTAAGCCCAATATAATCCACTGATAAATATAGACCCGACGTGCGTTACCTCACACAGAAGTGCATTCCTCAGAGGATGTTGGTAAGAAACCAGAATCCTGTGAAAGGAGGTTTTTTTTTTAACACAACAAATGCATAAGGCACACTTTTGTTTTTTCACAATATACGTTTTCTTGTATAATAAAGCTTAAGTTTTATAAAGAAGGGGCTTTTATTCACCATGATCCCTAGAAATGTTGGCCATCATCTGGACCTGGACATCCATTCTGAAACCATTCTATACCCCCTGAGATCCAAAGACTTTGGCCAAGCCAGTTAGTCTTAAGACCTGGCATCCTCCCAGAGACCTCTAGACCCGAACCATCCTCACTTAGACTTTGCAATCCCCACCATTTATCCTCCATGAGATATTAGTACCCCAAGAGTTTGGTCATACATGAAACCATGAGCAAGACCCCTTTGTCCATCCACCAAAAGACCTTAAGAGTTTAGCCATCCATTTGGAGACCTTATGGTCCTCAAGCTTCAGTGCACCCCAACGTCGTTATGATTATACATAATACTGATGGTTGATTGATAATGTGCTTGATACGTCCAATGCTTCAGGTCCATTCCAATAGTGACTGCCGTCTACAGTTTTACAGAGTCTGAAATGAAATCGTAAATTGTGTCCTCCCGCAAAGGTGGTACAAACACAAGGTATGGTAATTATCTCCTGTCAATCCAACACCCACCTCGATTAACCCAGGAGACATATTTCATACCCGGAGCAGCGAGACTATGGAACTGTTTCATCCCAAGAGCAGGAGCTGTTAACCTGCAGTCACAACTCCAGTTTAGGCTGAGAAAGTATAAATCAACGTATTCTAGAATATTGGCATTTCCAAATTTTGTGTTCATTTAGGGACTCGGCTTTTGTCTGGAGGGTCTGATGTAAACAATGTATCTCCTTTCCCTCTAAGGGAAAGAACTAAAGATGTAATTCTGTAAGAATAAAATACAGTTTTGTACTTTTATGAATCGACACGTCCATATTAAATAAAAAACAACAACTTTACAAGCAAACTAACGTTGCTGCGGGGGAGCCGAAATCGGAGGCTGGTCTACTAAGGATATAATAAGGAAATGGGGAGCAGGGATCTCTCTCTCCTAATGCTTTGAGGAATACCACTCATCCAAATTAAGAGCCGTCTCTTTGTAATGTCCACTGATCATGTGCAGCCATTCCTTTTTGATAAAATGTTCTAAAATAAATGAGAGGTCCCAAGGGTTTTAAATAATTTAAACACCAAAAATCATTCTGTAAACTTCTCTCCATTAAAACAATCCAGTTACACGTTAACAAACCAATCAGGCCCAGATTATTGCCAAGTCTCCGTGCTGCAGCACATTATTGGGGCTTTTAGGGCTGTAGAACCCTGTGATACCCTCATACCCGGCAAACATTATGACCTCCTAGAAAAGAGGGGCATTGGGTGGGGGGAGGGATTTGTGGGCCAGGCAAGGGACTGGACAATCTAAACAGGGACAATTGGTAAGTATGGGGGTGGGGGCATGGGGGTTCAGTGCTTGTCCTTTACCCCTCACAGGGCTTGGGCAAGTCTGGAAGCGATTCCATCTCAGCCCGTCTCATTAGCTCCTCTGTGCAGTGACAGGCAGTAAACTCCAAGCCTCACAAATTTCCCTTGAAGGAAACTAGAAAATAAGATCTATTTCATCTCCAGGGACCCAGCAACTCCTGCGCCCATCACCTAAAATATATACAGAGATGTATATTCTACCCTTGGATAAATATCTGCTGTTTGTAGGGCGAGAGAGGGGGTTGTGTCATGTGCTGAAAAATGGCACCTTTCATGCAGTCTCTTTTCCCTGTGAAGGGAGCGGCGTCTCTCTCCGCATACTAATGTCCGTGGCGGGAAATCTACGCCTCGAGAGCACTGTTCTTTCTATTGCATTGAGCTGTTGGCCCTTACTTTTCAAGGTCAATAGAGGAACTCGGAAATGCTGGATAAATCCATTAGTGGATTACGTGGCTGTGAATTTGCAGGGATGGCACAGGAGAGGAGCCACTGGTGGCACGGCACGTCTGCCCCTGTCAAGGGCTTAATTCAGTGCAAGTCAGCGTCTGTCTGTGACACCTCTCATTGCCGAAGAGCGCTAATGGGGACCGAGAGGCGTCACAGAGAAAAGGACAATTAGCTTGCAATAACATACAGGCTTTAACCATCTGTGAGTCTAGGGTGAGTGGTATATGTGAAGAATCAGCAAGGTGATGCTAACCTTGTTGTCAATGCAAAGCACAAATTGTAAATATAGAAGACTTGCTGGGTAACCTCACCAGGTTCTCAGTAGTTGGGGTATGTGCAGTGACTAGGACACAACAGTTCTCCAACCCAGATCTGTGCCTTCTAGAAAATCAAGTTTGTCAATCAGGGCAGCTCTGGGGCGGGGCAAGGTGGAAGGGCCCCGGCTGCTCAGGGGCTGGACATGGGGAGCCAGTCACAGAACATGTTTTGTTACTGACAGACCCCGCCCACTTTACTGCTCAGAAAAGTGATCGGACCCTGCGTGGATGTCAGGACTAAATCTGAAAAATCTCTGCAGCCTGCGTGTTTCTGTTTGGATGCGGGGATCTGTACAGGAACGGCAATGTCTGGAGCAGAATATTGGGAGGTGGTGTTCGGCAGTTGTGTGAAGTGCTTCTGGGCTGTTTGTGACCTAGACAATGTAATTTCCTCTTAACTTGTCATGTAGGTGAAGAACAAACTGCCAGGGAGTCTGGCGCCGAAAAGGTTAATAATGTTGGACATTGCCGGTTCATACAGCTCTGGTCCTGCCCGGGGCATTCTTCCTAACGCAGGACATGATTGGCCCCTCTGTGGGACTGGTGACTGCACTGCGGAGCTATCGATAGCCCTTCAGTGTCCCGTTACATTAGTGTCCCTTAACATACACACAGGTTACAGGCTGCGCTGACATACGTGTCCAGGGTATAAAGTCACCCCGTGATGCTGCTGGTTTACATAAATGGTTGACGATTTGTGCGTATTCCAGATATTTGGTCATTTTATCTCCTTCCAAGAAATATAGAAAATTTCCTGTACCGTTATTTTATTATCCTAATACATTTATTAAAGGGACTGGTACTATTTTACTATTCGAATTCTGTGATTATAATTTTTCAGCGTTTGGGGCCCCTTGTGGATGGAGAGCCCGCTAGCCTGCCGCGAGCGCCGGCAACCTGCTCTGTATACACAGCACGAGGACGGCAGCGAAGCCGCGCACGGAGAAATATGAGTCCGAGACGAGGCGAGATGCTATCTGCTGAGCCGGACGCAGCCTTCAGATGCTATCAGACGCGCGTACTTTATAGCCCAAATAAGCGAGTCTCCTCCAGTGCTTTCCAGGAGGGTAGAGAAGACGAGGAGCGCATGGGAGATAAGAGTCGGGCGGTGGGAGACAAGCGAGACTATTAAGCATTGCGGGAAAACTAATGACACTAAGAGAGTCCAGACGCGGCCATTAATCGCAGAGTCTGCCCCCAGCTCAGGTCAGGAAAACTATTAGACGCCTTCATTCATCGCCCCGTACGGCGGCGCGCCGGGGTCCTGGGCCTGTTACCCCAGGATTACACACAGGGGCATGAAGCTGTTTAACACGGAACGTTCCGCGGAGGTCATGTGATAATCGTGCCGTGCGTCTGTTTAGACATATGTAGGACAGACATTTTTCTCTGTTCGTGTCCTCCAGATGCCGGCATAATTATTACAGGGGTTACGGTCGCCACCTCCAGCCGCTGGAAACGCCGCTATTTTAAGGAAGGAATAGAGAGTTTTGCCCATCGGGTTTTCTCATGAAGCTTGGCCACGCTTTTTTACCATAGATACTATGATGAGCTGTCAAAAGGGTTAACCTTTTGAAGAGTCTTGGGGTCAGCTTATTCAAAAAGTGCACATTACTACCAAAAAGCTTAAAGCAATTTGCTCTGGCGGTAATTAAGGGGTTAAAGGAGTCTTTTGGTTTTTAGGTTTTTTTATTGGTAATTTTCAGTAGGTTTTTTGTGTTTTGTTGAGTCCGTTGCGGAGATAAATGCCCTCAGTAGCAAGAAAACAGTACAGATCTGCCGCGCTCTTACCCGGGGCAAATATCGACCACGAGTAAAGTTATCCGCCTCCGCCTTGCGTCCTGTAGCCTGACGTGGAACTTGTCACGGAACGCGACAAACACCATGAAAGAAATGTTACGGGTCTCTCAGCGGGCGGCGATACGGGGGGATTTCACATTAAAAACTAACACAGGCTGCTCGCTATTTATTAAATGTATCAAAGATGGGACTTTTACAGGAAAAACGGATACACATTTATCACAGATTCACGTAGTGAAATAGGGGTTTATTTTCTGGGATTTCAATGATAAATGCAAAATCAATAATTATCAAATTTTTTAGATCAAAATCCTAAATAATAGAATAAAAAAAATCAAAGCTCCTTTGGAGCCCTTAAACGTGGCCGCTGGCCGGGCTTGTTTAGGGTCAGCTTGTTAGGGGCGTTTCAGGGGCAAACGGATGGCTTAACGATGGCCGTTCCCAGTTCCTCGTGCGTCTCGTCTCTCATAGTGAGTGCCGTGCCTTTTCTAACAAACTGCTTGGTGCGTTATTGTGTTTCTTCTCCGGGATGTTAATTCTGCAAACGTTGTTATCCGTTCGAGAACGTCGATATGGGGGTCTTTGGGGTCCGTCCCACATCTGACCATGCCTTTTGTTTTCTTTTAGGATATCTCACGGTCACCATCGAGCCTCTGCCTCCTGTCGTAGTTGGAGACTCTGTGACCCTAAAATGTAATTTTAAGACAGATGGAAGGATGCGAGAGATCGTCTGGTATCGGGTAAGACATTTGAACCGTATTTACATTATAAATATACTGTATGCCCCGACGGAGCCGGTTCCGGGACGGGGTCCCTTTAACGACCAAGCAGTACTTATTTCCGGAGCCTCGGCGTTACGGCAGCCGGTGGCTTCTGTAAGATTGGATTAACCCACTTTTCCCACCGCAGCGATAAAGCCTCCTCTGGATTTCACGGCCCCTCGCGATGCTCCAAATATACGCCCGTGTGTGGCCCACTTTGTGTGTCTTGTGCACGATTGTCACGGCGTTAAGTCCGATTTTGACTTTTTTCCACCGTACCTTTTCTCCGTAAATGTTTGTATTTTGGGCAGTAAATTGCTCTGTTGTGTGTTTGGGCTCTATTTATAAAACTCTCCTACGCCGAGATGTGTTCATCAGCTGTTGTGTACTGTGTACATTTGGACTTTTGCCACAGAGCTGGCTATATATTTGGTATTATGAAATCATTTAAAGCGTTATCGCCCGTAGGAGTCAGATTTATAAGGTAAGTATTTATCATTTAATAAAGTATGCATGGCACAAATGTTCCTCTGCTGGCCAATAACGACGATAAGATGCTAGCCGCCTGTCTGTAGCAGATATGTGTCGGGGAGGGAGCAGTCTTGTTAACCTCAAACATAACACCCCCCCCAAAAAATAGGACTCGATCTCCGTCCCCTGTGCGTTATTATTAATTACAAAATACATTTATTTTGTGTATCTATTATTTTTTTCTCCAAAAATGTAAAAGGATGAGAGATTATTCGTGGAGCCCTGCCACGTGCCTGAACAATCATTCCTAATGCTCTGCTGAGACCTCTGACGTATCCATGTCTCCCGGAGGGGTGGAATAATCCGGCGTACCGGTCGCTTCTTTTCTAAATCTTATGACAGAATCAAGAGGATCTTGTTCACTGACATTCTGGATTCCTTTTAGAATCAAACCAGTTCTGTTTTTTTGGAACGCACTTTATATAGCAGCATGCCGGCCCTCGTTTGGAAGTTTAATAGCCCGCAAAACAATTTTTTGGTCTATTAATACAGGCTACGGAGAGAAAAGTAGCAAAACTAATTATACTCCTTTTTCCCCCTTTTTTTCTGTGAAAAGCATTTTTATACATTGATGCTAAATGTACAGCCGATACCTTTTATTATATCTCTAGAAAATCTCTCATCCCGCCTGTAAATCTCCTTTTATTTGTTGGAATTAACACGTTCTAGACGCAGGATATTTTCTATCGTACGATAAATACCTGCGTGTCCAACCTTCCCGTCCAAGAGGATATGCGTTCCCAATAATATCCGAACGTATAGGCATATAAATAAATAATCGGCTCAATTCATTCCTTATAACAGATAAATAATAGATTCTTCCCCCATATTTATTGCAGTCTGTGAACACACCGTTAAGTAATATTAAAACACTACACAGTGCCGGGGAAAGCGATTGTTCTATAGTCTCCGGGTCTTGTCTATAAATGTAATGCTTGTGTTATGTCCAAAATAAAATATTAATGACACCGAACGAGGATTAAAGTGATGTCTTTGTGTTTGCGCATGCTGAATTATTTACCCAGATTTTCTGTACTACCGACGTTTGTACATTCTTTGGGAAAACACGCACTCGCACACATGCACACACGCACACACGCACAGATACATACACGCTCACACACCCCCACATGCACACACGCACACACTTGCCTTTTTCTTGGCAATTTAGATAAAATAATTTTTCTTAAGCCGTAATCGCTCTTGTGTTCCACCAATAATCCCCCCGCCACCGTCTGCGGTTCTAATCTCTCAATCCCACATCCTTCCGTATTAATATTTTTAGCGCAGTCGCTCCGTTTTACCGTTGCCACGGATTTGAGTCTTAGTTGTAGATAATTTGAAAGAAAACGTTTTGTATTTTAGCCTAAAAACGTTGCCGTTTGTGAACCCGGTTGTATTTTATGCTTAAGAAGAAATAATATAGATTTTTTTTATGCACTTATGGCAAACGAGTGATTGCAAGCCTGTGGATACTTAGAATGATTTATTTGTATTCCTTTACCAATATAAGGGATTATTTGCCCCTCTCAGAGGTAAATGTGCCCTCCGCATGGACCGGTCCGAGCGTGTAGTGTCTTCTTACTGAATCCTATAAAAGTCCAGTATGGTTAGTGTGTGCGCCGCACAGTAACTCTCTGGGGGTTGGTTTGTTTTCTTCCCGGGGAGGGATAAGTACGTTATTTTCCTTTGCCCTAGTAGTGAGGGAGGCGGGCTGCCATTTTTTTCTGAAAAGTAATCCCCCTGGTAATTAAACTCGGCTGCATGGAGAAAAATATTATTTCAGGGGTCGCTGATCGTAGAGCTTAATGTGAACTGACATCCGTATGAAATAAAGTATCACCCGGCACTGTGCGAGAGCGTGTGCGGAACATCCACGGCTTGGTGACGGGCAGCGTGTGCCGGGAATGGCGATCTCATGGGTTTGGTTTGGTGCCCATGTGCAATGTGGCATAGGGGAGTACCTTATTACTAAATGTGAAAAGAGCATCGCTGGAGCAAGCTCGCTCGGGTCTGAAGTGAGGACATGTCACATGGCAGAGTGCTTTCTCTATATGAATGCTTATGATCACACCCTTGCTGCCGGTCTCTTCTCTATATGAATGCTTATAATCACACACTTGCTGCAGGTGTGCTCGGTGCTTTGCTGCTCCGGCGTTACTGGCTGAGTAGATCTCCCGATATCTCCACTCTGTGCTTTCTCTCTCTGGGAGGAAAATTTCAGCTTCGCATTAATAAATTGAATGTCACATTAACAATTTGATGTCACTTTCGCACCAGCGTACCCAATGAAGCGTAGTAACATCACTTTAACAAATTAAATGGGGCATACCACCGGTGCTTTAATAAATTGAGTGAAGTGCGGTGACATTGCAGCATGCGCGGAGACCGTATTCACCCCCCCCACCCTCAACATTTGCTCTGGAAGCTCGCATCCTTGACACCACGATGGCGATTAATATGTATGATGCACCGAGGAACCCTGATAATCACTGAAATGTGCTTTTGGTGCATAAACAGGGTTTATTCCAAATCTCCTGCATTTTCCTCTTTGGCCCCCAAACCCCTGATACCCCCTCTCTCCTCCCCTGATACCCCCTCTCTCCTCCCCTGATACCCCCTCTCTCCTCCCCTGGTGCCCCTCTTTTCTAGGAGGTCAGAATGTTTGCTGGGTATGAGGGGATCGCAGGGTTCTGCTGCCCTAAAAGCCCCGATAATGTGTATAGAAGCAGCTGGTTGTACTCCAGTCCATAGACCCTTAGCACCGGTTTGCCGATCTGGAGTCTTGGCCCTGCTGCTGTGATTTTTGGCCGGATCCACCGGCGCCCGGTAGGTTAGGCTGCTCTTTGGGTTTTATTTACGGCTGGCGGATTGGGGGTTGGCTGTGGATCTGGGGCTCCCCGCCGACGCTCTATTGTCTCTGTCCTTTTCCGTTCGCAGCTCTGGGGACATCTGCCTCGCTCAGTGCACACAATACAGGAAACTCTGCCACGCTGAACACGCTCGAACAGCATCCAGCGCAGCCTCCGGCCGGGAGAGGTTGCCATGGCGACTTCTTTTTAAGTCCTGTCTGAATCTCCCAGGGTAAAGGTCCGTGTTTTACTCAATAGCAGAGACCGTAGGAACAGGTGGGGAGGGAGCCAAGACGAGATCCTCAAACTGCCAGTAAAACGGAACTCGAGATCAGGAAATTAAAGATCTGGGATTGTTTTATTTTTAAAAACCTCCATAGAGGCTCCTCTGTGTCAATCTGTGATCTTTTTAATAAATAGTTTTTATCCCTGCCGGCTCCTGCTGCACCCAGCTTCTCCATGTGGATTTCATTTTTTTTCCACATATAAGCAAAGGCTTTGGGAAGTATAGATTTGTATCTACAGATTAACTCCCCAAATATCTGGATAATCGACTGGTGCTGAACCCGGCAGGGTCTGCCAAGAGTCTACCTGAAAATCACTGACTGGTTTGTTTTGTGCTGTGCTCAGTACGCAGATCTGGGTTTCAATGAAAAGGAATCTGTTTATGTGAACGTACACACCAAATCCGCTTGCAGAGGCAGTCTGTCACTAGGGGTCCGGCAACCTGATCGCTGCAAGCAGTAGAATGTTATTTGTGGGACCAGCGACAAATCGATTTATATTTGGTGCATGAAAGATTTCTCCTTAATGGTAAATAACGGCTTGCATGGAACCATTTCGATCCTGCAACCAGTCTGATCGGCATTTCCCATTCAAAGAAATAAATGTGTAAAAAGGAATGCACCTGTCACTACGCTAATTTCCTAGTCACGCCGCAAACCAGTGGCATCTTTCTACAACCTATAAACATCCCCAGGATGTGTCCCATCCACTGGGGTTTCCCTGAAGCATTGCATTGGAAGACACTTGTTCAAGGTCTTGTTAGCCCGCGCGTTCTGCTTCTTGCCTTGTTGAGCTCTCTCTCTCCTGTTCGTCATTCCTTTACATGTCTGCTGTTTCTCTTCATCCTGTGCTTTGTGCATCAGTGTCATTTCTATCTCACTGCATCTGCCGGTATCACCGGCCTGTCTGATGTCGGCCACGCGACTTTACTCGCCTGTGAAACCGTAAAAAAAAAAAAAAGAGTAAACTGCTTTCCTGACTGAGGAAATTCTCTGCTTAAACATTGTGTGAAAACACGTAGGAAAGTGGAGGCGTCGGTGACAAAAGGTATTTGGCCAGGGTCCCGTACAGTTGGTATTCAGTGCTTTTTCCGTGGAATGGAGAACTTTATCAATAGAGGGGCCATTTCTGACGCCAAATATATAACCAAATGTGCGCTTCTTTCTAAAATTAAAAAAAGAAAAAAAAAATCACAAAATAGAGACATGTTTCTTTTAAGTGAGCGACACACATGATGTAGAGCAGGGAGAGCAGGTGACAATTGGCAGGAAGTGAGTGGAGTTAAATAGTAGTCCTGCTCCTCTGAGAATAAACCCGCCCCCGAGGACCAGCAATCCTCTCACGCCCAGCACCTCATGGTCAAAGCCAAGCATGAAACCAATTGCTTAATGTTTTGTCAGAAAAGTACTGAAGCTGCCTCTGTACAGAGCCCCATCGCTGCACGTTGTTTTAGCGTTGCCGGTATTTAAATATCCCTATCCTAATATTTTTAAATATTTAAAAAGTGGGGGGAAAAAATGCCCTTCTGCGTTTGAACGATGAAAACATCAGAGCTGCAGAGACCTTCAAAACCTCAAACAATTAACATTGTGATCCCAGATTTAAATGTATTGGCTTTCAAGTTCCGGTTTGTATAGTTTAATTTTTTTAGGTGTTTTTTTTTTTGTGGAGGGGTAGGAATATCACGGTAGAAAAAAGCTTGGATTATAATATTTTAAAATATTGTTCTGCAAAGCATCCTGGGATATAACACCAGCCTTCATTTCCCATGTTAAATGAGCGACGGGATGCCGCGAAGCTTTGATATTCGCAGTTAAGAAGCCGTCTCAGAATAAACAAACCCTCGGGTAAATAAAGATGAGTTTGTGTGTTTATTTGCTTATCCTTATTGTTGCTCACACACCGAAGTCACCTTCTGCAAACGTTCAGGAAACAGTACGAATGAATTAAACATGCGCGGCGCTGGGCGAAGTTCAACTGCTGTTTTTGTAACTTGGCTGCCAATTAGAGACGGGTCTCGGTCACTTGCTGAACCCCAGCAGCTTGTTTAAATTTCTTTAAAACTTTGTGCGCTTTGCCGTGTCCATGCGTGATAAATAGGGATTGCGCATGAATGCCATTCCAGACCCCCGACTACCGCCTGGCGCGTGGCTGCAGACCATCGGAGACCGAGCAGAACACCTCGGCTTTCGGCAGAACATGTTCCAAGCGCCAGTAAAGTCTTCCCGGCTGTTCCTCCCCACCACAGCTGAGAACATCTGGAAACCACGGCGGAGAACGTGGCACGGACTCGTCTTACGTGTCCCTCGGTTTATTCGTTGTGATTGACACGTGAAACGAAATGCCACACAGTGTTGGAGTAGGGTTGTGTGTTCATGGGGCGTCCGGGTCAGTGTTTGCTGTGGATCACACCTCATTCTTTCTCTGCAGGCTGAATTGGGTTGTTTCCGACGTTGGTAAATATCATGCCCCCAGACTGAAAAAAAAAAACTATAGAGGAAATGTATGTACGGGAAATAACAGACGGAAGCTAAAATTACTTCTAAAATTTACTCTGGGGATCATTCACCAGCCGTTAATCGTAGAAGTTAATCGTGTTTATTATCTGGACCTTATTGGTGGTTCCCAGACTCTGTCGTAGAGTTAATATTCCTGCAACAACTCCTCCGATCGGCCAGGCTGCGGACCTCCAGAAATGAGTGTGTGGATATCTCGGCCAGCTTTTTCTCGATGGGTTCCCCCATCTAAGGTCCGATCAAGAAGAACATTGGGCGTGTGTACTGTGCCGTGGAGCCCCTTGGTGCAAACGCTGGCCAGCAGGAAGCTGATGCATCCAGAACCGCATCGGACCTGATAGAAGATGAGGGAGTCGCTAAAAGCAGGAGTATGTATCAAGAAGGAGAATTCACGGCCAGAAGAGCTCACAGTCTGGTTTGAATTAAGAGCCTTTATCAGCTGGAGGTAACTGGCCGCATTGTGACTACTCTTGGATTACATTATGGGACCGATGCGTTGTATGGAGAGAAAACCCCCAACCTTTGTGGGGCTGCCAAGGGACTTCTGTAATTCTTTACGATAATAACTGACAGGACGTTGCTGCGCATGACGATGGAGCTGCTCAGCTGTTGCGTACGTTGCAGGTCTGTCTGTGCGCATCCAGATGTATTCTATGTACAGATATCATTAGGTATTGTTTGGATTTTCTGCAAATCGCTGTTATTTATACTCTGTTCTCTGGAGCCACGCCGGGGAGATTTGCCCATTACTCTTCATTTGCCAGGACATTTTTTTTCTACGTATGTATTACAATAACTCAATATTATTTAACCTCTTCTGCGGAACGAGGTCACTAATGTAATATCAGGCTGATTTTGTTTGCCGTGAAGAAAACAAACCATTAGTAATTCATCTTTTATCCGAGACCTTTTAACGTCGGGGAATATTTAGCAGCTGGTTCTCCGACGAACTCCGAAATCCTGAAAGAATCACTGCAGTCATTCGATACGTTGGGGACTACAATTCCCACAATCCCCAATGACCATTGCTTGCCATCCCATGCCAACAAGTGGTGTTTTTCCAATGCTATTAACCCCAAACTATTCCTAGCTTTTGTTGTAGTTTAATAAGTCCTAGAGACAGGATCCGCCTATTCAGCGCCCGATTGCAGGGCGCCACCTATTCTCACATTGGCTTCTTTTGATGACCTTTTCGGATCTTTTTTTTTTATTAAACACCCGAGGATACCTGCCTACCCCCCGTCGTTCATCCAGACGCAGAATACTTCTTTGGGGTTCCGCGATGCGGGTTAGCAGACCGTTGTGCGTAACGTGATTCTCCCAGATTGTAATGGAGCGACGGAGCCGGTAGTCAGGGCAGGAGGATGGGTATTTAATTGTGTTAGAAAAATTAAGTATCTCTACTGTTCTTCAACATCGTGCAGGCTTTGTCACTGATAAATCGCATCTATTGTCTCTTTTTAATTGCGCTCCAACCTGTGACGGATCTCCATGAGCAGAAAGTCGGTTTCAACAAAATCACTTTTGCAAATAAGCAAACCGCCGGAGAGCGAGCGATTCCACGCAGTCCGCTTCTCTGTAACGTTCTACACGTCTTACAAACCAACCTAAAAAATATAGGGTTTTTTTTTATTATACCGCATATTTTTACATATTTTGCAAAAATATGAATTTACAGCCATGTATCCAAACAGGAAAATATTAACGTTTAACTGCCTGCGTGCCAGAGGGGCGCCTTACAAGTTTGGTGCCGAGACGTAAATCTATAGCGTCAAAGTGGAGAACGAAGAACTGTTTTCATTTTGATGATAAAGCGGGCTCCGGACCTCATGTCTTCCTCCTTAATACGCACGCGGGGTGATAAAGCAGGGAGAGTTGGCTTCCCGTGCCGCCAATATCTGCACCTCGTAATGCCTCGCTCTGTACCAGAAATTCATCTCATGATTTCATTTGTATCTGAGGGAGGAAGAGAAGAAAGAGCCGGCTCTGGGTGCAGCCTGCACTATCCATCCATCCATCATCTCTCTCTCCCTGCCTGCCACCGGCAGATGATTTGATGCACTGCTAACATTTCTGAAAATTACACATCATTTCTCGCTACAAAAGCGCCCATCTTCAGTAGTGTGATATTTCTTTGTCCGTGGCGGTAATTTGAAGGCATTCCTCTAGGTGCAGGTCAGGTTAGACCACGTGAGATGCCAAGAGCGGGCAGAGAAGGAGCCGGCGTTCCCAGCATATCTGACGGGGTGAACAGAAACAACATTTTTTATTTTAAGAGCAGAATAAGCCGTGATTTGCAGGGTGTAGGAGGCGGACGCCGCTGCAGATACGGACGTTCTGCTGTATTTTACGCACACGCAGAAGATTATCGCAGATAAGAAACACTTGACCCACTTACTTTGCCCATATGGTCTCTTTTCGCTGTGTTGGACTCCGATTCCCATCAATGTGAAACCATTGCCTGGCTTTTCCCATAACAGTTTCTGACTGCCGGGTTTTGAAATGCATCGGGAGCCGTGGGGTTTTATTTGGCCGCGGTTTCTCTTGAGACCCAAACTATTTGTCGTAGGTTATTTTGGAAATCAGAGGAGACTGAATAATGATCTCTAAAAACAAATCACTGATTCTCCCCGTCATGTTATGGAGTGAATAATGAAGATCGCATTTATCAAACGCTTTAAAAAATGCTATTTTCCAGAAACTATCAGACTTAACATCGCTCCTGAGAAGGCAGAGATAAAGCTGGTGTTCTTTCTGCATTTAGTGAGAGCGTTAACAATAATTGATATATATGATCTGTCTGTAGGAAGCTGACTCTGTCCCGTATCTCTCTATAGAGCATATAGAGATAGAGTATACAGGGATGCTGCTCCTATATTGATTATGATGTTAATCTTGAAGACATTCACAGGAGGAGAGTCAGTACTGAAAAACACAACGTGTCAGCGCAGCACTGCTGTATTTCTTCACTGAAATTGAGAAAATATTTGCCGTTGATTGTGGGAGATGCGATTTATGAATGCCATTGGGGGTTCACGATAATTCTCTCACACGCTGGGAATGTTACAGGGGTTCTATGTTCAAGCATGTTCTGAAGCATACTGGCGAGGGGTATGTTGGGGATATTTGCTCTTGACTCATTCTGTTACGTGCCGGGGAGGGATACCTGGCCTTTGCCCATTCTATAACGTGCTGGGAGGGGGATACGCTGGGGATATTTGGTCTTCCCCCAATTCTGTAACGTGGGGGATCCCTGGTCGTACCCCATTCTGTGACATGCTTGAAAGGGATGGGTTGAGGATACCCGGTCTTTGTCCGTTTTGTAAGATATTGAGGAGAGATAAGTTGGGGTTATCTGGTTTTGGTTCATGCTGAGAAGGCATACGTTGGGGAAACCTGGTCTTGGTCCATTCTGCGACATGCTTGAGTGGGGGTACATTGGGAATACCTGGTCTTGGCCCATTCTGTGACATGCTTGAGAGGGGGTACATTGGGAATACCTGGTCTTGGCCCATTCTGTGACATGCTTGAGTGGGGGTACATTGGGAATACCTGGTCTTGACCCATTCTGTGACATGCTTGAGTGGGGGTACATTTTGAATACCTGGTCTTGGCCCATTCTGTGACATGCTTGAGTGGGGGTACATTGGGAATACCTGGTCTTGGCCCATTCTGTGACATGCTTGAGAGGGGTATGTTGGGGATACCTGGTCTTGGCCCATTCTGTGACATGCTTGAGTGGGGGTACATTGGGAATACCTGGTCTTGGCCCATTCTGTGACATGCTTGAGTGGGGGTACATTGGCAATACCTGGTCTTGGCCCATTCTGTGACATGCTTGAGGGGGGGTACATTGGGAATACCTGGTCTTGGCCCATTCTGTGACATGCTTGAGGGGGGTACATTGGGAATACCTGGTCTTGGCCCATTCTGTGACATGCTTGAGTGGGGGTACTTTGGGAATACCTGGTCTTGGCCCATTTTGTGACATGCTTGAGAGGGGTACATTTGTGATGCCTGGTCTTGGCCCATTCTGTGACATGCTTGAGTGGGGGTACATTTGTGATGCCTGGTCTTGGCCCATTCTGTGACATGCTTGAGTGGGGGTACATTGGGAATACCTGGTCTTGGCCCATTCTGTGACATGCTTGAGAGGGGTATGTTGGGGATACCTGGTCTTGGCCCATTCTGTGACATGCTTGAGAGGGGTACATTTGTGATGCCTGGTCTTGGCCCATTCTGTGACATGCTTGAGTGGGGGTACATTGAGAATACCTGGTCTTGGCCCATTCTGTGACATGCTTGAGTGGGGGTACATTGAGAATACCTGGTCTTGGCCCATTCTGTGACATGCTTGAGAGGGGTATGTTGGGGATACCTGGTCTTGGCCCATCCTGTGACATGCTTGAGAGGGGTACATTTGTGATGCCTGGTCTTGGCCCATTCTGTGACATGCTTGAGTGGGGGTACATTGAGAATACCTGGTCTTGGCCCATTCTGTGACATGCTTGAGTGGGGGTACATTGAGAATACCTGGTCTTGGCCCATTCTGTGACATGCTTGAGAGGGGTATGTTGGGGATACCTGGTCTTGGCCCATTCTGCTGGGAAAGGGTATGCTGGGGATGATGTGTCCTGGCTCATTCTTTGAAATCTGTTTTATTCCAGTTCCCCTCCTTGCCGTTCAGATCATTCCGGAGGTTTGTTCAAGCAGATCAATAGATAGTAATATGAGAAAAAAAAATAGAGCCGTAAACAATGACAGAATCAATAGGGAAAAAAAGTATTGAGGATAATTAACCCATCAGCTGCTGAAGGCTGGGATACATGTTGTAATGATTTTATTAGTTGACACTAAATTTAACGGGGCATGGTCTCCCAAGACTGAAGACAACCATTTGCAAATCCTGAGTCAAGAAAGGTGAGGTTAATAGGAGTTTGGGGACAGAATCCACTGACATTGACTCCAGATGAGTCATTATTTATTTATTATTATTATCTTTCCCCCTTGAAAAATAAACTGCGCATCAGGAAACTTTAAGCTTGATGGTCAATCGATGATCGTAAACCCAGGAGTAAATCAAGGTGATTGATTATCTTTCATTAAAAAAAAGACTAGTGTTCTATAGTAAGCTTGACTTTATATAGAACTGGGTTCCCGTAACATGCATAAACTCATTGTACGCTGTCCCTATATCATTATATAATCTTATATGAAGATCCTAAACCCGCTGACTACATCTGGTTTCTTCTGCCCCTCATATTCTAGCTTCGTATCTCCTCTCAGGAGCAGGACATCCTTAATCTTTATTATTATTAGATATTGTTTTATATATATATATATATATATATATGTGTATATAGCACCATCATATTCTGCAGCCGTGCACAATGGGTACGAACAGTGTCGTTGTGTTCTTGTGTGAGTGCCGGCTCTGAGTGTTGAGTAGTGTAGTTGTGTGTATTTGTGGGTCTGTGGATGCTGTGAGATTTCTGAGTGTCTGTCGTGCATTTTATGTATTTATGTTTCATGTAACTAAGCCGAGCTGTGAAGTATTTTATGTGCGTTTGCGGATGTTCGGCCCCCCGATAAGTCTCTGCCCAATTGGGTTTGACGCTCCTGGACTGGAGGGTAAATCCTCCCTGAATCGGGAAAAGTATTTCAGGCGGCTCGTATGTTTTTTGTAGTTGATGTTACTGTTCATTTAAATGCAGCCCGCGGAGTGTATGAAGTAGGTCAGGGAGTTTGGGCCGATCTTACGGCATACGCTGAACGTCACCCAGAAATATAACCCGTGTGCACTTTTACTTAGAATAACCTCAGGAAGACTTCTTTCCTGCACCAGCATACAGTCAGTATGTGACTTTCCTAATATGTTTATTAATATAGTTTGACCTGCCTGATAGTATGCTAGGGGTATTTATGGCCCTTACCAGCCCTACTTCTGTCGCCTGCTCAGAACTAAAAAGAGTTCTAAACCCAGCAGGCACATCATGAATATGTGCTGATCCGCTTTAGAAAGTTTGTAGCTATTGAGCTGTTGTTGAACTACAAATCTTTTATTCCCCCAAACTGAAGACGTTTACCCCTGGCTACCTGGTTCATCCTTGGATCGAGAATAGGAAGGTTGGGTAGAAGAGTTGAACTTGATGGACTTCGGTCGTTTTTCAACCTTATGAACTGTGTAACTATGTAAATTATAACACCGGGGCTTCTGGACTTCACTTATTTTCCTGTGGGCCCTTCTGAGCCATTTATACTATAATTCCCAACAATACATACGATGTGTCAAACTGCCCAAAACCCATACCATTTCTACTCAATTCTGTAGGGAAAAGGCTGGAGGGGGGTCTTTCCTCCTCCCGAATGACAGTGAGAGACACTCGAACACCAAGACATTCATTCGACGACTCGGTCTTTCCCTTGGTAGATTATAAAGGGTCGGGGGGGGGGAATCGGGTGCAATTAAAAAGGTCCATTCCTAGAAGAAAAAAATAAGAATGGTTTCATCTTTAGTCTATGTCTTTCTAAGAAGCAGGAGTGCGAGCGCAGTGACATGATGACAAACAGGATTTACATCTGAACTGAACACCTCGAGGTACAATAATAAAAAGGTGAGATCAAGGTGAGGGAAAAAGATTCAGGAAAGCAAAGGGACACCGAGAAAGGGCAGAAATAACCGTATGAGAGACGGAACCGCGGAGATCCGTACAGATTAGGAGCGGACCCCGAGGCACCGCGAGCGGACATGCATTATTTATCAGGCGTTCACCAAATCCCATTCTCTGCAAAAGAAATAAATGATCGGAGAATTTCTCGCTGCGCTGAGATATCCAACGCCTTTTCGTCCTCTGTACCCAGGGCCACCGTTTTTGTTATAACCCCCGTGCCTTTCTCGGCCATCTCCGTGCCATGTCGCGGCTGAATGTCGCGCAGAGGCCGCCGTGAGTGATAATTTGCTCTCCGAAAGCCTATTTGGGGAGCTTGAGTTTTGACAGAGACAGCTGGTGTCATAAATTGCCTTGTCTCATTTGGTTACTATACGGTGGCAGGCAGCGCCGATTTGACGGGGTCTTCGGAGAACGCTTAAAACCTATTAGACCTTCGGAGCTAAGAGTTTGCAGAATTGCATCGAAGGAACAAGGGAGGAAAAGCAGCCGAATCAGCGGCCAGCGCTGGATAATGCGAACGGAGAACTATTTTATTGCTACCTCCGAGATTTAGCCTGTCATAACAACTGGAACTCCAAGAACTCAATTCCGGTATCGCTGAGCTTGGGGACGGCTTTAACACTTTGTGTGCTAGAGGGGAATGTCTGGTGACGGCCCTGGACACTTTGTGTCCCTTGTGCTATAATTAACCTCACAACGGACTTCTTTTTTGGTAATACCGGTGCTTTTATTACAGGGATATATTAGAAAGGTGCACGTGAAAGAAGGATTTGAATAAAATCCTTGTAGGACCTACGTTAGGGCAGCAAAGAATAGATCCCTTCACCATTGATGAGCATTTCCCTTGATTGTTACACTCCTTAAAACAGTAATAACCTCCATGCTTTTCAGTGCCTTCTGATCTCCCCCCCCCCCCCAATAAAATGCAAGGTGATTTTATAACATTTTCAATTTTCTAAGACTGTCCTGCCAGATCAGCAGATGAGTTTTCGGAGGTCTGTGGGGGAAGCATTTTTCCGTTGCTCCCTCCACTTCCTGTTCTTTTTGCTTCAGCTGCATCCACATCATCGCAGATATGGAATTAGGTCACAATAAGCGATTACATGTATAAATGTGTGTGTGAAAGCGGCTAAAGTATCCATTCGTATATGTAAATCATCGAGACGTGTGCCAGCCTCTATATAATAAGAAAAGACCGTTGGCTCCTGCGTAATACTTTAGCCTCTGGGGGGGGAAGAAGTACTTAGTGGAAATTTAACCAAAAATTGATTAGAAATCAATGAGCAGAAAAAAATAACTCTTTTTCCTTAATAGTGTAATGGGAAGCTCTCAATAGTTCATTAGTAGCAGAGTTAAAGCTAATGGCAGTAGGGGGACCGCTTTTTACCAGCTCAGACGATCTGCTGGCACAGGCAACGCTCGATGTGTAAAGAAAACGAACTTAAAGACCGGTAGGAAAATCCCCTCGGTGTCCCGTTATTACCGCAGATCCCCAGCCCCGAGCCGGAGTGGCATATCAAGTTGATGACAAGTATTTTTGTTAGTAATTGTTTGGTTGGGAGGGCGAGCGGTAACAATGTGTCCTTGAAAGTGCTGCGTTCTCAGCTTTTACCGCGAACGAGGGTAGGACGCGGCACGGCACAGGCGCTTCGTTTTTAGGTAGGAGACTTGGATGAAAGTAATGTGCGCTTGATTGGTCTCTGCTGGGACTTGCTCAGAAATAAGAGGTGAGGCGGGGGTTTGCTGCAAGGACTACGCGGCAGAAACGCAGGAGGTCCCCTGTGATTGTGCTCGGTAAAGAGTTGGATGGCGGAAAAGAGGTCACCGCGTGTTTTACAAAGGAAGGAATAAATAGGATCCTGCGATGGAAGCGGTGAAACCGCGCTGCTTGCTTTTCTTGATTCAGTTATTTAGCTTCATTAAAAGCCAGATTCCCGCTTATGCCGGAAGTTATCCAAAGTTTTGGTGCTACCGGTGACATAAAGTGTCTGTCTCTAGTGTCACTATCAACGGTGATGGCAGCTTCAACGAAACAGCGATAACGAGTAGAGCCCATAACTAGATCGTATCACAGCCTGAGGGGCGAAAATAATCTGCCAAAAGAACCGGTTTTGGGCAGAAAGGATGACAGGAACCAGTTCTTGGGCTGGTGACATAGTTAAGGTCCGTGCCGGAGACCAAGGCAGGCAGTATGGAAGCTGAGGTCAACGCAGGCAGCAGGCAAGATACTGACGCAGTTTCATAAAGGCAAGAAAAGCGATTACTGAATGAGAAACGGGTAATAAATAACCCGACGCTCGCGCGCTCCTTTTTGGCTGAATGTTGCTGATGGTAGACATGTCCTCACAGGCTCTGTGACTAGCATGCGACGTACGGAGAAAATAACGGGGTGAAGCCACGAGGATAATTGTATATCCATACATTGTGCATCCATGCGTCTGCTTTCCAGTGCCGCCTACCGATAGTAACACCAAATCAATAATGACCACAGACACCGGCGCGGTCTTTGGGTTTGTGTCCAAAGCCATTTTCTCTTTGCCATGACTAGGGAAATGAATTGTGTGAAACCCGCAGTGAGAGAATATACAGAAATACATCTACTGGAATGATAGCAGCAGTCCGTATGGGGGCTTGGCGGTAATACAGGGGGCTTTTACGACGCTATGTTCCAGGCCTGGCCATTTAACTCCCATTGCGTGATTATAGACGATTTCAGAGATGAAGCCCTAATACCATCAAAAACCATGGATTGTTTTTAAAGCAATTGTGTTGGCGTCTTAGTCCAGAACGTCAATGTAAAGGGGAATGTTTGCCGCAGGTAGAAATCACTTGCATGATTAACTCTTTGAGAGCCACGAAGGATAGTTCCCCGCGGTTCTCTCAGCAACACTCAAAGGATTGCGGTTCTCTTGAGATGAGAAGGTAATTACAATGCGTGAGTCGCTGCGATAGGCTCATTACGGAGAGTCTATATCCCAATGTCCCTTAATCTGCCCAATATGGAAAAGTTTTTTAATTAATCTAATGGGTTTCACACAGCAATTAGCCACGGCGAGAAACATGAAGATATTACCTGTATGAAGGAACGGATGCAGCCTTTAGAAATGTGTTTGCTTTGGACATTTTAAAAAATGATAGTTATACAAGGTGGGAGGAATTTTGGTGCAAAGTGATACATTTGGCGATTTGATCAGATCATGTACATCAATCGGTCCCAATATTTCCTTGGATAAATGTCTTGTACACTAACTTTATATCTCCAGCGTCTCCCTGAGAATCTGTCCATTGACCCCCACAATGACCTTAAATCCCAAAGAGCGAGTGCTGAGTCGTGAGGTTGGAGCCCAGCCTGGGGTCCTACTGGCCAGGACCAGGAATACGGACATTAAACGCCGTCCGAGCTGGTGCTGCACTTCCAGGGAAAACAGAAGAATATTCATTTTTTAAATTCTATTTATGACTTTATTCAGGGCTCTTAAATACCGTTGTGGTAAATTCAGCCCAACGCAATATAATAAAGCGGGTCTCTGGAAGCCACGAATCTCCGTACGGCTGTATGACGGCCCTGATCGGCTGCCTCCGGCGCTCCGGACCCCCCGGTCCGCTCGGCTCTGTGGACTGTGAGATATTTCCTTGTAATGATATTTTTTCGGCTGCAGATTTTGTTCTAATGAAATCTTTATCCCGACGTGCCGTATGTGCTGGCGCTTTCTTGGCAATTTCTCCCTTCTCTACAGCAAAGTAATGAAAACACAGGAAAAGTGAAGGAGATTTGCTGTACCCCGGTGCTGAGAAGAATTTGATTCAGCGTCCCCTTCTCTCTCCTCCTGGTCTAATGAACCGGGGAAGGTTCCAGAGTTTCCGGATTGAAACATTAATTTGATGCTGAAGGCATCTTGGGGCAGTTCCATGCCTGAGGGGTTCCTTCTAAGATGCGCAGCCCAGCCCCGAAATAGTTAAAATATGAATGATTTTAAATACAGTATATAGGCAGGGAGGCAGTATCTGCTGATCAGGTCATGTGATATGCTACGGACTTTGGCACTATATAAAACAATAAATAATAATAAAATGATAACGCTACGCGTCTGATTTTCATGGCTACACCTTGGCTCTGGTCTTTAGGATGCGCTCGGGTCGTAACGTCTCTGTTACCGGCTTTATGCTATTGCCAGAGGTGGAAATGATCTGTAAGGATAATGAACCTGTTGGACGCATTGTCTTCCTGTTTGTTTCTTGCGTGTTAATGTCTTGTCCTACATTGTCAGCTGCCATTTTTAGCGTGTTGGCATCCGTGTGCCGTTGATAATGTGTTATATGGTCTCCTTTTTAGGTGACGGATGGTGGGACCATCAGACAGAAGATTTTCACGTTTGATGCTATGTTCTCTACCAACTATTCTCACATGGAGAATTACCGCAAGAGGGAGGATTTGCTGTACCAGTCAACTGTGCGGTAAGTCACTGACCCCACTACTCTACCCCCATAACCGTGCAGTCTGCAGACACCCCAAAAAACTAGTCTGCAGAGGCCAACAAAACTTCAGTCTGCATAGTGCCGACAAAAAGGTATTCCGGAGACCTCCCCCAAAACTAAACAGCTTGCCAAGATCCCCAAAACTAGTCTGCAGAGACCCCCCCAAAAAACTGGTCCTTCTACAGAGACCCCTTGAAACCTGTCTGCAGAGACCACCAAAGCTAAATCATCTTCAGAAACCCTCCCCAGTCTTCTGTTTGCAGAGACCCTCGCAGTGTATAATCTACAGAACTCAAAAGCTAGGGAGACCATACGGGTTGTGGATATGTGGAATATCCTTCCGGCAGAGGTGGTAGGTGCCAGTGCAATGAGAAGGTCTGGGTATGAATTCATTAAACCCTCGGCTCTCTTGAGGCTCTGACAAAATTCAGAACTGAGGTTTGCAACATTGTAGGCAGTGAGTTCTCTACCGCCTGTGTGAGCCTCTTGGGTCTCGCGTTTTTCTGTGTCACGGAGCGCCGAGGCACCAGAGACTCCCGGGTCCATTAACCGTTTATATGGCAGGAAAACCAGCAAACACACCATAATGTGCTGCGTGCCAAATCCATAAAAACCTTCCCAAGGTCATGCGTCGGACATGAATTGGTCTCAATCCAAAGTCATTAACTTCACAAGCGGGAGAATCAACCACAAAGCCTCCCTCGTTCCATCTGTAGGGTGAAAAGAGGGAGCCGGAGCGTGATTATACGCGGAGAGAGGTAAATGGGGATAGGGGAGAGCAGATGAAAGCTACTGCGAGATAAAAGTCATTTTGGTGGCGGATCCTGAGGCCGCGCAGACTATCGGCTGTTAGGAGGCAAATTTTTATCATTTCAAAGATAAAAATCCGCTCCTTCCATCCTCCGGAGCGATCTGGGTTTCGTTTCTGTGACTTTATTTGATAAGCTCCGAGGTTGCAGTAGTAATTATCCCACAAGAAAAAAAATCCCTCTGCTTTTTATTTTGTGCCGGTTTTGACATCTATTCTGCCCTCTGTTGCCTTGTAAAACAATAGTGAAGTAACAGAGGTGTACAGAGAAGATTCTAGAATAGAGAGAATCCCGGCAGAAATGTAGATGTACGTTACCATGTATCTGAGTCTTTAATATTTGAACAGAATTCTCTCTCTTTTGGGCATTGCAGCCCTCCATCCATTGAGCCAACCTGTGATGTCATGAAGCCCGTCATGATGTCATACAGCCAATAGAAACGCTGAGGTCCCTGACCCCTTTTAAAGGGGTTCGGAGCCGACGGGAAACAGGCTTCGCCGGAAGGTCAGACAGGCGGCATAGAGAGCTTAACACCAAAAATAGGCAATTTCTAAAATATCCAGACGTCTTAAGTATGGAGAATTTAACCCAACTTTGCATGGTGATGAGCCTGCCTGATGGACTGAACGCCGACGAAGACTGACAGAGGCCGCAGATGAGGGGCAGACAATCCAGAGACGGCTTGGAGATGACGGCAAAGTTATTGAAGTAAGAAAGGAAGGGAGAGAAATTAAAGGCAGGCAAATGTTGCGTTATGGCATGGAGCGCAGGGTAATACTGCAAGCAATATCGCTAGATTGGAATGGAGCGGAAAAGGCAAAATTTACATTTAAATGAAGGTATTTAGAAATTCTTACATTCCAACAGAGAGTAAAAACAGCAGGAGAGATGGACACGGGAGGTGGGAAAAGGGATGAAGGACAAAAAAGAGAAATAAAGGAATGGGAACAGCAGGTCATTTGGGTAATGTTCTGGGGAACGAGGAAGGAGCGCGCGGCTTGGTGTCGGCTGCATGGCTGCTCTCCGGGGGCCCTAATGTCTCCTTCGGTTGGGGGGCAGAATGCGGTAATGGATTTAGTGGTGTCTGCGCCCCCTGACAGGTACTACCTGGCCACTCACACGATACAAAGAGACATCCGAAACAACCTGGCAGTCCCTGCGCTGGAGGACGTCTAGCTAATGAGCTTGTTTATATCTGCATACCTTCGTGTCTCGCCTTTATAACTGGAGCGGTGCTTTCATTATCCCTCCCCAGAGAGCGGAGTACCCGGGAGGGACAGACTATTCTGTCCGACACCCATTGTCTACAATGTTGCAACCAAAGAATGATTTGTGTGAGAAGTTGTCAGATCACCACATGCCACCTCATCAAAGTAAATGGATCTACCAAAACTCATATAATCGCCTTCAGATAGTACACACCCCGGCCCCAGGGCCGTCTCTTCTGTAGGTCTGTTGGGCCAATGAAGGGAAATCAAGGAATTTGGAAAATTCTGCTAATTGCTCCAATCCCTTATTCTTGCGCGTGTCTCTCCACCTGCCTGACACCGTCTGCTGTGACTGATACGCTTATACTGTAAATGTCTGATCGCCCCGAGTATACTCCTCGCTGTGCAGGCAGTCTATTGTAAGTATATATATATATATATATATATATATATCTTAGGTAATTCAAACCCACCTCTGCTGCCGTCTCGACATTCAGAGCTTCATTAGAAAAATCAATTGTGTTTGTGTTCTCGAAAGCTTCAGAGGTGCCGTTAATGAATAGACTCGGTGTCCTGCTCTACCCGTCACGCGTTTTTTCTCCCCGCAGTAATCACAGCGGCCAGGAAAGTGCAGGTACAGGTGATCGCGGATGCCCCGCTGGCCCCGTTCAATGTACGAAGGGGGGAATTAAACTCAACAGGGCTACCGAGCTTAAAATAAATCTCTACTACTATCCATGCGTAAGCCGGAGGTTAGGCTGCACTATATACTGAGTGCGATAGACACATAACTTTGTCTTCTTTAGGGTAATAAAACCTCAATACCCCTCTACACCCCAATACCCATACACATGACAGATGCCGGGGTCTCCTGGAAAGTATTCTGAAAGGCTCCTTTGTAAAGTCGGACTGTATTCTGTCTCTCCTATTACATTTTACGGAGCATTAGGAAAGCCTGCGCTTTGAGCCGTCGAAAGGAAAAATCCAAAGAGAATTGCTGTGATCAGCAAAAACAATTGAGAAAAATGTATTTTTACAGTTTTTTTGTAAAAGTAAGGCAAAATTTTACTTTCCAAGTCCAGCGGTTTCAGGAAAAAGGTTTAATTTAAGACACATATCATCTGTGGTCCAATTAACGGTGTCTTTATTGCAGAAGCTGCTTTTTTGGTGTATAATTAATATATAGTTTGTATATTGGATTTACACCTTGAATGTAGCCCATAGGCTGACCTCTCCCACCCGTTATCCCTCCCCGGTAATACAGATGTCTGGTGATGTCATGAGACCTGCGTAACCTCATTCCCTCTTTATACAAGCCGGATATAATCAGATCACTGAACGGTGACAGGATTACTTGATTAAAGCGGCTCTGCTGAATACACAATACAAACAGCCTCTTTCATACTGCGCGGTACGTCTCGCACGCTCTAAACATCATTTCATTCTGCGCTGGTTTGATTTCCCAAATTGTAGGGATTTTGCATCAAATATCAAAAAGGTAAAAACCTAGAAACACGACGGCTTGTCCTCGGAGCATGGATCGTATCAAAAATACAAAATGTGATCAAATGGATACTTTGTTAATCTTTGTAACGAAGGAAAGTCGGTGAAGTCCTTCTCCGTCGGGTTCCTTCAGAATGGTTTAAAGGAACCTGTTGATAAAATGTATAAAACGTTCAGACTTGAAAAACACGTGACGTCTACCCCACCGCCTTGGTAGACCCCAAACAGCTGTGGTGTTGGAGACCCCATGACAGGGCGAATGAGGGACAAGGTGAAGAGCATCGCCCGTGGTGTCCTAAAAGCCGTTAAAAGCTTTATGGTCCGTATAGGATATGAACGCGTTCCTGGGCTGAAATAAGTAGCGTGAAGGGGCAAAAAAATCTGCACTTTTTTGCGTTACCGTTCTAATGTATGGTATCCGGTAAATCACATCTCATACATTCAAAGGGTTAACGGCAGTAAACATTGTGATTGGACGCTGAAATCCAGCTACATTGTAACAAGTCAATAAGTAAAACCCGTTCTGGACACGTATGATTAAGTCAAAAGTATTAGCGGATCGCCTCGCGTGCAGTAAATCGCGGGCCGTTTATGGCGTCTGCTGAGAGAGGCTTTTTGGTCTCAGTGTTTTGGGCAGCGCATGCTTTATGAAGTGATTCATATAAATCTAATTGGAAATGAATATTTTGTCTTTCTGCTGCTTTCAATAAACTGCCCGAGGCTTTCTGGGCCTCTTTCATCTGCTTTATTGGGAGATTGGAAATGAAAATGACCGCGTTATCATTTATTGAATCCTGCCCCACATTTGTCTGTCCGATATACTCCGCTGCTTATTTGGAATGCCGCCTCCGAGTTCAATCTCCACGAAGCACGTCATTTTTTTTGCTAACACGTTCACGTGCCGGGTTTCTGGATGTCAGAAGATCAGCGTCCTGCTACAGAATCTTCACAAACCTTCGAATTCCAGGTAGGTATTAAGTGAAGGTTATCTCGGCCCCGCTGGCGTTTGCCCCATCTCTCCTCCACCCTTCTCTGGTATAGATCTCTGAGAGGGTGGTAGATTACTCGAGCACCTTCTCTGACATCAACCTTCTGATTCTCTCATTCCCAGCTCCTCCTGGCTTCTAACCTCCCTATCTCAATCTTTTTTCATTCCTCATTTGAAAATCCTTTCTCTCCTCTCTACACTTTAGCTCTTCTCACTCAACCATATTTATTCCCTTTCACCCACAAGCTAACAAATGATGCTAGTTGTTCTGTAATAGTCCTTCTTTCTTCCCGTTTTTCTCTCTCCTTTTCTTTTTTCCTCCATGAGACATTTCTCTCTCTTCTCTCCTCTGCTTTTTTTCCCCTCCTCTTCTGGCCATTGGCCTTTCTCTCTGTCCTACTTTCCTTCCCATCTCTCCATTCGCTCTCCTTTTCACTCTTGCCCTTCTTTTGAACTCTTTTCTCCTCTCCTGCTCTCGGTTAAGAGTCGCACCCCTAACTCGCCCTCGTTTTCCTTTTTCCTCTGTACTCCATTTCCCTCCTCACCATATCCCTCTCTGTCCGCGTCTCGCTCTTTCTCTCCCCGTTTCTTCTCCTGTATGGAAGCCGTGGGTACATGAATGCATGCAGATTGGCTTCTATGGGTTAACCTTGAGATTTAGGGAGGTATTCTATGCGGACGGTAAACCTGCCAATTCCCAGCTCCGCCATTAGAACCACAGAAAACTGCTGCGTGCCGTTTATTCTATGGATGGGATTAAAAAAGCCATTTTCTTCCATCAATTTTCTGAGGAGCGCGCAGCGTTAATATGGTAGAACGATCTGTAAAATGGCTTATGATATTTGTCGAATGGTTTAGGAGGCTTTAATTGGGCGTCTTTATGCTGCGTGTACACAATATCCTCGTTGTAGCGCCGGTGCCGCGTGCTGCCGACTGAGGTAGCGGGGTCAGCGTTTTTAAATGGCACTGACCGCTTCGCAGGACACGCTCTTTACACGCGATTTAGAAGAGCGTGTCGGATGCAGACCGCAGAGGGCCAGCTAACGGGACGTTTAAATCCCCCGTTACCCAGCATGCACGGCAGATTCCCAGGAAAATCTAACATTCTATATCGCGTAAACACAAACTCAAGCCGGGTTCACAGTGAAGAGTTATTATGGGGCAGAGGAAGAGTTAAATCGGATCAGTACCCGCTGTATGGATCTCTATTCCCAGTACTAAGGTTTCCCCGCACGGCTTCTGCGAATTAATCAAAGCCTCTCTCTTCCAAAGCACTTTTTTCCGTCTTCATGATACTGGCGGGGATTTGCTTCTGGGCAAGAAAACACTCAATTATTTAACTGTCAAAAAAAGTTAGTAGTTTAGGTTTTTTAGAGAACAAAAAAAAAATCTGAAACCGCGAGGAAGAGAAAAGCCAAACCTCGGGGAAACGGTGTAGGCAAAGTTTAAACTGGCAAAAGGGAGAAAAGCAGTAAATATTGCAGCAAAGCCCCGGGGAGAAGAATCCGTCGGGACTCCAGCCTCCATCAGCCTCCCCCCGTTCCTTATCAGAGGGACTCTCCATCCGCTGCCAGCATCGTATGCTCATCTAACTACTTCATGGAGTTTATATATATATATATAATATATATACACACACAGTGTATATATATATTCACACTCCAGTTATATTAAAGCCGGTTCCTTTTCCGATTTTTCCGCTGACAGAGGCTCAAAAACATGCGGCCCGCCGGAACGCCCGCCAGTAATGAGTTTTTTTTTTCATATACATGATAACTGTTGCAGGCAGAAGTGATTTATTTCAGATGTGAATGACATGTTAATTTCTGAGCACTGATACCGTAGCTGCGAAGCATTCATTTTGTTTGCAGGATCAGCAGTCTCCGGTAGAGGTATCAGAACACGCTCCACTAAGCCTGGATTCATCTGAAATAGGTATTTTAACAATAAAACAGCTTTTGCAAATAATAAATATCATCTCTTGTATTTATGCTGCCGCATCGCTACCCAGCGTGGGCCAGAGAGAGTCCTGCGTGTTTCTGGAGCTCCGTGCTACAGAGTAACGTCTTCGCACCCAGGGGTTGCAGATAACCGCGGAGAATACTTTGTTTAATACACCCCACCGTACTCGGCGATCCTCCGGCCGTTCCCAAAGTGCGTTTCCCTAAAAGACAACTTAAACAGAGAAGCGTTTTATTACTATTTACTGCTCTAGAACCACCAGTGATATTACGACTGCAACACGGATTCTTTCCTGGCCTCGTTATCTGCCCAGGGGATAGTGAGCTTTTCTGTGATGTTCCACAGTGATGTAAAACTAAAGTGATGTCAAGTAAAACGTCCTTCCGTCCCATCTCAGCCTCCGACCCTCTAGTGTTAGATTCCGGTCTCTTGATGTAACTTTTATTCTCCTTTGAAATAAATTCCCTCCCGTCCTTAAACTCCTTTATGTCTCTCTTCTTTCCCCCCAAGCCGGAGATATTGAGACCCCTCAGTCTTTCCTGATAACATTAATCTGCAAACCGTTCCCCGTCGGCTCCTCTGAGCTCTCTCCCGAATGTCTATATTCTTCTGGAGATGAGGTGTCCGCAACTACACTCCGCGCCCTGCTTTGTTCTATTGCATTGCCTGCTTACCTTTGCGAGCCGGAGGCGAATCTCTTCTCCTGGTGGATACTGTCCGCTTTCAGCCTCGTGGCTTCCCCACCTGTTAGACTATGTGAGTAGACGCTCTGAAACAGACAGACTTTGAGTCAGGAATAAACGTCTTTGACACGCAAGACATTTTCCGTATTGAAAGAACATTTGCAAAGCCTTCCAGCTGTTTTAGTCGATGAACTAGCATTAACCCTTCACGTTAGATAGAGCCATCTCCCCAGTAAATAGACGTGTTAATGAGGACCTCCCCCCCCCACAATCTGCTACAAAAGAAAGATTACGGCAGTTTAACGGGAAAACCGGTCCCCTTGTGTAATGCTTTAAACCGGCAGCGTGGCAGCTGTGGTAACGCGCCGCGTGTCAACATCGAGACGCACAGGAGGCAATTCGTTAAGTTTGCGTCTCACTTTGACTTTATTAGGAGACGTTGGCACGGGTGGCTATTTCAGAGCTTAATGAATCGTTACTACACAGCTCTCTTAAAGAAGCCTTCTTCTCGTTTATCTGTGTAATGTTTCCGTTGAACAGAACGCGAAAGTGTTTTGATGATGATCTGCGGAATCACAAGGCCATATGTTGTAGGTGACGGCTGAGCTGGTAGGGGGCGCCACTCTGAGGTTCTAATGTTTGCAAAAGCGTGCGGTATGAGGCAGCGGTAACATCGTCTGGGGTGTCTGCTAACCCTGGGGCCGGGAGAAAAGTTCAAAATGAAAATGCCCAAACTAGGGCTCTTTGGGAATGGAAAGGCAGACAAGATGTATGCGGTGGGGTTAATTTTCTTAAAGTAGTGGGATTTCAACTCCCAGAATTCACTGCACATTACGGAGGGCCAACCTCCATTAGTTAAATCAGTAAGCTAAATCAAGAGATCTCCCCACATTCACTAAACATTATACGGGGCCAGCTCAAGAATGCGGTGTGTTGCATGTTTCTCTGATGAGCTCAGGAGACGCACCAAGGACTGGTATGACATCATTGTGGTGCACTGCAGTGACATCATCGCGGGGTAGACTGACAGTAAGAAACAGGTTGCAGCTGATGGGGACATTGCAGATGCTACATGATTTTAGATTTGATGATATTGACCATTCTGAGTTCTTTGTTGGTCTATGGTAGCGATGTCTGTATGGCGGGTCACACGCCGAGACGATGTCTCCAAAATATCTCTCTACATTTCAAGCAGAGGGCCGGACGTTTAATGAATTATCACCGGTGTAAGCCTTTCTGTTGGAGCATCGCGGCCTTAATTAATGGCTGAAAAGTTCCTTTTGGGCTCAAACTTGGTAAGCGGCTTCAGAAATCCATCTATCAAACTCTCTAATGAAAGTGATGGATCCGGGAGGCTCGTGGGGGAAAGTGGCGGTAATGGAAGAAGGGATTTCTCATCGATTTTCGTTAGCTAAAAACAAAGCTAATTGCTGTAAAAAGAATGTACCGAGGCTTCTTTCTGGAGGAAAATGAGATGGAGGAATTGGCCGCATCACAAAGGGAACCTGAACTCCACGTCCGCTCGGACCATTCTTCCGTCTGATTAAGGAACGGGATGAACTGCAGCAGCTTCAGTTCTTCTCAGCGAGGAGCCGTAAATGGTTCTCCTTTATGCTTCTTTATGGCGTCCAGGCAGGAGACGGTAATATGGCGTTTTGGGGGAAAGATCACTGCGGTTTCTATTGTGGTCTTCGTGTTTTGAGCGGCCGGTCTCCTGTGGGGCCATTATCTCTTGATGTTACAGTAATTGGAGGAATTATAATCTCCTCTCTTCTTTATTGTGTATTTGCCGAGGTATAACTCAGCCGCGGGACGCCGAGCTAACGCGCTGTATCCAGGTGTAATAAAACCCAGAAACCTAATGTATATCCCTGAACAAAAGTGTGCGTTTTAAATCATTGGGCGCATGCAACTGATCTGATTGTATGTATGCTCATTGTGAGACCCAACCTTGGCTCAACAGCTTACAGTCTGTCGTCCTGTGGTGTTTTGTGTCTATTGAATAAGGGAATACTTGAGTAGGAAGAGAGCTCTGCGTTGGAATTTTGCAAGGAAACCCTTGTCAGCCGGAGTCATCCTTAAGTCGATTCCAATTCCCAACATCTTAGACACGGCAGGATTGGGGTCTCTGCCCCACCTGATAAAGGCGTTTCCCAGGTATTTTATGTGCTTCCAGTTAAATAGAGAATTTTATTGATCATTTTGTGTAGTTTGGGTTAAAACTCCCAATTTTACTCACTGCCCATATAATAACGTTAACGTGCCAAGTGGGGCCCTTCGCGCAGGCCATGTACAAAGTGACATTAAAGACAACGAGTCTGGAGCGTGGGCTGTTGGACCCGCCGTGGGGACCTCCTATAAATACCCTTCTCAAATCACGTGTGAAAAGTGCTCCATTGTCCATCGTAAGCAGACTGTGTAGAAGACTCTTGTGCAGCAACAGAAAAGCGCGCATGGGGTTGTTACCGGGTCATGCGGAACAAATACTTCTGATGGATGCAATAATTGGGTTCCGTGTACGGCGGTTAACACGCGCTCTCGGTCACTAACCTCTTTGTTGCTGGATTGACTTGTCATCCGCACGTTACACGGCAGCCTCGGCTGATACATAGTTACACAGAGAGACGTAACGCTGTAATTACCCGCAGAAAGGAATGTTTCTTCTCGCAGCTTTCCATTAAAGTGGTATATGATTGGCAGACACAGAAAATCATTGTAGTCGCTTTTTTAATTTCCTGACTGTAAGCTCTTTGGACCAGAACAACAACAATGGGAAAGTTCCTGGGGCTGGGAGCTTTCATTCTGTGAAGCGCGTCCTCTGTCATCCTCCGAGGTGCCGCTCCTGGCAATAATTTAGCAAGAAATGCTGATGAGAACATCCCGTCCATCCTCTGGCCAAACAAAGATTAACACAGCCTCACGGCGAAAGATTCAAAGCCCCTTAACCGCTGGCATAGAGGCAGCAGCGTGCCCCCCCGGGCCCACCTCTGCGCGTGTCCCCCCCCCCGGCCCTCCTCTGCGCATGCCTCCCGCCCCTCCTCTGCGCGTGTCCCCCCCCCCCGGCCCTCCTCTGCGCATGCCTCCCGCCCCTCCTCTGCGCGTGCCCCCGGCCCTCCTCCTGTCCTTTGTATAACCCAGTTGATTGGGGTCTATTCTTTTATCTATTGGGGTAACATCCTTCTAGCCCTGGGGCTCTTTTAGCCAGTATTATACCGTAGCTTTACTGGAAATGTGGAGAACCTTTTCCTTAAGATAACTACCCAAATACCCCGTTCTGTGCCAGGGGGGCAATAAGTAACCGGTGGGGCAACGACTGATCGGTCAGACTGCGGCGGCCGCTGATCACATTACTCCAACCTTTCTCTGCTTCGTAATCAATCATACGTTTTGATTCACTGCCATTGAATTGCTATCCTTAATGAAATTGCACTTTATTACGCATCTTTCTGATCTGTAAGAAATGGAAAATTGCCTCATTTTGGGTATATTAGAGGCAGTGGATTAGGTGGCGTCGGTGGAAAGGCCGGTAAGGTTAGAGGATTGGGAAAGTTTCACCTGCGTCTGCCCGGTTTCATTGTAGATGGAGGATCGGGTTGCCGTACGGTCGCCGCAGGCAATGAGCTCGGATCTTCTCGAGCTGAGGCGCCGCGTGAAAACACTTGGCATCCGCTCTATTTTCAGTAACGATTTCCCGACATGAAAAATGAAGAAAAAAAAACTCTGGACAAAAAATGCCATATGGTTTGCAGTCAGTGTGGCTCTTAGAAGATTAATTTACCTGCCAAAACATCATTTAATTATTCATCCCGTTAATAATCAGTATGTTAATTAGTCTTTTGGCATCAACTTTTACCCCGACACATTACTGGAGTCTCCAAAAATTGCCTAAACTCATCTGTGTTCTTCAGTGATTGAATGCAACACAAAATCTTGCTTTTTACGGCTTTGATTTTTCTTTCCTCGCCCTGTTTCTGGTGTAAAATCTTGTCTTTACCGCGTTTACGGCCTGGCCAACGGCATCGGCCGATACGAGGAGCGTTGGAGTCTGCCCTCCAGCCCGTGATAGCGTTGCGTGAATAAATTAATCTGCGAGGGTCCGGCTCCTTTATCTGAACCCCTTTCTCCATGTGGGAGCGACAGGGAAGGGGGGATGATCCTGATGGACTCTGTTACTTTGTTACTGATGGCAGGAACCCGGCGCGTCCCCCCAGCCTCTCTGCGGCTAACGCTTTCTCCTTTCCTTCTTGGTAAATGTTTTTTTTGTGTAACAGAAATTAAAGCTCATCATTAGACCCTCGTTGCACAGAAACAATGAGCTTCCAGCCCACCCTGTTGTGTGTTTGATTCCTTCGTAAATAGTTTTGCTCCCATGAAGATGTCAGATAGAAAGCGAGACGCCTAATTTACTTGTCACAGCCAGTGGGGGATAACGGGATGAGGTAGGAGTGCAGCTCGTTGGGGCGTCTTTATTTAGTTTACATATTGTCAGATATTAACTCTTTCCCCCCCAGCCCTCCACCGGCTAAAGGGACCTGAATTATATCTCTGATACCGGAACATCGTTACGCTCTTAATATTTTGTACCCAACAAAAGTAATCTCCTTCCAACTCAACCAAAGTAACACCTTTCCTTGGGAATTAAGAAGGATGCATTGTCCGCAGAATTTGTGTGTTCAGATGATTGGTGTTCGTAGAACACGCTGTAATTCATCCTACACGGGAGTAACGGGAAAGATCAGAGCTGTGGACTTTATAAAAAGTATTCGTTTCTGTGCCATTCGCAGCTTTTATCCAACCATCCCATCCAAAGGAGCTCAGCGCTGGGGGAATCATCCATTATCAGCCAGTCAAGCATTAAACTCTTTTTATATTTTGTGTTTTGGTTTAAAAGGTTTAGTTTTTAAAGTTAGTTTAGTTAGTTTATGCTTTATGACTTTACTGAGAGGGTGGTGGATAAGTGGAGCAGACTCTTAGCAAAATTGGTAGCGCCTGATACAGTGAGGGAATCATGCATGGGATAGACATACGGCTCCTGAATCTAAGACGAGACCGACGACTGATTAAGGTTTGAGTCTTTACAGCAGGAGAAACGGGCGACTAGACGGGGGCCGGATGGGGCCGATCTGCCGGCGGGTTCTGAGTTTCTATACAGCCTGGAAATGTTTTTCTTTTATTGTGGGTTAGATCTGGGTACAGCGTTCTGGTCGTTGAATGTTGTCCAGTACAAGCACCTGGGCCCCTGCTGGAGCCGACCCAGTTAGTTATTTGGTGATGAACAGAATGGGTATCATTAGGGGGTCAAAATCCGGACGGATTCGGCAGCTTCTTGTATCTCCTTCAGGTGGCAGCTCCGGCGTCAGGTGAGGGAGAAGCGGCCAGAAGATCTTTTTTGTGCCAAATGACAGCTTTTATTTCACTAGGAAAAAATTGAAAAGCTTCACCCCGCGGTACGGTGCGGCCGGCTGTCAGTCCGGATGATTCCACATCAATGGGCGCCCATCAAGACCGAGACGGGCTGCAGAGAGCGGGCAGCAGAGAAGCGGGAGGAGATCGGGAAGAGAGCACGACGAAATCCAAGCGTCCAAAGACCCCGCTCATCGGTTACGAGCAGGAGAAACGCTCTGCCTAAACCGCTGTGTCTGGACTTCGCTCTACGAGGACGTGTGGAAAGTAGACAACAGCATGCCGATGCCACGGTGCCAGTTATTTCATATAGATTGTAAGCTCATTAGGGCAGGGCCACCCTCAGCTTTTGTCTCTTTGCAAATTGTTTGCGCTACTGATGTCCTGTTTACCCGTTGTACAGCGCTGTGGAGTATGACGGCGCTATATAAACCAATAGGTAATAAGGAGTACTTTGCGGGAAGGTGCCAATATTTCCAGCCGCTGTTAGAGCTCAAGCCTGATCTTGTCTTATAATCAGGAGCCATTATCGCGTTGGATTAACCTCCGTTGGAAGCCTGTTCCACTTACCCACCACCCTGTTGGTGAAGAAATCCATTCTGAAATCTCCCCCTCGTCTATGAGGTCATCTGTGCCGAGCCATTGATTTTATTTGCTTTCTATAGAATTGTCACGGCTGCATTTTCTTAAATGATGGTAAATATTTCTGATTTTTAACCCTCTGAACCCCGGTTCTCTCATCGCTTTGCCCCTGGCTATTGTCAGATTAGCGCATGAAGGTGACAGCGGCCGGTATCTGGCGTCCGCAGCAGGTGGAGATTAGTCCCGGGGTTTTTGTGGTGGGGGGCGTCTGACTTTCTGTGGGATTTAATTCCTTTAGCCGCCTCGTCTTACCCTCTCCCTGCTCTGGCTGCTCAGCATGTCAGCTTCTTCTCTATAACACAATTACTTACTCTTCTGAGGAGCTGTCATTGTTGGTAAACTCAAGCGGCTAAACCGCATTACAAGCAGTCGGCTCGCTCCTGTAAAGTTATTAATAGTTTATTGATTTTGCCCTATTGCCGGTGAAAGCATCTCCGTCCCGGGCTGTTGTTATCTGAATCCCGAGCAGCGACGGCCGGCTGCCCCCTGATCGATACGCCTCAATTTCTGCAGTGAATGCGCGGTCCGTCTGCCTAATCCTTTTTAAACTGGGGCCCGGGCTTGTGGCTTACGGCGCGAGGAATAGATTACAGCTTCGCTCGCGACGTCTGGTGCCCGGGGTCAGCTGTAACCGCAGAACGGGGGAGACCTTGATCTCCGCCGACGGACGAGGTTTAATAAGGAAGCATGGTAACGGAGCCAACGGCGGCCGACACGAGCGCTACCCCCACGGACTGGCAGACAGAAATGCTCCGGAAGGCTTTGGTGGGCCGGGGATTTGATGGTTTGACGGACAGCGGAGAGCTTTGAAACGACGCGGGAGAGAATATCCCGGATAATGAACGGAGACGTTTCCCTCAGTGCTGGATGTTAGAAATACTAAAGGATGCGATTAAACTTTCAGATAAATGTATAAATAATGTACAGGAGGAGAACAGATTCCAGAGCGAGAAAAATCTAAACGCAAACCCTGGAGGGGGTCTGCGGGACGAGGCCGAGGATAAAACATCCTGATTTACCGCGAGCGACGCGGACCGGCGGTGGCCAGCGGAACATACAATCTCCCGTTCACTCTTTGTAATGTTACGATGGTCAGACATACATTCCTTTTACAATCAATGAAGAGTAATTAAGGAATAGAGACATTTTAATCGTATTTCCATTCCGAAATGCCGAGATCGATGACTTCATAATTGGGTACCCCTAATGTTTCGGCCCTTTCTCTGTTCCCGAATATATGAATTTCATAAAAATGCTCCCCTTTTGTCTGATTTTATTTCTTTTTACCGCGTTCCTCTCCCCTAATCCATAGACCGCTCCTCCGTTGGGCGCTCGCTGCGGGAAGAGGAAAATAAAGCGAGTGGGTGGAATCATTCAAAATATTATTCTTCCAGCTGCCGCAAATACCTGTAAACGCGGAATTAACCCGTTAACTACCTCTCTCCGCATATACCAGTCATTTGATGAAGTCAGAGTGTCCTTCTATACGTATTTTCTGGATTGTTCACTAGTAAAGAGAGTCACCCTTTTACCTTTCCAGCTCTGCAGTGTGTTCTCCGTGACTGTGGTCGCTGCGACCGACGGGGTGACGTTATTTGACACAAACTTTTTTTTGTCATGTTTTATTTTACTTTTTACTTTTATAAACGTAACTAATATTTCATTTTATTTCCCTCAGGCTTCCTGAAGTCCGGATTTCAGACAACGGACCTTACGAGTGCCACGTTGGAATATACGACCGGGCCACGCGGGAGAAAGTGGTCCTGGCGTCAGACAACGTATTCCTCAACGTCATGTGTGAGTAAAACCTATTCGTATGTTTCTGAAACCCCCCAACAGGCGGATGACGAGGTTTCCTGGCAAAGGTCTTTGCCGCCAGATTATCTGTCCGGCGGGAGGGTAAACGCGCTGACACTTTGTAGCCGCCGCGCACCAAACAAGGAACAGAGAGTGCGGCGGCGGGTATGTGCGGCCATCGCAGTTCCATCTCAGCAGCCCGCAGAGCCAATCCATCCACATTAATTATCCTTCACAGCTGGAAATCTCTTCTACTGGCCGAACCCGGCTAATAATCAAATTGTTATTCCTCAGCCGTTTTTACAACACAAAAAAATATGAAAAAGCTAATAATGCGGCCATCATCCAGGCCGGGCTCCGCTTGATGGATGTTATGGCTTTTTAGAGGTTCTCGTGTCAATAACTCTACTTGTTATCATATTGATTTAAAAGCTGAAGGCCGGTGATTGATGTCACCTGGGGCTTCTTCATGCGACAGATGTTTATTGTGCCGATGGATCACAATCGCTTGATGAGTCTGGAGATGTTGGAGTTTGTGAAATTCCAATGTATTTCGCTTATCGATAAGTATGAGTATCGAGAACACAAACTAACTGTAACGTCACAAAAACTGTAACACAATGAGACTTTGTGCACAAAACTACCCCTTAAGAATTGCTGGAGGGGCTGGGGGTAGCTGAGCCGGTATCCAGAGGTAACACACATTAAATGTAACCCTTTCGTTTATCGGGCCAGATACATTGAGAACATTAAGCTGTAAGTATGGAAGATGGGGCTGGTATCGACCATCATGGTGCCAGCGCAGCAGATCAGCGCCCCCCACGGCGGGCGTCGTGACAAATGCCGGGATTATATTGGTTGGCGCAGCGTGTGGGGGAAGCTGGCATTTGTTTTCCTGATGGCTACGGACTCAGATGTGGCAGAGGGTTAGACTTCAGGGGGTGCCACGGCTGCCACCGAGGTGGGGGTGCATTAACCTGTTGCTGGACGAGCTTAGCTGTAATTAGAAGTATATGTATCCCCAGGCACACAGCGCCATATCATCGAATTCAATTCTTTATCATCCCTGGTCACATTTTACATGCATTTCCCCCGCGTTACTCCCAGCTCACCCCCCAGCTAAATAGTTACTACGAGGTACTCTCAGCACCCCTCCTTTTACTCCTGCTTCTCGCAGTCATTTCATGATCGTTTCCAGGAACGGATTTTTCCACGAATGAATCAAATTCCTTAATTAATGCACGACTGTGTCAATGTAATTAATTAACGTTAATGCATTTTGGGGGATTTTCATACATATCTGTGGCACGATAGTGCGCATGAGTGTGCGTGTGCGGCGGCATGTGAAAACAAACGAGAAAAGATATTTCTAATGAAACTCCTAGTCCTGAAACGGTTTATCACACGGTGCGTTTTAACAAAGACCTGCGTCAGAAAGTCCTGGCGTGAAATCAATCATATAATTAGAAAGTGCAGTTAGCGGAGTTACTGAAAGAGACAGGTTTTTAACCCTCTGAATGCCGCCCAGTATCGTATATTACAGTATTTTGGCCGTATATTACATTATTTGATGAGTTTTAAGTATTCAGGCAGTTACTGTTATCAGAACTAACCCCTTACAGAAGCATTACCCTCAGACGTTGGTAACTATGTTACTGTCACTGATGTTTCTGTATCAATAATGGCCAAAAACAGATATTTGTTGTAATAAAAGCCGGCGGGGGGTAACAGGGAACCGTGGGGCTCCGATGTTCTAGGTTGAGATCATTTGTTGGGGACGTCGTGTAAAATGGAACATGGAGTCGGTGTTTGCAGAAGCTCAGAAACCATTCAGTTTAATGTTTTTTGGCGCATTTCTTGTTACCGTATCAAAGCGCCGTTACACGAAAGCCCGGGCAGCGCATCAAACACCCGCTTTAAGCTTTTCTCCCGTGTCCGTAGACGCGCACGCTGAGTTGGCCCAAACATACAGCGCCTGAACACGCGGGGAGGGGCGTTCTGAATAACAAGCGGGGAGATGAGCCAACAGACAAATCGAGGAGCCCATGAAGGAAAAAATGAAAATCAGCGAAAATGCCGGGGTCATTAGTCAGTAAATGAATTAATTCCATAACGTTTTGCCATTTTTCTGGCTGACCTCAGGGCATTCTACCCGGTTCTAAAGAGGTTTGAATCTGGTCCATTTACAAGTCCAAAAATCCTACCCCCCCAAATCAATCCTTCCCGTTGACGCGACTTCTTTATGAGTTATATGTATCCCTCCTTTAAGGTTCTGCGGCGCTACTAATCTTTACAATTATTCCAGCGGAATTGAGACAAATGTGATACTTAATGCCAACGGAGGAGGATTCTGGAGCCCTTTTCACGGATCCCGATCTGGAGTTGGTTCCAAGAGGCTTCTATCGGACAGATTAATCACGAAGCCGTCGGCGGAACAGAATAAAAACCCTCTGTCGCCGGAGTCTAATGGAAAAGGTGCAGAGGAAAGAGATAGTTATGGGACTGAAGCGAAGTTTAGACCTGGCTTGTGGCGGCGTGCCAGCGGGAAATCTATCACGAGTGCCGGGAGCACCGAGCCAAAAAAGCTTTTGTTTCTGCTGTCATTCTGGCTCAAGTCACCTTTTAGTGAAGAGGTACGTGATGGTGGAAATAACACGGAGGACGCTCTATCCAACTTTATACAAAAGGAAACACGATCCGAAGAAGGTTTGTGAATAATAATCCATGAGCCCCAACATGTGGTATCTCTGTCGGAGGCGTTTTATTGGACCTGCCTGTTTTACGCCTCGTTATTTCAGTATTGTAGTTATTATTGGTTTATGGATAAAGCTGGGTGAAATATTAAACGGCGCTTCCTTGGAAGTACCGCAAAAAGCTGCTTTTCCGCCTACTTCCGTGGCAACTCCCGCTGAAGTGTTGGCGAGCACGAAGCTGCCAGAAGTCAGACTGGGGTGTCACAAAGACGTACTTTTAATGTATGCATGTGGGGGTGTCTCGTTAGACACCCGGGAGCCCTCTCGCACGCCAGAGCTGGCGATCAGTATCCTACAAGGTGACTAGCCGGGGGGCTGGGGAAAGAGATCCAATGCGTAGAGGAGATCCGGAAGTATCCGTCTATTAATTTCCGCGGAGAAACCCCCCCATCGGGAATAAGGTAACACTCAGCTATGATATTTATTGGCGTGCATCTCCGACTGACAGTGATGGTCCGTTAATAGCTCCACTCCAAGAGCCTGAGGTCTGTTTAGAGAGTCCTGGCTTTAATTCCAGCCTCAGCCCGCGTCTCTGTGTTTATCCGAATACTCTTATTTATCATCCCGGAGCAAGTAACAGAAGAGTTTTATATGATTTCCTTTCATCTGCGTCGTTTGAAATTGTTAGTGCTTTGAGCCCCTTTGGGTAGAATGTTCGGTATCTGATGTGTGGTTTGATGCTGGAATCTGTTAAAAGGAATCCAATTTGCTTTCTAGCAAACAGGTCACTGTGAGAGTGTCGGGGACCTGGGGTGATGTCTAAATCCTGAAATTAGTACCAACCATAAAAGGATGAGAAGTACATGGAGCGTCTCGGTAACGATTAATCGATGTTCTGCCTGTTAGTTCATTGTTTGCTGGAGATTAATTGAGTTTATTTATCAAATCTGTTGCTCAAAAATAACCCTTTACAAAAAACCAGAGGTACTAAAGAGAAGTGACTCCTGGCTGCTCCGGAGGGGGCATCCACGCGTGGCTGCGGAGCAGAGCAAGTCCGGTCTTGGTCGGGATGCAGACAGAAGTCAGGACCGGCTGGAAAGCAGAACTCTGGATGAAATACATTGTATCAACTTCTGTATTCAGTCAGCGGATAGTCATGTATCTGGGGTGCCTGATTCCAGTCCTTAAAGTCCATGTCTGATGATCCAGAAGGACAAATGAGAAAACTGAAAGCTAATGGAACCATCCAAGGATGGGTGATATACTCCCTACCAGTAACACGTGTCACACGGAAGCACGCGGTGCCTGGACATGACGACTCCGTAAGAGCTGCTGGCGATAAAACGTTGTCCCTTGCCCCCGTTGGGTTGGAAAGTAAAGTGGAGTCGTATCCTGGTGCCACTAGATGCCGCGTACCTAAGCTTTGTACGCAGACTTTGTATTTTGCATTATGGAATATTACAGGCTTTTATTTAATTACTGTATGTATTGAACCGTAAGTGACTCTGCATATAATCTAGAGGCCACTTGAAGCTCAACAAGCTTCTGGCTTTAGCGTGACAAGTAAATCTTTCTGCTATTAATGCCATTAACTGTTCTCGTATAAGAGGTTTCTTTGTGGAAATACAATGGTTTGTCGGGAACGTTCTGCCATTTTCAGAAATATGTGGAACTGTTTATCCAGGAGAACGCGCCTCGTGAGGTTTTCTGATTGTAGGGTACGATCCCAAGTGTCAGGGAAGAAGTACGCAAAGGATCCACCGATACCGCGCAACGGGGGAACTTTACCATCAGTCAAAGGAAATTCACGTTATAAGTATATGTTTAGCAAGTGCTTCAATCTGTTGAGCAGAAAATCTTTTCGTGTTATATCTGCAATTTGAGGACGGAATGGCCTTTGTGTAAGTTATATGGGCTGTGCGTTTGCTTTATACAGTAAACAGATTCTCTCAGTGAACCCGACATGATGATAAGCAATGCTGGCTCTGTTGTATCCGGTGGATAAGGTTCATCCGTGAATATTCCCTATTCCTCCGCGGTGTTAGGGATAAGAGTTTGTTGGCTGTCCCTTTCCATCGACGGGTCTGTGTTGGAGTTGATGTCTGGTCCCACAGCCATGTTACAGCCTCATTCGTCACGCGTTTAGTTTTGTTACAGCTTGTGGGGTTCCGACACTCTTCTGAATGAGAGATTACTAATTACATGGGGCTGTAAGAGCTTCTGGTCCCCGAGATCTGCCATCCCCAGGGCAGGAACGTGTGCCTCTCCAGAGTGTGCAGACTTTGGTCTCCACCAAGCCCTTGAGATGCCTTCCTCGCTGTCTGGGTATTCATAATGTGCCCGGTTGGGACTAGACGCCAGCTGCGACTCAAAGCAGATCCCTTGTCGCTGGCATTAGTATGCCGGGTCCATGCAGCAGCCAATTAATTAGCGAAGGGGAAGATGCAAAGCAAATTGTGGCCTTTTTTATCTTAAAGAAGCTCTTCAAAAATATATGATTTCAATGGGCGTTTCAAGATGCCTTTTCCCCCGTCTGTCTCCTTGTGTCTGGCTGCATCAAGAGAAATTAACAAGTGACTGCGTTAGTTTCCGACTTGATGAGAATTTAAGGTTATCTTTTTTTAGGGTTTTTTTTCCCTTTTTTCATGTCTTGCGTCGTTTTCTCCGTGGCCTGGAAAAAACGGAAGATGCGGAGACATTGGGCAGTTGCTCATCGTTGATAGGAGTGAAAAATGATGTCCTGTCAAATGCAGACAGAAACAAGCTCCGGTAATAGTCCGCAGTGATTATCTGAGAGCCGGCGCAGGCCTACGACGGCTAAAACAGGACTGGTACAGCCATACGGATAACGATCGTTCCTCCCCGACACCTCTCGGGGCGTTTCCCATACATAATGGCGGGTTATTCATTAAAATCAGGTCTCTTTTATCTGTGGAATGGGGCATCTTTCATGATTTAGTTCTTAAGGCAAGTTTTGAAGGAAAGGAGATTGAAATTGTTCTGGGCTCTAGATTGTATCACGGAACAAGGGACTCGCACATGGACGTCTCCATGACCCCCAACCCCCGGGTTCTCGAGGCCAGACCCATATTGTGGCCGTTTGAGGGTTCTGCGGGTTCACGGCATGTCGTGCATTGGGTCGGATCCGTGGCGCAGCGAACCGTTTGACATGGAAGGATGATGATTGTTTTTGTTCTAGATCTCCTTGGTATATTACGCAGCCGGTTGGCACCATCATACGTCGAGATATTCCGAGATAGGACTGAACGCTCCATCCTTTTCTCGAATTATGTCCCCACATAAGCTTTTCTAAAGAAATAAAACCCGGCGATTTAAATGACGAGTGAATGTGTAATAATTTGTACATGGTTTTCTGCTTTGTTCCTTTGAAGCCTCGGAGCATCGCATACCTCCTGAAAACGCTCGGCGTGTCTCGGTTATTATGCAGGACGGCGCATTGTGATGTTTTTTTATCTGTAGATTCCAAAGGACAAAGGCAGCCTTTTAGGAAGGGCAAGACAATGCCAGCCTGTTTATCTCCCGCTGCCGCCGTCAATGTCTCCGCTACTCCGAGTGTGTAATCAGTAAGTGGAATAATCATATGCTGTGACATATAGGTGTTTCGTGAACAGTCCGTACTCTTAACTCTTTAACCCTTCACACGCTTTTTGCTGCCAAGTGGCCTAGATCAGGAAACGGTTGGCTCCGGTGCACATACCCGTTTTAAGGCACCTTGGGCCAGTATCCCACTTTGTGCATTATATCTGGGAAAGTCTTTTCTAATTTTTGTTTGGCATAGCTTATCAACCATCATGCGCTTACAGGGTCTGGACCTACGTGAAGCTAAAATGATGTCAGTGCCTTGGTGCCATTGCACATGTGTGTGTCCGGACTGCTCTATGTCCGAGGACACCTCCTCTGATTGGCTAGCGATACCATGAGTGTTGGATATCTGGATCAGTCCAGTTGTCACAACACTCAAGTAATGAGAATACTAAGGGAAATCTTATGTCGAAGTCCGTAAAGTAATGTGACCGCCGGTCACCAAACCTGGAGAAGTGAGAGAGCCCAGTTTATAATCCGGGTCATCTATAATAATATAATCGGACCGCTTGGAGATTATTTTAGAAAGTCTCCTTCAGAGAACCGCGATGTTACAATATATATATTGTTACTGCTCTGAATGAAGACGTCACTCAGCGGGAGTCCCAGTGAGTCGAGGCTGTTTTACCAGCGAGCTTTTGCTGGTTTTCGGTGTGTTGTTTTTTGGGGGGGAGATTTCTTTCTGAGTTTCTCTTCTTTATAATATCTCATCCCGTATAAAATGCCGTGCGATCTGCCTCCGCTTGTCTTTTATCATCGCTGGAAGGAATCCTACACCCTGATTCCTCACCAGCCGGACTCTTTGCTTGTATTACTAGGTCGCTCGGTAAATGCCTCCTGCTGGCTGCCGGGTTCACTTACAGACATTATAAACACAAAGACCGTTCCGCGAAATAATTCTTTAATCATAGAAAATTGTGCCTTGTTCAAACATTTTTCAGGGAATGCTTAATTGTCATGTGACACAAAAGCAGTCACTGATTGGTCAATTCCACGGAAATCTAAAGAAGAAGCTTACGTTGCCGGTATTATGTGATTAACCTTCAAAGGTTAGAATAGAGCGACGGATCTTCTCAGAGAACGTTATTGTTGGGAGTGGACGAGGTTTGGGATTATTTGAATCTCATTTGGTTTGGGATGACTATTAAACGGGGAGCATTGTGCGTTATTGACATGGAATAACTTTGAGATGATATCGGGTGATTTTCTGGTTTTCTCTCCTGTGTTGCGGCTCCGGGACGGAGGGGAATAGATTGTAACGAGAAGCCGGCTTTTCTGCTGTTTGTTTCCTGTGAGCCAGGAATTGGTTTCATTCAAATCAGTAGCGACATAATTAAAAATGTGACAGGTCTGAGGTCAGGTGTAAAGCGTCTGCGGCTCCCGCGCCATCTGCTGATAAATGTGACATCTGTATACGGGGAGAAAAGCGTGTTTTCCGATGGACTCGGAACGTAATTACATGCGAAACCTTCTCTGTAGGAATTCAGATATTAATGAAAGGCGCCGGATCACAGGGGTCTGCGACAAGCCTCCAGCTAATGTTATAACCGGTGGAAAGGAACTGCCCACATGTTACCCCACATGGTATTCCTGCCTCCGGCTGAACTGTGCCCGTTCTTCCTTTAGATTGTAAGCTCTTATGGCCTTCTCACTTCTACCTTTGGTATCTAAACTCTCTGTTGGTATGTTGTGTCTCAGTATTGTGCAGCATGTTGTAATAATTCTAATACTACTAACGTACCTTCCGTGTGTCCCTGTTTAGTTTGGCCAGTCCCTCATTGGTCCTCAGGCCTTTCTGCCCCTCTTTCTTCCTCTGAAGTCCATCTTGGAGCGGATTTTGGTGGCCACTCTATGACCAGGGCAAATATTCAAATGAGTGTTTGTAATAAAAGCTATGAAATCTATGAACGGATGGAAGTTACATTGTTAACGTGACATAGCATGTTGGTAAGAGTAGAACTTTCCCCGACCACCTGACAGAGGTACAGTATCCTGGAGACATAGGAGTTCTCCTCACGACATAGGAGTTCTCCTCGCGACATAGGAGTTCTCCTCGCGACATAGGAGTTCTCCTCGCGACATAGGAGTTCTCCTCGCGACATAGGAGTTCTCCTCGCGACATAGGAGTTCTCCTCGCGACATAGGGTTCTCAGGTATGTTAGCGTCATGTTTTTCATGAACATAAATGTCCATTCATTTGGAAACGCTAATTAGCGATTGGGCTTTAACAGATATGTTGTTATGACGCGCGGGTGATCAGAGAGAGAGCCCGAGGAGCTCATAGTCTTTATACACTCCGCGGTAAGCGTTGAGAACTGCCGGGTTAATTGGGGTTATTTGCCACGGGCGAACACGCGATCAGAAACAGGGGCATAAAAGAGAAAGACGGCGACCAAACAAGCTCCGGAACCTCTAACGCGCGCCCTGTCTTTATGCAATTTGTCCTGCGTTCTAAATGTCTCAGAGTAAGGAATCTCTCGGCGTTAGACACAATTCTCTTCCGCTCTCTTTTACAGCGCGTTTCTGAGTCTGTGCTTCTCAAACCTGTTCTCAAGGCCAGACCTGGATCGTTGGTGATGTTCTGGAACTGGTGTGAGGATCACCGTTTTTTCTCCTAGAAGTGGTAGCGGGTAATACAGTGAGGGTATTAAACATGCATGGGATAGACGTACGGCTCCTGAATCTAAGACGAGACCAACGATTAAGGTCTTTACAGCAGGGCGACTCAATGGGGCTGATCTGCCGGCGGGTTCTATGATTCCTGCATCCTCTGGAAGTATAATCCTGACACTAAGGGTTCGGTAAAGATAATGTCTTCTTTCATCCGATTAGATTCTGAAATGACACAAACAGATCTGCTCCAAATAGTTTAATCTCCGAACGTTGCGTCCACCTCCTTCCTAATGGGGCTGTGTGAGGGCTGTGCTCGAGGCTGCCCTCTGGTGGCCATGGATATACAGCAGGAGGAACATCTTACTAAGTAGCCGCGGGTCTCAGCTGGGAGGAAAAGGACTTTAATGATCTTGTAAAGTTTAAGTCCTCGGTTATTGGAACAGGTATCACGAGACTGGTTTTTGGAAGTGTAAGCAGATAGAACGAGGCCAACTTAATCCAGTTTGTTAATAAAAACCATCTCAAGGGTGAATTGAAGTCATATTCTGCTCATTAGCCGAACGACCGTCATCCCAGTAGGATCATTAAAGTCGACTGTATTGCTTTATTTCTCTTGATAAAAATTAATCTATTTGGATGTTTCCATATTGCTTTTTCTGATCTTATAGCCCACGTGCAAGCAAGTTATAGAGCCCAAAAGACCTCCGATTCTCTCTACGCTTTCAAATAAAAAACATATAGAATTAATTTTCATGAGATGTTGATGTAATGGTAATGAGTATCACCGCCATGTAGCAAGCAAACCTATTGGGGGGTCCTGGTGGAGCGTTGCTCTTTGGAGCTCAATAATTTGAATGGAGTGGTCCAGTTTGCTTTGGAATAAGGGGCCCTTATTATTTTATTGCCAGCAGTTAGAGCGTCGCTGATTGGCTTCATCCACTTCTTTACCCATAGTGCTTTGCATAGTGCTCTGTTTCCGGAGCACATGTCCTTTTCATGGTCTCCTTTGCATGCTGTAGCAATGGCTTCTGGGATTCCGTGGGAAGATCATGTGATTTGCCGTTCTGGACCATAAACAGAATGTCTGGCTTGTTTTGGCCGATTAGGCTTGCAATTCGATGGCCAATTCCTGGGAGTCAGACACCCAACAGTTTACTGACAAATAATGCCGGGTGCGTTTCAAAGGAGACTTATGAGACCTTGGCCACTTATATATCTTCTTCAGTATTCTGTAGGGTAAGTTCGGCAGATGGGGCAAGTAGTTCGAGGTGCAAGCCCATTGGATTCCAGTAGATCCATCCTCCAGCAAGGCCGACGGGTACCTTCGGAGGCCTCGTACAGGACATAGGAGCCGGGCGGCATGCTGCCAGTACCTACCAGTTGGCATCAGAGGATCTCCTTCTGCTTTGCCCGGAAGAGTTTAACCCCGAATAAGCCAGCTGCACCCATGGGCTCGCTCATACCGGGTATAAAGAGATGATGTGACCCTTTAACATCACTTTAATTAAAGAGAAAAGGGAAGGCTGTAGCAGTTTGCTTTGTACCGGCAGATGTTCAAATTGCTGCCATAATGAGATTTTTTGCTGCACATTTGAATATCTGTGATTTATGCCCCCATTTGATCCTCGGTCGCGTGCGGCTCGTACGGGGGGGGGGGGGGGGGGGGTTGTACTGTGACATTGCTCTGAGCGTGGAGTCTCCCGATCATGTCGTGCAGCTGCATTGCAGGTAATACCGGCACCAAAGGGGGTTAAACGAATATCCCAATGACTTGCACCATGCTGAGAGCAAACAGCAAGGGTTTAATCTGAGTAAAATGTCTCCTCTCGGTGCGGGGCTGTTCGTAGGGCTTTATCAGAGCAGCTGTTCGCCGGCTGCCGGAGGGCTCTGCGCAGTCACGTTATTTACAGATCCCCGGCTTCCTCGGCATCGCGCCTCGGATTCATTGGAGATCCCGGCTGATAATAACGCTTTCAATCTTTCCTCTGCTTCTTCATTTTCTGTACGTGAAATTGAAGAGTCCGTCCGTTCTCCTCCGAGGAGAATTTCTTCTGCCTTAAAATCCTCTTTCCGGTTTTCTGGTTAAATTTTCCCGTCTCTTCGTGTCACATTTTCCTTTTTTTTTTTAGCTTTTAAAGAGACCTAACCATAAAATCTGCAAAAACTGAACCTTTTGGCCCCTCGAGGACCACGTTTATCTAACCCATGACCTTTCTAGGCCCCGGGCATTAACCCTTTCCTTGTGTGCCTGCTGGTCTTAGTCACTAAATCATGTTCCCCACTCTTGCTTATTACTGAGTTAGTATTACTCGTCGTTGGGACATCAATAATTCCTTAAAACACAATATACAAGAAAAACAGTTATTTCTAATCATTTAATATGCTCTATGGGCAAAACCCATTTATTTTTCCACAACCCTTTAATCAAAGCCTTCCTGTCATCTGCAGAGGGTTTCTATGTGACAAGCTCCGCAGAACTGCTCGGCTCCATCGATTCCAGCTTTATATCGGTGTGCGCCACGCCACGGCATCTGTCTGACCTCTGCAGCGGGGGAATGATATAATGACACACTATAAAAGCGACATGATATAATAACACTTGTGTGTACGCCTGGCAGAGCGCTCTCTGCTATATCCCCTAAGGGCCCTGGGGTCCAAGAAAAGGCTGGCGTTATCGCTGAAGGCTAAAATCTATACGTTGATTAGAGTTCTAATTCCCATTGAGGGGGCGCAGGGCACGGGGTGTAATTACATTTCATGTTTCCTGCTTGTTGCAGTTATTCAGCTGTGCATAATAATTATGTGCGTCTTAATTGTTTAACTTCCTAATCCCCTGCTAACCAGCCTCCTATTGGACGGCCCTTATTCTGTATGAACCGCCATAAAACCCGCACTCGCTTTCCAGGCTTGTGCAGAGGGAACGCGCGGCCGAACTCTAGTGAGATCGAGAACGCGGCCGGACGCGAGTAAAGTGTGTGTGATCGCATTATCTAGGAGATTAATCACACAGCTTCCCGGGTTCTACAGAGATGGACACCCCAGAGACGTCAGAGCTTGGATTAAACAAGTTTTATTGGGGAAATATTTCTTGTTTTGCATCTTGGTGCAAAAAATGAAAATGAAAAAAGGTCTTGGCCAGTTAATTGGCCACATGGGTTAAATTGGACAACCCCTGGCTCTCAAGCAAAGATGATCATCGTCCGAGCCAGAGCTGGGTGGCTGGTAGCAACTTCTGCCCAAAGGAAAATATTGGTGGTTTGCTCTTGAGCGCAGAAGCAGCGTGTAACTCATGACATCACAACCACCATGACTGGAACCATTGCAGGCCAATTTCCACCCACTTTTTTGCTTGTCGGTGCTTCTGTTGGGAAAAAAAGGAAAAGGGAGCCTGTTTATTTTATTTTTTAAGTACCGTAAATGCCAATTTTAATATTTTAACTGCACTCCTAAATCGCATAGTATGACGCCGTAGTCACGAAGCCAAGTCGTGTCCTCTTCTCTGTAAGCGATGGCCACCGCTGACCTTGTGCCAGTTGAACGGGGAATTGTCACTGTCACCGGGAAGGGTTTTAATGGATGAATGTGACACAGCCCATTACTGCTGCTTCACAAATGAATAATCGCCTACACCGCTCGGATTTAACGAAATAACGTTAATGGGCAAAACACATTAATTACTTTATTTCTACCATTTCCCTTCCAAAACTTCAGACAAACCTCGTGTCTTCCTGAGCTCCTCATCGGTGGGCATACGGTTAGAACGAGAACATCACATTGGGCTCCAAGTGTCTGAACGCCACGGGACAGGCAGACATATTCTCACCTAATATGCCTGGATCACCAAACTCCAGCTTACGTGTTCCAGGACATCTCCTAAAATCCCAACAAGCTTTTACTAAATCCACTTGTTAGAAAAGGATGAGAAGGACTCTCTGGCCGTATGAAGACACTCTCGTCATTCCTCCGGATGGCAGTTTGTAAAGGTTGGACAATGTCGGATAATGTCACAGAGATGTAGTCAAATCCTTTTTTGGGTTTGTCTCTTGTTGTTTTGGTAACAGTAAAAGTAGGTTCAACAATGACAAACCTAAATCTTCTGAGTTTCATGTTGGGGCATTGACCACGAAGAAGAAAGGAAGAGTCCACCGTGGAGATAACAGGTCTCGTCTTTCACTGATACTGTGGGCTATATGCCACAAGACACTCGAAATATCCCGGGCATTAACTACATTGAGACCAAATTAAATTGGCCAACTTTGCCTTAAAGTCATTTGAGTAGAAATCCATAAAATCGAGGGCCCGGTGGTGTAGTTGAACCGGCAGAAACGCTGATGGGCATACGATTCCTCTATTGTTAATTAGTTCTCCTGATCTAATTAATAATAAACAGAGGGATCGTATGCCCATCAGCCTTTTCACCTCTCCAGAGATGTCACTGACGTTTTCTACGCAAATTACTTTGTAGAGACAGAATCTGGAGCTGTGGCCCCCCTGACAATCATTTGACTACAAAGTCCTTGGCTCTTTGGACCTGTCACTTTTTAATGTGTTGGGTACAGAGGACAGGAGGAGAGAAGGGTTAGGATAAGTAGCACCTTTTTGGTACATGATCAGGGAGTTTGATGGAACAGAGAAAAGGTCTAGGACAAGAGGCAGGATTTGGGGCGGACGTGTGCCACGGGGCAGAATGGAAGAGGGAGAAATGCAAAGTGAAGAGTGCATTCAAGGTCGGGGCAAAACACAAGCGGAAAAGAAGATACAATTTAAAATATTTCAGAAATAAATTGCCATTACCGTGCTGTTCCGGATCAGGATTAATACTTGATGAATGGATTCACTGCTCTGGAACTGTCAAGAACAACAGAAATGCAGCAGTAATCTATAACCGCAGCAGGAGACATCACTAAATCTCATATCAAAATAGATGGATTTCTGCCCAAAATCCATTTAGGATTCTTTACCGCAGGAAAACTGTATATAGAGCGGTAATATCCAGCGATAGCAAGCATCGCCACAGAAAGGGCCATTATCTCATCGTTTTAATAGTTCTTAGGCCACTGTTAATGGATCGTCCATCTCAACGCATCTCCGAAACCCGAATTCCAGGACGGAGGCCAAAATGACCTGCAGCAGCCGCGCTTTAGAGCAATGAGAGTTGTGAAGGACCACACCGCGCGCGACCCGGGTGTCAAAACTTCCCAGAAATCACTTGTTTAATGTTGGATGTTGTCTCTCAGCCACAAAGGTGCACTTTTGATTAATGATTAATAATGTTCTCATCTTCCCACTGAGTAAAAAGCAGTAGAGCCACGTGGTGTGAAAATCGGATTTACATATTTATAAATATTCGGTTGCATGCAGCTTCCCCGAGCCGCTCTCAATCACTTCCCGCGGCTGATGGAGTCAGAGACGGATAGGTGTGGCCCGGGGGGGGATCTGTCTCGCGAAGTACATTCATCAAACCTGACTTCATAGCCTGTAATGAAAGATCTCCTAGCAGAGCCCGAAAGCATTTCTCCCCGCTAATACAGACAGAGGAGCGTTTTTTTCCCGGACGCGCTGCCGGCTAAACCCGGGTCACTTGACTGTACTGACTGTATCGGCGCGGCGGTGACCGTTTGTAATGGCTTTAGAAAATTACAATCAAAATGTGTGCGTTTTGTGTTTTCAAGCCATTTGACTACAGCAAGAGAGCCCTTCACAGAGTGAGATTATCATCGTTGTCTGTCGACGAAGGGTTTGGTGGGATTGCTGATCCCGTTGCCGGCGGACGGTTAGTTCGGTTCCGGGTATCAGCTGTAGCGGGAGATATTAGATCAGCCGGAGATCGGCGGAGGATCGCTGTCACATCACTCCTTTTATCCTGCATTGTGTAACGTGGCGGCGCTGCGTGTCGAGGCTCATTTGTCCCGATGAATAATGTTCTGGCGAGGCCTCTTGTTAAAACACAGGAGGAGGTCTCCTCCCCCCCGATATCTCATCCATTGTTACTCGTGGCTTGTAATTTGCATATATTACTAATAAACTATTGCATCGCGAGAACATGAAAGCCGTCTACCTTAGCCTGTGAAGCTACCTTGTGTTGCCGGCCGCTTCTCACCGATGTCTCCGGACGGACTTGATGGATGCTTTTGGGGGAGGTTGTTGAGGCTTCGTGCAGTGGGGGCTCTGTGGGTTCTTCTTCCCCTAAAATCTGACTGATAACCTGGCCAGTTTGCCATTATTTGACACTTTGCTGAAAGGCTTGTCGAGTTCTGGTGGGTTGTGTCAGGATTTGTATCACTTCCTTCCAGGTTGAGATGGTGGACGCGGTAATGGCGGGATCCCGGGGCATGCTGGGGACTGGCAGGTGCCAACCGGCAAGTTGTGGTAAACTCACAGTTTTGTGAAATGTTCCTCTGGGGCTGGAGTCTCCAACAAAGTTACAATACAAACTTCTCCTTCAAAGCCAACGTTATTTACCTGATTCAGCGAGGCATCGTTATCGGGATCCTCTGTACAGAAATGGGAGATCATGTAATCATAGATTAGCATTTTTTAACACTTTGTATGCTAGGAACCGCCGTTCCCCGACCCTTTTCAATATTTTGCTCAGATTTGGAAAAGCAAAGCATTCGTTGATTGAGTTTTTTCCTCCGGAGGCCGAGTCCGTGTTTAATGTGACAATCTGTGATATATAAGCCGCGAGGCCGTATTTTAAACTTGTCTGGAGCTCCGGCTTTCTTTTCGCATAAATAAGACAGAAATATTGGGTCATCTGAGGTCATCAGCTTTTCTGGCGAATAATTCAAGGCTCCCGGTGGTTCTTATTCACATTTGAGATTTATAACCCTCCCTCCGATATCTGGTTAAGGAATTCTTTTTTCGGTATGTTAGGATGCGTTGCTGTGGGCTGCGATATCGTTCTCTGCTGGGGGCTTTTCATGCGGTAGGAAGTATGTTCTAAAATAAAGACGGCTTTAACTCAATGCTTGCCAGAGGGATGGAGGGATGGGGCTGCTGAGAACTTCACCAGGTCTGCGCCAACCCAACATATAACACGTGAAATAAAGTCATGGAGATTGTTCAGATCACAAGCTGTATTTTATGGGTGGAAAGATGTGAAAATCTGTCATAGAAAATGTAGAACCCGCCGGCAGATCGGCCCCATTCGGCCCCCATCTAGTCCTGCTGTAAAGACTCGAACCTTAACCAGACGTTGGTCTCGCCTGGAAACGCTTCCAAATAACCTCCTCCTTCAGCTCTTGGATCCAACACGTTGTATTTCACTTTTATTTATACGGTTATTGTGCTAATTACCGGCATTCACCGATCCTGATAACCTTTGCGCTTCTACCGGACCCGGTGCCATATTGCAATACTTCTAGTACTCATGGGGTTAATAACCTCCCACAATAACCAGTTAGAATGGCTTTTAATTTCTTCCAGCGCGAGAGTTTAAGGGTCATTAGGAAATTTCAATTAGTGAAAACGGCTATAATTATCAGTTTGGTTTTGTGTCGTGACGCAGCCGGGGGTTGTGAAGTCTTAACATTATCCGGCACCGTTTTCCAGTCGGCTCTCCGAGACGTTCACGGCCATCTTAAAAAGAATAAATGGTAGTTTCAGTAAACACTAACATCGTTCCGACCTCCCCTCCACGTGGCGGGAACTTCAAGGACTTCTCCGGTGATGAACAAACAGATTCTACCGCCGAGGCCAAGAACATCAACGGAAGGGAAGAGAAACAGAAGCCAAAGCCATTCGTTACATCTCGATGGAATGATGCGTTCAGAACCCGTTCGCTCGCAAGCAGAAATCCAATTCCTATCCTGCTGGCAGAACTACAGAACTTACTATGCATGCGATACACCTGAAAACGAACGCAAATAATGAAGGACCCGACGTAACGGGGTTCCCACGCCCAACGTCTTTTGAGCCAAGAACAGTGGCACTTGAATACAGTATGAAGTAAATCGCACCCATGCGCTGATGTTTCATGGAAAACAGAACGTTCCTAGGAGCTGTTAGTGAAAAGAATCAGATCTAAGGTGCCTCTTAGCCGAGGAAAACTGGCTTTCAATTGCTTGGAGGCGTTCAATAAGTTCTTGGGACAAAACATTTTTCAGCGTAATTGAAATGCCAGGTGTGGAGGTTAAAAATGAGCGTTCGAGTAGCAGTCGTCGTAAGAGCGGGGTGAGGAACAGAAAAAGACCTTAACGTGGTTACGCTGTGCAGCAAACTAGCACAAGGAGCCCAGGAAATCGGAAATCTCATCCACAGATGGAGCCGAGATGATCCGGTGATGGGAAGGGGAAAAAATAAAATCTGAAAAGGGTAGGATGCTCTGGGAATGCTACAAAAAGGTGGCTGCAGGAGGTAAGAAGTGAAGCTAAAGCATCTTCCTTCTGTCTTCATAAACCTGGCGGCTTGATGGAGCTCACGATAATGGGTGATCTGCTTCCGGCATGCAGGGGGAAGCAATTACTGTGTGCACGCTGCATTTTCTGAGCAGGATAGTACTGTAAGAAGCAGCAGGAAGTGATGGGTGTAACGGATAAATGCTTCCCCCAGTTGCTACCGAACTAAACAGGAATGTAACTTCTACAGTTAGAAGCTTCTCTTTTCTTGTAGTTTTCCATGCGCTTTTATGTTTGTTTTCAGGACTCTATACCCGGTCTATAAAGCAGTGTGATTTATATACGGGGTATTTGGTGTTTCTTAGTTCAATTTGCTACCGGTGGGAATTAAAGGACAAGTGCTGTCTCCCTCCTTCCCCCAACTCTAATAATTTGTGGCCCGTGGATAAATCCATTAATTTAGCTGGGGGTAGACACGCTGTAGACAAATAAAATAATTTATGTTGAGCGCTAATTTAGGAACATTCTACTCTCTTTTGGTGACGACTAACAGAGATGGCAACGTGAAGTGCTCAAATCAGTAAGATTCGCAGAATCTGGACCAGGGGATGACATTTTAATGGAAAAGCTCCGTCTTTAATGAGTGGAAGTCAATTTGTCAGTTAGACGGCTGATGGGAAAAATCAGTAAGACGATGAAAATCAAGGTTTTTGTGCAGTCGGCGGGAGGGAGGGGAGACGGCCCTGGAAGCCGTCGGTGGTGGTGGGGTTACTCGGTGCAGGAATAATACTGAGCTTTGCTTTTACTTGCAGTCCTGGGGGGATTTGCACTAATAAGTGTTTTCCAGAAACCCCCTTCTTTGCCCCAAGCCCCCATTATATCTCTGCGTGAATCACTTTAGGTTTGTTTGGATGGGTTTGTAAAACACGGCCATCAAATACGCGGAACATTATACTTTTCTAACACCCGATCGCGACGTTTCTGGGTAACATATGGTATGTTTTTACATTTTTATCGCATTAATATTGACATTTTTTCTCGATATAGCTGACAGTTCTGAATTAACTGCACCCGGCGGACCTGCCTTAAACATATAGAAGAGCTGCTTAAAAATACAATAATGATTCATTTTAAAAAAGTTCTGGATTTATAAGGCGGTGGTTTATAGGAATCTGTCATCTTAGATATGGAGCACGGAGCCCTGGAGAGCGCGTGAGGCAATCATCGGAAGTGTGTTACCATAGAGAGCACTCGCTTTACTTCCAAGCCTGCCGCTGTGACCCTGGGGGGTCGCAAAAGGACCATGCATGGTGGCATTTTGTCCCCTTCTCTCTGAGATGAAGCGGGTTCGTGGTATCGGGTCATGATGTATGGAAGGCCACGCGTCGCCCATTCCTCCCCTTACGCCCTGGAGCCGAAGGCCGTTTCCTTACACCAGCCGGGAAGCTCTCTGTGATTCCGATGTGGAATTGTCAGGATTAATCTAGGCTTTTACCCCAATTCCCAGGCTGAATGGGCAGATTCTAAGGGGTTTTTACCCCAATGTCAGGGTCTGGGGGTGAATGGAAAACATACAAAATAGCGTGGGGTGTGTGCACATAAATAACTCCATACATATACTCGCTATCCATGAAATGCTGCCTCTTCATTATGCTCCAAAATTCCAAATAAATATACAGCAAGGATGGAGCAGGATGTCCCCAAATAATGTCACATCAACCCCAATATGTATCAATAATGCACAAAAAGACACCCATCAAGCAGATATCTGTCCCAGATCGTGTCACAGCCGGAAACACTGGAATCACTCCGATCACTCCGATCAAGCAGTGCTTCCCAAATCCGGCACTCAGAAGAGGAGAAGATGTAGATGTTCACAGAACAGGTCGCATCTCTTCTACCCCAGCCCAAGGGTGAATGGGCAGATTTTCTGGGTTTTTACCCCAGCCTCGAGGTAAATGGGCAGATTCTCCGGCCTGGAATTGACTCTTTCATATTCTTTTCACATCTAATGACATCTGAGCATCTCAATTGGTGCTTGTCTCCCTGCTTGAATACAGGTGACTAAGAATATCTTTACCTCCTGACAAGTTATGGTTTCCGTAACGGCATTAGAGCCATTAGTCTGGCGCCGTTCGTGGATTATTATAGTAGTCTTCCCCACGTTTTCCGTAACCGCAGAAGGCTTCAGAGCCCCGGATCGAGGATATGCGTATAAGAAGCCCGTCATGTAACGCAGCGTATGTTGCGATTATTGTAACACAAACTATTATCTGTATAATTATTGTTGAAAATGTTACTTAACGAATGTTAAATAAGCATCGCCCGAAGAAACATTTATTACAGCAAATAATTCAATTAACTCTGAAAATTGACAAGTTAAGTCTGGATTAATCAATGGATTATTTTTCCAGCTCGTGCAGAATAAACACTTCACACGGCTCGACTGCTCGCATTTAAATCATTTTAAACATGCGTGTTAAATAATTCATGCCGATAGCAGCGTGAATACACATTAGACAATCTGTGTTCCTGCGATGACGAGGAGAGCGCTCCTTAACGTCTCCGGGACGCTAAAAGATCGTTACTGGGCCGATGGTGGCCAAACTCTTTGGGCTCCCCCCCCCCCGCCCCGATGAGCTTTCTAGGAGTAACAGTAACTACGTGTTGACTTAGTTTAAGGCCGTCGGTGTCTTCAGTGTTTGTTTTAAGGGCGTTTTGGGATTTATTTACAAATCCTTCAGAGGATGACATCAAGCGCATTTTCTGTCTTGTCTTAGTCATGATGTCATCTTGGTCTGTGACATACAGTTATATATACATCCCCCGGGGTTGGGAATTGGGGTGGAAGGAGCTGGTTTTTGGGGTCACAGCGAATTCCTCATTAGCTCTGCAGGAGTAAATGGTGAAGAACATTGCTGTCATGCCGACCTCAGCAGCACCATATACAACGTTTACATCATCGGCCAGCAGGAAGTAGAGGGCTACATGATGGAGTAAAAGGCCAGATGAGGTCATTACTGGTAAAATGACCTCACAGATGCATCTCGCAGACCGCAAACCATGCATCATGTTACAGATACGCCAGCCTCCCAGCCATCAGCGGCCTTGATACGCATGCGCAGCGTTCCTGATTGCTGATTACTGATTTTCAAATCAAGGCAGCCGTTCTGTGTGAATAGTATGAAGCGTTTCGTCTAATACAGGAGCCTATTAACGGGATCAGGATAACCGCGTCTGATCACACCGCCACCGCGACATGTTTCCGAAACAAAGGTTTGACGTTTCACGTGTATAAGGGCCACGCTACCACCTTTCGGTTCTGGACACCAAGCTGGGGGCTGTGAGAGGCTACGGGTGGGTTTCGGTGTCGCCTCCACTTGCTTTATCGCGTCATGTCTGTAGCTCTTATGCCTTGCGTATGATGTCATGCAATTAACTCTCCCGACTTTCTGGGATGCAGATCCTGCAGATTCATTGATGATGTTTAACCCAAACGATTCCGGTTTCAAACCTATAATCCTGAAGAAGAGGCTGAGGTAGTCTCAGGAGCTCACAGTCTACCCAGTAAAGGTATCAGCTTTCCCAGATCTTCCAGTAACCCTCACGTTACGTTTATTGGGAATCACTCCGTTCAGCGCTTTCTTCTGGTGGGATGAAGGTTTATTTTATGAATCCGCGGCCTGGTGGATAAGACATTATCCGCGGTCTAATCTCACCCGTCCCACGCAACAAAACACAAAGGTGTAGGAGGTGCAGATCACCGCGTTTCACGCTAAAGACGTATTACATTACGACTTCATTAAAATGAGAGGGAAAAGGTTTCCTCCCTGGCAATAAACGCATCTGTATAAATCTGTGTAGGAAAAGACATAAAGTGAGTGAATATATATAAAAACTATAAATAAGTGAACACTTCTGTTTAAATCCGCCCTCCGAGACGGTCGGTTTTGTGTTTTTATTTTAAGCTTAGTGTTGGCCAATCCCCTCGCGTAACGCTGTCAGTCCCTCTGTCTGTCTGCCGACTGGGAACGTCTGAATCCCCGAGATTTAACACGAGGGAGCCGCGTTCTACGTTATGACGTAAAATCTGCCCCTGCCTCGTTTCCTGCGAATGAAGGGTCAAAAAGCACCGGAACCCGCTGCCGATCTGTGACCATCGAGCCAAACGCGGCAACCTCTTCCAGACCTTGAAAACCCAGCTTTAATGCCCCTTTCTGCATCGAGTAACCGCCAGCTTTTTTCATTTGTGTGTTTCAAGGAGTCTCTTCAATTTCCTCTTCGATTAATCAGCTGATTTCTCCGGAAACGAATCCCGCAGCCTGATTACAATTTGACCGAGACGGACGTTTCTGGTGATCAATCTTAACCGGTTCAATATGGGCTGAGCAGACTCTCCGGTCCTTTACCTGAACGCTCCTGCGCGACAGACACCTCCTCGCTTCCCCACATATTTTATTTATCCTGCCGTGGTGACGACGATGCCTTCGTTACGCCCGCCGGAGCCTTCGTTACGCCCGCCGGAGCCTTCGTTATGCCCAGTGGGGCCTTCGTTAGACCTGCTGATGCATTCGTTACACCCGCCGGAGCCTTCGTTACACCCGGCAGAGCTGGTTTCACCTCCTTTTATAACCCTTTATTCGTTACAAAGTGTCTGTAGGTTTTAACACTTTCATCTCTGGTATATATGTCTCAGCTGCTCTGAAAGTTTCATCACATAGAATCAACGCAGAAACGTTTAACTTCTGTATGGCAACAACCTATCAGAGGCTGCTTTTGTATCACCTGATAAATAAGTGTTCCCGGCACAAACTGTGGTCTTTGGGCCCTCGGCAGGCCCGGGAATTCTGTTGGGAAAGCTGTGTTTAGTTACTGGAACGGCACCTTTAATTATTTATTTAACATTCATCTCCAGACGCCTCCCGGTAGCAGGCAGGGGAAGCGGCGGCGCATGCCTCCCTAGGAAACAATTTGCATTGAAAATTTTCGGCTCCAGTGAATAACTCTTTATTAATTTGCACATTTGGGTTTCTGGGAGAAACGCGTCGGATGATCGGCATCGTTTATCCAGATACATAATTAGAAAAAAAAATAAAGAAAAATATAATATATCTGCTGCGCCGGCCCCTGAGCGCTTCGCGGTTCCCCGGCACGGAAACGGTTACGGTGTTTGGATATTAATTCTCCGACAAATTATTTGTTCTTTTTTTATCGTTAAGTTTTCTAATAGAATTTTACATGGGATCTGAATCCAAAAAATACTCTGTGAATTTAAACCACTAATAGATGACGGCGTTAAAATAGCTGAATAATAATAATAATAATAATAAGGTTTTGCCCTGAAGTGAGACGTCACGATGCAAGGCGAGAGAAATCTGCCGGAATCCGGAGTAAAAACGGTTAACTTGATTGGGAAAAGAATATTCCACAAAGGAGGCGAGTTAATTAAAGCGTGAAGCGCGCTCTCTAATAAACCTGCCCGACGAGGTTTTATGCGCTCTCGTAATTTGCTTTTCTTCCCTGACGTGGTGAGCAGCGAGACGGGGTCATTAAGGGTCCGGCCGACCGGAAGCCCCTTCTGCGGCGACCCCTTTTCATATATTTGCGTCTCTCCCTTTTCTCAGCGTTTTAATTGGCCTCTTAATGATCAGCGTGCGGATAATAAACCTTCACCTCTCCCCGGATTCACGGCGACGGAGGAGAGCGGCTGCACCTCGCGCCTTCCTGTCCATCTGCATCGGAAATATAAAAACTAAATAAAAATAAAATTAATCAGCACCATAATAATAATGATAATAGCATATGATCATATTAATCTCAATAATATAGTATTAATAATCATATTAATCATACTAATAATGCTAATAATAGTATTAATAATCATATTGATCATGCTAATAATAGTATTAATATTACTCATAATATAAACAATAATAATACTACTAATAATAAAAATGCTAATAATAATAGTTGGATTTGGCCAGCCGGTTAGGTGTCAGTAATGGCGGTGCATGAATGAGGGCCGCGTGTGTCTGTTGATCTCTTTCTGTATGAAGCGCAGGAACGAGGAGCGTGCCATTCATTCACTTCCTGGAAGGACTCGGTCGCTGGACCCGTCTCGCTCCCTGTACGTCTCATTTCTGTTATATAGTGAATATTGTGTGTAAAGGGGGTGTTTAACTCGGCCGACAGACTGTTTTATTACCTGATCCCCCCCCGATCGCACAGTCGGCGAGGCACCCGGCGACACACGTTATTTTCTTTACAAGCAGCCGGTTATGTTTGTCGGGTTTCTTAGCAAAATGATACCCCGGTGGGACGCGTGGAGGTCTCCGACAGATCGGGAACAATGGGGGGAAGGAATGTCTCTCCCCACTTCACGCGCTCTCGCTAACGACTAGCGGCAATGTTTGTTCATGACTTAATGTATGTTTAGTGTGATCTAAACCCGAATGTGCCACGAAAGAATGAAACAGCCCCGCTGAAAGTAATCTCACGACCGTGTAACGTGGAGTTACCGGTTACCGGTAATGTCACTGGGAGGCTGGCCCTTGAGCCCCGTTGGGTATTAACCGTTTGCGAAGACGGGGCACCCGGTGGAGGTAGAATAATGAACGGTAAATTCTAAGTACCTCGTCCGGGAATCTCATCTGCGTGAGGTCATTAATGCGCGTCGGGCATGTGATTGGCCTCGGAGCCGGACACTAAATACTCGGACGTAACGATCGTTCCTCTGCGGGGAATCCATTGAAAGACTGAATAAAAATGCCAATAAGTCCGATAATATATTTTGGATCTGTATTCGCCTCCCGCCAGTCTTGGGATTTCTCTCCCTCCACTCTGTGGGATACGAACCGAACAAATGTTATTCACGCAAATGATTTGATATGAAATCCAATATATATGGAAGTCTGGCCAAAAGTAACAAAAATATGCGGATATTACCAAGAGAGGTTTAAATCCCCAAAATACGTATCCTCCTAACGTTATTTCTAGCTGAGAAATTACCATAAATGTATGGATCGAATTTTGTGCTTTTGATGATTTTCATGTTTTCCTTGAGATTTAGAATTAATCTTTTTCTCTCTGCTCTTTGCAGCTCCTCCCACTTCCATAGCCATCATAGCTGCCGAGTCTCCGGCGCCATTCAGCCGATACCAAGCCCAGAACTTCACGCTCGTGTGCATCGTGTCTGGAGGGAAGCCGGCCCCCCAGGTGAGCGCCTTTAACCGGGGTCCAGATTCACAAAGAGAAGTCGGGACGCGGCGCTGAGGGCACATTAATGTTCTCACCGATATGATTTATTTCACCAAACGATCCTCTGTAAATCGCTAACAATCCTTAAATATTCCCGTGCAAAACCCAAAATCAGCAGTTTTACCCCCCAGACGGTTCTGCGTTTGATGGATTCGTTGCGATGTTAAAACGCTATTTAAAAGGGAAACAATCCGGTTTGCGCATTCGGTGCGCGGCGTCTCCGCGGCGTCTCCGGGGTAAATGTCTTCTAATTGCACCTCCAAAGTACTTTGGTATCAAAGAGAAAGCACTTTTTTGCAGCTGTCCCCAAGAAAGGCGCCGTCGTGTGTTTTGTCTGCTGCCAGCGCCGTGTCTTGTGAATAGATTGCGCATGTTCGCACCCCGGTCCCGTCGGCTACATACCTCTCTCTAAGGAGCTTCATAACGCTTCCCCGTAAAGCATCAATTACATCCAAGGCGGCCTTTCGCGTGGCGGGCCAGCAGAGGGCACGTTGGACACGGGATCGGTAAGCGCTGCCCCGTAGCGGGATGGTCACCGGTGTCAAATCACAACTACGTTTTAAGACATTCCCAATGTAATATTCCTCCCCGATCGCGGCCCCGGGGCATTTCTCATAGAGTCTTAAAAAGATACAACTAAGATCAGAGCTCTGGAGAGGGATATTCATCGCTGCCATTCCTTCTAATAGACGGAGAGATTTATCCGTCCGAGTCTGTAGGTGGAGAGGATATATTTCCCCCATAAATCCCGCGGATCGCCTCTCTCCACTGATTCCCGCGGGAACTTTTACCGGGGAGGAATAAATAGAAGAAAGGAAATGAAATCAAATATTAGGGAGTCCAAATAATAACGCTGAGGCTTCGCGGCTACAATTCCCATTATCCGTGCGGTGCTCGGCAGTGCGTGTGTGTATATATGTCTGTATGTGTATATGTGTCTGTATGTGTGTGTGTATATATGTCTATGTGTGTTTTTATATATGTCTGTATGTATGTGTGTGTCTGTAAGTGTACTTATGTATGTGTGTGTGTGTATATATGTCTGTATGTGTGTGTATATATGTCTGTATGCGTGTGTCTATGTGTGTGTAAGTGTATGTATGTATATATGTGTTTGTGTATGTGTATATATGTCTGTGTGTGTGTGTAAGTGTATGTATGTATGTGTGTGTCTGTATATCTGTAAGTATGTATATGTGTAAGTATACGTACGTATGTATGTGTGTGTTTCTGTACATATAGCTCATGGTGTTGGGATCGGTGCTTGCAGTCAGGTGGGATTGTTTCAGGTTATCAGTAATCTCATCATTTTTGTCCTTTTGCAGGTTTATTTTAAGAGAGACGGGGAGTTAATAGAAGTCGTGCCGATGCTGGAGCCCCCGGTCGCCGCAGCTGGACTTCTGGCCAATCGGGTGACCAAAGGCCTACTGAGCCGGGATCTGGACGACACAAAGATGCAAAAATCTCTTTTGCTGCTGGACACAGAGCGAGGACTGGGCTCTTTCACGGAAAACCCATACCGCGCACGCTCGGGGGACCCGGGACCCGTGTCCAGCCCGGTCACCGAGGCCATTCCGGAAACGGTGGTCAGTCTGGAGTTTCCCCGCTGGGTGCACAGCACGGACCCCGCGTATTTCTTCCACCAGATGCATCTTCCAATGAGCGACGGAACGGTAGAGGTTCGAGCGATGCTCACCTGGACCTTAAATCCGCAGGTGGACAACGAGGCCCTGTTCAGCTGCGAAGTGAAGCACCCGGCGCTCTCCATGTCTATGCAGTCGGAGGTCACGTTAGGTAAGAGGAGAAATGCTTTAATACCTTTCTACGGGCTTCATCTCCCCGGGCCCAGGGGGTCACCTTTCTGCCCCTTTAGGGAGGTGCCAGGTGTGACCCTTAAAACTCATCACGCCATCCTCAAGCCTCCGGAGCCAGCAGAAGGTAAGAGGTTCAAAAGTATCCCCGCCCACCTCTGCCTAGTCTCCGCCCACCTCTGCATATATGGTCATATGGATGTTCAGATGTGCAAATAATCACATAGAAATGCTGCAGCCTATTAGAGATCGTGTTTGTATCACATGACAATTAAGCACTCGCCCCAATGATTATTTCTGGGTGTTGGGAATGACCGGGAAGCGGATCCTTTAGGGCTGAAGCTCCAGGTTTTACTTTCACCGCTGGCTTGGATTTCAAATCCAGAACATCGATCACCGCCGCCGCTTCCAAACGGAACGTTATTTTCATGTATCTGATCGAGTCCTTCGTCCGGCGGGGTAAAAGCCGCACACGTGATGCCAGATAAAGCGACAAAACATGATATTTATCATTAAACGGCATGATTTCACCCGATTATTAAATGTGGGAGTGTTTTCTGTGCGTTCGTAGCGTTTGGGAGTTCCGCGCGGTGCATGCGCTGCACATTCACTGCTTTTATTGCCAATTCAAACCGTCTCGCCTGCTGACGACGTTGTTGTGAATATTCACACCGCGGACGCGGCTCATAGTTTGTGGTGACTAAAAGTTGCATTTAATGCGGGGACTTTCTCGATGATCTGCATTTGCCCCCCGGATCCCAGCGTTGGAGAGTAATTATCATGTGGACGTTGACCTCATCCTCACCCGGCTCAGGGAGGAATAACCGAATGTTCTGCGTGGACGGCGACGGCCCCCAATAAATGGCAGGCGGGGGGGGGCGCAATTTATGCATCTGATGCGATTCCCGCAGCCTCTCCCCCCGGCCGCTCTCGATGGAATTCCTCCCATCCTAATGCAGTTTGTATGCAGATGCTGCCGCTCGGTCTCATTCATTCACAAACCATTAAGGTTAATGCGCGTCTTGTTTAAAGAAAGTGCTGAATTAATAAGCTGTGCTGAGAGCGGCGCCTCCCCAAATCCACACCCCCTCCCGCATATAGACGGCGTTACTGAGCCTCCAAAGCTGATTGGCTGCAGAAGTTAGGGAGTTAAATAATTGGACTGTCTGGGGAACTCGGCATCAACCTCCCTAAATGTAAAAGCCGTTATAATACATAATTATTAACCTTTGTTTATATAGCGCAGGTAAGTCTCCTCGGGGGGGGGGGTATGGATGCCACGCTGGGCTCCCCTATATACACGGCATGAATTCCATGTAGGTCACAAACTCTCCTGTATACGTGGAGTGTCTGCGCTCTCTCTGCTCCTGCTGTCCTCCGCCCTCCAATGAATTTACAGAAAACTCTTTTTACTTTGTAAATATGATTATTTGTGGCCGTCGGCACGGTTGCCGCTTCTGTAAGAGCCGAGACCTGTGGGCCGCGCATGCAAAGCCGCCGAGAGCTAATGAGTTTACGGGAGATGAGGTAGTGGAGCAGACGTGGAGCGGTCTGGAATCAGAGTGCTTTGTGTCATTGCCTGCTCCTCCGCCGGAGAGTTGGGGTGATTTATTAACGCGCGCGATGCGCGGGACGGTCTGCCGCTGCATTATGGGACTCAGCGAGCCGGATGCGGTCTGTGTGATTGATGAGCTTTATAACCAATAGGCATTTAATATGATTATTGGCCTCGTAGCGTTCAATTTATTCTTCTAATGGATATGGAGAGGAAGGAAAATATCCACAACTTTTACTAAACATTCCTAAGAGTGTATATGGGTAACGGGGGAGGGGGCTTCTGGGAAATAAAACGCTCAGGGGACAGGAAAACTAATAATATCAGTGTGGGAGCGGAACTGTCTCTCGGCTCCCCTGTCTCTCGGCTCCCCTGCTCCCCTGTCTCCCGGCTCCCCTGTCTCTCGGCTCCCCTGTCTCCCTGCTCCCCTGTCTCTCGGCTCCCCCGTCTCCCGGCTCCCCCGTCTCTCGGCTCCCCTGTCTCTCGGCTCCCCTGTCTCCCTGCTCCCCCGTCTCTCGGCTCCCCCGTCTCCCGGCTCCCCCGTCTCCCGGCTCCCCTGTCTCTCGGCTCCCCTGTCTCCCTGCTCCCCTGTCTCTCGGCTCCCCCGTCTCCCGGCTCCCCCGTCTCTCGGCTCCCCCGTCTCCCTGCTCCCCCGTCTCTCGGCTCCCCCGTCTCCCGGCTCCCCCGTCTCCCGGCTCCCCCGTCTCTCGGCTCCCCCGTCTCTCGGCTCCCCCGTCTCTCGGCTCCCCCGTCTCTCGGCTCCCCTGTCTCCCGGCTCCCCTGTCTCTCGGCTCCTAAAGAAAAGTCGTTATTACGGCCCCAGATCATCAACCGGCATCTTCAGGACTTCTGGAGTCTCGCACCGACTCACTTGCCCACATATGTGATTTAGAGAGATGTGGCAGTGTTTGGGGCTCCCGGTAGTAAAATGCCCCAGTCTCCTGCGCGTCGGTTTGGGTGGCTTTCTCTGGGTTTGAGGGACATTTGGCTTTCGGAAGGTTGAGCGATGCGCTCCCTTTTTCAGTCGGACACAAATTATTCATAAAGTGCCGTTAAGGAGCTGAACACAGCGATGTTTCGATTAAATATTTAAACTTCTCCTTTGCAAGAAAAGGATTGTTTAACAAAATGATGGCCCATGATTTGTAAGAGGAGAGAAAGTGAGAACGCGCCGGGCTCCTCGCCGCCCGTCAGCAGCGATCAAACCAAACGCAAGCGACGGCAGCGAGAGAATCGGCATTTACGTGAAGCAGCAAAATGCGGGGACGGCACCTAAACCCCCCAACATTAATAACAATGCCCTAAACGTTAATAAATTGCTCATCCCCGCGCGCCGCTCACGTTACGTCTTTAGAAATGTTTTAGATCCAGTTTGATGGGAAAGAATTGGCCGCTGATTTCCGTTATGAAATTTATTCCAAAAAACTATTTCAAATAAAAGAGTAACCTTTTTATAAAAGAAGAACCCGGCTTAAAAATGGCGGCTGCGCGTTTTGGTGACACTCGTAGAACGCGCGATGTGAGAGCCCAGAACAGGCGTCAGCGTTGCGCGGCTGCCCCGCTCGGCTGGTAACGGCAGCTCAGTAATGCGCCGGGGGAGGGGGGTAATAGAGGTGTCTGTCGGAGATAAATGCGCCCGCTAATTTCTCATTTATTACGGCTTATTACAAATCGAGAAAACAAAGGCATTCATTAAACCACTCTACAGAATTTCATAGAAAAGTAAATCCAATTTATTGTGTTGTGAGAGAATTAAACAGACGTGTCTGCCGTCGCCGCCGTCATATCGTGACATGTTGTGATGTGATAATCAGGCTCTTTATTGGAGGATGGAAAGCAGGGAAACGCTGGCATTAGGAGCGGGACTCGCCGCGGGTTACACGCTCCGCGCTGTCCGCCAGTCACCGGAATGAGAGCCCGTCGTGGCCCAAAATATCTGCCCCATCTGAGCAGCCAATGGCTCCGTCCCCTGAGACTCACCTGGTTTTCATGTGTAGTATGTTAGTGTATGTATGTTACTGAGCGTGAGTTAGTATATGTATTAAAGTAAGTATGTTATCGTATGTGAGTATGTTACTGTGTATGTTAATATATGTGTATTAAAGTAAGTATGTTAGCGGGTGTGAGTATGTTACGTTGTATGTTAGTATATGTGTATTGAAGTATGTTTGAGTATGTTACGGTGTATGTTAGTATATGTGTATTAAAGTAAGTATGTTACTATGTGTTAGTATATGTGTATTAAAGTATGTTTGAGTATGTTACTGCGTATGTTAGTATATGTGTATTAAAGTAAGTATGTTATCGTATGTGAGTATGTTACTGTGTATGTTAGTATATGTGTATTAAAGTATGTTTGAGTATGTTACTGTGTATGTTAGTATATGTCTATTAAAGTATGTTTGCGTATGTTACGGTGTATGTTAGTATATGTGTATTAAAGTAAGTATGTTAGTGTGTGTGAGTATGTTACTGTGTGTTAGTATATGTGTATTAAAGTAAGTATGTTAGCGGGTGTGAGTATGTTACTGTGTGTTAGTATATGTGTATTAAAGTAAGTATGTAAGCGGGTGTGAGTATGTTACTGTGTGTTAGTATATGTGTATTAAAGTAAGTATGTTAGCGGGTGTGAGTATGTTACTGCGTATGTTAGTATATGTCTATTAAAGTATGTTTGAGTATGTTACTGCGTATGTTAGTATATGTGTATTAATGTAAGTATGTTAGTGTGTGTGAGTATGTTACTGTGTGTTAGTATATGTGTATTAAAGTAAGTATGTTATCGTATGTGAGTATGTTACTGTGTATGTTAGTATATGTGTATTAAAGTAAGTATGTTAGTGTGTGTGAGTATGTTACTGTGTGTTAGTATATGTGTATTAAAGTAAGTATGTTAGCGGGTGTGAGTATGTTACTTTAATACACATATACTAACACACAGTAACATACTCACACACACTAACATACTTACTTTAATACACATATACTAACATACACCGTAACATACTCACACCCGCTAACATACTTACTTTAATACACATATACTAACATACACAGTAACATACTCACATACGATAACATACTTACTTTAATACACATATACTAACATACACCGTAACATACGCAAACATACTTTAATAGACATATACTAACATACACAGTAACATACTCAAACATACTTTAATACACATATACTAACATACGCAGTAACATACTCACACCCGCTAACATACTTACTTTAATACACATATACTAACACACAGTAAGTATGTTAGCGGGTGTGAGTATGTTACTGCGTATGTTAGTATATGTCTATTAAAGTATGTTTGAGTATGTTACTGCGTATGTTAGTATATGTGTATTAATGTAAGTATGTTAGTGTGTGTGAGTATGTTACTGTGTGTTAGTATATGTGTATTAAAGTAAGTATGTTATCGTATGTGAGTATGTTACTGTGTATGTTAGTATATGTGTATTAAAGTATGTTTGAGTATGTTACTGTGTATGTTAGTATATGTCTATTAAAGTATGTTTGCGTATGTTACGGTGTATGTTAGTATATGTGTATTAAAGTAAGTATGTTATCGTATGTGAGTATGTTACTGTGTATGTTAGTATATGTGTATTAAAGTAAGTATGTTAGCGGGTGTGAGTATGTTACGGTGTATGTTAGTATATGTGTATTAAAGTAAGTATGTTAGTGTGTGTGAGTATGTTACTGTGTGTTAGTATATGTGTATTAAAGTAAGTATGTTAGCGGGTGTGAGTATGTTACTGTGTGTTAGTATATGTGTATTAAAGTAAGTATGTTAGCGGGTGTGAGTATGTTACTGTGTGTTAGTATATGTATATTAAAGTAAGTATGTAAGCGGGTGTGAGTATGTTACTGTGTGTTAGTATATGTGTATTAAAGTAAGTATGTTAGCGGGTGTGAGTATGTTACTGCGTATGTTAGTATATGTGTATTAAAGTATGTTTGAGTATGTTACTGTGTATGTTAGTATATGTCTATTAAAGTATGTTTGCGTATGTTACGGTGTATGTTAGTATATGTGTATTAAAGTAAGTATGTTATCGTATGTGAGTATGTTACTGTGTATGTTAGTATATGTGTATTAAAGTAAGTATGTTAGCGGGTGTGAGTATGTTACGGTGTATGTTAGTATATGTGTATTAAAGTAAGTATGTTAGTGTGTGTGAGTATGTTACTGTGTGTTAGTATATGTGTATTAAAGTAAGTATGTTAGCGGGTGTGAGTATGTTACTGCGTATGTTAGTATATGTGTATTAAAGTATGTTTGAGTATGTTACTGCGTATGTTAGTATATGTGTATTAATGTAAGTATGTTAGTGTGTGTGAGTATGTTACTGTGTGTTAGTATATGTGTATTAAAGTAAGTATGTTAGCGGGTGTGAGTATGTTACTGCGTATGTTAGTATATGTGTATTAAAGTATGTTTGAGTATGTTACTGTGTATGTTAGTATATGTCTATTAAAGTATGTTTGCGTATGTTACTGTGTATGTTAGTATATGTGTATTAAAGTAAGTATGTTAGCGGGTGTGAGTATGTTACGGTGTATGTTAGTATATGTGTATTAATGTAAGTATGTTAGTGTGTGTGAGTATGTTACTGTGTGTTAGTATATGTGTATTAAAGTAAGTATGTTAGCGGGTGTGAGTATGTTACTGCGTGTGTTAGTATATGTGTATTAAAGTATGTTTGAGTATGTTACTGCGTATGTTAGTATATGTCTATTAAAGTATGTTTGAGTATGTTACTGCGTATGTTAGTATATGTGTATTAAAGTATGTGAGTATGTTACTGCGTATGTTAGTATATGTCTATTAAAGTATGTTTGAGTATGTTACGGTGTATGTTAGTATATGTGTATTAATGTAAGTATGTTAGTGTGTGTGAGTATGTTAGTGTGTGTGAGTATATGTGTATTAAAGTAAGTATGTTATCGTATGTGAGTATGTTACTGTGTATGTTAGTATATGTGTATTAAAGTATGTTTGAGTATGTTACTGCGTATGTTAGTATATGTCTATTAAAGTATGTTTGAGTATGTTACTGCGTATGTTAGTATATGTGTATTAAAGTATGTGAGTATGTTACTGCGTATGTTAGTATATGTCTATTAAAGTATGTTTGAGTATGTTACGGTGTATGTTAGTATATGTGTATTAATGTAAGTATGTAAGCGGGTGTGAGTATGTTACTGTGTGTTAGTATATGTGTATTAAAGTAAGTATGTTAGCGGGTGTGAGTATGTTACTGCGTATGTTAGTATATGTCTATTAAAGTATGTTTGAGTATGTTACTGCGTATGTTAGTATATGTGTATTAATGTAAGTATGTTAGTGTGTGTGAGTATGTTACTGTGTGTTAGTATATGTGTATTAAAGTAAGTATGTTATCGTATGTGAGTATGTTACTGTGTATGTTAGTATATGTGTATTAAAGTAAGTATGTTAGTGTGTGTGAGTATGTTACTGTGTGTTAGTATATGTGTATTAAAGTAAGTATGTTAGCGGGTGTGAGTATGTTACTGCGTATGTTAGTATATGTGTATTAAAGTAAGTATGTTAGTGTGTGTGAGTATGTTACTGTGTGTTAGTATATGTGTATTAAAGTATGTTTCAGTATATTACTGTGTATGTTAGTATATGTGTATTAAAGTAAGTATGTTAGCGGGTGTGAGTATGTTACTGCGTATGTTAGTATATGTGTATTAATGTAAGTATGTTAGCGGGTGTGAGTATGTTACTGCGTATGTTAGTATATGTGTATTAAAGTAAGTATGTTAGCGGGTGTGAGTATGTTACTGTGTGTTAGTATATGTGTATTAAAGTATGTTTCAGTATATTACTGTGTATGTTAGTATATGTGTATTAAAGTAAGTATGTTAGCCGGTGTGAGTATGTTACTGCGTATGTTAGTATATGTGTATTAAGGTAAGTATGTTAGCTGGTGTGATTATGTTACGGTGTGTGTTAGTATATGTGTATTAAAGTAAGTATGTTAGCGGGTGTGAGTATGTTACGGTGTATGTTAGTATATGTGTATTAAAGTATGTTTGAGTATGTTACTGCGTATGTTAGTATATGTGTATTAAAGTATGTTTGAGTATGTTACGGTGTATGTTAGTATATGTGTATTAATGTAAGTATGTTAGTGTGTGTGAGTATGTTACTGTGTGTTAGTATATGTGTATTAAAGTAAGTATGTTAGCGGGTGTGAGTATGTTACTGCGTATGTTAGTATATGTGTATTAAAGTATGTTTGAGTATGTTACGGTGTGTGTTAGTATATGTGTAATAAAGTAAGTATGTTAGCGGGTGTGAGTATGTTACGGTGTATGTTAGTATATGTGTATTAAAGTATGTTTGAGTATGTTACTGCGTATGTTAGTATATGTCTATTAAAGTATGCTTGAGTATGTTACGGTGTATGTTAGTATATGTGTATTAAGGTAAGTATGTTAGCTGGTGTGAGTATGTTACTGTGTGTTAGTATATGTGTATTAAAGTATGTTTGAGTATGTTACTGCGTATGTTAGTATGTATATTAAAGTAAGTATGTTAGCGGGTGTGAGTATGTTACTGCGTATGTTAGTATATGTGTATTAAAGTATGTTTGAGTATGTTACTGCGTATGTTAGTATATGTGTATTAAAGTATGTTTGAGTATGTTACTGCGTATGTTAGTATATGTGTATTAAAGTAAGTATGTTAGCGGGTGTGAGTATGTTACTGCGTATGTTAGTATATGTGTATTAATGTAAGTATGTTAGCGGGTGTGAGTATGTTACTGCGTATGTTAGTATATGTGTATTAAAGTATGTTTGAGTATGTTACGGTGTATGTTAGTATATGTGTATTAAAGTATGTTTGAGTATGTTACTGCGTATGTTAGTATATGTGTATTAAAGTATGTTTGAGTATGTGACGGTGTGTGTTAGTATATGTGTATTAATGTAAGTATGTTAGCCGGTGTGAGTATGTTACTGCGTATGTTAGTATATGTGTATTAAAGTATGTTTGAGTATGTTACGGTGTATGTTAGTATATGTGTATTAAAGTAAGTATGTTAGCATATGTGTATTAAAGTATGTTTGAGTATGTTACTGCGTATGTTAGTATATGTGTATTAATGTAAGTATGTTAGTGTGTGTGAGTATGTTACTGTGTATGTTAGTATATGTGTATTAACGTAAGTATGTTACTGTGTGTTAGTATATGTGTAATAATGTAAGTATGTTAGCAGGTGTGAGTATGTTACGGTGTATGTTAGTATATGTGTATTAAAGTAAGTATGTTAGTGTGTGTGAGTATGTTACTGTGTATGTTAGTGTCACGGAGCTGGCTAGTCCGAGCGACTACCTCCGCTGACTTCTGCTCCCTTAGCCCGGGACTCACACTTTCCCCGGGTCCCCAGTCACTCGCCGAGACTCAGTGTATAACATTAAGAAGGATTTATTGTACACAGGCACAGGTATATCTATCCCTGTAATCACACCAACACACAGAATGAGACGTCTGAGTAACATAACCGCCCCCTTTAGCTGCGGGATTCAGGTCTCCCAGGAACAATAGGGGAGATAACGGGATTAGCCTCTGATATCTTCCACCAATAGTCAGGCTGGAGCCCTGGCTGGGCACCCTGTGGAGATAATCCTGTCTGGTACACATAGTGGGCAGGAGGCTATTCTAGCCGCCCAGCAGTTCTAAAAGTAAAACCTGTATGTCCTGGTACTGGGCCAGGCGGTGTGGGCGGCTTCTGGGTCGGGGCAATAGGAAAAAGGGGTATAACATAGAAACTGGGTACATAGGGGGTCCACAGGCAACAGAGGGATATAAGAAATGTTCAGTAATATTTTCCTCCGGGATTAGCTGCCTGGTCCGGCCGAAGTGGGTTCCAGGCGAACGGGGGGTTGGGCCGTATAATATCCACCGCGGTGTACCTGGAGAGACAAGAGTCACAGTTAGTATATGTGTATTAAAGTAAGTATGTTAGTGTGTGTTAGTATGTTACTGTGTGTTAGTATATGTGTATTAAAGTATGTTTGAGTATGTTACGGTGTATGTTATTATATGTGTATTAATGTAAGTATGTTAGCGGGTGTGAGTATGTTACGGTGTATGTTAGTATATGTGTATTAAAGTAAGCATGTTAGCGTGTGAGTATGTTACTTTAATACACATATACTAACATACGCAGTAACATACTCACACACACACTAACATACTTACTTTAATACATATACTAACATACACAGTAAGTATGTTAGCGTATGTGAGTATGTTACTGTGTATGTTAGTATATGTGTATTAAAGTAAGTATGTTAGTGTGTGTATGTTACTGTGTATGTTAGTTTGTGGCACCTAAATCCCTACCAAATGTGTCAACCCCTGATTTAGATAACCGGTCCCACCTGAGACTGACTGTGTAGAGCCAGACCACAATATTCATTCTGAAAATGATCAAATAGAAGAAATTATTAAATAATAAAAAAAAATTATTGACAAAATCCCATTTTCTCAGAATATTTCACGTGCTTTTTATTGTTTGTGCCGTTTGTCTTGTTTTTAGAAGTAAATGACATGAAATGATGTTTATTTGACGTTACCCGACATGAAGCGGTGTCACGGGGAGTGGTAGTACGTCGCCGCCGGTCACTCGCCCCGCTGAGCACGGGGTCCTTGGAGAAATTCTTTTTGTTCGGTTTGTCGGAAGAAATCCACGAGTAGACCTTATAAAACGAGTATTTTCATATTATCTTTTTATTGCGTTTTTGGTTATGTTAAGGAACTTCCTCCTCTGAAAGATTAAACCTGACGGGCTGAACCCATCGCGGCTTTTATCACGCATTCCAGCGGTTAATTATTTACACCTCTAATTAAATAATTCAGCGCACAAAACTTTCTTAAAGTCAGGCCCAGAAAAAAAAACCAGGAGACCAGAGAATAAAGTAAAGTTTTGTATAAATAACTCTTTATGGTGTGGATGAATACGGCGCGTCCCGCAGAACGGCCCCCCGCACACCGAGGCGGCTCCTTTAGGGTTCTGTGAGGCTGCCGGCTCTTCTCTGGCGTTTCTTTGAGGGGAATTTGTTTCCATCTATCAGGATACGTCTGACTCTCTGCAATTTAGGGTCCCCGGAGGGCGTTTGAAGAAGCCGATCCTGTTAAGCGTCTGGTAAACAAGACTCTGTGATAACCGGAGACGTCTGTAGCCGCTTTCTCTTCAGCAAAGTGCTGGGTAGATGCGAGAAATCACAGGTCCCTCTCGTTACCACACAGTAATTAACGAGGAAGCGGCTGCCGCGTGATGAGACCCCGTCAGGAGACACATACTGCCAAGCGGGTTATCAGCCCGGACGAATACGATATATATATAACGCTGAATTATACCTTTACTCCCACGTCCCAGAATGCTTTGCTCCATGGAGGCTCTTCCCGGCACTTTGCTCGGATCCCTCTGTCGGTGGCTCCATTTCTAGCTTCTCTTCACGTTGGACGCAGTCTGGCCTTCCTGGGAAATCAATCGAGGCGCGCGGTATTTATAAAGCTCGGTGTGATACATCGATCCCCGGCACCTATCAAACCCCACTGAGTGCCGGCAGGAATGGCTGTTGGCGGCTGCCATCGTCTTCTCTCCATCCCTACAGAGGTCATGATGAAGCCAGAATCCCGCCAGCGTCTACGGCTGCACTTCCCTCCGCTGTAATCCTATAAAATATATATATCATTTCCATCCTGCCCGTGGCTTGTAAATCAATTAGGTCTTTGTGTGCGACACCTCGGGCTCCGTTTTATTGGTGGAGTCTTTATAAGTATTGATCGGCAGGAAAGCAGAGAAAAAAAACACAAAGTAACATTTGTCGATCGTGTTTCACAAGGGATAAAACCAAATGGTTCACAGAAGAGCTCCTTTATAGAGCAATTTCCATTCCTCCCCGTATTGATGATCTGCTCCGTGTTAGAACATGCCCCGCGCTTTAGCTTCAATGGAGCGCCCGTTTCCTTAATGAATGGAGGCGGCGGGTTGTGCCGGCGGGTGGCTGGCTACCGTCTTCATTGCTCGGGTTATAAATCGCCCTCCCGGGTCGGGGTTAATTCACTCAACAACAAAACCTTGGTGATATTTCTCATCTTTGGGGTTCAAGCCCTTCCCTGCATTCTTCACTCCGTCACACGTGTCTCCACTGTTTTCACCTTCTGGGTCGATGTTACATTCTGCGGGGCTTCTATTTACTACGGTTTAACCCATTGTTACTTTCTGTGGTACTGACCCGAACCCCTCCTGTACCGGGTAACCGAGCTCCGCGGGCTCTTCCGGCCGCTCAGACCCTGCAGAGTTTGCTTTGAGTTAGTGGGAAGCTGTTGGCTTGGGCTGAACTCGGACATCATATGGAGGAACATATGGGGAACGTTTCCGCAGGAGAATGCGATTGCCGTGACGCAGATGGCACACGGGAATGGATCCGCACTGACGAGTCGTAATGAAAGCGCCGGTGGGTTTGGGGATGTTGCCCGTCTTGCTCTGAACGTGGAACGTCACAATAACCTCTCTCTCATTGAGCAAAGCCAGCGAAATGATTAAAAAAATATGGATTTTTGCAGTTCTTGACCAGCGATTAGCGTGGAGCTCATTTCTAATTGGTTATTTGTGTATGAGATGGTGTCCTGGGAGCCAATTCTACCAGAGCGAGGTACTCATAGATGCAGCGGCAGAATGTCAGTGGAAGAAAATGTCATTTCTTTCTTGTTTTTAAGATGCTCTGCTCCCTGAAATAGAATTCTAAATGAATGGACGGGCCGGCCGTGTAACGAGACGCAGTCCTCCCGAGCCGCGGAAATATATTTACTCTCTGGTTTCCCACGTAGCCGCGATCTATAAATCTGAAAATAGGATTGATTCCTTCCCCGATTTTTATTCCGTCTTTTACAGCCGGCTCAGAGCTGCTCTCCGCTCAAACTGTCATCCTCCGGCGCGGCCGAGCCGTAATCCGGCAAAACCAGCGGACGCGGAATTTGAATCTCTTAAGAAAAGTCATTCAAATCGCCGGCTCCTTCCGTGGCCCTTGTCTGGCGTGCGTCTGCCCTCGGGGGCCTTGAGAAGATTAGCAAATATTGTTAAAGTGGTTGATCTTCACACCGTTATCCTGATCGGGCCGACATCTCGGTGGCACCAGGCAGAACATTCTCTGTCCAAACACGGCCCCTGTGTTACTGCGGCCCTCAGGATGCTTCCCAGGATGCTTGAACTCGGACTTGAAAGGCGTTGGGAAGTGATGTGATGCCGCTTTAATACACAAACATCACAAAGCGCCGCTGCGCGTACAGCGGAGACAAAGGCGGCCGTTCCCCCGAGTGCCGGGAAGACGCTTTGTTCCGGAGAGCGGGGAATGTTAGAAACGCGACCCAGTTATATAAAAGGCCGGTAAAGATATATATATATAAACACAATCGCCAATATTAAAAGTGTGAAAAGTCCCACGGATTCGGTGGACGGCGCGTTAGAGGGGCCCCTGAGTGCGCGTTGGAAAGTCTGGACTCAGCCGTGCAGCATGCCGGTGATTGTCGGGTGTCTGCGTGGGAAGCCCCCCGTTCTCTCACATAAAGGCATGAAGAAGGCTGTTAATTGTGAGGGCCGGACGTCAGCAGCGGGGCCGGCTGGGGACAGCTTTCTCATCAGCTTCTGCTCAACTTGATGCCGGTGATTGTCCTTTGATGGCAGCCGGGTCCTTAATCACGGCTGCCGCCTGCAAACTCGTCCACAGCTGCGAGGCAAGCGTCAGAGCGCCGCGTCGGTGCGGATCTCCCGGAGAGAATCCCCCCAACACACGAAGCGCAGGCGGAATTAACCCTATGACAGCCAGACAAATATCCACAGCCTCTGGAGGAAAATCTGTGTTCGGCGTGAACCCCTCCAGTCAGAGCGGGAACTCAGAGCCTCCCTGTAAACGGGATCCAGACATGGAGGCAACGCAGCTGCTTTACCAGCTCATCCGGCAGGAACGTGTTATTCTGCGAACTGGGAACGACGGCTCCTCCGCAGTCTCTCTCTCTCTTCTTGGAGCCGCTGCTCACTCAGACTCAACCACTGGCTCGGCCCCGCTTGTCCGGAGAGGGGTAGCAATAATCTGGTTTATACCCCCTCTGCTCCCTTTGGACGCTCATCTCATGCGTGATTCAGTCCTGGTTCCAAGTTAGCGGGACAGACAGAATGCAGCATGTAAGATAGCGGTGATTGAATGCACCTCTGAGGTCTCCAGAGCTGTATCCACTACTCTAGAAGAGGCCTGAGCAGAGATCTTTAAAGCGGGAGAACCCCTTCTCTCTCGCCCTCAGCCTGCCGGCTCACACACAGTAGTCACGTATTGTGAAGAAAGATGGCTGCGCCCGGAGACGATAAACCCTCCATATAAAAACATGCCTGTCTGTAATAATCACACGGCTGCGCTCCGTCATAACCAGACCCTCCAGCCGCTGATTGTGACACGCAGGAACCCAAACCCTTCATGCACATGTACAGCCGTGCCGGATATTAGTGATGCCCAGCAGTCGCCTTTTGATTACCCCCCGCCGGGTAAATATTAGGCTACTTTTACTACAGGATTAGTGTCTGCCGAGCCGCCGCCTCGGGGAAGGCAGCCGTCGGAAGCCAAAAAAACTCTTTAAGAGACTTGAAGACGTAGAATCGCAGGGAGCAGAAATGGGGTGGCTTTGGATCCTCGGCTCGGCTGTGGGATCTCAATACATTTATTCCGGTCTCAGGTCGCGCTACGAAACCAGTCTAACAAAGCTAAGCAGCCATCTCTCGGAGCCGTACTTACCAGCTCTCAAGTAGACCGGATCAGAACCAAGATCCATCCTAATGTCTGCAGCACAAGCGTCCGTCTCCCTGGGTGGGATTAACCGGAGTGTAACATTATATATAAGTGAGGACTTCCCTCCCAGCCGGCAAGCGGCCCCTGCCGAGACCCCCGCTCATAACACAAGAGCCGGCTTAATAACGAGCTTTAAGATATAAAGAAAGTGGCCACCGGAGCGCGCAGGGACTACTCCATCACACCGCAAACCGTAACGCAAAAAGCTGCACGGACTAGGACGTTATGCACTCGGCCACCACGGGGTTAAAAGCTGGCCATTTGGCTCATTATGTAAATGTGGCTGGAGTCCTGCCACGGCGGCTTTTAACTAACATCATATATCAGGGTAATTGGTGTAAAAGGATAGAAATGGCGGATCGCGGCCGGGTGACTCGCGCCGTCCCCACCTTATAGGTTATGAGAATTTGTAAGAACAGACGGCTTCGCGGGTCCGGCCGGCGAGCGGCGCGGGAGTGGGAGGCTCCGGCTCGTAATGAAGTGTTCCTGCTCTGTAATTGAGGGCCCATCATTCAAGGCCTTTGGCTTAATCATTACATGGCAGGTGACAGGCCGGCGATTACGCGCCATGATTTGTGATCTAATGAATCCCGCGGCTCCGTTATGCAGAATGACGGCAGGAGACGGGATCGTTTTATTGCTCTCCTCCCGGCTGTCTTATAAAACAAAGCGTGCAATGAACATGTAACCCGCCCCGAGCGGGCACTCCTCATCACCCTCATCCGCGCAGAACTCACCAAACCGTTTCCAGACACCAGAACCCCGATATATAAACTCTGTAACTCCTCCTGTATTCCGCGACCTTCTCCCGCATTCAGAACATTTTCTGGCCTCGGCTGCGATTTGCGTAATAATAAAAGTTAAAGCCCAACGTGCTGCCCGGTGGCCTCTCGTCCAGAACTCTTCATAATCCTCTCGGGCTCCGCGTGGAGTAACCTTTTCCATGACTTTAAAACCTCCCGTTAATTCTCCGGCGGCCTGTCTGCTCCGGCGGGTCATTCCATTCATGTATCAAGCAGCGGGTAAAGGTGGAGCAGCACTTAGTAAATGGTGCCCGCGCGGAATTGTTTAATGGTCTGGGGTTCGGATGCACAAACTTCCGGAAGATGAAGGTAAATCCATCCTACACGGCTTCAGGGGATACGTTTACAGATCGCACTCAGCTCTCTAACTGTATGTGGGTGCCCCCCCCCATAATGCTCTCTCCCCAGTTGTCTCGTTGGGCCTGATCTTCTAAACTAGTCTTCAGCCGTAATCTGCGCAGGTTTTATGAATATGATTTTCGATATGTTTTCATGCTGTTCATGAAGCTTGGGGGAGCCGTTTTCCAGCGCTCCATCACTTCCTGCTGTGTCTTTTAGCCGCACAGGAAGTGCTCATAAGAACCAGCGCTCCTGGAAATTGCTTCCCCCAGCTGGTGAAATCCAGCGTAACGTCAAATATCGTAAGGCCTCTCCGGATGAGAAATTAACAGATATTTGGGAAAGTAAAACTTTGGTCCTTTTTCTGCTGATAGGGGCAGCCGTCGGGGGCCAGTTTTGTGCACCCCTTAACTCTTTCCTGTCAGAAGAGGTTCTGTCTAATGCTGAAGTCGGTGTTAGGCAGATTTCTTACCCGATAAAGCTTTGCTCTATAAAACCTTCACTGTCGGAGCTTTAATGACCTTCATTTCCAGTGCGACGCGATCTCAGACCCCCTTCCGTGTCACCTTATCGCTGATTTATTGTAAGCGACACATTTTAGGGCCGTCGTCTCTGAGCAGCGAATTAATTCTGGTTCCAGCGCTAAGTAAATGCGGAGACGCCGGGCTGCAAATCTCCACCTTGTGCCTGATAGAGATAAATGTCACCGCGGGAGAGAGAGCTCCGTACAGCTGCGGCTTTAAAAGGCATGGAGCTTTCTGAGCGCCGGGCCTCGCCGCTGCGCATGGTGCCAGAGGATATATTGGAGCTCTTCATAACCGTTTGGCATGCAGGCCTGGGAGCATCCGGCACCGCAGCCGATGAACCCGAATACAATTATTTCAGCGACTACTAATTTCAGATGCTGGGAATAGCCCATGACGTGGGAAGCAGCAGAGGATGATGGGGTTTGTAGTCCCACACACAGCCTGCGGTATGTTACACGTTAAGGCCTCTCGGCGCGGGATGTTGCGGCGGCGGCCGTCAGACAGACGCGGTTACAGAACAGCCCCTCGTGTTTCGCCTTCTGTGCAGCTGAATCGATATAAACCTCGTTTCCTTTTGATTAAGGCGGCTGTCACCGGAACGGTCTGCAGAGCGGTTACCCTCAGGACACGGCGGGGCCTGCTTCATGTGATTTGTGGGTGTCATTCTGCCTGCGCTGATCCGCGCTCAATGTTACAGCAGCCTGATCACCGACACGCAGGAGGGACAGGCCACAAACACGTGTGCCTCTCCCCTCCCCTGATACCCCCTCTCTCCTCCTCTTTTCTAGGAGGTCAGAATGTTTGCTGGGTATGAGGGGATCGCAGGGTTCTACAGCCCTAAAAGCCCCGATAATGTGTATAGAAACAGCAGGAAAGGGCTTTATAAATTAAACGGGGTAAATAAACCCCATTATTCCTCTAATAGCCCCACCCAGTTACACATAACCCCGCCCCAAACGTACATCTAACCACACACCCTGAATGGAAAAGCCCCCCCCAGCCATTGAAATGTGTGCTGCTGCCGTTATGTTAAAGTGTGGTAACGCCACAACCGATCCTTTTTAGGGTTTTTAGCAGTCACAGAGTATCACACGGAATCTAAAGGAGAGACCTCTGAGGTCTTCAAAGTTTCAGACTCCACATCTTACTCTGCATGCTGGGCAGTAAAAGGTATTGCCCTGCCATCCCGGGACCGACCCAACGATATCCAGTGTTTGGGGTTAATACCCCTGTACATTACGTATGACAATCTCACCACGGTTGGCCGCAATATCGCATGATTATTATTTATATAGAACCACCATATTCCGTAGTGCTGTACAAAACTATTTGCCATCTGTATCAGTTTACTGATTACTTCAATTATTTCTGCTGCCTCTACCCCCACTGGGGGCACTTGGATGGGTAAAATTGTTAGCGGTGCCCAGAAAAGAGCCTGGAGACGCGGTATTGAGAGGTTAATGTTTTAAAGCATTTCTGCCTAATTTAGAGAAGGGAGGGCCCCCGATGGCCCATTACCCAGAGAAGCTCGGCATAAACGTCTCCGGTCTAATAATAAACGTGGATTTCAGGAGCGCCGAGCCCACGCTGACCATAACCTTAATAACGGCTCGCACTAATTATTATCCGGAAAATTCCGAATGGTGATGGAGGAATCGTTACAGCACATACTGCACGCTCCTCGCGCTCCTCTTTCTGATGTATCTGGAGCAGGAGTTACCGGGTTTGGAGTTACCGGGTTTGGTAAATGGGTCTCTCTGGGCCCTTTTAATGAGTCCCAGCGGCTGGCACTCCATGGCTTTTTAATAAGAGGTCCCCATCTGGACGCGGTTAGCCAAGGACCCCCACCGGGGTACGAGGCTCAGACCCCACAGACAGCGTTATATAGACAGCGAACAAAGTGCCAGGAACGTGCTGCTCCCTGCCCTGTGCCCGATACCCGCTCCCCGTACCTGACACGCCGGCAGCAACAAAGCTTTCCATATGAACCACGCTGCAGCTTTCAGTCCAAGACTCAAAGACTGAACTTGACTCCAGTCACAGACTCCGGCGTGTGATCACTCAGAGCAAAGCAGATTCACTAATCTGTAAAGTGTTCACAAGTGCCGGTGACTTTAAATTGCATGTGTTATAGGTGAGGGCATGTGAGGGCATTCAGTGTGAATTTACACACCCTCGCCTATAACTCTCAAACTAAATTATTAAAATAAATGACCCCAATAACCAAGGGGGAAGGGCGACAATTGCCTCCACCCTGTGTGCTGTGGGGCTAGGGGTAATGGAATGACCATCAGCCTCACCTCCTGTTACCTTCTGACTCCAGATAAGTGAAGGATGAGCAACCCTGGATTTAACCGCTGCCATTAAACGCGATGGGAAGTGACAGGGCTCGTTAATCTTCATCCGGTGGAAGAGTTCAGTGTTTGAGGCCCAAGTCGCTTCCGTCCGGAATCTGACACTAGAGGATCAGAGGCTGAGATGGAACGGAAGAAAGTTTTACTTTACTGAGAGGGTGGTAGATACGTGGAACAGCCTCCCGGCAGAGTGCCATATTCTATGTTTCTATGTAAAATGCCATCTTCAGCACAGAGCCAGCGAGCGGCACAACCTTTGCTTTGTTCTAGAATCCAAAAGGGTAAATTGTAAACAATCAGCCGAGATGTAAAACGTCCCCGTAATCCCGCGCGGCGGGGAAAGCGATATCTGACTTTGTTTGCTACTCGGCGAAGTGTTTTGCATTTCCCAGCGTGATCCATAATGAAGTCCCCGAGACGGGAGGAAAGCAGACGGCCGGACGTGCTAAATAATAAAGAAAAACAGAGGAGTGGAACAAATAGGAAAGATAATAAATAACGCAACGGCCGGCTGTTTTGCACAATTGATTTTTATTGCTCCGAGCCGCCATTGGTCACACATCTCCGTGGACTCGTTTAAAGGATGTCTCGCGGTCCTGCGGCGGTCGGGAGAGACGAGCCGTTACCGACTTGGCTAAATGTGCTGTTTTTTCTCTCTCTCTGCAGCTGCTCCAAGAGGGCCCAAAATTAGCATGACCCCGACGCGTGCGCGGGTCGGAGATACCGTGAGGATCGCCGTGCACGGCTTTCAGGTAACGCAGATAACCTAAGAAGTAGAAGGGGGTCTCAGCAGAGGTTTTAAAGCCGCAGGACGGGGGTGTTAATAAATTGCCCTGTGAAGAAATCTGTTACGCCTGTCAGACTCACCGGCTCGCAGTCACCCGCTGATTACGTGTTTCCCTGGCAGTGATTGTTTCTTGTGGCTTTGTTGTCACTTTGTTTCATTTCTACTTTTTCTGCAGAATGAGGTTTTCCCGGAGCCCCTCTTCACATGGACGAGGGTGGGCGGAAGGCTGCTGGATGGCAGCTCGGAGCATGACGGGAAAGAGCTGGTTCTGGAGAGAGTGCCGGCGGAATTAAATGGCTCCATGTACCGGTGCACGGCGCAAAACCCGCTCGGCTCTACAGACACGCACACCAGACTCATAGTGTTTGGTAAGTAGGAGGAAACGGTTTAAATGCTGCAGCTTTGACCCTTTGGGCGAGCGAGGCGGGGTATTACCCCCAAAGCCCCAGGCGCTTCCGTTTGATAAGAGATTGTATTTTAGGCGCATTGGACTCTGCGTCCATCAGACTGGCGAGGATTATTAGAGCGCTGGATAACGTCTCACCGTCCTCACATTAAACGCGCGTCTCGAGACGGAGGGAACGTACATTTTGTACATTTTGTGCCAGACGTGGGTTTTTACTACATTTGAAAGGATTTTTTAGTTTTATGAACCTAATTAGGAGAAGGAAATACCGGCGACCGTCAGTAACGCGCCCCGCGCCGCAGAGCTAACCCCCCATCCGTGTAAATCACATTCATAATGAGCACTTTTATTACACGGAGGCCGAGCGCACCGACCGGGGCGATATATCTCCTTACGGCTCTTTATCCGGGGGGGGCGGGGGGCACACAATACTTACAGGAGGTTCTAGGCCACAACCCAACCAAACGGGAAATGGGGCAAAAATTCTTCAAACTGGTCCTAAGCACTGAAAACGCTTAACGTGTGTGGCGTGACTGATGTGTTTGGAGCTCCACAGCCATGAAGTGAAATCCCCATACCGGTTACACAGCTGTTCCTGCCGGGTCCATGCAGCTCTCTGGCATGTTTTGGGGTGGAATAACTTTCTGTCCCGTGCAGTAACGCACCCGATGTATCTGTTCTTCTGTATTCTGTATGATGAGCTCCGTTCCGCGTTCGGTGGGAGTCGTTCTAACCCGGCGTCTGTTTCTTTGCAGAAAATCCTAATATTCCGAGGGGAGCCGAGGACTCAAACGGTGAGTGAAACCTGCGGCTTGTCTTACGCCTCACAATAAATCCTCCAATGAGACTCCAGGCGACTCCTAAACGCATCGCAGAGACTCGCATCTTTATATGTTTTTTAATGTCGGGAAGTAAATTAATGACGGTTTCTATTAGCAACAGAAGCAAAATTAGATCAAGCAGCAGCGCGATAAATGATTCCCAGGCCAAGCTGTAGGAGGTGCGTGCGCAGGGCTCGGCAGGCTCCGGCACAAGGAATGTGTAGTCTGTCTCCCCGCCGCGTGTGCTCCGTGTCTCCGCACCGCATCTGCTGTGTGTCTCTGTGCCGCGTGTACTCCGTGTCTCCGCGCAGCGTGTGCTGCATGTCTCCATGCACCACGTGTCTCCGCGCATGACTACTCTCACGCGCTGTCTTTTCCGCAGGCTCCGTCCCCGCCGTTGGTGACTACGGACTGGTTTTGGTTCTCCTCCTGACAGTGATCCTGGAGCTCACGTGAAAACGTACAGACGTGTAAAGAACATCCTGGCGCTTGGCTGACTCTCTAAAGACTTCACGAAATCCCCCGTCTCCTCCCGGCACCTTTCTTTTGTTTTCTATTCTAGCTCCAGTCTCGTTATTGGTCGGTTTCTGTCTGTGTTTTGGCTGATAAATTAAACAAAAAAAATCTTTCCTTCTCCGTATTCGTTATTCCTTCTCAGAAAACGCTTTTAGAAATAAAATCGCAGCCGTCCATCTCGCGCGTTTGTAAATACTCTCCTCTACACTATCCCATCACTCCGGGCCGAAGGGAACCGCGTCGCTTTCCGGGTCAGGACCGGCGTTTAACGAGCAGACAGACGCGATTCGTTGCGTGAAACACGGATGGCAGAGGAATTTTTATTCTTCACGTACTGACTGGTCGTATATCGGCCCCGCAGGCCCCCCATACTGCCGAAGTACCTGGGGGCCACATTAGCGCGGGGATGCAGTAACCCACGGATACCCTGCAGGGGCATCTTTTAGAAGCATTTGCTGATAGGCTGCTAAAGTCACCTTAATAACCAATAGGAATCGAGATGAAGTTAAGAGAGAGGTTCATAGGAAGCTGAACCTCGGGTGTTACTATGCGGCGGGTAAGCTGGGCGGAGGACATTGTCTCTAATAATTCTTAAATGATACAGGAGGAGATGGACCTGTTACCGTGACGACTGCCCAGCAGACCGAATGATGGTCGAACCATCTGGGCAGAGGAGAAAACCTGCGGGGCCGGCACCCTTCCTGGGCCAAACGCCAAGCGCTTCCTCCGATGTGTAGGACTAAGAAGAAGACTCACTGATAACCAGGACGTCACCGGCCGGCAGGAGAGCCACGCAGGGGAATTAAGATCTAAAACTAAACGCAGCGACCCGGATGAAGGCGTCCTGGAAATTCAGGCTCGTTACTGATTAATGCCGGACAGGTCGCTCCCGGTTCTTCCTCCGAAGGCCTCGTTACCGGAACGTCTTCTATCTGTATATCTCTGTTCATCGCGGGTCAGACAGAGAGCTCAAAGAAGCCACGGCCACCACGTGAAGCATCGTCTGTATTACCCCCTCCGAGCTTCCAACAACGGGCTTTATTCTTCAATGGTCCATCACACTGGTAACGCTTGGCTGCTGAAGGGGCCCCTGGGACTTGGAAGACTTCTGTGGCTTTAAATCTGCCCTGACCAGAATAGTCCGGAAGGCACTCATTTGGGGTCCACAAGATCCTTGAAGAGCTGAGGAAAGTCTGAGGTCTCAAGAGACTCCGTGAGCTTCACTGAGCGGCGAGACAATCAACAAAGAACTCTCATCCAAGTGAGAGCGCCCAGCGCATTCTGCGGCTGAGACACCCTGAGACACGCGGCATTCATCTCTTTAATCAATGATAATCCTTCACAGGAAATGTGCGGACGATGCGCTCGCTTAGCTTCTTCCTCCCCATCATGTTTGACACTTTGTTCCACTAATCATGAAGCGACGGTATCTTTGGGGAAGCTGCGGTCCAGACATTAAAACATTAGAACTGAGAGTTGTGTGTAACGGAGCGGCTGAACGCGGAGTCCGGATGGAAGAGTCCTGTAACTAATAAGAACTTTCTCCAACATCTCAGAGTCCTGTCTGATCAGACTCGAGGCATGAAGTCCTTTAAAGCAGAAGTTATGTCCCCTCCCAAGACCCCAAAGAAGATAATCAGAACCCATCACCGGCGTGGAAGGCTTTTCAGATCTTGAGATGAAACTCATAATTCAGACGGGAAGCATCCGTCTCCCTGCCGCCGCCGTCCACGTCAGACGCCGGCCCGTAGCGATAAGACGTTCGCGTCGCTCTGGGGAACTCAAACACTTCTATACATTTTTGTCAGAATCTGACACTCTGGAGGCAATGACGGTCACACGGCCCGGCCCCCGCTAACACCCTCGCTCCAACGCCTCCATCCTTAACATATCCGCACCCTGACACGCGGGCCTTAGATTGCAAGCTCTTTGGGCTTGCATTGATAAAGGCAGGCGGCGTCACTTTAAATGTACCCCATGTAACCCCCGGCTCCTCGCACGCGGCGGTGAATAAGTAATGCTTTCCCCATAAAAAGCCCGAACGCTTCTCTCCGAAATGCTTTCTCAGTAAAAAGCGGTTTTATGGCCTCCGTCCTCCAACTCCGGCAGCCGATGAATCCTCCTTTTATGATTTGATACAGTTACACTAAAAAGAAATACCTTAGTTGTTCTCCGGGGGCTATTAACGAGGAATCATTTATCCTGGAAATTTGTTATGTTAGAATTACCAATTAGATGTAATTAGGACTTAGTGCGGCTCTCTGCTCCGCACACCGAGAAAATAAAATCAAATTAGTTCCCCTTAATATGGCCGGCCTCGGCCGAGAGACGCACCGCGCGGGTAACTGACCCTGAAAACGCTGCTCATTGGCCGCGAGAGACGCTGAGAGGATCTATGGCGGCCGCGGGGTAATGGCTTCCGCTCCGCGGATTAATGACCCGTCCTTCAGTCTCACGCCCAAAACATAGAAAAATGATCATCATATAGAGAGGAAATGAAAGGAACTCCAGGGAATCGCCGGCCCTTCTCATGTCTACCGGCCCCCCGGCTTCTAAACACAAAACACAGAGACGCAAAATGCTTCCAAGAGCCCGGCGTTTACCTGACATCCCTGTCCCCTTAAATAAATTCATCGGCACTGCTACTTATTATTTATCTGTATTGTGGGATAAACAACCGCCGGCCAGGGGCCGCTTTAATGTTTCTACATATCAGAGAATGGCTGAGATTCCTATAGCGGCCGCAGGCGTCTGCCCCTATAGACGAGGTGACCCTGATTAATCCCATAACTCTCTCCTCATCATGTGACCGCTCCGGCCAGTACTGCTTGGAGAAACCAGAGAGAGCGACGGGAGAGGAGAGTGACGGGGAGAGAAGAGAGAGACGAGGAAAGAAGAGGGAGACGGGGAAAGAAGAGGGAGACGGGGAGAGGAGAGGGAGACGGGGAGAGGAGAGAGAGACAGGGAGAGAAGAGAGAGGGGATGGGGGAGAGATGTTTAAATACATAAAGGCATTCAACAAAACACAGGAGGGACGTTTATTTGAAAGGAGGAGAAAAGTTACAAGAGACCAGAATCTAACACTAGAGAGTCAGAGGTTTAGATGGAATGTAGGGACATTTTATTTTACTGAGAGGGTGGTAGATAAGTGGAACAGCCTCCCAGCAGAGGTGGTAGAGGGTAATACAGTGGGGGTATTAATCATGCGTGGGATAAACATACGGCTCCTGAACCTAAGACGAGACCAACGACTGATTAAGGTTGGAGTATTTACAGCAGGAGAAACGGGCGTCTAGGAATTGGCAATGAATCGGAAGCATAGGAGATCCTGGGAAGAACTGGAAATCGCACCAATATTATTCAACTCGCAAAGGGAAATTAGTGAGGTTCAGACAGTAGAAATGTGACATTTTATTCTACGTTTAAAGGTCTCTGTGCCACGCGAAGAAGACGGTGGAGAACTGAGAGGAACGGTGGATGAACAGCATGTCTGCAGGACTTCTAAAAGCGGAACAAGAGGCAAGAAAGTTCCATCGGTTTCCGTGGTGATTGTGCCATTTTTACATAATGTTCTAGAAACTAAGCATATATTCTCTGAGCCCCATGGGGTGAACTGCAACTCCCATTACTCTTTGATAAGCCATAGCCATGCTGGGTCTTATCCGGAAGATCCTTTCTATTTGCAGATGTATTTAAACCCGGTGGAACGGTCCCCAGAACCGCACAATCCCTGCTACCGGGGACTCGTCGCGATGGAACACATAAGGCTCAGATGCCGGGCCCTTTCTCCCGATCCCAGAGATACCTCCAGGTCATTGGGATCTCAAGCGATCCACTCAGAGACATCACCTGCCTCTCCCCTCCTCACACGTATCCTGGCCGTACATAACCATGGCATGAACCGGCTGAGACCTAGCGGTACATGGCAGGACAGCGGTCCATAGATACTGAATATACAGGCTGTATATATATATATATATATATATATATATATATATATATATATTTGCTCCAGACTGGTGTCCGCAGCAGTATGATTAGTGTAGGGCTTTTTCCCCCACTGGGTGACACCACCCACATATATTTCGTACCCACTGTGGAATTTAAAAGATTGAGCTAAAGATTGAAAGACGAATCAATTCAGCCTCAACCGTTGCAATTAGCGCGACAGCAGAGAATAATCCGGAAGCTTTCGCTATCTGCCAATTCTTATTTTGCTCTCTCCTTCCGCTTGTCCTTTCCAGGGAGTGTTAATTAAACCTCCATTGTTTCAGAGCAGGTTTATAGCACCAAGTCAATGACAGACGCGAATCTGAAATTTCTGCGAGATGGCGGCTTTTCCTGAGAGTGTTGTGTCATTGATTTATATCAAAGGTTACCTGGAGATTTTTGTCATTGCGATTGCAGAACAAAAGCCGCTCTGTTCAAACACAAAGCATTACAAACTTCATCACTTAAAGATCACAATCGCCGCAGGAGCCCGAGACTGACTGCAGAGCAGGGTCCGAACCTGCTTCGCACCGCACTCCCCCCCGCCTCGCAGGGTTCTTAACATTTAGTTAGTGAAATTATTTCAGTCTGTCCTTAAAAACTCAGTAAAAAGAGAACATATGTTTCTCGCTAACGCAGAATGCCGCTTCCTACTTGTAATGTCATAGATTTGCAGAGGCGGTAAGTTTCAGAGGCGACGCAGTCCATCTGTGCTCCGGTGAGTCTCCATGGACCGGCGTCAGTCTGTGCAAAGCCCAGGGGGTTGGGGGGAGACGGCATTTTGGGGTCACTGGAATCTCAAATCGACAGCAGCGGACGTCTCGGTTTTATTTAACCTGTTTGTATTCGGAGTTCATGTAATGATCTGTTTTATCCGAAACAGAAACATCCAACAAACAGCCACAAGACTTTGGAAGGGAAAGGTGACATGTTAGATTTTGGGGCCAGAAGAAGTGCCCCGTCCATTAAGAGGAGCTAGACTGTGAGGGCCGTCTAACAGAAGCAAAGCTAAAGATGGCAGTTTGGTTTACCCAGGAAACAACATGCCTACAAATCGGCGACTAAAAGGTCCTTCTGAAGAGTCACGCAGCAAGCAAATTCCCACCATGTGCTCCAGGCACAGGGTTTACGCTTCTGCCTCTTCAAGGGACTCACCAGTGAGCTGCGCACGTTTCTGCCTCTCCCGGGTCTCATCTGTAATTAGTAAATCCTGTCCACCACTGTGATCCAGTACCGGTAAGAGTGCTGAGACGGTCCGCTAGGCAAAGAGTTAACAGCCACATTGTGCTGAAGCCCCTGCTTTACACCATTAATGAATACAGACTGCAGATTAGCAGCTGCCAGACGCACTGAAAGGGGCTAATTTATTGCTCAATGGACTGATTGAGCTGATAATGAAGTCATTGAATATGACGTTTAAAGCAGACCCTGTCACCCGGAAGTACAATAAATCACTCAGGGGTTTAACAGGGCGCTGTTTTTATGACCATTTCTTTATAACGCCTTCTATATTCATTATCTGCCGCTCAGGTTTTTTGGATGTTCTTAAATCCTCTAAAATACCAAATTTCATGGCAGGAAATGTAGTATTGCAAAATAAAGCAGACAATTCTTCACTGATGCCGTTTAATAATGACATTTTCCAGCTAGATACATTCTATCGATCACAAGCGGTTTGTAAGGGAAGGGGCTCGTGGGAAAGTAGGTACACGTTCCTATCTCCTTTCATCACCATGAATGATTATTCTACTCCTGTTTATAATCTCAACAAACATAATGACCCAAAATGTACGGATCCATATGTGGACCCTCAACCCCCTCCAAAGGGTAAAGAATCACCAAGTTTCGGGGAAAGTTTTGCCAAAACATTTGAAAAGAAACAAAAAATGGAAGATGTTCAATTCACTTTACTTTATTAGAAACCAAATGGATTAGGTTGACTTCTAAAGGCAGAAATCATCCGAGATGTTTTACGGCTCTGAGCTCGTCAGAAGGGCTAAAAAATAAAATCAAGAGAAAGCGTAAAAAAGGAACATTAGAATAATCAGCCTTCTCGTTCTCCCTATAAAGGAAATAACAGCCGTAACAATTACTCTGCCGGGGAAGACGCCACGTTTAAATCAGGTTAAATGCCTCAAAAAAATGGATGTTGTTCCTTTTTGGAACGTTTTGGTCGTAAAGAAAAGGATATTAAAAAAAAAACGGAAAAACATAAAAAATTAATTGTGAAATGGTCACATCAAACTTCTTAACCCTCGCAGAGCTGGTAAATATTCACGATAATAGAGACCTCAAACCGTCTGAGGCTCCCATTGGGCTGTTTAATTAAATAGAGCCTTTGGTTTTGGTGACGGAGAGGGAATCCGAACCTGAGACCTAATTCCATGACATGGTTTTACCCGCACCCTTTCAGGCCCGGGGGGGGGGCTTTGACACTATAGATGTGGCAGTGAGACGCGGGGGTATGTCCTCTCCCCACCTTTGCGGGAGCGCGTGCGCCCGATTTAATATGCGCTGTCCCTTTGCTGCATTTCAGCTGCAGGCTTCATCTGAACGTGATTAAACAACCATTATGCCCACTCACTAAGAAAATTGAGATTTACAGACTTCCAACTCTCTATTTAAATGCAAATGAAAAGTTTTAGCCTGGAACCAAGGGAAAAAAAGACAGAGCGTTAAAGACACAGGAGTGCTATAAAGGTCCGTGGACCACCGGAGTGATGACTGCGGCAGACTGACAAATCTCCGTGAGCATTAATGTCCATCTCAGCGGATGTCTTCCTGAAGCCAAACAGCGGTACGGCTGCGAAGCCGACGTGCGGATCGAACGAGCGCCTAGCGCATGGGGCAGATCGGGCACCTGTTAGGGCACAAGACGGTTAAAGGGCCCACGCTGTGCAACATCCAGACGTGAAGTGTTAAGAAAACGGATGTTTCGCGCTTAAAGGCTGTGGTTTATTCCAAGGATTGGTTTGTTTTTCTCCATTAGGGCTGTGAAAAGGAAGCCTTGTTGGAGCGAGATCCTGAAAACATGGCGGCCAAGCTCTTCCCAAGCACTCCATACCCAATGAATGGCTGCTGCGCCTGGCCGGCTTCCAGTACATCGGCAGGTCGGCCCCATTCTCCCCGTGACCTTTAGTCTGATGGGATGGAAATCCAGACATTTTATACAATGAATTCTCTGCCGGGGGGGGGGGGGGGGGCTGGTTGATAAACCCTGCGAGGTTCGATTTCAGTAAACACAGCCCGCCAGGTCTACTCGCTCCTGAACCCACCTGGGGGAAATTATCTTAAGAGGGGCAGTAACATGGGGGTTAGTCACCAATCGGTGGCTTGCGGTCCTGCACCCCACAAGTAAGGACCTTGAAGAACCTATTGATGACCTTCATACTAAGCACCTGCTTCACAAAGTAAGCCAGTGATTACCGAATTCCTAAAACTTCCCGCAAAGGCAATGGAATGAATTTGTGATGTGGCCGGGGGAAGCATTAGTCCGTTGCACACCTCACTTCCTGCTGGAACTGACCACCATTCTCCGTGTTTATAAAAAAACAGACAAAAATAATGACTACTCGTCCCAAATGGTGTCAAAAGACAAATAGGGCGCTTCATAAAATGTTCCTGAACTCTTTCGGTCAGGTTTCCCGGTATTCTATACGTTCCCGGGATCCCGGTATAGAAGAGGAAGTTAATGGGTACGGATCGTATCCATCAGACCGCTCCCCGTGACATTCGCGTGAGAGACGTTTTCTTCCAAACGCATATTTTACAGAAAGTGAAGCGAATAAATCCCAGTTATTTCCGCGATGTGCCAGCGGGAAGTTAGGAATCATTCGTTTCATTTGCAGGTGTCAGCTACTTCCCGATCTGCAGAGACTCCGGAATATATATATACATCCCGCGTAATTAAGAACGTGATCATCTATTCTGGCAAAAAAAGAGAATATAGAGCAAAATCCAAAAAAAGCACAATACTGGATTTCTCACAATGGTGTATTTTTATGTTCCGTGCTTGCTAAGGGAATTTTTCTTCTTAACTAAGGTAAAGCTGAGCGCTGGGGGGGGGTGAGGAGCGGATTCCCCACCAGACATTAGGGGGGCTTTACTTACGATGCAGTCCAGTGGATTTTAAGACAAACTCTGTTAAACTCAGATAACCTGTGAGCAGCGGCCCTGATGGTTCCCCAAAATGTTTGCGTTTCCCTGGTTACGGAGCCCCTTCTAGTTGTCCGCTTGTTCTCTGGATGGAGTTGCTTGTGCAGAGAGTTTGCATAGCGGTCGGAGAGTCCGTCCCATGAATTCTCCTTCCCCCGCTCTTCATTCTAATTACAGTAAAGCTGCACAAAATCCCAGTAAGCGAGGCTCCAATTTGCGTCTTTATCCCATCCGCTTTCCTTGGTAACCAATGCGAGTCTTTTCTTATCGAGTTCCAATTTCTTTCGGTAATTGAGCCGCTTTTAGTGAATAGTCTTTTGTTCCGTTTATAATTTCAATGGGCGATTCGCCCGTCACTAACAGCCCAGACAATGCAGGAGGGAGTCAGCGTGACCTGACACACCGACTGCGTGCGGATCACAACGCTGCAAAAACACTGCATAGAACCTCTTGGCTCCCCTAAAACAAAACAGACTGCGCTTCCAGATGTATGACGAGGCTGCGCTCCCCTAAATATGACGAGGCTGCGCTCCCCGATGTATGACGAGGCTGCGCTCCCCGAAATATAACGAGGCTGCGCTCCCCTAAATATAACGAAATATAATGAGGCTCACCGAAATATAACGAGGCTGCGCTCCCCCAAATATAACGAGGCTGCGCTCCCCCAAATATAACGAGGCTGCGCTCCCCCAAATATAACGAGGCTGCGCTCCCCCAAATATAACGAGGCTGCACTCCCCGACATATAACGAGGCTGCCCTCCCCGATATATGACGAGGCTGCGCTCCCCGAAATATAACGAGGCTGCATTACATTGCATTTCTTTGCTAAAGAGCTCACAATCTACTTGTTTTATAAACAGTTACTTTCTGCTGGTGAACAAACCACGTTTCCCTAAACCTGCGCCGCCTTAACACTTCTCCGAGTTCAAACACCCAAACATGGCCCTGGGCCCCTCCCCGTCCTTCTTCCCCCCGACACGCGCTCCGCGGGCTCTCTTCGGGGTCGCTTATTATTGTAACGACTTCCATGGAAACCGACCGAGAAAAGCTGCCTCTAAACGCCGCAGAAAGAGGAAAAGTCTTCACAGTAGAAATAAGACTTTGTGGCGGCTTCTTCCTCCGCGACGTCCCCGACGCATCAAACATTAAACTCGGAAAATAATCCAAAAACCCCAACGCCAAAACTAAACAACACAGAAGTAAAAGAGCTTTTTCAGATTTATTCCTCCCCCTTCCAGGCTTCTTAGTGTAATTTTGGATTCTTCAGCCCGAACTCGAATCTAAGGCGCCAAAATCCTCCCCGAAGCATTGGCTGCCCAGTCTCTACCCCATGAAAGGCTTCCTGTAAATGTAGCTGGAAAAGCTTCAGGGTGAAGGTGACTACACTGTACTGTACACCTGTACCTGCGCATCACAACACCTGTACCAACAAACACCTGTACCTGCGCATCCCAACACCTGTACTGACAAACACCTGCACCTGCGCATCCCAACACCTGTACCTACAAACACCTGTACCTGCGCATCCCAACACCTGTACTGACAAACATCTGTACCTGCGCATCCCAACCCCTGTACCGACAAACACCTGTACCTGCGCATCCCAACACCTGTACTGACAAACACCTGCACCTGCGCATCCCAACACCTGTACCTACAAACACCTGTACCTGCGCATCCCAACACCTGTACTGACAAACACCTGTACCTGCGCATCCCAACACCTGTACTGACAAACATCTGTACCTGCGCATCCCAACCCCTGTACCGACAAACACCTGTACCTGCGCATCCCAACACCTGTACTGACAAACACCTGTACCTGCGCATCCCAACACCTGTACCGGCAAACACCTGTACCTGCGCATCCCAACATCTGTACCGGCAAACACCTGTACCTGCGCATCCCAACACCTGTACCAACAAACACCTGTACCTGCGCATCCCAACACCTGTACTGACAAACATCTGTACCTGCGCATCCCAACCCCTGTACCGACAAACACCTGTACCTGCGCATCCCAACACCTGTACTGACAAACACCTGTACCTGCGCATCCCAACACCTGTACCTACAAACACCTGTACCTGCGCATCCCAACACCTGTACCGGCAAACACCTGTACCTGCGCATCCCAACATCTGTACCGGCAAACACCTGTACCTGCGCATCCCAACACCTGTACCAACAAACACCTGTACCTGCGCATCCCAACACCTGTACTGACAAACATCTGTACCTGCGCATCCCAACCCCTGTACCGACAAACACCTGTACCTGCGCATCCCAACACCTGTACTGACAAACACCTGTACCTGCGCATCCCAACACCTGTACCTACAAACACCTGTACCTGCGCATCCCAACACCTGTACCGGCAAACACCTGTACCTGCGCATCCCAACATCTGTACCGGCAAACACCTGTACCTGCGCATCCCAACACCTGTACCAACAAACACCTGTACCTGCGCATCCCAACACCTGTACCTACAAACACCTGTACCTGCGCATCCCAACACCTGTACCGGCAAACACCTGTACCTGCGCATCCCAACACCTGTACCAACAAACACCTGTACCTGCGCATCCCAACACCTGTACCTACAAACACCTGTACCTGCGCATCCCAACACCTGTACCGGCAAACACCTGTACCTGCGCATCCCAACACCTGTACCAACAAACACCTGTACCTGCGCATCCCAACACCTGTACCTGAGCATCCCAACACCTATACTGAGAAACACCTGTACCTGCGCATCCCAACACCTGTACTGACAAACACCTGTACCAGCGCATCCCAACACCTGTACCTGCGCATCCCAACACCTGTACCTACAAACACCTGCGCATCCCAACACCTGTACCTACAAACACCTGTACCTGCGCATCCCAACACCTGTACCTACAAACACCTGCGCATCCCAACACCTGTACCTACAAACACCTGCGCATCCCAACACCTGTACCTACAAACACCTGTACCTGCGCATCCCAACACCTGTACCTACAAACACCTGCACATCCCAACACCTGTACTGACAAACACCTGCGCATCCCAACACCTGTACCTACAAACACCTGTACCTGCGCATCCCAACACCTGTACCGGCAAACACCTGTACCTGCGCATCCCAACACCTGTACCAACAAACACCTGTACCTGCGCATCCCAACACCTGTACTGACAAACACCTGTACCTGCGCATCCCAACACCTGTACCTGAGCATCCCAACACCTGTACTGAGAAACACCTGTACCTGCGCATCCCAACACCTGTACTGACAAACACCTGTACCAGCGCATCCCAACACCTGTACCTGCGCATCCCAACACCTGTACCTACAAACACCTGCGCATCCCAACACCTGTACCTACAAACACCTGTACCTGCGCATCCCAACACCTGTACCTACAAACACCTGCACATCCCAACACCTGTACTGACAAACACCTGCGCATCCCAGCACCTGTACCGACAAACACCTGTTTTTTGTATACATTGTACAGCCAACACACTGTATTTGCAGTGGCTCACACTGTTTGGTAGGCCTCGTGTTATACATTTGTATTATTTGAGCCTGAGACTAGCTTAGCGCACCGACATTTTTTCTTTTCCCTGTTTGCATATATTTGAGGTTGTTGGCTCCTCATCAGTTTGGTTGCAGATGTAGGAGGTGAGAGTCGGTTCTCACCCTATTGAGAGTGTGCCTTGACGTGGCGGGTGAGCTTAATTATGCTTTGGCCAATTCATATAACCAAAACCTCTCGTTTATATTATGTTTATATATTTGTTGCCAACTTTATTAGGGTGAGAAGCGCAGACAGTTTTTGTTTTTTGCTGACAAACACCTGTACCTGCCCATCCCAACACCTGTACTGATAAACACCACCTGTACCTGCGCATCCCAACACCTGTACTGATAAACACCACCTGTACCTGCACATCCCAACACCTGTACTGACAAACACCTGTACCTGCCCATCCCAACACCTGTACTAACACCTGTACCTGCGCACCCCAACACCTGTACCGACAAACACCTTTACCTGCCCATCCCAACACCTGTACTGACAAACACCTGTACCTGCCCATCCCAACACCTGTACTAACACCTGCACCTGCCCATCCCAACACCTGTACTTGCGCACCCCAACACCTGTACCTGCGCACCCCAACAGGTGTTTGTGCGGCGGGGGTGATGTGCTGCGGAGGTGATGTGTTGCGGGGGTGATGTGCTGCGGAGGTGCACAAGGTAGATCCACATCGTTGCGCCCGTGTGTGGACAGGGGGTAGATATCTGCAAATAAACCTTTGGCTTATCGCTGCTGCTGCCATTCTCAGCGCACGTTTGATGCGGGTCGGCTTTTCATTCGAGTTTCAAAATGAAAAGAAATTCCTACCGGGGAAGGAAATTATTTTTTTTTTAATTAAGATTTCTGGCAGTGGCTCCGCTGGATCCTCGTGGCTGATAACGCTGTCACAAAAACAAACGGCAGAGCAGAGAAGTGCCCCAGAAATCCTCACCAGGGGCAGATCCTCGGTTCTGTCAGAGATGCCCAGCTTGGTGGGTGCCACGTAGTGGGTAACGGGGAGAAAAATAACCCATGACCAAAATGAGATGGAAACAGCAATTAGATGCGGGGCTGTCGCCATAGAAACTAACAGAATGTTCCTCCTGATTGATGCACAGTTAGCACTAGTGTTGCTCTTATTATTTATTATTTATTGTTTTAAATAGCGCCATCAAATTCCGTAGCGCTGTACGAATACGGCCCAAAGTCAGAGGAGAAGATAGAGAGGACTGATGGGGCCTCAGCTGCTGAGGACTACAATTCCCATCATAATCGCCCCTCTGGCAGCAGCCTCTCGCAGCCCCCCATTGGCTGGAAAGCGAGCCGATGCCCTTCCTCATTCAGAACACAACAAATCAATACGAGTTCATTTCAACCCGGAGAGAAAACGCACAAATCTAAACATTCCTTCCAAAAAGCACAATTCTCTCCGTGTGAGAGAGCGTCCGGCAGACGCAGGGAAGGACAGCTAAGAGCCGCCGCCGCCGCCGCGCATGCTGCTGCTGACCACGAGGGGTATTGATTTCCCCCTTTCTGCCTCTTTAATGAAACGAGCGCGTTTCTATCGGCTGTGAAAGGCACTCAGGTGGCTCTCCTCTCGAGTGGCGCGACCTTCGCAGGGCGGCATTGTGCAGACGCCACGCTTTTGGCACATTGTGTCCTCATAAAAATATAACATTCCGAGCCGGGAAAGGGCGCAGCGCATCTTCTGTGTCGTCCAATGAATGCTAAGAGGATATGGCCTTTACCGGTCCTGGTCACGAATAATGTGTCGTGGCTGAGAGTGGTGGAAGTGTCAGTTCAGTGAGTTTGGCCCCCGTGGCCCTCACTTGGTTGTCTCATTTCATCGCTCGCCTTTGCTGAGAGCTGCCTAGAGGTGGAAAGGTTTCCGTGGTTTGGCGGGGCATCTACCGGAAGGTTGGGATGGCGTTAGCTGCCCCAGAGCCCGGTCTCTGACCCCGGGGTGATTTGGTCAAATGTTATTGTTAATAGGAAAATCCCGCAGATTAACACTTCGCTGCCCTCCTGACACTTGACGTGTTAATCGTGAGTCTTGCACACGGAATGTCCCCACCAGGTACGTGTTTCTTTAAACGTGGCCGACGTGTGAAACCGGCTCTACCGGTCCCGGCAGCTGCTTCTTCCCATCAGCCCTCGCGAGGGAAGAAAAACCCTTTTGCGACACAATGGAAGCCCTAATCCGGCACGGAACGGACTTGTTTATTTGCATTTCACAGATATTTGTTTTAGATACGACGATCCTCCCTTTGAGCAAACACGGGGTTCTGGGGAGGAATAAATAGCGGCTGTGTACACACGCAGAGCCTCCGATCCAGCGCCCAATTATCTTTTCATTCTCTTCCTGTCTCCGTTTGTTCCTTTCATCTCCTTGTTCTCTTTTAAAATAATTTATTTCGGCGCGCGGCGTCTCGGCCCCCGGGACCGCATCCAGATTCGCATATTTAATCGCCAGCTTCTGCCAGATGCTCCGAGTCAAAAATAAAGTCGTGGCGGCCGTTTAAAATTACACTTTGATACTAAATAAATACCCAAGAAGTCCGTTCCCATCCGTCGCCCCGCAGAAGCCGCTTTCCTCAGCAAAACAATTCGCCGCTTAGAAGCCACTTCAATGCCTGATCTCCAACTCCCTGCCTCCATACTACATGCACTGTACCCGTGTAACATGATACGCAACACGCTGCCTCCATACTACATGCACTGTACCCGTGTAACGATACGCAACACGCTGCCTCCATACTACATGCACTGTACCCGTGTAACATGATACGCGGCACGCTGCCTCCATACTACATGCACTGTACCCGTGTAACATGATACGCGGCACGCTGCCGTCATACTACATGCACTGTACCCGTGTAAGATGATACGCAGCACGCTGCCGCCATACTACATGCACTGTACCCGTGTAACATGATACGCGGCACGCTGCCGCCATACTACATGCACAGTACCCGTGTAACATGATCCATCAGGAGAGATGCATCGCGTGTGACTCTACACGTTAGACAGGTGATTATTGTGAGGTGTGTTTCCCTTTAATAAATGTCACGCATGAACAGATATGAAGGCCGATTCATCCCGTGTTAAATACAGCCGATCCCATTTGCACTGATTGGCACCGGCTAATCACTATTTGTATCAGGGCGGCCGCCATGTGCCGGTGTCCATAGAACCGTGGGCGCCGTGTTGCGTTTCACACTCAGCGGTAGTCGGGACACAGGAAGCCAGCCGCGATCAGGAGTAGGTGGTGCGCCTGCGGTTGGGTCCTCAGCGTGAGAAATGTTTTCCAATATATTTGCTTGGCAAACAGCAATCCCGTGTCACGTTGCTTCCACGGCTGTTTGCTTTACCTGCCCTCCCCACCTTCCTTCAACATGCAAACTTGTCAGCATTATGAAAAACAGATGCCCTGGCAGACCCGAGCCGGCCACTCTGCACCCTACCTGGCCGCTGCGGCTCACCTGCTGGAGACGAGCGCGCATGCAGAGCAGATCAGGCCGGTTCTCGGCACAGGATCATTAAATGGATTCCTGACATTCTTCAGCCCGCACTTAATGCAGAATAATGATTAACACGGGCAGGGAGAGCGCAGACGCGCACTTGGACATGCCGCTCATGGGGAAAGTGGCTTTTTCCCTGTCTGCCCTGTTTGTGCTGGCTTTGGCGTATAGATTCTATAAATCCCGAGCACCTGCGAGTGTCGGAACATGCAGGGGAGATCGTGCCGGTGTCACAAGGGAAGAAGACATGGCTGCGGAAGCTTCTCTGCAGGGTTATGAGGATGACGACACAGCTAAGCTGAGGCTCCGGCATGTAAAGGGCACCTTGTCGGGCAGGAAAGTCACAGAAACAGACAGCGGGCACCCTGTCGTCGACTCTCAGAGGACACGAGAAGTCCTCCTCACAGACCTGAAAACACTAAACAACTCTGCAATCTGCGAAGAGCAACAACATTTAAAGAGCACCAAGGGGCCGCTGCAGAACGCAGGGGGTGTCCGAACACAACACGCTGAAGAAGACAACTTTGCTGGCAATGGAGTCTGTGGCCAAACGCCTGATCCCCGTTACCGGCAGGATCCAGAAGGGAAAGAGATGCAAGACAGCTGGCATTCGGGGACTACAGGTGACTGTTCAGCTCGAGCTGCTCAGAACGCGAAGACACAATGTGACGTTGACGTGTCAATAAATCAGGACCATCAAACCATCCATGAGATCCACAGGTTTTCATCCACGTCTGAAGTCCGGCTGGTAGAGGGCGTCATCAGAGAGAAAAGAGCAGAGGATGGAGTTCCAAACCGGGTGCATGGAGCAGGGGAACTGAGAGGAAAGATCTATAACTACCACGTGGAGTCCACCTCAGAGTCGGTAAGAGAATGTTGTGTTAATGTTGGAGTCGGCCCTCCTCATCCATCTCTTGTGCATATTAAAACAGACATAGAAAAGGAAGAACGTGAGAAATGTCAGGCTGGGGAGGTTGGAGACGTGGATGAGGCTGACTTGGTACCAATAACTCAATCTCAAAAGCTCAGTCTATCAGAGGACAATGAGGTCCACAATGTAGACTTGGAGACAGGATCTTCAAGTGTGAGCAACACACCTTCTGCCGCACAAGCCTTCGGCCCTAGTCTGACCGGGCACGGCCCAGACGCCGCCGCGGATATACTGATAACGCCTGGCACTTCCACCCATCATGTCACCCTGAGCCCAGAGTCTGCGTTTGATATACACCTTAATCTGGAGAACTGTTATGAAGTGCTCTCCTTTGCCAAGAAGCACCATCTAGACGCCCTTAAAGGAGCTGCCTACAAAGTCATGAGCACCGACTATCTATTGGTATTACAAAATCCTTCTGTCTACGGACGCCTCAACGCAGCAGAGAGGGACTTGATTCTTGACAACCGAATGAAGGGAAGGAGGTATGTAGTTGTTGCAGACATAGACGCCCAGGGGTATTCCACCTCCCAAAAAAGCAGCAGCCTCAGTTATTACGACAACGATAACGACTCGTGGCAACTGCTGTCCTCCATCCCAGACGATGCGGTGAGCAGAGGATGCTCGATTGCCACTATGTTCAATTATTTGTTTGTTGCCCTTGGATCTGAAGGTCCCGGGAGACAAATGAAGCCATCCAGGCGCGTTGTCTGCTATAACCCCCTCACCGGCAGCTGGAAGGAAATCAGTCCCCTCAACGAGGCTAGGCCTCACTGCAAGCTGGTGGCACTAGATGGTTATTTATACGCCATTGGAGGTGAATGCCTCCACACCGTGGAGCGGTACGACCCACGCCAAAACAGGTGGACTTACGTGGCACCTCTTCCCAATGACACCTTTGCTGTTGCCCACATGGCAACAGCATACGATGACTCTATCTATGTTACCGGCGGGACGATTCGGTACATGCTATTGAGGTATCGTCCCAAGGAGAACGTCTGGGGCAGCAGCATTATTAGCGGGAGCAAAGACCGGACCACAGACATGGTGGCGGCCGACAACTTCCTGTATCGCTTTGACCTTAACCGCAGCATGGGGATCAGCGTTCACCGCTGCAACATCAGAGCCAGAGTTTGGTACGAATGTGCCAGTTATCCAATGCCGTATCCGGCGCCCTTTCAGTGCGCGGTGATGGACAATAACATCTACTGCGTCGGCAGAAACCTCCACCTGCGGTTCCTGGCTGAAGACATCTCGCCCAGGTTCATGGACGGGGATCTACAAACGCTGCCCTCTCCCAGCGGCCTGCCTCTTCCGCTGGTCCTTATTCTCCCCGTCAAGGCTTCCCAATGAATGCTGTTTGACATCAAATCATTTTCTATCGAGTTCCGCGGCTTTTAAAGAGTCTTCTGGATAATTAATTTTCAAAAGTGGTGGGATTCCAAAAATGTGTCCGAAATACACAAATGTATCTTTCTGAAAGTTTCCCTTAAAACCTGCTGAGCGCAGCATATAGACAGTTTTGCTGATTGATTACACATTTTTTTTTTAGAATATAGTTTTCGGGTCTAATTTGATTCTCACACAGGCAGTAGACACGCACAAGTCGTTAAACCGGGGGCCGTTCATTATAACCGGGGGCTGTTAATGATTCCCCTGCCCGATGAATGCTTAGTTATACATTGTATCACCATACAAAGTTCTCCGCACTCCGAATAAGTCCGTTCTCTCTGTACAGCACTGGGGGGGGGGCGTAGATTCTGTATTCATAAAGAGAGAATGAGAGGGAATGAGAGGGAATGAGAGTTATAAATCTTCCGCAGCCTAGCAGGGAAAAATCCCAAAATTCGCAGTAATTGCTGCGCATTACTCCAGTAATTCACGGATATGACTTTCTAACGGTTAACCACATGATCTTTATATTTGGAGGAAAAGGTATAATTCATGGGCAGGATGCAAATGAATTCTCTCTGATGCATAACATTACCCAGAATATTACCCAGCGCGGCGGCTGCGCAGGTTGGCACGAGCACCACCTGCAGCGGCTTTATGGAGTGGGGGATGGTAGCAGATAGTCGGTAGAAATGGTTAAAAAGAGAATGAATTCCACGCACGGTGCCCGGTGTTTTTGGCGAGCGGCGGCCCCACGGTATGTATTTAGGTTTTGTTGGAACAGAATAGGGATTATGATTGAAAAGTTGTTGCCAGGTTTAAAAGGTGGGCTTATTACTAACGCAGCGAATGGGGGGTCTAAATGGCAGAACCCGCCGGCAGATCAGCCCCATCCGGCCCCCGTCTAGTCGCCCGTTTCTCCTGCTGTAAAGACTCAAACCTTAATCAGTCGTTGGTCTCGTCTTAGATTCAGGAGCCGTATGTCTATCCCATGCCTGTTTAATACCCTCACTGTATTACCCTCTACCACCTCTGCTGGGAGGCGTTTCTACTTACATAAGCTCACTGACTTAATACATAATTGTGCTGCGTTCCAGTAAAAACATTCCAGACAGTTGTTTATTAACACCATTGCCCCACAGCCCTGTGCAGTGTATCAATCATTACCCTGATCGGGGCGAGCGGCTCCTGTACAGGGCGAGGTGTCACAGTAAGGATGGGGTTTGGCGAGTTACCTTCCGCTCGCCCCGTGGGTTTGTGAGTCATCTGTGAGAACACTCAGCAGCTGCCACGTCACACTCAGCACGGAAGGGGTTAATTTACACACAGAGCATTACCGTGCCTGGCTGGGGTAAGTATTTTAGATAAATAATGTCTGCCTCTCGCCCCAGTTACCCCACAGGGTTCTGCCCCTTTAAAGCGCTTTTCTATGTATAGATCCGGATCCGGTTCTAATAGACAGCCCAGTAACGTCCCTCAGCAGCCTGCCTGTACATTCATACCAAGTGTCCCCATTTCATTTGGCCAGTCCCTCTGTGTACCCAAATCCGAGTGCCCCTCTTTCACCCCATGATGCACTTTTCCCACCCGTGTGACGAATTATTATGTCCTTCGGGGCGGTGAGGATTTAAGAACGTACGGAACATTTCACCCTTGTAACCAATTATTGAAGTGATTTTGTTAAAAAATATATTTTATTTTACCGAGATTAATATAATTTGTCCAAATAAATATATTTACCGAGTCTGATGTCTGCATTTTTTCATTAACCCTTTCATTGGGTATATAAATAATAATAATACCCTTATCATTCAGGGGGGGCGTAGAGGGTAAAGGTCGGTACGGTGTAAAAAGTTTAAAGGGCAACCGAGATAAAACTATAACTGTATATATGTTCAAATTTGAGGCATAGTCAATGGAATTTGCGCAAATGTTACTTTTTCCCATGATCCCTCAGTGCAGGCGGCATCAGAATCCCATTGGTCAGCCCGCGCAGGAAGTTGGAAGCCGCTTCCTGTTGTCTCCCCGCGTTGGTTTAGCGGACGGCGCATGAGCCTCTAGCGCTAGAGATTGTTTCCAGCCGCGCAGGCCCCTCCATAACGCTATTATCACAGATATCTCAAAGCCAATCCCTTTACTCCTGTGATTCACGGAGTGTTTGAGGGTCCCGGACCCCTTTCACGTGTTGTTACAGGGAAGACTTCTCTTAAAGCAGCGTTATTACAGTCGGGTTTATTCCGTACGCCCGCCGAGCAAATCAAATCCACGGGAGACCGGCTGCAACCAATTTCACTAATGGATTGGCACTAATGACTTATTCAAAGAGTTCAAATGACCCCTGACCCCTCGGAACAGCCCGTCACACTCGCCGGTGTCCCCTGCGCGTCTCCCCGGGGCCCATCTTCATTGAGTCTGCGCTCTGAGGCTGCCCTCAGTGTTCAGCCTCCATGTCTAATTTATCAGCCGCCATTATCCTGACGACACTTGGGGAACCGATTGTTCCTTTACAATCACGTAACAGACAGTATTACTAAAGAGACAGCGGAGTATTACTAAAGAGACAGCAGAGTACTGCTAACGAGACAGCGGAGTACTGCTAACGAGACAGCGGAGTATTACTAGACAGCGGAGTACTGCTAACGAGACAGCGGAGTACTGCTAACGAGACAGCGGAGTATTACTAAAGAGACAGCAGAGTATTACTAACGAGACAGCGGAGTATTACTAAAGAGACAGCAGAGTATTACTAACGAGACAGCGGAGTATTACTAAAGAGACAGCAGAGTACTGCTAACGAGACAGTGGAGTATTACTAAACAGACAGCAGAGTATTACTAAAGAGACAGTGGAGTATTACTAAAGAGACAGCGGAGTACTAAAGGGAGATTCGTGATCAAAGGAATGGGAGGTAATACACAAATACACAAAATACAGACTCACCATAAACCAACAATGTATAGATTACCCCACTAAACCAACAATGTATAGATTACCCCACTAAACCAACAATGTATAGATTACCCCACTAAACCAACGATGTATACATTACCCCCCACTAAACCAACAATGTATAGGTTACCCCCACTAAACCCCCACTAAACCAACAATGTATAGGTTACTCTCATTAAACCAACGATGTATACATTACCCCATTAAACCAACAATGTATAGGTTACGCAATTAAACCATCAATGTATAGGTTACCCCCATTAAACCAACAATGTATAGGTTACCCCCATTAAACCAACAATGTATAGGTTACTCTCATTAAACCAACAATGTATACATTACCCCATTAAACCAACAATGTATAGGTTACCCAATTAAACCATCAATGTATAGGTTACCCCATTAAACCAACAATGTATAGGTTACCCCCACTAAACCAACAATGTATAGATTACCCCACTAAACCAACAATGTATACATTACCCCCCACTAAACCAACAATGTATAGGTTACCCCCACTAAACCCCCACTAAACCAACAATGTATAGGTTACTCTCATTAAACCAACGATGTATACATTACCCCATTAAACCAACAATGTATAGGTTACCCAATTAAACCATCAATGTATAGGTTACCCCATTAAACCAACAATGTATAGGTTACCCCCATTAAACCAACAATGTATAGGTTACTCTCATTAAACCAACGATGTATACATTACCCCATTAAACCAACAATGTATAGGTTACCCAATTAAACCATCAATGTATAGGTTACCCCATTAAACCAACAATGTATAGGTTACCCCCATTAAACTAACAATGTATAGGTTACCCAATTACACCATCAATGTATAGGTTACCCCATTAAACATGTGTTTGCGCATGGTACAATAGAAAAGACCCCCTACCTTTTGGAGAGGATCTGTGGTGGGCGCGCAGAGAGGGGTCATACTCTGTCCGTGTGCCGAGGCAGAGGGTACGTCTGTGAGGGGAGGCAGACAAATCAGCGTCACAGAGCCACAGCCAGACATACTGAGACTTTCTGGGGCAGTTTATAAAGGGCTGCATGGGGGGCTTTACTAAGCTTTCGGCACCAGGACACCTTGGCAAGTCTCAATGAGGATCGGTTTCATGAGCAGCTCAACTTGTAGGACATGCAAGTAGAAAGTTTTCCTATGACTGAGCAACTGGTGAAGCATTTAATGGGTGAACGTGTGGGACTGGGGGGCAACACCTGGGGTATCAGCTCCATCACCGGGGCACCCACTGTATCCTCACTAACATTAGTGTTACTCCTACAAAGATAAAGGAAGATATCCCTCTTCCAAAAGTATCAAACTCAACAGAAGCTTTAAGCTGGAAAGTAGAAACTAGAAACAACATGGAAGCCCCCAGACAGTCCTAGAAAAGCCCCCTAAACCTAAAGACCCCCATCATGCAGCCTCTATCTGAATCCTGTCAGACGCCGCGTGCGCCGCTCGCACTCCAGTCTTCATTATACAGAAAGATATTTTTCAGGAGCGTCGCCAAGCCGCCTAACCTTTTTACTCCATTAGTATCTAGTACTGATTTACGATAATATCGCGTTCTGACCCCAAAATGTAGGTGGATATAGTAACAATAGAAATATAATGGGAATGATGTGATTTCCCTTTTCTGTTTAGGGGCAGGTAATGTTTGTGTCGGTGGATGTTCTGCATTCTGCTGGGTTTAATGAAGCCTGCGAGTGCGTGTCGGCGCTGAAATCATTAACTGCAATTTACTCCCCAATTTTTCACTTTTTTCCTGCGTTTTATTAAATTTTTCAGGTGCCTCAAGGACTGATGTATGTGGGTTTGTAAAAACTTTAATGGAGACGTATCAACCTTTATCAGGGATAACTCGCCGACAAGACGAACGTAGAAAACATGAATATATTACATACTGCTGAAAATATCGAGTCTGACGAATATAAAGGAAAAGAACGGCGAGACTTTGGGTTCTCACTTTCCTTTCCAAAAATGAGGATAGGGGCTGCGGGGAGAGAGGGACCCCCGTAACACGATTTAGTTATTAATAACTGCAATTAGCCCGGATTTCGCTTTCGAATTCTGGACTTTGTCTTAACTGATAGCTGTGCAGAAGTCGTGGGGCAGGAGTTACATTTCACCTCCATGACGGTGTAATTATTCCGCTCCGGTCCTGTGTGGTCCCGAAGCTGCCGGGAGTATCGGTTCTGCCACAGTGATTAGAGGGGCAACAAGTGGGGGCAGCGAGGACGTTCCCAGTGAGCTTGGAGAGCTAGCACATCCCCAAGGAGCACGGCGGGGCGCTTACCTGTGTCCTCCGAACGAGTCCTGCCAACGAGAAGACAGGGGATGAGCTCATCAGGCGAGCAGGGCCACGTCTCTATAAGGGCCACGTCGCTATAAGGGCCACGTCGCAGCCTGGAATTAAAAGGAAAATGAATTAATTTACACTCTCAGACTGCTTCTTACCGCATTAAATAAACAATCACTGAATAAACGATCTCCCAGAGAACTGAAATAAGGAACCCGGCTTTAGAGCCCCCGTTAGCCGGTCCCGCGTCCTCTCGGGGACGGTCACCGGGTTACATTGTCCGATATCTGCGCATGGCGGGTAATAGAGTTCGCTGTCACATTAAATCTACAAATATCTGAACACCAATAATCTTCACCGAGCACAAAAAGGAGCTGTATCTACGTCAATATACCCCCCCCCCCGATAATAACGACCGAGGCTTTAATATTTCTAAGTCATTGATGCTGCGGAGGCCCCGCCGTCCACCGATCAGCAAAGGACAGCAGTACGGAGGACCGGTCACAGAGACGCGCGGCTCCGAGGAATACGATAAAACCCTTATCCCCGGTCAGCCTGTTAGAAGAATCCTTAAAGGACCCCCGATAATGCTGCAAGGGGTCTCCACCACGCTTACAAATGAAAACTATAACAATGGACATAAATCTAACGTAAGACGAGACCAACGACTGATTAAGGAAGAGCAGGCGACTAGACGGGGGCCGAATGGGGCCGATCTGCCGGCAGGTTCTAGATCGAAACCCCCCAATCTGTCTGTGGCCCCCGAGAGCCAGGGTCTGCGGGATTATAAGGGGCTTTTTATGGCTCCTGTGATATACGGCCGGCTCCCCCGCTGACCCCGGTCTGGAAAGAGTTTTGTGTATTTTAGAGGACGTCGTTAAAGGTTGCGTTTTAATTATTGTGTCAGATTAAAGAGGATTTGTGTGGTGCTGAAGGGCAGTCTCTTCCCCGTATATCGATGACTAATTTACAGTCCCAGTTGTGGCCGCTTGCGGTTGTGTAAGCGTGTTCTTCATTAGCGAGTATCTTGTACCGATCAACGTACAACATACTGGCAAAACAAGACAGGAACACGGGGGGGAATAATTCCTCCGAAACCTAGCAGTCTCTCGTTCTTGTGGGCCACATACGGAGGACACTCCGCACACGTGGCCGGCCGAAGGACGGGGCAAACGAATACGGAACCTAGTGGCCGGAGTCTGGATGTGTCCATAGGAATCATTGTATATAATGACACAAAGCCGTAATGGAGTCTTATTTCGCTTCTATTTTTCGTAGCGAGAAGGTAATGTGGGTTTAGTAAACGGGGGCCAAGTCCCACTGACTGCATCGGGAAGACGTTTCACGCGCAAAGAGCTTAATATTGCTAATTGACTTGATTTATTTGTTCACATAAACTAGGATTACATCCAAGAACTAAGAACTGCGGGGGAATAAAATGTTACCATATCCCGTCGCATTCTGTTAAATACTTTTCGGGAGCGTGGGGGGGGGGGGTTCTTTATGCTTTTACACCTGGCAGAATAAAATTAAATGTCCGATTGTTTCCATAAATAAAAGGGATTTTTTTATTACTAGAATCAGATAAAATATGTTTCAAAAATCTTGTTCTGTTTTCTTTTTTTTTTTAACCAGCCCCCCCATCATATAATGTTTCCAGGCAGCTGCATATCACTTCTCACTCTGTTATCCGACCCCCATCTACTAGACAAACACCCGACTCCTTATCATACTGCCTGTGGGGAACAATAGAATTGCTTGGTCTTAATCACCCAGCTGGACACTCTGATGAAAAGTGTATAGAGGAACGGACTTCATTAGCATCGCCATAAAGCAGCAGCTCAGTGTGGTGTCTGAGCTTATATATTACTGTATACAGCGCTGGGGGTTATATTACTGTATACAGCGCTGGGGGTTATATTACTGTATACAGTGCTGGGGGTTATATTACTGTATACAGCGCTGGGGGTTATATTACTGTATACAGCGCTGGGGGTTATATTACTGTATACAGTGCTGGGGGGTATATTACTGTATACAGCGCTGGGGGTTATATTACTGTATACAGTGCTAGGGGTTATATTACTGTATACAGCGCTGGGGGTTATATTACTGTATACAGTGCTGGGGGGTATATTACTGTATACAGCGCTGGGGGGTTATATTACTGTATACAGCGCTGGGGGTTATATTACTGTATACAGCGCTGGGGGTTATATTACTGTATACAGCGCTGGGGGTTATATTACTGTATACAGCGCTGGGGGTTATATTACTGTATACAGCGCTGGGGGTTATATTACTGTATACAGGGCTGGGGGGTTATATTACTGTATACAGGGCTGGGGGTTATATTACTGTATACAGCACTGGGGGGTTATATTACTGTATACAGGGCTGGGGGGTTATATTACTGTATACAGGGCTGGGGGTTATATCACTGTATACAGCGCTGGGGGGTTATATTACTGTATACAGGGCTGGGGGTTATATTACTGTATACAGCGCTGGGGGGGTTATATTACTGTATACAGTGCTGGGGTTATATTACTGTATACAGCGCTGGGGGGTTATATTACTGTATACAGCGCTGGGGTTATATTACTGTATACAGCGCTGGGGGGTTATATTACTGTATACAGTGTTGGGGGGGTATATTACTGTATACAGCGCTGGGGGGTTATGTTACTGTATACAGCGCTGGGGGGTTATATTACTGTATACAGCGCTGGGGGTTATATTACTGTATACAGTGCTGGGGTTATATTACTGTATACAGGGCTGGGGGGTTATATTACTGTATACAGCACTGGGCGTTATATTACTGTATACAGTGCTGGGGGGTATATTACTGTATACAGCGCTGGGGGGTTATATTACTGTATACAGCGCTGGGGGTTATATTACTGTATACAGCGCTGGGGGTTATATTACTGTATACAGCGCTGGGGGTTATATTACTGTATACAGCGCTGGGGGTTATATTACTGTATACAGGGCTGGGGGGTTATATTACTGTATACAGGGCTGGGGGTTATATTACTGTATACAGCACTGGGGGGTTATATTACTGTATACAGGGCTGGGGGGTTATATTACTGTATACAGGGCTGGGGGTTATATCACTGTATACAGCGCTGGGGGGTTATATTACTGTATACAGGGCTGGGGGTTATATTACTGTATACAGCGCTGGGGGGGTTATATTACTGTATACAGTGCTGGGGTTATATTACTGTATACAGCGCTGGGGGGTTATATTACTGTATACAGCGCTGGGGTTATATTACTGTATACAGCGCTGGGGGGTTATATTACTGTATACAGTGTTGGGGGGGTATATTACTGTATACAGCGCTGGGGGGTTATGTTACTGTATACAGCGCTGGGGGGTTATATTACTGTATACAGCGCTGGGGGTTATATTACTGTATACAGTGCTGGGGTTATATTACTGTATACAGGGCTGGGGGGTTATATTACTGTATACAGCACTGGGCGTTATATTACTGTATACAGTGCTGGGGGTTATATTACTGTATACAGCGCTGGGGGTTATATTACTGTATACAGTGCTGGGGGTTATATTACTGTATACAGTGCTGGGGGTTATATTACTGTATACAGCGCTGGGGGGTTATATTACTGTATACAGTGCTAGGGGTTATATTACTGTATACAGCGCTAGGGGTTATATTACTGTATACAGCGTTGGGGGGGTTATATTACTTTATACAGCGCTGGGGGTTATATTACTGTATACAGTGCTGGGGGTTATATTACTGTATACAGTGCTGGGGGGTATATTACTGTATACAGCGCTGGGGTTATTACTTTATACAGCGTTGGGGGGGTTATATTACTTTATACAGCGCTGGGGGTTATGCTCAAGGAAAATAATATTTTATTTCAATGGAACTTCGCCTTTACATTGAAGAGGGGGCTATTGTTCCGATTCCCTTCATGGTAGTGGAGGGTAAATGATGTCATTTCTGAGCGATAAAGTAAAATAAGGTAAAACACAGAATAAGCAGATTGCGATAACGGACTGTAAGTCGGGGCATTTGCCGAATCTGAAAATCGTGTTGAAAGGAGAGGTACGGAGAGGAAACGATTTCTCATCTTTAAAGAGGAATCGGCTTTCCAATCGGCTGCTTCAGCCGGGATCCCGCGCTCCTCCGGTACACGCCTGAAAGGGTTTATCACGGAGATAATTCCTCATCTGAGAAGGGCAGCACTTTATAAAAAATATTTGGAATAAAATTAACTGGGATCTGCTACACTGCGTCTTTTAAACCCATAATCCCTCGTAATAGCAAGCAGAGGAACGCACTGTTTAAAAAAGGATTTTGTCGGCGGCGTGAAGTAGAGGGAAAAGAGAATATTTGAATAAATTTTACTTTGCAATTTTCTCCGCCGTTTAGTCGTTATTAGCGTTAGGAGAGATACGTAGACGTGGACGGATCTGATGATTGCCTTTGGATGTTGCCAGGACAACACTGTAAAAATCTCTTTTTTTGGGACGAGGAGACGATAACGGATTGAAATCAAATTGACTTTGGAAGGACGTTCTTTAAGGCGGTTGCTTTGGCGTGTTTCATTAGACGTGACACGGTGTTATTAAATAAGCCCCAGTTGTGATGTAAATGCAACCGCAGACGGCTTCCAGTCTGACGTTAATGGTCACCCAGACCCAACTTTTCCTTCGGAAACTTCTGTGGTCCGTTTCAACATGTCATTTCCCTCCACAGAACCGGCTTCCCCCTCCCGGGGGGTAATTCCCACCGCAGCCAACTCCCGGGGGGGTAATTCCAACCGCAGCCAACTCCCGGGGGGGTAATTCCAACCGCAGCCAACTCCCGGGGGGGTTATTCCAACCGCAGCCAACTCCCGGGGGTAATTCCAACCGCAGCCAACTCCCGGGGGGGTATTTCCAACCGCAGCCAACTCCCGGGGGGGTAATTCCAACCGCAGCCAACTCCCGGGGGTAATTCCAACCGCAGCCAACTCCCGGGGGTAATTCCAACCGCAGCCAACTCCCGGGGGATAATTCCAACTGCAGCCAACTCCCGGGGGGTAATTCCAACCGCAGCCAACTCCCGGGGGTAATTCCAACCGCAGCCAACTCCCGGGGGTAATTCCAACCGCAGCCAACTCCCGGGGGATAATTCCAACCGCAGCCAACTCCCGGGGGGTAATTCCAACCTCAGCCAACTCCCGGGGGTAATTCCAACCGCAGCCAACTCCCGGGGGTAATTCCGAGTCGGTGCCTTTTACCTGCCTGCCCAGCGTTTGGCACAGACACCGAGATCTGGTGATGGGGATACCTGTGTGAGCCGGATCGCTTGCAGGGGGTCAGTAATTATTGATACAAATAAAACTCTTTTCACCGGCTTCCGTTGTGGTTAAGAAGACGCGTCCGCCTCTGCCAGCCTCGTTCACACCTGTTGTTACCCGAGACGAGTTACACGTGACGCTGGAGAGCCTTAGGGCCCGGTGATCGGGAATAAACGCAGATGTTCTCCGGGATCAGCATCTTGGACCTGACTTTATTCCAAATCTCTCCTCTGTCCTGGTTAGAAATGAATGAAGCAGGAGCTGGGGACGACCTCGGAACGCGTGGGACGCGGCGAAGGCTCACGGTGACCTGGGCTAGTCCAGGTTTCTTTGGACATTACTTTTCCAAAATGTGCTGAAGATTGACTCCCCCGAGGAACAGTTATATTGAGTGTATAAAATACCCTAACCCCAACGCTAATTAAGTAACCGTACACTTCGGCGAGTCAGCTAAGTCTCTGGGACTCGTTTAGTTTGGACAAAGACTTCACGTCTACAGCAAATCAATCCAAACCCCAAGCGGAGATCAGGCTGCGTCCCGGACCGAGATCCAAGGTCGCGGGCAATTTACTCGAGCATATAGTATAACAACACGCGTGTAAACCACTTCATTTCAGGGACACAAAGGGAAGTAAACTAAACATTAAGCCTAGGGCCGCACTTCACAGCTCTGAGGATCGATACAAATGGATCCTGAGGCTCCGTGCCAAGGTTTAGCCCTCTGTAAGCAGGAGTTTTGCAAAGGCGAGTAAAGAGCACTTCTCCGGGAATCAATCGGCTGAAAGAGTCCCGCAAAAGCAAGAAAATCCCTGCGTAAACACCAAATAAATTCAACAAACGGGCTTATCCCATCAGGAAACATGGCGTGTAGAGCTCTTGTTACAGTATCCCGGGAGATTCGCCCATAACGTGATATATTTTAGGGGGTTACATTTGGGATATGAAGGATTTAAACATTGGTGTCTGCTGGCACCGTAGGCCTGTTAGCCCGTCGCCATGTTTCAGGCTGTAATAGCATCGATATGTGGAATCCGGACGGGCAGCGGGACGAACGCTTGCTTGGCCGCTGTTGACGAGTTAGACCGCCGCACACTTCTGCCACCTGCTGGCTGAGATATGCATCGCACGTGTCTTTCGGTGCGCAGTAACCATGTTGCAAAGCGTGAAAGCGGTTTTATAGCCAGAGCATCCAATGGATTGTCCAATCAGCAGAAAGATTATTTAGTTGCTATGGTTATAAGACCACTTTTCAAACTCCAGACATTTAAGGAGAAGGACAGTAATACCGTGCATTTATTCCTAGGAGGTTTATATAGGATCCTCGGATGGACTTTGTTAACTAACGTTTAAAAAAATGTTCACCTTCTCTGCATCCCAAAACCCCTACTCAATGTAAATGTTCTCGTTTAGTTTGTTCCTGAGATATTCACCAGTGAAGCAGCTTCGACGTGATATGAAGTGTGATATACGTGATATAAAGTGTGATATACGTGATATAAAGTGTGTTATACGTGATATACGTGGCGGGAAGCCTTTAATGAAGACGTGACATCCAGCTTTGTGAAGACTCATTTGTACCAAACACCAGACAAATCAATGAGAGGTTTAGAATAATCCAGGGACCTTGAATATGTCATTTACTTACCTACCAACTGTCCATGCTTCGTTTGTCTAGTCCCTCTTTGGTCCCCAAGTGCTGAGTCTTTTCTTAGTTACCCCCAGAGCGCTGAACTAAAACCATGAGCTTAACGCTCTTCATCTAAAGTTTAGCGCTCAGAATTCCAAGCTTTGTTCTTCATCCAAAGCTTAGTCTCCATTATCTGAGGCGTAGAGATTTAGCTCACCTAAATAACAACCTTTTATCCCATTACAGCGCTGTGTGCTTAACATTCATTACTCCCTCTCAGGATAATCACCAAAATACAGAACGTTTCCAAATGAACCAGGTTTCTTCTCAATCTGAGCGCCCATGGTATCTTCGGCACGAAGTGGCGGCGGGAACCCAGATGGTCAACCACCACGCCTCGTCATTCCAGGTAATTCAGGCCTTTTCTGTGATTGAAGCTATAATTCGGGGTCCTGGAGCGGCCGCGCTCACAGATAGATAGATAGATAGATAGATATAAGTTACAAGACAGCGCGTTGATTTCCCACGGCAAGTGTCAGCCATATTGCGAAGCTACGGATCCACAGCGGGCCAAACCTCTTCAGATTTTATTGCTCGGACGTGGCTGATGCTTTCTGTCTCTTATTGTTAATGAAATGTCCTTTGGTGTTGTAGGGCATCGTTACCAAAGTAATGACGGGACTGTCACACGCCAGAACGTGCCGCGCTTAAAGTGCTAAAATAATGTCAGCTCGAGCGCTGTCTCCGAGAGGGAAGAGCTCAGAATTAATGAGTGATTTTATCGAGGGGACAGAAGCCCAGACAGACCAACATAATTAGCCGTTATTTGTGGATGGCGAGGCCTGGCGGGCGGCAGGGAGCGTGGGGGGGGATCAGGGCGAGGGGAGGGAGCGAGTCCCCTTGTGATCGCTTTGGAAGAGACAGAAGTATCTGGAAGGGTTCCAGCCTCTCGCGCAGAATCGCGGCCCCCAGAAGGACTGCTTAATTGCAGGATTGAGAGACAAGAGGGGGCCGTGGAAACGACGCTGGCTGTGATTCAAGTGATTGTATTTGTAGGCTGAAGGGTGGATATAAATAGGATTTATACCGCGCGTCGCTCAAAGGCTTAGCGTTTCCCTTTTTCCCAAAAAATACAACCTTGTTACAGTTGTTGAAAAGAGACGTCCTGGCAGATTACGTAATGCCAAGCGTCGCTCCGGGCCGGCCCTCGTCTATTCATCGCAAATAAAGAACCGGCCCCGGAAAAAAAAACAAGTCCCTGTGAATTTCCACCGCGCTCCCAGCGTTATAAGAGTTCCCCCGGCGGGTCACGTGACCGGCGGCTTAGTGCCGCGCTGGACGTCTGTGTTCCCGTGTTTAATAGAAAACGCGACACGCGCCGTTCGTGGTCGGCTTCCGGTACTTTCCATTCTCACTCGATGCGCCTTAGAATAAAGCCTTCGTTTACTTCTCTGCGCCATTTATACCCCGCCGCTGGAGCTGCGACCCTGGGGTGCAAACGCTGTTCATTTTTTGGCTCGAATGGCGGTTTGGGAAATACTACGCCTGTTACTACGTGTTCCAAACGGTTATTGCCCCTTCCGACCCCCCCCGGTGGTGGTAAATCCCTTACTGCGCCCGCTTTTGGCAGAGAAGGGGTTTGGGGGGCATTTCTAAAGCTCAGCATGCGATGACTGCTACATACAACGCCGGGTTATGATCTATACATTGTGCCAGCCAAATTGCTCATTCAAACGGAGTGCCGGCCAGAATGTGGCGTGACGTCAATGCGCACGTGTGGCGGAAACCGACCCCAAACGGCTATATTTATTCTTCCCGATGGCTACATTTGCATTTTTGCTGATGCTCAAAGACCTCTTTTTTGAATATGACATTAAAACAAAGCATGCGCTGAAAGTGATACAAAACGTTCAAATCATAGATTCTATTTAGATAACGAGCGGCTGGTGACCCCAAACGCCCCCATAAACACCAAGATTCTGCCGGCAGATCGGCCCATGCACTGTATTACCCCCTACCACTTCTGCTGGGAGGCTGTTCCACTTATCTCACAGTCTCTCAGTAAAGTAAAACGTGGTAAGATTGTAAGCTCTTCTCCTTTTGCACCAGTTTGTCATTGTGTGGGATCTTAAATGACTCCACCGATTGTAACAGCGCTGCGGTCACGCCAGGGACATGGTCTCCGGGAGGACGATTACTACGAAGATTACAGAACCCTGATATAAAATACTCAAAAAGGGAGAGGGAGAGGGTGTGGTAATTATTATCTTTACCAAAGACATACAGAACTGTCTCCCAGAGGAGGTGGTTATAAGGAATCCTCTATTAAAATGTAAAGAGAAGATAAGGTGTGGAGGGAGTGAGGACGGAGGAAGCTGCTGCTGTCGCTCCTCTCGGCCGGCGGGATGGGTTTTTAAAGCTCACGCGCTCTGATTTCTCCTCCGTCGCTGCGGGTCCGATTCCGCGGGCCGTGTGTACACGTGGAGCTTGCTCTCCACACCTGGGGGATCTCTCTCTCTCCCCCTCTCTCTCCCCCTCTCTCTCTCTCGCATTCGGTTTGCTTTTTATATCTTGATTGGAATATTGTCGGGCTGCTCGGCTGGTGCGTGGAAAATACGTGTGTTAATTTACATCCAAATACATTAGAAAGGGAGCCACACAGAGCGTCACAAGTGTGATCGTTTACTCGGGTTCCAAAGGCTCTAACGGTGGTCCATAGCTCCCATCACCCTCAGCTGAACATTGGCGCTGAAAGCCAGGCTCGCATGACATAGAGATCGGTATCTCTGCCCGGTTTGCGGCCCAGCGTCATTGTTCGGAGAAATGATACATTGTGCGAGAGTCAGCAAGCTCGGCGGACAGGACTTGACACGTGTCCAAGCGAAATCATCGGAGCTGTCAGGTGGTGATTATGGACCAGCAAACAGAGCGATCACAACTCCAAACGGCCCCCGGCAACGTCGTACATCAAACACCGCAACATTTACTCATTTTTTTCCAGAGAAAAATGCCTTCCTTCCGGCATTAAAAACACAGAAAGGGAAGATCAATTTCCAAACGGGGGTAAGGGTCACGAGCCCGCCGCGGCGCCTCCGCGCAGCATCATAAAGCATCTCTCCCCCCGAAGGGTTAACTCACACCATAAACTCACATAATCACCATTATGCCCTTCAGCTCGGAAGCAGCCGAGTAACAAAAATGTAGCAGATTGGGTTTTTTTGTGGAATCTCCTTTTCTGCCAGTTTTGCAGAGCGGCTCAGACGCGTTTCTTGTAGCATATTTTGTTTCGGGTTTTTTATTATTTATTATCTGTTTTGTGGGTTTTTTTCTGTCATTTCATTAGATGCCAAAAACCCTGAAACAGAAATCTATTTTCGGCGAAACCAAATAATGCGTTAATTCGGATTTAAAGCAGATCCGCTTCGATTCAGATTACTTAACATCGCTTTACTGCAGCTTCAACGCTCACTTTCCATCAAACTGCTGCAGAACCGCTTCACGAGGCCGCCCGCAAATAACCACGCTGCGGAAATTTCCTTCAGAGGACTACTTTTTCTGCACTTTATGTCTTGATGCTTTTAGCCGTTTGGTTGCTGATTGCATTAAAATTAAATCTCAAGCGCCCTCAATCAGCAGGCGATGAGACAGCCATTGCTGCGTTAGGGAGATCTGGAGCGCGAGCCGAACATCCGTTCATTCGGAATGAGACCCCCGTCCAGCTGGCGGCCCACGTGCCCTTAGGGGGCATCAGAGCATTTAGCCCAGTCCATTTGCTCCCTCCACGGTGCCCTAACAATACTGCCCGCCGGGATAGAACCCCATCTGCCTAACAGGTAATCAGCACCCCGGGCTCTGTGGTTGGCGGGACGTATCTTTGCGGATTTTACATGAATTCTGCGACGCGTTCGCTGCGAAAGGATTCTAATTAGTTTAACGAATGAACGGTGACCTTTCAACTTTGGTTTGGTGAACGAGGAGCTCCCAGGAAGCGATGACACTTCCTGGCAGCTCCCGGGGGCTAAAGGGGTCCAGGGCAAGGATTGAAATTGTGAATTTCTGGAAATATAGAATTTTTCCAATCAGTGAACCCTATTAATTCAATTAATAGACTGTGTTCCGGAGCGTTATTGGCCATTAAACTCGCATTAACGACAAGGAGATCTGCGTGACCTGAAACGAGTTGGCAGGAAGGACTGCTAGATCAGCACGCCGCGGGTCTTCGAGGTCACACGCCTAGAGATTTGAACCCAACTCCATGCGAGGAGGACATTTCCCACTTGTATCCCAGTGTGGGCTGCTGAGTGGGATATCTTCATAATGCCCCGAGTGGGTGCAAAACTGAAAACCGGCCCCTTGGCTGTTCATGTGAAGCTCCTCAGGCCTTTAGGGACTCTACCGAGCCCAATGAATGAGGACGCCTTGGCTCCATCATGTTTCCCCAAGAAGAGTCCGAACTGGAGCCAGCTCAGGGGGATTTGGGGTAAATACAAAGAAATACAAAAACAGACAAATAAGGAGGAGCGAGCTAATGTGCGCGGGTACTTTTTCATACATCACGGCCATTTTTGTAGTGGCAGAAGCTATATTATACAGCTCTCCTGTTAGACGCGGAACTTTTATTCTGCAGGAAAAATGAGACCGCTAGAGTTCCGATTTTCTTACAAGAAAAGTAATTATTACCTGTGTTTTCTGAGCTCTCTTACGGATTTGAAAATTGATCTGCAGTATATTACGGAGAGCGTCAGCCCCCGGCTCTCTGACATACGAACACGAGAATATCACTGTTCTGTTCACAAGTGGACAGCGTGCTAAACAGCTACTACGCTGTAATTACCTCTCGAGAGCGACGGCGCGTTCGCAGATTAATTACAGGATGTGCGCTCCGCGGCCGGCATCAAAAGTAATCAATGTCAGGGAGCTGCCAGTCTGCGGTGGACGGCTGCCGTCGGGTCCTGTCTTGGTGCCGTCAGGCGGTTGGTCTGTTTTGACCTCCGATGTAAAGTTATAATTATGTAAATTTGAAATGTGAAAAATTCATGATCTGCAAAGTTTGTATTTGCACTGTTTTTCTGGCATGACGATAGAGTTCTGTTGAAGTTATTTTCAAACAATGAACGAGCAGAGCCTTCCGCGTGGAACGTGGTGGAGTCACGCTCTCGGTTCTGTGCTAGGACCCGGCTCACTCATTACCCATCAGGTCCCCAACGCTGTGTTATTATCCAGCTCTGGATTGCATGGACCAACCAGCTGCAGAACAGAGGAAAATAATGTGGCCATCCCATTGCCATGGAGTCCCATGGAGTCCAAGGACACCGTCACCTTCTCAAGGAGCATCCGTAACATCACTCGCGTCTTGTTCCAGCTCCGAGGCCTTCTCTTGTGCCCGTTAAAAATGTCACCTCTCATTCTGTCGATGTTTTTTGCAGCTTATGGGCAATATCCATCACTGAAAGTTTCCAGGAACCAGGTCTTTTCCAGAGAACATGTTTGGAGACGATATGCACCTCGGGCGCGTAAACCCGGGGCACATAAACAATCCAACGTTACATTTCTCTTTTACTGACATATTGGAACAAGGTTAGGGAAATAGGATTTTTTTCTGCTGTCTGAACTCTAGGAATGAGTGATGAAATATATTTCACTGATAATGGGAAGGGGACATTTTGAGCGTTATTTAAAGGCCGCAAACTTTTATAGCTGAATTGAAGAAACTGTTTTGGACTTTCTTTGACATTTAGTGAAGAATAACAAGACCTAAGCCATCTGCTTCAAAGACAGAAGGCTTTGAATCCCCAGACAGTCATGACGGGTAATAAACCTGGCATGTAATCGGAAAGTGAAGTGATTTGCCAAGCTCTGAGCCACCACGAGGCTCTCCGGAGGCAGAAGTAACTCGTAATCCGAAGGTTCGGCCGAGTGCCGTTGAGTCCGCACAAATCCAGTCACCTGAGCTTCTGAACCCCAGGGGTCTTGTCGAGTGGGTAATTCTCCTTGAGATGTAACTTTGTGCGTGGGAGAACAGAGTACTCCTTCATTTTCCTGCCTAGAGATACGTGGCGGCTCTGAATGGCAGCGACACGCCGAGCTCCGCTAAGATGCCCAAATTGTGGCGAGGCTGGTTTATTTAATGCTGGGTGTTTGTATTTAGTTCTCTCTTTCGTTCATGTGTGAAGCATAAGGACTGCTTACTGTACAGCGTCTGCCCTTGGATTATAGCTGGCATCTGTGCGACCGGATGTGTCTTTACAACGAGCTCCGGAGACTGTGTCCTTCAGAAACGCCTCCTCCAAATATTCCATCGTTGTGTCTATTAATGTATCAAGCTGCACCGTATGTCTTGGATTCATTAAACATTAACACGCTTAAACCTTTTAAAGGCCATCGATTAGGTGACTGACTGATACCATAGATGAGCAGCACCACTTCTCCCATCTGCGTTGGCCATTACTATCGGGGCGATGAGGGAAGACCCCAATCTCTGTTACAATGTTTAGAGATCAGAGTTATTATATTTATCCCCAAAAGGAAAAAGGGACAGGGTTTGCGGGTATTTATGTTTGGGGTCCTGTAGACCCTCAACAAGATGTCTATGTCTAGTTTTGTGAACGCACCTTAGTGCTTTGTGTGTGCGGGTGAAGGTACCGGGGTGACACTAGCCTCCAGGAAGTCTTTTGGGATAATGACAGATACTGTCTCTGTGGCAACGGCCGCCATAACAGACCGGTCTGAAGTTCATCGGACTCATTCAGACTTAAACCAGCTCCAGTAACACCGCTCCTTCTTAAACACAATGTATTCATCGTATGAACGATCAGAAAATACTTGATTCTCTGTCACAGGAAGTTCCGTTCCTCCTCACTCACTCTGCAGACATGCAAAAGGCTTCATCATTTCTTTTTTGTTTCAAGTTCCTTTAAAAGGTTGCTCCCAGAAGAATGATTCTGGTCCCGTTACATTAAATGTGACAGCCTTCAACCAAACGTTGCAGGGTCTGAGACCGGCGCGTTTTACAGTCTAGTCGAGAGCTCAACCTCAGCCATAAATATTCAGCAGATTCCCTCAAAGGGATGATGCCCCCCTTTGTTTGTTCAGCTGGGGCTGGGGGTTTATACACAATACCGGGGGTCCCAGAGTTATTGTTTTGTCATTTTTATGGACAGACGAGATCTGCCTGGTGTTGTGTACGCCGGTCATGGAGTCGTTCAGACCGGCGTTTTGTCTGCAGTAAATTTCTTGAAATTGCAGCAACTTCTTATCCAAGGATCAGCGCTAACTCCTCTCCGCATGGCTGATAACAGCGGGCAGATAGAGCACTTCTATTTATCGGCATTAACTCTTATCTACGTGTGGTCGAAACCTTACTGTTCCTCTAGATAAATGAGAGAGCGCCGGACCCATTTCCAAAGAGCGATACTGAGCAAACTGCTGCGGGAGATACAGTGTGCGCTCTACAATGTATCCTAATTACAGCGCTCCTCGCACACTTATACCGATAACATGGCCTATGGAAGGAAGGAAAATGTGTTAGAAGGGGGGCAGCGCTGGGGCAGGGGTAAGAAGGGCATCAGGTGTGAATCTTGCTTTGTGGACGGTGCGGAGACTGCCAGATACAGAGGAGTAAGGAGGTTAAGGTGGAGGGCACAAGGTGGTCCAGAGATGTGGCGGGCACAAGGTGGTCCAGAGACATGGAGGGAACAAGGTGGTCCAGAGACGTGGAGGGCACGAGGTGGTCCAAAGACATGGAGGGCACAAGGTGGTCCAGAGACATGAAGGGCACAAGGTGGTCCAGAGACATGAAGGGCAGGAAGCTCTAACATCGCAGGGAATGGTTCTAGCTGATGAGTTTGGGATAAATGAAAAGTATTTAACCGCTTGGAGATAACGGTGGTACCGTCATCAAATTTTATATTAAACAAGAGCCGGCCGGGGTTCTTCAGACACAATCACCGTTAATAGCTGATCGTAGCAGCAGGATTCCCCGTCGGAGTAAATATTGTATGTTTTCCCAGCAGGTGAGCGACCCGTCAGGACCGGGAGAGTGAATGAATGAAGTCGGTGACTGCGTCTGGATGAATTCATTCCCGGGAAGCAGGGTGTTAAAGCTTCTTGGGAACATTTTGTCTGATGGATTGATTGCTGAGGACATTCTGACACCAAGCATCTGCTGCACATCGAGGAGTTCGGTAATTGACCCCCCAGGTCTATGTATTTAATTGCAAGATGGCAGAATATTCCCACACTGTGCAGCACTAGCCGGCTCTGCATTCATTTGTAGTTATTTAGCAGAAAATGGCAAAATAAACAGTCATTAGAGGATCTTTTCGGGGTTATTTAACGCTTTTCTGGTCCCCTGGCCGGTGACAGGACCGGCTGTGTGATACGCAGCCATGGCCGTCATAACATGGCGCAGAAAGTCCCTTCCGGCCCCAGAGCGTCAGCGAAGCCCAGCTCTTCATAACTTATGGAGTGCAGCCACGTTTTAACGTTTCACGTTTCACTCATATGGCGTCCGTATGAGAAAACGGAGCAGGGTGGGCAGATTACTGGAAGCATCTGCTCGAATTACCGCGCAAACTTAATACGGTTATCGGTGTATGAAATAATTAGACCAGATGCTTTAAAAGCCGGTAAACCTCATGATAAACATTTTATCCAAGACTCCGTTGAATTTCATTAAGTCTGATGGGTTTCTGATGCCTCAAAGTCAACGGTGAGGAATTTTTATAAAGTAAATCCTCTTCTTTCTATCGGACGTCTTTATTAAATGTATCCATGATGGGCCGGGGTTCTTGTGATCTTCAAATTAAATACGACAGGACGGGTAATGAGTGAAAACAAGTAGGGTCCAGGGCGGCCCCCTACAAAAACTTTTTATTCCCACTTTAAAGAGGGTTTGGATAACTGAACAGAAGTTCTGGCAAAACCAAGACCAGATTACAAGAAATCTTCAAATTAAACGGGGAGAGTAAAGATGATTGATGATCGTTGGAGCGGAGAAGCTGATCTGGGAACGTCTCCTCTGAGCGTATGGTTTGAAGATGATGTTCGGGGCGCACCTTGATTATTTTTGTTTTTTCCGCTTTCTGTTTCTGATACAATGTAGCGGCATCCCGGGGGGGGGGATTACTCATTACAAATCTAATCTACAGGTTCATTTATCAGTGGGCCGGGAAGTGTTGGCGCGAAGAGGTTAAAAGAATGCACGAGCCGCTGCGTGGCTGGACTGCGGGAAACACGTCCGAAGCGGATTATCGCTGACTCCCCCGCCACCTTCCATTTTGTACTTGAGAAAGGTCTTGAATAATGAACGCTGAGAACAGTGACATTTTTTATAATTTGATTGTCACAATGATTTCCCTGGCAAAAGAGTTCCATGGAAATCACGAGCTGATCAAGTGTTATTTGTGGAGGGTTTTTAGTATTCAGCGTGTGTTTCCGAGTCTTGCGCGGAGATCGGGACGTCACTGAATGATGGGAGTTACAGACTCCGTTACTGGGATAGGTATCGGGGATCAATGGCCCCTCTTTCTCTCCTTTCACAGTAACGAGGGAGGCATAACAGTTTTAAGAAGCCCCTCTCTCTCTGGGATGATGAAGATTTTATCGGGGAAAGGGTTCGCCGTCTACCCACCATGACATTAACCCTCGGTTTCTCCAAACTCTTCCTTCTGTTTGAGTTCCTTTATGGCAGGGTTTGCAGGGCCCCTGTTTTCAGAACATTACCAAATGACATTAACTTATTTTTCTAAAGGGATCTGTCTGTCACCACGAGGCAAACAGAGACCTCACTTATCCCAAGTGGGCACCCTATGGGTGTGCGCTAGGTGTTATTAGGGGGTAATTAGGAGGCTGTCCCTATAAATACAAACCATTGAGGTTATTTATAATGTGGAATCACACAGGAGCCTTAATCAGAGTTTCAATTATACCCTCATACCCAGCAAACATTTCGACCTCCTAGAAAAGAGGGGCATCAGGGGAGGAGAGCGGGTCATGGGGGGGGCATCAGGGGAGAGGGGCATCGGGAAGGGGAGAGGGGCATCGGGAAGGAGAGCAGGACGGGGGGGAGAGGGGCTTCAGGGGAGGGGGGACTGGCCAAAGTGAAAAGGGACACTTTACAGAGACACTGAAAAGATGCGAACTCCGCGAAGCCTATCTGCTAAGTGCTGATCCCCCTACACTCCCCCCAACAAAAATCCACGCGCTGCGGGAGGACTTTATTATAGGACTTCGGGGAAAGGTTATTATGCGTATATTGTGTCTGCTTCTCTTTATTAAAGTTTAGATTTATTAAGTACAATAAACATTCTCCGTGCTTTGGATTTCCGCAGAGACGCCGAGTATTATATTGTGGGAATGCTTATTCCGTTCAAACCCGACTGCCCACCTTGAATACGCTTCGCAGAGCGTCCGTCAACGCAAGATATCCCCGCGCCGGCCCTCTGCTAATAACCTCGGCGACTCGGATAATTTTTGCATTAAGAGTGCATTATGGAAACATGAAAAAGGCTACATTGTGGCCAACGGCCCCCGATAAACCTCCGCTCCTGCTTTTTCTTTGCGACTCTGTCAGCATCACCCAAATGTCAATCCCAGGGCAGGGGGAAGGAGCTCGGCCAACACGCCAGAATGAGAATGAGAATGAGCTCCACTTTCTTATTATTAAAAGGAAAATGTCAATATTTTACAAACAGACTTTGAAGTGACAATAGTGCGGAGCCGTCAGACAGTGACAGACGCACAGACCTGCTACGAGTGGCCGCAGCTGATAAAGGATTTAGTTCTGTGCCAAGTAATAAGGGCTCAGGAAAATCCTACAATGGGCCAGAGCTGGCACCGGCGGCAAAAAAGGGGAAAACGCATTAGAAAAACGATAAAACTTAAACAGGACGCCGGCATACAGGGGAGCGAGACGTACGGGGGAGCGAGACGTACGGGGGAGCGAGACGTACGGGGGAGCGAGACGTACAGGGGAGCGAGATGTACAGGGGAGCGAGACGTACGGGAGAAGGAGACGTACGGGAGAAGGAGACGTACGGGAGAAGGAGACGTACAGGGGAGCGAGACGTACAGGGGAGCGAGACGTACGGGAGAGCCAGAGGTACAGGGGAGCCAGAGGTACAGGGGAGCCAGACGTACAGGGGAGCCAGACGTACAGGGGAGCGAGACGCACGGGAGAAGGAGATGTACGGGAGAGCCAGACGTACAGGGGAGCGAGACGTACAGGGGAGCGAGACGTACGGGAGAAGGAGATGTACGGGAGAGCGAGACGTACAGGAGAGCGGTGCGTATGGAAAGCATTTGTAAACCCAAAGAATTCTGCGCCCCCCACCTTTGGAAACCCACTCGGGACCCTCATCGCACCGTGTATTGTAGGTGCACAAGTTGGGGTGATTTCTGGCGACTGACGCCTCATTGGGGGGGGGAAGCAATGAAATGAGGAAAAGACAAATGAAATGAGGAAAAGACAAATCCGTCCAAGTAATCACAGATCATTAAATACAGAAGTCCTTTTTTGTGCTTCTGCTTCCCGTTTCATGGACAGAAGATGCCGGAAGCGGAATCACAAAAACGGATTTATCTGCAATACTGAAGCAGCGAGACCTGTTCCAAAAAAAGTTCTTTATTTAAGAGAAAAACTGTCATTACTCGGTCTTTATGGTTATAATCCTCATCCTACGCCATTAAGACCACGGGCAAATCCACGGGCAAAAGTGATGTTGGGTTTATTTTGGATTCAATGTAAAAGTATCTCAGACGGGCACAGATTGTCACCTTCCATAGCTAATTGCCAATCTGAAATGCCGGGGATTTTGGCATTTCAGAAAAAAAAAGTTAATACAGCGGAGAATCAATAGAGAGAGCGTTCGGTGTCACACGCAATGGATGGAGCCGGATAACCGAGACCTGCAGAAAATGAGGCTACGGGCCGGAGCGACGCTGGGGACGGGAGAGGAGACTTCAGCTGACGGATGCGCAATCTGTGCGTTTACTAAGCAGAGCTTGGCCGCGACCGGCGCTTCTGAGATGATACAACGATAAGGAAGGGACAAAAGGATGAGATTCTGCTCCAAAGGTCCTCGAGAGACCTTGCAGAAAAAATAAAACACAATCTGCTACAGAGTCATCCTAAAGAATCACGTGGAGGCACCCACTGGCTCTTCATTCACATATATACTTACACCTATACATTTACACATATATATAGATAAATATTTACATATATATATATATAGATAGATGTTTACATATAGATAGATATTTACATACATATATAGATTTTTACACACATATATATATATATATAGATATAGATAGAGATAGTTATATATATATAGTAGAAGTATAATTAAACACTCATCTACAGACACCAGACAAGCCAGAAGGCTTGTTTTTCCCTCAGAAATCTCATGGTGCTTTCACAACCACAAGGGATTCTGGGTAGGCGCATGCAAATAAGGTTCACAATTATCACCTTTGCCTCTATATCCACTTTATACATGGATCCCTTGAAAGTAATTGCCCGCTGTACAAGACAGCCTTTAGACAAAACTCGGGAAGAGGTACAATAGCCAGATCACCACTCATGAATATATATAGAGATATTTACACATATATATATAGATAGATATTTACATATAGATAGATATTTACACACATATATAGATTTTTACACACATATATAGATATATATATATATATAGAGAGAGAGAGAGAGAGATAGTTACATATATATATATAGATATTTACACATATATATATAGATAGATATTTACATATAGATATTTACACACATATATATATATAGAGAGAGAGATAGAGATAGTTATATATATATATATATAGATATTTACACATATATATATAGATAGATATTTACATATAGATAGATATTTACACACATATATAGATTTTTACACATATATATATATATATATATAGATAGATAGAGATAGTTACATATATATATATAGATATTTACACATATATATATCAGGATTCAGCATCTCTAATGTATTTTTAGGGGCCCCGGGTGGATCACCCTGGCAGGGTCTCTGTGATCCAACGTAGATTTGGGCCCCTGAAAGGTCCAGCCTGGGGGCAGAAGCTTAAAGCCTGGGCTCTTGTGTGCCTTGGATACATTTTCCCAAATAGTTTTTTGCCTAGGGGCCCATGGAGTGTACACCTATCTCTGCCATGCAGCTCTCTCCTATGGTTACGTTGCTGATTGCTGGTGACGGGTTCAAGCAGGCCTTGGTGAGGTAGCGGGCAAGGAGAACTTCAGGACAGGGAACAGATCGGATAATTCTAGTTCTGCCACATTCAGCCACCGATCTCAGCCTTTAATAAGGAAACTTTTAAGCCAAACATCTCAAAAACAAATTAAAAAGATTGGCAAACAAAACACACACAAGCTGTAGCTGGTTTTAATAAATGAATTTCGTGGTGATAAAAGCTGCATCGACGCAGGTTCCCCTCGCTCCATAGAATAACGCGGAGTGAAATCTCTCAGGCTTAGAGCGGCTCAGTACACGGGCCCCCAAGGAATAGATGGAATTACGGCTCTGCATTCAGCCCAATGGATATGTATAAAAAGAGGATGTTTATTTAGTAGCTCATGTTAAAAATATATTGTTTGCTGTACACTGTTAGATTGCTGTATTAGAAACATTCTAGAAAAATTATTCACAGGAAAACAGGTTGGAAAATAAATAAAATAAATAAAAACAGCTGCAGAAAGCGGCTCGGCTTTGGGGGAAAAGATTACGTTCCCTCCGTCCTACGTATCATAAAATCAACATATTTCCAAATTCTGAAGACAGACCCGTTTTTTGTAGCGTATAAAAAAAATAGCAAGGAACAGAGTCTGTTTACCAAAATTACAGATGGAAGCGGCCGGTGATTCTCATCTTTCATTTGGAATATTGCTGATTGCTCGCGCAAACGGCTCGCTCGGGAATCTATTAAAGCAGCAGATATGAAATGGAGAATGGCAGGACCTGTTCTGGGTTCTCAATACCGATCACTAACGTGAATAAAACACCGGCGCCGGACACGTCTCCAGAGCTGACAAAATCGCTCATTTACTCATTTATTGTGGAAAAGCTGTCCTAAATTTGTCAAAACGAAATCCAATTGTCTCCCCGGCGCGGCAGCTTCAAGGCTCAGCGTTTGATAGAAATAAAGACACAGAGAATGTGGGGGCTTTTAGCTCAGGTCCAGGGCCACGGCAGATGTACTATCAGAATAACGAGAGACATTTCGTGATCCAAGAGACAGGCTGACGAGATGAGGCTCTTCAGGTCTCCAGCTGGACAGGTGGGGTAATAACCTTTCCCAAACGTATCAGGTGGGCCTTTATGGAGCTTTTATATCTATAAACACATCGAAGGCATTATGGGTACAAGAGTAACATGCCGGCTGTGTCTAGCCTCTACAACGGCCACAACTCTGATCTCGAAACACTGGGTTCCTTACCCATCGAGGGAATAATCCAGAACCTGGTCAAGTATCTCAACCAACGACATCAATGGAAGGAAGAGCAGCCAATCACAAGTATGGGCGACACGGAACAAACCACCCCTGGGTATTACGCAGAGGGGGCCATTAATAAAAGTGGACAAGTATCTCCGCCAACTCTGTCAATGGAAGATAAAGCAGCCAATCACAACTATGGGCAACAGGGAACAAACCACCCCTGGGTATTACGCGGATGAAACCACCGAGACGCGGGCCAAGTACTCAAAGTGTTGAGTTCCTACATCCACTTTACCCAACTAGACAGATGGCCAAAGCAGAAAATAGAGCGTCCTCACCTGCCTAGCGGGAAATGGGGATCACCCTAAACCCCAACACCTTTAACACACAAACCAGGGGCTGATTGTTAACCTCTCATGGGCAACGAGTTAAGTGCAGACTCCCCGTCTGTATAACATAGACTCGTACGTTCCTCTTCTACCAAGCGGCAGAGAATTTTAAAACAAAGGTATCTCCGAATTTCCATTTTGCTGAAAGATAAAAGTCGTCAGACACATAACATATTTAAAGAAGGCTTGACACAGCGTTTTAACAAACAGATAAAGTCTAGGATTTCAATTCCCAAGGACGGGCAGAGCCGGCTCAGACTACAGAACCGAAGAAAAAGAAAAGCGGAATTTTATGTATTCTTACATTCCCCGTAATGCCAAAAAAACTACAAATAGTGAAAACCTAATAAAAAAACTGCTTTATTAGAGTTTCTCGAGCTGATTGCTTGCAAATTTCACACCTGCACGCTGCATTTTAAAACCCTCTAATTGGCAGATTCTCATTAAGCGATTAAAAAGAATCCTGCAGGCCTAAATATCACATTAATGTTATTGACTTTTTGGGTAGCTAATGCTAAACCGAGTCTGTTTTGACGGAGAGGAGAGAAGCTGATCAAATGTTCTCCTTATCCTCCTGGAGGTGTTTGGAACTTGGAAGAAGAAACGCGAGGTTCTGGAGGGGGAGAGACGGTAAAAACGCTTCCCTGAATGAACCAGATTTTTCTTGGAGCGTCGCTTTCTTTTGGGGGACTCGCGGCTCCCCGAATTAAGACACCACGCTGTCGGACATCTTCAAAAGGCTTTTAATAACCCCAGCGTTTCAACGCTGCCGGGCCTTTGACAGAGCAAATAATTGTCCAAATATATTCCCGTATCACAATTTTATTTCAGAACAGCCCCGGAGGGAAAGAATTGGACAGAGGGGCCCCATGAATGTAGTGCGGACGAGGTACCCATGGTCAAGCCGGTTTAAGGGGTTAAGGCATGACTAAGCGGAAATTTTAGCACGGAAGGAGTTAAGTTTGGAGGCACGTGCAGGGCCAGAGGGGAGGGGGTAATTACCCTCCCTGGGGGGTATATAAGGAAGGGTCGTGGCCTATAGGGGCAATTATTTTCAAAGAGATTTTTCCCGCCCATCCCTCCCCTAATTTTTGGCTCTGCCGGGTACTCTGGTTTGGTTAAGCTGGTACGGTGCAGGAGTTAACCCTCTAGGTGCGGTTACTTGTGGTGCACAGAGGTGTAAGGGCAGGACACTCCAGGGGCATGCGCCTCTGTGAATCGTAAGGTCATGTGACTGCCGCGCTAGGGGACGCCGGCAGTTCCAGCAGAGATACAGGTGGCCACGCCCATACCAGCAGGCTATTAATTTGGTTATTAATGGTTACAATTGGTTATGTTGTCTTTCGTTTTGACAATAATTATTGATATATGTTGTGTCAAATTTGTTGTGTTTATAATATTTGACACTTTATGACATATTAATAAAGGTTGAGTGTCGCGGTGCTGAGGTGTTTAAGTCCGCACCGCGGACAAATAATTCCATTCTGACGTTAATAAAATTTTGAAATAAAGAAGTGTCTCTTGTTTTATTTGTGAAAGAGGTACCGAAACTGGACGCTACTTCATTCATGAATTATCCGCGATAAGGTCTCCGCGGACCCAGGACGCCATCGTTATAATACCTTTTAAATGTGTTTCCCATGCACGGATGCCTCTTTTCATTGACTTTAATTAAGAAAGCCGCCTTGGTTGCAGGTATAGTATCCCCCGGTGTACGCCATGGCGGTGCACGGGTAACAGCGTGCGTTGGTTCAGAGATGTCGCTGCAATGATTTAGAGGACCGTGGCAGAGCGGGCCACGATAATTTGCCATAATTAAACTTATTGGTGATAAAATAGCGTGTCTTGCGGTGACGGGCTCCTGTACAGTGCTTTGCAGCGATTACAATTGTGTTCACTCAGCTAATTTTCTGCCCAAATAGTCTGCGATAAAAAAGATTAATTCTAATAAGCTTTGCGCGGGTTGTTTCTCATGGTCTATTCTCTGGAAGTGAGTCCTTTAAAGAGAGACGGAGTACGCAGTAACTCAGCCACATGCAGCCCGGCGAGGGTAACGTTCAATGAAATCGTTCCATCGGCCATTAGCGTCTGCTAAACGCCAGTCACACTCAATGAGGAAGGGCGCGGAGAATGGAATTTTAACAAGAATGACACGGAAGAGAGAGAGAGAGAGGTCTATATAACGATACAATAACAGCGTATTAGTATTAATGATATAGAGAATACATGATATGGGGAGGGGATTAAACATACATGGGACAGGCATACGGCTCCTGAATCTAAGACGAGACCCGAAATGGGGTCACGGTAAAGGGCGACTAGATGGGGGCCGATTCTATATTTCTATATTATTGTTATTTTCGATATAATTCAATGCACCCCACGTTGTGAAAATCAGATCTTTGTCGTGTTAATAAATCTCAGGGAAAACACGGCCCTCGCTGAACGCTGCAAACCCAGCAGGCTGACGGTAACACGAAAGCATCACCATATTTCAAGCAGCGGAGCACTCAGGGCTATAGACATACGCCTCTCCGGGGGTCTCCGGGTCTGCATCGTTCATCATTGACAGCATTTCCAGATGCTCATAACAGCTGAACGGCGCTGGACGTTCCTTCACCACGAGGGCCTTTCGTGTCCGTTCTCCGCGAGTCTTCAAGATACAGAGTGCTGGTTTCCATCCAACTCATTAAAATGGATCGCTATGACGGTCATTATGAGCTGGGTAACGTGGATAACAGCTGTACACGTGGGCAATCACCAAGTACACCTCATGAGAATGGTGGCTCCACGGAGAAATCCCACCATTCCGTCCCGTTATGTATCAGGGAGCGCTAAGCATTCTACTGTCAGGAATACCGTGTAGATCTCACATTTATATCTCGCTTGTAACGCCCGCGTTCACACCCTGGCCTGAATATTTGTGAGCCGTTCCCATAAAACGTGAGGAAAATATTGACCTGACTTGGAATCCATCAATTCACTCCGCCAACGAAAACAAGGGCATGTAATCTGGGTTTTCGTACCAAAATGGGAATTGGCCAGCGCTTGGAACGCCCAAAACTGAATATTATTACAGGAAGAAAATGCGCGTAATGTAGAAACATATATTTTGATCCCATTTTTACCTACACGAGGGCTTTCGTGTAATTACACGAGAATACAGAAGTAACAATAGGCGGCGGGCCCTGCAGAGCGGAGATATAATGTATTACAGAATATCCTCGACGTTTCCAAACAGGGAGCGCGCGGCGGCTGAGATTTATGTCGGTCACCTGAATATCTCTGATATATTACCGGCATGCGCGGCACGGCTCGGGCACCGCAGAGTCCTCACAATATCGAGCGGCTTGATGTATATCTTACAGGGGGAAATAAAACATGCATTATACAGTGTTTGTAATTCCAGAAAAGAGAATATTCATTAAATCCGAGGCTGCGTTCGCACCGCGCGTTATTACACACAGCACAAATATTATTATCACCAAACCCTCCGGTATTCTAATCCGCCCTCAGGCACCCGAGACTTATTGTGACATTTCTGGGGAATAAACTCAAGAATCAGCAACAATTTAAGCTGCAGAGTGGTTTTTTTTTGTTCACTTTATTTCTTCCTTAATACAATGTGACAATATAGAGATTTTATTCAATATGTTATAGTTTAAATAATATCGTCTTCCTGATTTCTTATCTGTCTTTCAAGCTTCCGTCTGTGTCCGATAAACAGGTAACATGTTATTTCTTAAACAATGGGGGGTTCTTTAAAATGCTCATGAATTCCATGGACGCCCACAAGTGCCCGGGGGTTTAGTCCTCAACGAGCGAACGATTTGTTGAAGTGGTCCCGATGATGTATAGGTGTAGGGATATTTAGGGGTAGAGGCTGCTATAGTTTATTCCTGGGGTTTGGTGGCCTATTCCTCGACATACTTTGGTTTTGGTCCATCTTCTGGAGTCAGCAGAACACAAGCCCGTTCTCGATAAACCTAGTGAGGGGGTAACACCAAATTCAGGGGGGACAAGAAAAAGGAAATCTGAGAAATGGGAAATTGGGTTAAAAACCCAATCCTGAATTATATGGAACTCTAAGGAGTTGTTTTCAAACTAGTCGTGAAAGGAGGCCGGGGGGGGGGGGGCACTGGCTTTTAATGTAAATGCTTCATTTTCACAGCTTTATTCTGGATCTTTCCAAAGTTCTGGTTACCGAACCGTTGCATTGGGAGCCGGCTCTACATGTGCTTATAGGTGAGATACACTGTCTAGAGTCATTTCACCCGAATTCTTAGGGAATCCACGGAACGGAAGCCTCCTGGTATCAGTGTGGATTGTCTTTAATTAGCGAGGCTCTGTGTCCATTAAACAAGCTCTTAATCAGCTCGTTACTGGGGGTTTGTTCCAGTTAAACCATTAGGAGATGAAAACGGATGGGGACTTGATCAGAACCCTTTGTGTATTTCCAAAGTGCGATGATGAAAAGGTTTGGAAAATCACATTAGACGCTAATAGAGCGGCTTCTAATCACGGGCCTTTCAAGGGTTGTTTTTTCCCCATTAACAACAAAACAATACGAAAACAAAACGGAATCAGAATGGAAGCATAATCCATAGTGCCCCACATTCGACACTTTTGTCATTTTATTGAATGGATATATTAACCCCAAGGCATGCGAGGCCCTCTGGTCCTTGCTTGCTGTGTGATGTAATAGGGTACGTGATGTCATTGGGGTCCAAAGCCTAAGGGCTGCCTATTGCCCTATTGTTAATTGGCTCCAATACCAGAATCCTGACCAGACTCGGGGCCACTAATCCACAAACAGGAGTAACGGGCAACTTTATGATTTCATCCTTGTAAAAAAAATCCAGAAGGTCCAGAGGGTCCAGAGGGTTAATACTATTATATTACTTGAAAGTAATAAACACGTAACATTCAGCCATGAATAATAAAGTCATGAATATAAAGCGCCCTCTGTCCTTCCTCGAGTAAAAGCTAAAAACATTGCATGCAGAATGTATCATTTTTGGGGTGGAAATGCAGTGCTTTGTTCATTGAAAATTCCGATTTGTAAAGACGCTCCCCTGCTTAATCCGGCAAATGCAGTAACATCCCGATGTCCGTAGCGATTCACCGCAGATAATTCTATTTCTCCTGCATAATGCAGAATCTCTCACACAAAACGTTCCCGATAGAGCGGCTCGGTGTCTCCACCTGCTGGTTACTGCACAGAGAGGGTCGCTGGGAAACGATCAGTACTCTCAGCCGATGATTGTGGTTTTTAGAGAACAAAAAGCCTCCTCCCTTAATTGAACTCGATTCATTATGAAAACCTGAGTCCTGCTCATCAGGCTCCGTGCCCTCAGATGGGGGTGCCCCTAGGCATGGCCCTGGCCCTTCAGCTGGCAAACTTGGCCCTTGACTATTGTAAGCACCCACATGCTGCTTTCAGTAGGTAACTCCCTGGCGTTTCAGTGCCCGGGTAATGAGGACTTTGGGCCATTTAGCAGCGAGTCCCTTTTGTCCAGCTAGCAGAGAAGGACCGAGTAAGAATCCAGTCTGTCTGATATCCTTTGCATTGCGCACCATTTAGTTCATTCCCTCGGATGAGTTGTCCAGAGGTTAATCCCTCAGTATGTAGGAGCGAATCGCTCTTTATGTCTTAATACAAGGAAGGGATTTCTTGAAACGTGAGGACAGATTAAGGTACATGGGATGTTACTGGGAATCAATCCATTCTTCAAGCTGTTACTGACTCCAGCAAACATGAAGGGGTATTACTGCCCGACTGGAGGCAGAAATAACCGTGGCTGAATAACGCACCGCGTGGACGATATAAGTTACTCGTATAGCTCTACGTGTTATCATTCACAGTACGTGCGCTTATCCTGACTCTTCCAATGCCCATGCTCACTGGAGGCTTTATAAGAGCGAGACGCCTGGGATGGAGGGAGCTGCTTGATGCTGAGAACCAGACACTGGCATCGTATGGAGGTCAGGGGTGAGATGAGTAAACAGCGCCGCACTCATTGGGGATCCCCCAGTAAACATCCCAAAAAAAAATAAAGCAGAAAAATACAAAATGAGCGGCATGACCCGGCTCAGCAGGTCTCAGCCCAGTCTGGAACGTCCGCTCTTCATGCTCGGTTTGTCTGTAGAAAACGCGTCCTCCACAGGTCACCGAGCCAGCGCTTAACGCTTGATAGAAAATAAAGAACCCGGCGCGCCTGGGGGGGAAGGAACTCAGATACTGAAACGGGTGTTTAAAGATAGAAACATTAATGAGGGCCTGGCGGGGGGCATAAGGGATGGGGGGCTTCAGAAGGAGCTGAAGAATGGAGAAGAGACACAAGAGACAATGAGAAGGAGAGACGTCATCAGGAGCCAGGCTGGCAACTTCTGACCGGTCCCGGAGCCAAAGGTCAGACTCACCGGGAACGTCATTATCACATGGTCCTGTCAACATACAGTATGTAGGACAAACATCCATGTCTGCTACAGATATACACACGTGACTCCTTTTGAGTTCTCTCCACCGGACGATGGCGGTCAGCAGCTGCGCAGGAACAGCCGAGTGTAAACTCAAGGCATCAATGAGCTTCACCTCAAACATGGAGAATCTATACTAACCTATCAATAGCTCAAAGCAACCCTCGCCTAAAACGTTCACTTCTGTAATTATACATTTTGGAAGAAAAGACTAAAAAACTGGTTTTCCACTTGAAAACGCCTGACCACAGCGGGACACATTAAAGAAAGCGAGACATTCCGTCCTCGTTTTTGGTGTACGCTCCGCGGAGTAAATGCGGTGTTAACATTTGGCAGGCAGACCTTTTGTCGGTGTTACTTTGCAGGATAGATTATGTACACAACCTGTTCTGTGCCGTAAATCCGCTTCTGTGGGCCATTGCCTTCGATGGGAGAATCGCATCCGCCGCTATCCTAACGACTGCAGCGCAGAGACAAGGAAAAGAAAAGAATCCTGCCTGCCAGACCCCACTGCAGTATCACATAGACGGGGGTCCTGCCTAACACCCCCCGCCACCCAGACAGTACTGCAGTATTACATAGACGGGGGTCCTGCCTAACACCCCCCACCACCCAGACAGTACTGCAGTATTACATAGACGGGGGTCCTGCCTAACACCCCCCACCACCCAGACAGTACTGCAGTATTACATAGACGGGGGTCCTGCCTAACACCCCCCACCACCCAGACAGTACTGCAGTATTACATAGACGGGGGTCCTGCCTAACACCCCCCACCACCCAGACAGTACTGCAGTATTACATAGACGGGGGACCTGCCTAACACCCCCCACCACCCAGACAGTACTGCAGTATTACATAGACGGGGGTCCTGCCTAACACCCCCCACCACCCAGACAGTACTGCAGTATTACATAGACGGGGGTCCTGCTTAACACCCCCCGCCTGCCAGACCCCACTGCAGTATTACATAGACGGGGTCCTGCCTAACACCCCCCGCCTGCCAGACCCCACTGCAGTATTACATAGGCGGGGGTCCCGCCACCCAGACAGTACTGCAGTGTTACATAGACGGGGGTCCCGCCACCCAGACAGTACTGCAGTATTACATAGACGGGGGTCCTGCCTAACACCCCCCGCCTGCCAGACCCCACTGCAGTATTACATAGACGGGGGACCTGCCACCCAGACAGTACTGCAGTATTACATAGACGGGAGTCCCGCCTGCCAGACCCCACTGCAGTATTACATAGACGGGGGTCCTGCCTCTCATTATTACAAACCTGGGAGGTTCTGCTTTTTTTACACCCAGAAAATTCTAAATTTGCCAAACTTTTTCAGTCTTCTGACGGATTTGTGAAATCATGCAAGATCTTGTTATCTGTAACCATGGCAATGCCCTCCGGCTTAACTAACCAAGAACATGGAGCCGTACTATCAAAGTTAACATTTTTAAACAGCTGCTGGGGTAAATTTAGAGACGACGACATCACAGAACTTGTGAACGAGACAAAACGGCAGATTCTCGGAGTCTGCGGGGCCGACGCTGGAAAGACGAGCCAAGAAAACCTTGCAGCTGTTCAGACTATCTCTACCTCGGAACGCCTGCGCATGATGAAGACTCATCCTTACATCAATTGACAAGATTGTCATCTGTGACAAACTCTGCAGAAAAACAAGCAATTTTGAATGTGTCACTCGGCGTCCCCTGTAAACGCTCGCAAAACAATCTTCCGCCGGTAGGATTTCTGAGCAATCGAGCTGTAATGAGACATCTGACTGTAATGGCTGAGGAGCTGCATTTCTTCTTTAAATGGCTTCAAATATCTGTAATTATATTTCACACGAACCGGGTATAAAACGTGCAATTATCTTTATCTATATACCGGGACGGGAAGCACAAAGGTTGGTATCTTTTTATAGCAAAAACTCCCCCAGTTTCACCCCCCCCCCCCCAGCGACAGAGACAATATTTAATAATTATTATTTATTTTATCTGCCGGAAAACTGGTTGTTCCTCTTATAAAATCAGAGAAATATTTAAAGGGGTATCGTAGGGAGAAACGCTCTTCTTATAACACAAGGGGCGGCCGAATGGCTTTTTCAGGTAATATTGTATCTTAATTGGGCCATTTAAAGAAAAGAGAGACATTGGGGGGGCTGCATTTATTACAAAGACCAAGAACCAAATGGAACGAGCTCTGGTGGTTAAATTGCTCCTCTCCCCGACGGAGGGGGCTTTTGTCCGTTCCGCATTGAAGTATCCAAACCGCGAGGCAGCTGTCGGTAACGAGTCCGGATATCGTACATAAATTGCAGAAATAAAGCTAAATATGCCATTTTACTCTAGTCTTGATTGGGTGCCAACTCGCCAAAACAGCAGCCGGTCTCTGATGTCTCTCCGCGCTCCGCGCATGACAATGGCAATCACCACAATCTTGAAGCCCACGGGGGCCAGAATGGACTAGAGTGGGCCCTGACAGAGTGCTGAGCAGGGCTAGGCTAAGGCAGGAATTGTGGATTTTAGGGGAGGAGTTTTGGTCGGAGGATATTTAAGTTTGGTGATCACAGGGGTAAGGATCCATTTTGTTTAAACCTTACCTGGTGGTGTTTGTCCCACCCTCCCTCCCATTATGTGGTTGAGTTTGTGGAGTGGTGTTGCTGCATTAGTCACAGTTGTGGGCGGTAGCTTGCCAGGTATCTATGGGGTTAATGTGGTGGTATGATCCTTGGTGGTCATAACTGGTGGGAGGTTCCTTGCAAGGAGTGGTGCTCGGAACCTCGGGTCCGGGTTGGGGCATCCTGGTATGTCCCTTCCCAAATTGGTGTATGGTATGGTGTTGCTGCATTAGTCACAGTCGTGGGCGGTAGCTTGCCAGGTATCCATGGGGTTAATGTGGTGGTATGATCCTTGGTGGTCATAACCGGTGGGAGGTTCCTTGCAAAGAATGGTGCTTGGAACCTCGGGTCCGGGTTGGGGCATCCTGGTATGTCCCCTCCCAAATTGGTGTGTGGTATGGTGTTGCTGCATTAGTCACAGTCGTGGGCGGTAGCTTGCCAGGTATCCAAGGGGTTAATGTGGTGGTATGATCATTGGTGGTCATAACCGGTGGGAGGTTCCTTGCAAGGAGTGGTGCTCGGAACCTCAGGTCCGGGTTGGGGCATCCTGGTATGTCCCCTCCCAAAATTGGTGTGTGGTATGGTACCTGGATAACTTGGCAAGCTAGGTTGGTTTTGGTGACGTCATTGTCTCTGTTAACGCATCTATGTTTATTATTTCAGGTTTTACAGGACAATGACTGTTAAATAAAACGGCTGTGGCCTTTTCAAACCCATCTTGTGTGTTGGTGTTTTATTTAATTGAGCAAATGAGCCAAGCCTGGCCCGTGAGTCGAAGCTACATCTGTCACTATCTATCAACTTGATGGGGGTCTGGGGAGCATTACTTTCTCCTTGCGTTCAGTTGTGTATCGGTTTTGGGGTATATTTAATAGCGGAGTCTCGTTGAACTTTATTGGGAGATCCTCGATGACCTCCTCGTGGGATCCGTGCCGCACCACGATGTATTCGCGTCATAATGTGCATTCACGGAGCGGCAATCTTCACTCTGCCTTCTTGTTCCAGAGACAAATGGGTCAGATGGCTGAAGTCATCCGGCTTCTCGCGAGCTTCCAGCCACTTTATATCCGCAGAGAACCGCCGCGTGCTCCAAAAATTCCATAAAGCACAGAAAATAGTCTCACGCGCTCCCCTCGGGGGATAAAGCCCTGAGTTTTGAGAGATTGCACCTTTCCTTCCTCAATAACAACATTATCAAAAAACAAGAAGAGAAATGTCAGTCGCTGCAGCCCGGCGCCCGCTGAACGCCAACGCCCTGTGAGATGCATAGATTAGAAGGCACAATGGGCGGCGGGGGATGGCGGCCGGAGGCTCGGAGACCGGTGACCGGCGTCTGCCCAGCCTTTCAATGTCCTCGATACACCCAGCTCCTAACGAGTGACTTGGGGCACCAGATAGTGGCCCAGGGGGCTCGCTGTATGCTGTCCACCTTCTAGAACACCGGCTACTAAGTATCAACCGCGACGTTATCTCGTTTGCTCCATCGTATTCTATAGCGTTGGATTAGAGGAACGGTCTGCTGTGTATAGGGCTCTGGACTTGGTTCCTCAGGACTTTATTCTTGGTAAAACACTAAATATTATCTATATAAACCAAATAAAAACATGAAATAATAAATACCTCCGAATAAACATTAGGAAGGTTCCGAGATGTCACTCCAACACCCAAGCCTCGTCCATCAAAAAGAAACAAGATGGTGGAATAAGCCGAGCACCGACTCCATGCCAACAAACTCCTTATGCATTTGTAGGCTGATAAAATAATATCATTCAGTGAATTCAGTGATTTATCCGTTATTAGGAATTGGCCTCAAAACGATGGCGGCTCCAGACATCTCTAAACGAATAAACCGAGCGTTCTGGGATTCCGGCCTCGAAAGACTTATTGACGTCTGGTTTGCCGTTTTAAGATGCAGAGGATTCAGTGCAATAAGTTCTGTTAACGAGAACGAGGCGGTAACTTCTCGGTGACCCGGTCTGAAGCCGTCACCTCGCGTCTCCGGGAAGCCAGCGGCGGAGCACAATGTGTCGCCAGGAACGCGTTCAGCCATTGTTGTAATTAATAGAGGCCGCTAATGGTGTTTGTTTGCGTTCCTGCGTTTCCAATCAGAAGCAGCTCTGTCCCGCTGGGGCCGACGAGGGCTTTATTGCTGCCTGCTAATTATTCGAGGGAGCAGGAGAAAGCGTGAGATGTTTCTTTACAGCCACTTCTCACCAGGTGTGAGGGAGCGTGGCGCTGAATAGTGAAACAAGTAATGGGCTCCCGGGCTGGGGCGGAAATAGGTGCGAAGGCATCGAGCCTTTCATTCACAAACACTGAACAAAGTAGCTGCACTTAAGTCTAGTATCGACATTTTACCCGGGATTCTCAGAGCGACCGCGGAGCGAGTCTTCGTGACCTTTCATTTTTAAAAGCAGATTGCCTGGAGGAAATTGAATTCAGTTTGCGCGACTCAGTATACATTTCATTAAAGCTGCCGGCTTCCGAAGAGCAGGAGAACAACAAAAAATAACTTAACCTTTAATGTTTTCAGAGCGCGGCTGGACGTTGACCAAAACGCCGCCATCTGCACCGGAGTCACAAGTTTTTTGCTTAGAGGTACGGTTTGGCTGCCAACTTCCGCGACGAGCCGGCCTGACTGCCCAAAACAGAGCGTTATCTACGTTATAATGCCTCGGACTGAGTCTTATCAGAGACTGAGCAGAGACTTATCCAGGAGGGCCACCAAGAGGGCCAAAGTCAGGGGGATTACTTCTCGTACATCCATAGTGTCCCTGTCCATTCCCTCTTTGGATCCCAAACCTCTGATGCCCCTCTCTCCTCCCCCGATGCCCCTCTCTCTCCTCCCCCGATGCCCCTCTTTTCTAGGAGGTCAGAATGTTTGCTGGGTATGAGGGGATCGCAGGGTTCTACAGCCCTAAAAGCCCCGATAATGTGTATAGAAACAGCAGGGAACGGCTTTATAAATTAAACGGGGTAAATCCCCCATTATTATTATTAACCCTTGTTCTACGTGAACTGCCGTGCTTCTGAGATTGCGTGTGTTAAGCGTGTAGGCCGTGTAGCACCGCTCTCGGCTCGGTGTCTGCGTTGGCGCCGTCGTATATAATATACGTAGATCTTCCCGCGCGAGGCGTGCATCGATCCGTGGCCCGAGGGCGTCTCTCTCCCCCGTCTCTGTGACTGCAGCGGATCCTGAGTACGTTTCCATAATCCGCACGCTGCCGGTGACCTACTTCCCGGCGGATGGCAAGGACCGCACTTAAAATAACTGCTGCTCAAGAGGCTGCGCTAAAACGGTTTTGACATCTTTCACCAGAACAGGGAAGAGAGATGGGCTCTTCAGATACAACGGAAACCATGTGAGAGCGACAGATATTATGTCTTCCCGCAGCAAAACACAAAGCTGCTCAAAATCAGATCTTTTCCCCCATTTTCTCTTTCCAATTAAAAAGACGGCTCTTTTGTGTGTGGGGGGGGGGTTGGCTGGCTGAGGGTCCTGCGAGTAGTAGTCCTTTAACATATTGTGCGTTTAGCCTTCTTGCAGCTCCCTTATAATTTTTGGCTCAGTTGCCCTTTAAGGCTACGTTTAACCCTCGAGTGGCCGCACATTGGGACACACGTCTCTTGCATATAGGATATTTCAGATAATTAGGACGATCATTTTTCCCCCTAATAGCTTCTTTTAATTGCTGGCAATTCGCACTTCATAAATCTCAGCGGGAGAGAAGGGCTTTCATCAAGTAACCTTGTGATATCTGCTAATTTATATGTGATATTTCTGTCTGACGCGGATTCATGATATGCGAATACATTTCATCCAGGGAAATAGGGGTTAACAGAATAGTTAATTCGTGGCCTCTGAAAGTGTGTTACTCGGCTAATTGTCATTTCATTAATATAAATGGAGCTAATCTGTTCTCCCTTTTCCCGACGCCTTGAATGGAGAGAGCGGCGTCTTGATACTCGTTCCAATGATTATTGTATTATTATCTCGCCAATTATTATTATTTTACTGAGAGGGGGGTAGAAGAGGAGAACAGCCTCCCAGCAGAAGTGGTAGAGTAGAATCTAAGACGAGACCGACGACTGATTAAGGTTTGAGTCTTTACAGCAGGAGAAACGGGCGACTAGACGGGGGCCAGATGGGGCCGATCTGCTGGCAGATTCTGGGTTTCTATTGCATGATATATATATAAATATATATGCACAGCATGTACCCCAGACACCAAGTACTTTATCGAAGCGCCTGATGGCTTTATGTTTTATACGGGAAGAACGTCAGGGAAGGCGGCAAACCGTCTGACCAAAAGAGTCCACTGACCTCGCCACAGAAAAGATGAAAGTCTCCTTAAGACTTACTGGAGGATCTACAGCTTCCAAAATAATATGGATTACAAAGCCTGTAACCTGTAATGTATGGATATGGACTAGTACAAAGAGCTTGCAATCCATTATGTATAGAGGCTCCAGCAGCCCTGACTTTAGCATTGAACGTCTTTTTATAAAGATGGGTAATTTAAGAATAGGATGTAAATTTCCTAAAATGGTTAAAAAAAAAAAAAAAGGGGGGGGTAGAAGCGCGACCCCCCGTTTCCTCCGCTGTGGTTTAACGTCTGATCAGCTAGTCCTTCCCGCATGGATTCCGTGTTTATAATCGCTTCCCGCAGCCCCCAGACGCCTTTTACTCCTAGAAATGCTAAATGAACAGCCTCGGCCCTCGTATTTAAATACTAAAAGGACTGAAGCATTTAAACATCCGCGGAGCGCAGACAGTATTTGGTATGTATCACAGCGACACAGCTCCGTCTCCACATTAACGCCACGGCGTGCCGGGCTGGTGATAACGCGCTCCCTCTTTTAATGTCTGTATCGGAAACATCAGCAATTCTGTCGGAACATTTGTCTCCCCGAGTTCAGAGAGGAATGCTAATAGATTGGGGACCGCGCACGTATTATCTTCCCCTCGTCAGCAAAAGAAGTGGCTCATAGACTTCTTACTAAAATACATTTAATCATTTGATTGATTCGCTGAAGGCGTTCTGAACACAAAGCTCTGCCCGGGTATCGTGGAGTCGGCTCCGGGACGTGCGCATGTTCCAGTCTGAGTTTCTGGGGGTTGGATGGTACCCCGGGAGCTTCACGGATTAGGATCGGCTCCGAGCTCCCGGGACACGCACTCAGCGGCTGCGAGTGAACTACAATGACCATCATCTCACCGAGAGAATGAGTGGAGTGCAGGAAGGTCCCCGGCACAGGAGCCATCTCTGGGGGGATGAGTCTGGCAGTCACTGGAGTGAGGGGTGGCTTCCAAATCTTGTGATAATGTTGGGGGGGAACATGCAGAATTTCTGCCACGCAGCCCATGGGTTAAATGATTCTCTGTATGACCCGCTGCAGATAATAGGAACTGCAGTGCAAGCCAGGCATTGGGGCATTTAGCGAGGGGACATTGTGCCAGCGGATAGACCTCCGCACCGGCCCCTCGATGAGTGGCCCAGCTGCTGAGTGCGCTTGCCAAGGCCCCCTCCTCCCGCGAGGCCGGTCGCTGCCTGGGCTGTTTGTCACATCACACAGCTGTGCTTCGCCAGAACAAACGAGACGGGAACGGCTCGGAGCCCTAAACATGTAATAACTACTCACACAATGACAGGGTTTTAAATATGTCTCCTGCCATAACTGCTGGTACCGACGTGCAGTGCGCGTTCTAGCGGTCCGCGTGCTGGTATCACATGCGTTTAACGTGTGCAGACGGCAGCAGGACCTGAAGATCGGAACCTTAAGTGACCCATCAGCCCAAATCACATGACTACTGCTTAGAATTAATCAGCCCCAGAAAAAATCCAAGGCACCCCCGTCCGTGTATCCCCGAGAGGTGTAATGGTGTGTGGGGGGTGATGTGATCTGCCGGCTGTACCGGGATGGGGGTCACCATGCTGGAAGCCCCCCGTAGAGGCGATGCCTTGGTGCTTTGCTTGCATGTTTTTTCCGGGAGCGGTGATATATTAGTAATGACTAATTATCCTCGGATTTCTGTGTGTGTTGATTATACAATCGGTTGTAAATTCTAGTTCTGTGCCAGCGTTTTGGCAAAAAGCGCGCCATCTGCTTGGCGGAGCGGCCCGTCTATAATTGATTACAGCGCGGCATCTGCGGCACGCCGTACGCCCGGTCACACGCCGAGCTCCTTCACCCGTTCCCCGGGCTGCTGACCTCTCACCCTCAAACCTCGACCCACCTGAGCGCAGGCAACCCAATCTTATTTCATTCACCGGTACTGTAAACCTCATTGTACAGCACCACAGAATATGCCGGCGCTACATGAACACTGATTTAGTTGCATGCCGCGTAAGGATACGCTTCTATCAACAGGGGGTTATGACCTGGCGGGTGGTAAATATTTCGGGGCCAAGGGTGATCCCCAAACGTTTTAACAGATAGACTGCAGACGATCTTCCCCTGAATCGTTAACGTGTCCGGGAACATGTAACAAACACGTAACGAAGTCGGTAATTATCTGCCGGGAGCTTCCTGCTTTTTACGGCTTTGGTTGGCTAATTATATTTTATGATATTTCTGAGGCTCCGTCTGCTTCCCCGTTCACGGCGTCGATACAAGCAATGATTCCGAGGGCCGTCTTCGATCGTATTCCTGCGCTGACATCTGCTGGCTTCCCCGATGATAACGCTTCGTACAGAAACCACGTTTCCTCCTCATCACAGAACACCATTTTTTGGTTTGTCACGCCGTTTCAGCCAAATCTCTTCTTTTTTCCCCCGTTTTCCATGTAAATAAAACGCTTGGAAAATGAATCAGTAAAAATGACTTCATCGGCCACAAACTGCGATGTCTTCGGCTTTGGATCCAGTCAGCCCCTAGGCATGGGAAATTTGGCACGGTCCCGGCCTGAACGTGGCGAAACGGAACAAATGTCAGCGTGTAATATTATCTGTAGAAACGCACGTTTTTAGCTTGGGGAAACTCCGAAAATAAATAAAACGGAACGCATTCTCAGAGAGTGAAGTCTTTCCGTATTTAGAGATGGCTGATGGCAGCCAGATGTGGTGTGACCGTATGGCGCCACTAGGCACTACAGCCTATCCGATGGCCCGAGTGAAAGGTAATATTACCCCATTCCAACAGAAAACACATTGTATATATAAGGCTTGTTGGGGGCTCTCAGGGTTTGCCCTTGGGTCTCACGGTTTTTGCCCCAGCCTCAGAGTGAAGGGGCAGATTCTCGGGGTCACACAGTATGAATCCTTCCTATTCTACCCTGCCGGGATCATACATAACACTCCAAACTGGTGCTTTTATCACCGACTGGTTGACATTCCTGCTTGAATACAGGGGACTCAATCAAGTGTATCTTTAGATAATGACAAGTCAAGGTCTCCATGAGGACAGCTATAAGAGGCGTTTGGGTAACACTACGAGTCACTATGTACAATCGTCAGGGTGGGCTATTAAAAGGTTATTATTTCCACATTCTCCAGGGTCTGCTCGTTAAGAAAGTTCTCAGGTATATATATTTATATAAAAGGTCATGCAGGGATACGGAGTAGGATTGACTTGGTAAAGTATAAGTAGTTCTTGTCTCACACCATTAAGTGGGATGCATGCGCTCAGGTAGGGTTCGTTCCGTAAGTCCCACCACCTACACGGATTCGCTCTTACGGGCCGTGAATTTCTGGGTCTCCAGTATCCTGAACATGAGATTTTATAAAATATATAATCATTTAATGTTTTATTTCTACAGATATTAACGGCTCTCCACTAATATATATATATAGTACTTTTCTGTGTTGGGTACAGCTGGCGTGGAGCTGGGTGGCATCGTGCGCCAGGCTTCATGATGGGAATACTGGTTTTTGCATCGTCGGGGACCCGGGCTGGGGGGGGGGGGCGGGATTCATATCCCGCCTGATGCCGATTAGACGCACGCAGCGCAGCCAAAACATTATAAACACGCGTGTAAAATGCTATAATTTACTGTCATTACGACACGTGAAAGAAGTCGGATATATGATTCTACTTGTAATTGTTTTTATTGTATTAGCCTTTTTAGTTAATGGAGGCGAGGAGTGTTATTGCTAATAGTGCTTTTTAGGCGTTTGAAACCCAAAACACTCTTTCGCACGAAGTAATATTTCAGGCACTTATGAGGCCTGACGATTATCCGGCAATTTGTGCATTACCTCTGAAAATCCAGCTTATAATAAGAGCGGTTTGTGCCGTGAGCAGACAATCGAGGCGGATGGTTTGGGTCGGGCGCTGGCGTGGGCACACAGCGTGGCGCGGATGGCAGGGGTCTGGAGGTTGGTGGTGGGTCCTGGGACCGGGATCGACCTTTCCGGTCATAACATTTAGCAGCTCGGGGTAATGTGATTAATAACGCGCGGAAACTCACAAATCATAAAGTAATTCATAAAGAACGTGCAACGGGCTTCAAATCCACATACAACGTATCTACTGCAGGCATTGCGGGGTCTTGGGTTAGGGCCCTATGTATCCAGGGGCCCCATCTGCAGGAATTATTGTGACTCCTGATTGGCTCTTCACTCTGTATATGTAAATCAGGTCGTTATGATGCGGGATTTGGAAGAGGCAGAGAGCTAAAGTTCAATCCAATGGAATTTCCCGTGATCTGTTTTGTGGGGCACCTGGGGGCCGATGGCTTCGCCGGTGTTGAGATGATAGATGAATTTAAATTTCAGTTCAGGACTCAGCTTTTGAGTCTTAAGTGAAAAGTTAACTTTTTGGGGGAAATTGTTTGAATTAGCCGACGTTTTGAACAACCTGCAAATTAATTTCTTTCTCCGTTAAACATCTGGGAAAACAAGTAAAAAGTAATCTCCAGAGCAAGCTGCCGGCTGTCACCGCGAGCCGCGCCAAATGAATTCTAGCGTCAAACAGTATTCTGTCACCGCACGGAGGCTAATCAAGTGTAAACAGAGGAGATGGATGAGATATTTGGAAAACTGGGTAATGACGGACACTGAAAAGTTCTCCTAAAAATGATTATACTTTAGCAGCGTCGTTCAATTTATTGGATGGAGAGGACTTCTGGAAGGCGAGCGGCATAGAAATCAGATGCCCTGCGCTGCCGCGTGGCAGGCCGGAAAGAAGCTGCTCTTGGCCTTACAACTAAATATTCCATCTGCTGGCCTGCCGCTCTCCATTAGCCGATCATGTGACATTTAGCCCCACCGGGCTTGACGGCTTCTGCCCCTCGTAACGCCTGACCCTATAAACCTTATTAGATGTTTCTACTGGAAGATTAATTTATAGCAAAGTTCCATTAGCTTTGAGGACCTAAGAGGTGTCTTCTTGCCATCTTAAGGAGAGACCTCTGAGGTCCCAAATGATTATGTAATTTTAATTATTGTTTATTCTTAGCTCCGTAAGTGCCTGAGCTGGCTGAGAACCTTCTTAGGGCCCGTGGTGTAACTCAAGGGGGCACAGGGCCAACAATTGCCACAAAAAGCAGATTCTTGGAGGGCAGTGGCTGTCCACCCACAGTGACTGCTGGACCTGGTTGTCTCATGCGGTGGGGGAACTCGAGGAGATCCATTCCACCCGTGGCATAAAGCTGCCTCCTCCCGCTCTGTGCCAAAGATCATCCAAACCTCATTCTGTCATAAATAAAAAGGACACTAAATGTCAAACTTCACAGCGAGCTGGAAAAAAGAACTCAAACCTACCGCGGCTCCACACAAAGCTTCAGCGTAAGAGGCTTTGGAGCAGCCACACGAGGGAGCCGTCATTACCGAAACTTTTATTCTTTGGAAAGATTTGTATACTCAGTAAAAAAACATCTGTTTGCCTCACACATTTCAGCAGGAAACAAATGGCGGCCCGTTTATCGAGTGTTATTATCCACGCATGTTGAAGGTACCCGGAAGGTCAGAGCAGAGGGGTAATAACTCTGATTTATGCGCCGGGATACCTGCCTATCCACATGTTGTGTGCAGCCTTGCGCTTCCAAATATCAATCAAATTCTCTCCTTTAATGACAGCGAATGGTCCCCATTACTCAAAGTGAGAGACGTGACTTCCACTTACAGCAGCGGAGATTCAACGTGTTATTTACAGCCCTGTTCATGGATGTGATATATATATCCCCGCTGCACCTAGTCTGGCGGCCCGGCGGTGAATGGCCGGGGAGCCAGTGCTGTGTATGGCCATCACGTGGCATGAGATCTGATAGACCTTTGAAGTTTCTCGATACGTTGTATGTTTTAACTTCTTGTTTCCTTCCTCCAAAATACAGTTTTCCAAAGAATTGTTCTAGGTATGTATCTAGAACGAGGGTCCTCTAATCACACGCAGGCCTACCAAGACCCCTCTACATTGCATAAAGTTGGTTTTGTGTGATAGAATATTCTATCCGTTGACTTTGTCACCCATAAGAGGCCGTAGCGATCAGATGAGGAGAAAGACCCGATTTGTTTCCCGTCACATGCCAGCTCCCAGCCAATCACGGCTTTCATTATATAAAACTGATTGTGAAAAGGCCCTTCGCTTCTTGACAACTCCTCGACTCCTCCGAGCTCCGGGGATCGGCATCCAGAGACGAGCCTCTGTTCTGAAATAAAGAATTCTTTGCTTGTTGTCTAAACTATCATGTTCTAATAGTGTCTGCGTGTAACAGCGCTATTGATTGGGAGCGGATCAATAAAGCTTTGTTAATTCAACTAATCCCTCATTATGTCCTCTTAGCGTAATTGGGTTTCAGTCGTTTAGCGGGTGTTACGGAGCGCCGCAGAAATCAGATGTCAAACTTTTCATAAAAAGAAGGTTCCCAATAACTGCCAAAGGTTTCCATCTTTTGGAATATTTGGAGGCGGCGTTTCATGAGTGCCCAAAGCATCTGCAGCATACCGTATTTTTCGCTCCATAAGACGCAGTTTTTTTCCTCCCAAAGTAGGATGAAAAATCAGCCGCGTCTTATGGAGCGAAGATGCATGCAGGCAGGCAGGCAGGCAGGGAGGGAGGGAGGGAGGGAGGGAGGGGGGGCAACGATATACCGTATTTATCGGCGTATAACACGCACTTTTTTAACTAAAATCCGGAGCTTAAACCCTACCTGCGTGTTATACGCCGATAAATCCGGGGTCGCAACTGAGGCAGGCGGCGGCGGCCGCCAGCAGAGGAGTCCTGGATTTCTGCCAGTCAGGGGGGCCCAAGGGGTGCCGAGCGGTTGCTGAAGACAACCGCTCGGCAACTCTCGGGCCCCTCTGCCTGACAGATATACAGGAATCCTTTGCTGGCGGCAGCCGCCGCCACCGCCGCCTGCCTCAGCGCTTCAACTCCTGTGTTGGAAGCGTTTGTCTCGGGTGCCGGCGCTTTACGCTGGGCGCCGGCATATGACGTCAGACGCCGGCGCTCAGCAGTGAAGCGCCGGCACCCGAGACAAACGCCTCACGCTTCCAACACAGGAGTTTAAGGTAAGTGACCGGGGCGGGGGGGGCGGGAGAGATCCTGAGAAGGGGGGGTTAGGGAGTTAGAGGGGAGATCCTGAGAAGGGGGGGTTAGGGAGTTAGAGGGGAGATACTGAGAAGGGGGGTTAGGGAGGGAGGTCTTACTGTGTGTGTCTTACTGTGTTTGTGTGTGTGTGTCTTACTGTGTGTGTGTCTTACTGTGTGTGTGTGTGTCTTACTGTGTGTGTGTGTGTCTTACTGTGTGTGTGTGTGTGTGTGTCTCACTGTGTCTGTGTGTGTCTTACTGTGTGTGTCTTACTGTGTTCATAGCTTATTCAGTTATTGTAATAAATATTTTAGCCCATTTTTTAGCTCAAAATATTTTTTCCTTTTTTTTCTCCTCTAAAATCTAGGCGCGTCTTATCAGCAGGTGCGTCTTATAGAGCGAAAAATACGGTATATCTCAGATAGATGATTCAAACTATTACACGGGATTATACACCTGCAATCAAGCAGGGGTGTCAGTAGACCTTTACACGGGTTACTCGTTAGTCTTCTGAAGTAAAATGTTGGAATTGTCTGGAGCTTATGAGAGTTAAACGTTCCCTGCGACACGTAATCGAGATACCTGCAGGCGATCGGTGTCATTTCTGCTTCCACAATTAATTAAATCTGGAAACAAAAATAACATGTTGTTCCTCCGACTCGTTGATAGCGTTGGCTGAATTAATAAGTGATAACGAAGGTGCTCTGCAGACTCCTAACGTGATAAACGCAGCCGCTCTACGGGGCAATAGCGCCATCTAATGGCTAGACTTGGAATCACAGTCTCAGCCGCCTCCTCACATATCCTGGACCGGGAAGATCTGTCCACTAATCAACAGACCGTAACGCTTGGTGCGCGATAATTGTGTCAAAGCTTCAACGTACGTTCCCCGTCTCTTATAACAGGCACCGGGTACGGGAACATGGCAGCGGATGAGGACATAGATGCAGCATGTCCTTCAGAAGGCAAGCTCCGCAAATACTTCATGGCACCATCAGCCCCCCACTGGTTTAACTGGAACCATACCCCTAAAAATACACTTAAAACGGCTGAGATTGTTTAGAAGATCTGCCTTCGTAACACGTTTTTATGTTCAGCTGCTTGGTGAAACGAGGTTTGCTGACAGGAGGCGCTCTCGGAGTACGCTTCCAGTGTTTTAAAGGATGAGATGTCCTCGCTGTACGTTCTGCTGTAATTAGCACAGAGGCAAACCGTGTTCCTTTTATCATTTAATCAAGTTCTGGAAATGCGAAAAGAAAACTGGCAGACTTTCCATTACTAAAAACAGGGAGAAATGGTTAATTCCTGGGTTTAGCCCAAACTAATTCAGAGTTGGCCAAAAGTGTGCAGAAACTCAGACACAACCAAAGAGGTCCGTGTAGAATTCATGGTCCCCCAGAAACCTCCTGGCTCCCGCCAGCTGTCCTGAGTTCAGCCCTCTCTGATTGGCTGGGTGAAATGTTTCATGTTACGTTCCACGTTGGGAAGTGGGACTTCCGCTCGTCACATGACTTTTACATTGACTGACAGCAAGATTTATTGCACTGACCTCTGTGATTGACAAGTGACCTGTCATTAAAATATCACACCCTACGAAGCTTACACAATGGCGACTTCTTTCTGCTTTTGGCCTAAGGGTGGGTCCTGTTGGAATTTCGTTTTCGCCATAATTGGAATACTTCTGTCTGTAAAACATCACGCTTTATGACCAGTGTTGAAGGGTCACTTGGGTTAGCGCTGAAGCTCTGCCGTGTGCGGTGGCCAGCTCAGCCAGGTCTATTGGCAGTTGTGTTTGGGGAGAATCCCCATTCTTTTTATGATCTAGAACTTGTCTCGAGCCGCTAAATAACCTAATAGATGTTCTTCTGTCTTTCCTTATTATTGTGAGCTGCCTCTGAAACTGTGAATGTCTTCGTAACAATCACTAGAGCCGCACTGGTCCAATTAAGTGACATTTAGGATTTTCATGATTTGCAGAAGCGAACGTGGCAGGGTTTACGCTGTATATCTACAAGCTGAGTTATTTTATTTTAATTCATTTGCTGCACCCTGGGTTTTATAAATGAGTGTATTTGTAAATAAGTCAGATCTGTACTGCAGCCCAAACGTATCATTCATCTGTCTTTACCCCCATGATACTTTCCTTTCTGCATTTGTTTCCAGAGATCCTCCTGTTCCCTGTCCCCTAGAATTCTACTGTATCCAGCATCCTGTAAGGGTCCTTCTATTACCTGTTACCTGTGGTGCTCCTTCTGTTACCTTTTCCCAAGATCCTCCTGTTTCCTGTCCAATGGGATCTTCCTGTTCCCCAGAGGTCCTCCTGTTTCCTGTCCAATGGGATCTTCCTATTGCCCAGAGGTCCTCGTTTCCTGTCCAATGGGATCTTCCTATTCCCCAGTGGTCCTCCTGTTTCCTGTCCAATGGGATCTTCCTGTTCCCCAGAGATTCTCCAGTTTCCTTCCAATGGGGTCTTCCTGTTCCCCAGGGATCCTCCTGTTGTCTGCCCAATGGGATCTTCCTTTTTCCCAGAGATCCTCGGTTTTCCTGTCCAATAGGATCTTCCTGTTCCCTAGAGGTCTCCTGTTTCCACCCTGTCCATAGATGGCCCTCTTATTTTCTGCTCCTTTGATACTTTTGTTTTCTGTCCCTGGCCCAGTCGCATTATCTTTAATGATGAACGACCTATAACTTGCCACAAATGGTTCTTAACAGCATAACTAAAGGCAAAAGATGTAGGTAATCCGAAAGCCTTGCAGGGATCCAGCGAAGGTGAGAAGGGGCCCTTGTGTCTTAGCTCAATAAACTTAAAATGAATGAAGCCTGCGAGAAGTGCAATGTATTAAGATATTGGGGAGCCGGTTAGTCGCAAACGCTTGTCAAACAGGAAAGGATATAGTGAGAGAATTAGATAGGGAATGATGCATGTTGAAGGATGGATCCTCAGAGACTGGGGATCATGTACCCACATACTTTCCACCTCGGAGACGATCACCACACTCTTGTGGGATCGAAGACCCTGCAGCTTATTCTACGCTGATGCAATTAAACAGAGAGATAAATAACATGGCTGGGACCTTATCCTTCATTCACCAACACAGAGAAATAAAATGGCTAAAGGTGATCCTCGTTACTACGATGTATCTCTTTCTGTCTGAAAAGCAACCAAATAAAAGGAATATGTGTTTATCGTAGCCCTGAGCCAGTCAAGGCAAATAACACTTATCTGCAAACTGCTTCTTTCTTCACTGGCCGGCTATATGAATAAGAAGTTTATTAAGGAAATATGGCTGACAGAATTGATGACACGGAGGATGCCTTAAGCATCAGAAGACTCAAAGAGACTTTGTATCCCAGATGAAAGGGCGATTTAATCATTCATTTGCAGAGATAATGCAGCAATTCACAAAACATTTGAAGAGCTGAAATAAACACAACTGAAGACGGTGACATAGAGTTCTTGGCTCTTCACCTGATCTTTACAGTGCAAACCGCACGAAATTCACAAAATTAACTATTTTCTAGAAAAACAGATGCCAAGCGCAAAGTATCGACATATAACATGGGTGAGGGGCGACATATAACCCATGATTCTGATGTTTAGGTGGGAGCTGGCTTGATCAATTCCTCCACAATGGCGTTAGCGTCTGCTTCTGTGCATCAATTATTAGAGGCAGAAAAAAACGAGTCTGATAACTTTTGTTGGAATTTTGAATAAAAAATGTATAAATAATAGTCCAAAAATACAAAACTCTAAAGAGATCTTAACTAGAGTTAAAGAGGTGTTTTGTTTGTTCTTTTAATTACTATTTATGGAAGAAAATGTTAAGAAGCAAAAAAGAGATTTTTGTATAAATATTACATTCTAAAAAATAAAATCGGCCGAACTGGTATAAAAAAAATAATAAATAAGTGAGCAGTATTCACAGATAACTAATATTTTAGGTCTGCCATTTTTCCATTGCTCCTGAAATAAAGCATCAATCGGTATAACAAAGTGATTGATATTTTTTTTCTAGACTGAAAGAAGTCCCCTTGTGTGTTTTCTCCCAAGGAGTCCACATTTAATACGATGAAAGAAACATTGTCGCTCGCGCTGCAGAAGTACGAAGAGACGTGATTGATTTTTATTTCCCGGTGCGATTGTCGCGTTTGCTGCCTCCCATGCTTTATGTTTATTGCTCTAGCGCCGTGGTTAATGACACGGAGCGGGCCGATTCGTGGCCAGACTCCTGTTTGCTTTTGTTGAGTTGAGACTTTAAAGGGAAATGGTCACTCTCTTTGGTGTCTCTGTAAATCCAAACAAATTGCTGCAGGTGCTCGGGATCCTCTTCCTTCTGGAAGAAATATCCGTTTCTCCCGTTCCCTGTGCACTTAGTGTTCTTCGTGGACGACCAATAAAAGGAAAAGGTCCCCAAACACAACATCACAGTTACCCTTTAAATACTTTATTTTAATATTTGGATATTTATCATCTGACTCGTTCCCCTAGATTGTCAGCTCTGTGGGGCAGTGTGAGTGACGCTCAGAGGCTAGTTCTTCTGCTAATCTAGTGTATTTACGGCACCGTAATCTCATCCAGCACATTTCCCCTTGGTGCCGCAGACATAAATGTATTTATTCACGCATTCTACTGGAATTTCATTGTGTGCTTCCCTTTATTACACAATAAAGCACCCCCGATGCCTTGGAATAACATTATTAAGACAGATACTGCCATTAAATCTCAAATTAATAAATATCAATTATTTATTCTGCGTTCCGCGGGTAGGGTGCAGGTTGTGGGCATGTTCCCTGTCAGCGCGGGGGTCACATGCATGGAGACGTGGCGGGATGTAGCGTGCTCGCCGGGACGTCTGGAACTAATTATTCTCAGTGACCAACATTCAACATTTACACAACACTACGGTCTGTGCCATAAAACTGTTCTGTGCTTTTATAGAATAGGCCTGAAGGATATATAGAAGTATAAGTATATATATATATATACGGTATATATATACGTGTGTGTGTGTGTGTATGAAGGGGCATACTGCAGAGCGTGTTGGCACTTGCTGTAGGCTCATAACTTCTAAATAGCGCCGCAAACAAATCTAAAAAGTTTCTCTCCATACGTTGCCATAATCCTAATGTTCACGCTATTACACATCATCATGAAGCGTGCGTTGCGGGCTTGCGCATGTTGTAGGCACCTGATGATTACGGCTAGTCCTAGTTCCCTGCTTTGTAAAGTTTTATCGAGTTCTTGTGTCTGTGGGAAATTTGGGGCCATGTTGGCCAACGGACGCGTGACCCCCCCCCCCCTCTACGAGATCACAATTGAAATATGAATATGACACCTTGAATTTTCCAATTCATTGTCCAACTCGGCCCCCGCTGAGAGCCTGATCAAAGTTTCAAAGTTCAATAATGAGACCACTTCATGACATCATCAGCCGCTGATTTATCATCACTTTAAGGATAATAATAATATCTCAGATTATACTCTTTGTCCTTAACACTCAAACCAAAACGTGTCAGACTATATATCATATATCATATACGTATTTTATATTTATTATATTTTTTTTACCCTCAGACAGTATTTAATTTAGAAATATTTGGAACTTTCTTGGCCTAGCCTCTCCTCGGCTGCCCCCTCTACCAATGGCCACGCTCCACAGTACGGCGGCGAAAGCCGGGCGTAAACCAACAGCTACAAGAATTCGCTTTTACTACGGAGAAAAAATGATTTAAGTCTCCCCGAGCCTTTTTACTTTGGCGATGAAAGACAACAAGACGTTATTTGTGTTCTATCAGTCCGTCCGTTGGCCCCGGGGCTGTAGAAGAACAGATAAATCGCCCCGTTATTTCCCTCCCCTGGGGAGCATGGTAATCAGTAGACAGACTATCCTTCCATGTTTTCCTTGTTTTTTTTAGCACTTTCCCCCCTTTGGCCTGAAAAACCTAATTTAACGCAGAACACCACAGAGTCCGGGCACACAAAGCATCTTTTTAAGAAGGCGGCTTTGATGGCGTCCACTGACATCTTTCTATCATGTGTCTCGTAAATATCAGTGATTAAGCTGTGACCAGGTCAGCACAATCAGGAGTTTATACAACTCTCGATGAGTCGGTCACATGTTCCAACGACGGGACCCGAATGTTCCAGGCTACAGTCTGCGCGGCCCGGTGCCCCAAACCAAGACAACAGGGCCCGCCGCACAACACACTCTGTTTTATGGCTAATAAGCAGAGAAAATGAATTACACCGAATGCCGCGCCAGACACGGACGCTGTAAAACCTCTACACTAAGAGAAGATGCACAAGCAGGACGTGGGGCTCGGTGTTTTACCGGCGAATGAATTATCAGGGGGTAGGACCCCAAAGACGGAGCAGTTTCGGGATCTCCTGGCGAGTACCCAGGGGATCGATTCATCTTCCTGCACTGACTGCACTGACTTTTCCTGCATTGTGACAGTAAAAGAAGACTGGTACCTGGGATATTTGGACCTGAGCTTCCTAGGGGTCTGTGAACTGACCCTCGCGATGTGTCGCTCAAGCCTAGCAAAGCCAGGACCCTGTTAGTGGATTTTGCGCATGAGCCAAGTTGGTCCTCGTTTGGAAATGCTGTCTGGCCACGCGTGAGACCCCAATGGCAGAAGGGGAAGAAATAACTGTTCTGAGGATATGACTCAAGCTCACGCCAGCTCACCCAGTACTAGATTTGCATTAATATAATGGGAATGGTAGTCCATAGAGGCCGAGTTGCCCCCCAGAGGCCACAGCCAGCCCAGCACCCAGGTGTCAGGCCAAGGCCATCTGAGCCCCCCGTCTGCAGGCTGATGATATAGGATGTTAGGGAGGTATCGGTATTTTAGGAAAGATAAGCAGGCTCACCCATTATTTGCGTCTTGCCCCTCTGTTGCTCAGACGTTTTAATCAAAACGGTAAATTGTCTCTTAAGCGGAAGCAAACCTGCCCGGGGCAAATTCTGAACAAATGGCATCCCCAGGAGAGGAGCCGTAGGGTTTGTTAATTTGATGGCACTCTAGCCGGTCTCTGCGGCGAGTCCTCCCTCCTCTTCCTTTTATGTGTAAATATTTAATACGCAGACTTTGTGAATTTAACAAGACGGATTAAAACTCAGATTGAGGTCGGCTGACATTCCTCGTCTGTGTTTTACATACGATGAGAATCCGGCTCGTTGCTCGGAGCGCAGTCTGCAGAGAGGATTGTAAGAATAAAAATGCTTCAGTGTCTGTCATTGTGTTTAGCTCTTGGCTGAGTCGCTGCGCATGGCCTCACGTGTTTCACTTACTGTCATTCAGGAGCACACAATACCCATCTGTTTCATAGCCAGCATGCTAATTAAAACTTCTGAACAAACCAAAGGCTAACTTGTGGTCATTTTAAACCCAAAAATACGATCACAATCTTCTCATTTGGGCCGGTCCTGACTGGGTCCGACAGAACTCCCCCGGTAATAATCCGGTTCCGCGTCGCTGGGATCGTTTGAAGCGATGGACGTTCCGGTTTCTTTTGTGGATTGACCATTCTTGGGAGACATTATTATTTTTAGTATCACATTCACCCGCGTTATCTGGTTTGGAGACACGCCGAGTACTAATCTCTCCGTACACAAGCGGACACGGGGCTTGTGGTCCGGCTCAGAGAGTAGCCAGTCCTGTTCATTAATGTTCATCATTAATGTGCTCGGAAACTGGCGTGGGAACGGGGATGAGCCGTTCCTCTATATACAAAAGGCACGTTGCCGAAAGGGCTACGGAGGGCTGTTTGAGATGGCTTTAACCCCCCGGGGGTAGGGTCGGTGTGCGTCTCACTCTGCCGTAGTTCCGGTAAAACACGTCCGTTTGCACATTAGGGTTAGGCCGTGCCATCGTACAGCGCCTTGATGCAGGGATGACAGATGGCCTGACAGGTACCGGGATTTTAAAAAGCTTTCCTATTCCAAAATGTCTCTGTTACAGATGGCTTCTGCCACCTCTTCCCTGTTAATCTGCCTCCAAGCAGGGTGCACAAGGTGGGTAAGAGGGTGCCGGCCTGTGGGCCACCAGATCATTGTTTTAATTCACAAGCAATTCCAAAGACAGCCACAAGGGGCAGCACTGTAAGCATCCCTTCTGCGCTCCCGCTCCTCCGCGGGTTCCTCTTTCAGTCGCATTACATGATTGGCTTACTTCAGCGCGCGCATGTGCTTTCCTACCGCTAGATTACCAGCCCTAGCAGCCCTTCATACAATCGTGTGGTCTTTTCTACTATTAGGTGATTCTGTTTTATGGGGCTTTGGGTTTAAGATGCGCTGGAACATAAAGCTTTGCGATGAATTAAAATCCCTCTTTAAACAGAACTCGGGTAACAGGTGAACTCTAAACAAGTTCCTTGCTTGGAAATAAAAATGAAACTTTGAACACTAAAAAAAAAAAGATTTTCTATTAAATATTCAAACTTGATTTCCAGCGACTGAGCGAGATACGAGGTTTATGGGTCTGCTGTAAGTTTTAAAATTGCTTTTCTTAAAAAAAAAAAAAAATATCGGAAAAACACATAATTAACAACAGCCGCAGTTTATTTCACGCCGGTAATTTCTCAAATACTCATCTTTTAAACTGATACTTTAAATTGGAGAAACACATAAATATTAGGAATTGGCCAATAAATTGTCACGTGAACGTGTCCCGACGAGCGGGGTCTTGTTAAGGGGGCCGTGTTTATGCTCCGGGACTTTAGCCAGAGAGCCGATCGAGCAACAAACACATGGTTCCATTTCCACAGTAAATTCCAATTTAAGCAGGTGTGAAAAACGGCAATAAATTGTTAAAACATAACGAGGTGCTAAACTACAATCAAATGAGTTCCTCCGAAATGTAACAGAGAATATTTATTGCGGTTCCTGCGAGAAGAACACGGTTTGGATGGAAAAACCTGACGCTAGAGAAAGAGGGGTGACTGGGACAGGAGGCGGCGATCCAAGTGATAAACGGATTTCACGGGACAGGTAGTCATTTCATGGAATAGCTTCCCAGCAGCGGTAGCGTAATGCAGATCCTTTCAATAAACACAGAGTTCTCATTTCCCAACTTAACTCGAGAGCCGTTGAGTAAGACGACCCAAAAAGAAAGTCATCTGTTCACAGACACTGTGAGTCTCCGGTTAAGCCGAGTTAATTTTCCATTGAGCGGATCGTAGAGGGTCCGTCAGTTGACCCCCTATTGAGCTTTAATGGGCCCACCTTGCTTCCAGATGGCTTTGTTGAGCCGGACCTCTTTTTCCTCAAGATTTTTCTTTGTGAATAGACAAGATCCGTGCTTTCCATTGGGCTTGAACTTGTTTGTTGGGTTTTCCGTTGGGTTCGATTTGGTAAAAAGATAAGACGGTTTAACCCAAAACTAGCGGCCACTTTACACGACTCAAACCATGGTCACCTCAATGAAATAACAGCATCTTCCCGACATCGATTAAAGCATGTCGGGTGCTTTGTGTATATATAGCGGGTGATAACCGGAGACATTTGCCTTTTGGATTTGGCGTATTCGTTATTTTTGTGATAAGTCCATCCATCCCTCTTATCGCCGGATAAGCCAGAGGTGGTAAAAGTCAATAAGAGGGAATAATTCCAACGGTGGCTGCGCCAGAGCTAACGGTTCCACCAGGACGACTCTTCATTAGCTGATATTGCGCAGGTAGGTAACGCGGTGTCCCCGGTTCCTCCCCGATCCCGTCGGAGATCTCACCCCAAGCACGGATCTGATGATGGATAGGGGAGTGTACAGTAACCGGCATCCCCATTTCACGCTCCTAACGCGACACACATGAAAGCTTTGAACGCGGCCCCGGCTGCAGCCCGGCGAGCCAAGCGGTTTAGTGCACCTGAGGGACCATATGGAGTTCGCTGCGTCTTATGATTAGGTATCCTGGGTGGGATTGAATGATGTGCTTTGACATTTCTCCGCTGAACCATGAAGACTGCTCAGGACAATGCTGCGCTCACATTTTTTTTAGTCTGAAGGGGAATTGAATCTTTAATCACAACCAAGACTTTCAGACGACGATACAGACTTTTTCCTTGAGTATGAAGACAATGAGAATACGAGAAATGCGAGATGAGCGGGACGGGGACGCCGCGTGCACCTGCTGAATTAATCAAGAAGAAAAAACAAACAGCCGCCCATGAGATCACGTCCGTGGTCAGCAACCTGGGGATCGTCAAATTCATCTTTTTCCAGTATTATTTGTTATAAAAGTCACAAAATGAATCATATCGGATTGTGCAGCTCCGAGCAGCTATACATGTCAGGCGCAAGCACACGCATGAGGGTCCGCAGGCACTTTTCTGGAGATATTGGCCCTAGGAGCTAGGGGTTGAGTACGCAGAATGGGGCGCCATTGTCAAGGAGGTTGGGGGGGCAAGTGCCCCCTCATGCCTCTTACGATCAACTTTCAGTAAACCCAAGGGGTTAACTATATATATTCACATCTACATGTATCTAGGGAATCATTTGCTAGCGATATGATCTTATGCACTATTGGGGTTGGGGGCTGAAAATGACTACCTAATCACCCCTCATAGCTCTCCTGATTTAGTGAGAAACCCCAAAGCGTTACAGAGAGCTCCCGAAGGCCGTGCTGTACACAGGACACGCTCTGCACGACCCTCCGGCACGGAACATGTTAAAACGTAACACCGTTTAGGTGACTTGGTGAAAACCCAGTGTTACTCTCCCTCTAGATCTTCATCGCAGTACCGGACGCTGAGGGGCCGTGTCATATGAACGGGCGGAACGCCGGCAAAGTCTTGTATATGAAAGCCGAGGAATAACGGGATGCAGGAAATGAGGGGAAATTACAATGAGAAGGACTGACGAGACCAGGCAGAGGTCAAGTGAGAGGGAAGGGCTTAATTAGATTAAAGTCTTGTGACCATTTAGCACTAATTGATCCAGAAAGCACGTTACTGTACAGGACGAGAGGAGACTCTGAACGTACCGCTCAACAAACACCCCCATGAAAGTGTCACGTATGTTATAGGAAACGCGAAGCGTGTTCACGTGTACGAAAAAGCAAATCAGTAAGCGCTATATATTATAATGCTTAGATGAAGACGTGCGACACACACTCATGGATCAGACACGTGGCAGGCGACTACTGGGGGCCCAGAACTGGACCTGGTGGAACACATGGCACACGGCTCAGATATCACAAAGCACACGGAGCGCTGTGCCGATGTCTGTTGAGTTATTCCGTGTCTGTGTTCAGGGGGCGTCCCCAGCTCCTGATAACCCCAGCGCCCCCGGAGGAGCTCCGTAACGCCAACGCGTTTTACCCTGCTGATACAAAGAGGATCTAGTCTTGGGAATGACGAAGTGCATCCATGTGTAATCTCTGTAATCACAGCATTAATGCTTTATTCGTGTTGATCCACACTGTGGCCCAGGGGTTCCATGCTGTAAAGGGCACTCCTTAAGCCGCAGATACAGAGGATGCGCCGAGCTCTGGAGCTAGATCTGTATAGGTAGATCCGAGGCTCGTTTAAAACTGTATTACAAGGAGTTCGACACAGTTTAAGGATTTGTAATATAGCCACATTGCTGTGGAACTCGCTGGGACCCCTGATGCCCCCATAAAGGTTTAAACGCAGGCAGTATACCCTCTGGTTTGGGATACATTGTAGTTTTGTTCTTTTTTTGTTTCCATGCATGCAGTTCATTAAATGTATATCTAGATGTTGGGTCACAAATCACTAAACGGTTCTAAAAAGCCCTGGATGTCGAACAGTTAATGCCAAAAGAGGTTATTCCGGTTAACTCTCTGTCAATGCCGCCGTTATCTTTAATTTGTGTTTCTCTCTCATTCACTCCCTATCTTTTGCCCAAACCAGTTCCCGTCTATACTGCGGCCAGTTGTAACTGGTTTCGGTCATGTCTTTTTTTTAATGAAGTTCCTGTGCTGCTGATAATTTTGGAAAGACAACGATCCCAAATACCGTGTACTGTGACAGGAGGACATATCCCGACTCCAGACACACTGGCACCGTCAGGGTTAAATACTAAAAGACCATATTCTCCCCCAGGCCTGTGTCACCGAACAGCACGTCACAAAGGGGTCTCCAATGCCTGGCTGAAGGTGGGAGACCCCACTCCTTTCCAGCACACAGTAAGTCCCATATCATGTATTAGTCCAACGAGAGTGGAGAGCGGCAGCGTGTTAGCCACGGAGATACCGGCGGTAAGTACAGCCGAGGAGATGTCTTTATTGTCCGAGTAGGATTAGAGGTTTTGGAGCAGCGCAGGTCTCTTCTTTGGGAATGTTAGGAAATAAACGCAGGGAGAAGATGTCTCGAACGCTCTCACTCTACTCCTTCTCAGCCAATACAGGCATCACCTCGATGGGACTTCCCATGTGTAACATAACATGGGTGAGTATGAGTGGGGATCTGCTGGAAGAGAGGATTTATTGGAAATGAGGATCCTTCGACAGCGAGAGGGTCCTGGAAGCGCGTCTGTCTCGGGACTGTAGACCAGCGCCGGGAGAGCGTCTGGTTGGAGATGTACTTGGTGCCATAGAGTCCCCACCAGTCCGAGGAGTTCTCTATTCGGCCTGGAGACTCGGTGCTGTCCCGATATTACTGAATAAGCTTTGGCAAAAACTGTCTGCCGGTCGGCAGGAACCCCGCGCGGATCTCGCCGCCGTGTCCCGGGAGCCCCTTTAAGACGAGGCTCCTGTAAACTTGCTGTCAGATTATACTGCGTTTCGCAGCGGTACTTTTTAACGCATCCCGAGAAGTAACAAAGAAAAATCACACGTTTACTGCCGCCTTTACGAGCCGTTTTATTTCATCCCCCTGAATTTTACTATCATATGAAGCGCATCGACAGGAAAAATATGGAAGCAGGTGTGGGGAGTTTAACTCGCGGGGGGGGCACGACGTGCAGAGTGAGACCGTGCGCTTCAGCTGTTCGATATGTCACCGGCGGCCTGTTACAGATCCCCTCTCCCCGGTCACGCTCGGCGGGATAAAGCCACGATAACACCCTGGGGACAGCGAGCTGTCGGGGAGCTGGACGCCGCTGATGTCACCCACCTATCCAACCTGTTGGCGCGGCCCCCCCAACCACATTAAGCTAGACTGTTTCCCACGCGTTTCACTCACACCTCCCCTTTTATTCCCGCCACCCTCTTGGGCTTTTATAAAACCCGACGTGCTTTCAGAGCGCTGGAATTCACATCGGCTCGATATTTACCATAAATTGTTTGTTTTCCTGGAAAGGCCGGAGGATTTACTTTAATTCTGATTAATTAGGGCTTTTTAGGACTACAATTACTATCAGGTATAGTGGAAGGGGTGTGGGTGGCCGTTAAATACCTGGAAGTTCCCGGAAATAACGGACCTTATATTTCACGTAAGTTCCAGGACAGTGCGGGGAACGCTGGAGTTTATGTCTGGAGGGACACGGTTCTTCTGTTCTCCCATATCGGAGAGGAAGGCTTCCAGTACTCTGATATTCCTCTGGCATCTGGTAGGCACTTCATACTAGCCACTACTCCTGGCACAGAATGCCCCGGTGTTATTTATTTCCCGCAGTTTGTAACCAAGTCTGTAAATTCTGATCCATTGTATGCCCGGTGTTGGCATAACGCTGCTCCCCACTAGGTGGCGGTAGTGATAACGATCCGGCATGTATTGTAACGTTAGTGCGCGGTACCAGCCTGTCCTGTTTATTACAATTAATTATATCTTACTTATATAATAACTCCAGTCCCAACACGCTTCTAGGGGACGAGCGAAGCGCACTATCCTGTCACAGGGAACCCGAGCGTGTTGCTGGAGGCACCTGGAGGCAAGAAATGCCAATCCCAGCTGGAGAGCCCGTCGGCTGAGCCATACCCGGGACTCTGCTGCCACGCGGGGCCGGTCGGTGATGGCTTGATCCCAATCTAAGGCCGGGCTCTGCTCATGTCCCTGACCGCATAGTGATCAAATTATACCCAGAACCAGGGCACAGCTTGGCAGCACCCACCGCCGACCCACCGCAGACCCACCGGGGCCCCTGCTCGAGAGACACGAGGGCTGTACGCACATTACATGTGAATTGCTGCGCATGGTTATTCCAAGATTGCCAGATTAGCAAGTAGCTCCGCATGTTGCACACATCTGCTCCGGCCAGCAGAGAGTTATGTGCGGACCCATAAATCTGACAGACGGTCAATGCACGTTAAACGGGCAGTATTTATTGCCTCTCAGGAGTAGAATCTGCCCCTCATTGGCTTAACTTTTACACTTTCTAGTAACTGATGTCCATTAAAAGATCACAGACAAGACTGATGTGCAGGAAGATAAAAAGCCAGCGCCCCAGCATAGATGGAGGGATGGGGAGAGTAGCCACGGAGGGGGCTAAAGCAACAGGGTCTATTCACTAAACTCCATAACGCCCCAAATCTGCCTGGAAGCTTAACTGTAAAACACATTTAATATGCAACATAGTGATATGGAGAGTAAGAAAGGGCCGCCTACTCGCATGGAAGGCCCCCGGCCCCCAGAGCTTACAATCTAACCCTACCATCGGGCTGTGAGCAGGAACGTGGCCCTGGCACTGTATCTCCGTGGTTATAACGGGAACTTCAACTTCCGACGTACAAAATCACGCAAGCGAAAAATATCTCCATCTCTATGCAAATTTAAAAACATTGATAATAACGTTCATGGGTCCTGAACAACGTTATTAACACACAGACAGTTATTGTCCATTAATCAATGAATGATTTTTCTCAGGTGGTTTTTAAGAGATTGGCAGAAAAAATATTGTGTTAACTGCGTGTCTGCCGAAACGCCGGCGGCTAAGTGAAAAGCGTCACTCCTCACGCGGATATTTAAATCAAAGGGTTAATATGGAAAACGGACGCACTGATCCAAGTGAACATGGTGTCTTTGGTCAAGAGTGATTATCTCCTATTGAGGCAACAGAGAGGAAAAAGAGCAGAGCCTTCCAGACCTCAGCCGTCTCTTCTTCAGATGATTAAGTAACTTCACATCTTTTCCTGCGTTGGCCGAATAAAAGGTGTCACCTCCGACTAAAGACGCCACGCTTCCAGAATGAATGAATTCTAATAAAACCTGGATTTACCTAGAAATGACCTAGTCCATTGTACAGCGCTGCGGAATATGACGGCGCTATATAAATCAGTAACCAGGTTATGTTGGTAAAGGAGTTGCCGCAGGTAGCGCCGCCGCCGTCCACCAGGTGACACTCTTAGTACAGAGCTAAGCCCCAGCTCACATTCATGATTCAGCGCATGGAGCGAGCGGCCCCCCAGCCCCGCCGTCAGCTCCCTGCGTTAACATGCCATGCGCGGGCTGTTGGGTCCGGGGCGGAGAAACGATATACATGCGCAGACGAATGATTACCGACCGGCGTACGGTAAAGCCGGGATGTCAGATGGTGTAAATACACAGCTATGTAATAACTGCCCTGTCACGTGGGGCGTTTGTGGGGGCAGCTGCCACCGGCTCTGTCTGAGACGGCTTTAGGTTCGATGAGTTTTTGGTGCAGAAGATGAATAAACGGTACATATTCGGCGTTATTTATTATTCACTAGAAGGGGTTCGCTTACCTCGCCCTGTGCTTGTCGGCAGGTAGCGCGTGACGTCCTGCGCGGCTCAGTGCGCCTTTTACTCTCGCATTGCCCATCTTGCGGCTTTTGGGGATTTTTGCTCCGCTTCCAGGGAATCTGGAACCCAAATTAAGTAAAATCGCATTTACATTCAAAATCTCCTTTCCGATACATTTTTGGTTCAGCTTTAATAATAAATGATAATGAAGCGGGTCGCGCGTCCATTATCATTATTATCTTTTATTCACATCGTCCGTCCGCCGGCTGCTGCGCTGACATGCGCACGACTCCTAGATACGGTTCTCTTTTTGAATATTGAAATTATTCTATGGGAACTGAAGATTTAATAAGTCCTGCTTATGTGATTCGCAGGTCGTGCTGCTTTAACCACCGGAGAGCGAGGGGGGGGCTGCGTTATAATCAGCACGTTTACCGAGTGCCCACTCACCACTAATCACACGGGCGATATATATTTAAGGTCAGCGCACGCTGCCGGGACGGGCGTTTTAATGAAGATTAAAGTTACAAATGTATTTGAGGTTAAGGGGAGGAATTACTATGGGAAGTGTCATTCTCTGGTCAATAGGTCGCCCTTTAATCCGTTTCAGCGTTAAAGGCGGGCTGTTGCCCCACCTGTTAGTAATTCATTAACCCCCCGGACACCTGTACCCCCGCTTTACCGTTTGTCAATCAGCATAAATGTTTCGGGGATATTTCCTTTAAAAGTTTGAGGTCGGTGGCAGCTTGTGGCAGAGCCAGGATTATCAATTATTACGACAACGAGGGGCAGTATTTGATCAGACTGGGCCCCTGGCCCGGGGGGCCAGAAATACCATTTTTTCTACATCTAGAATATAAAGAAAAAAACCTGCGCTCTGTCAATATGGAGCAGATTGTCCCATTTGATGTAGTTGGCTGAGGCCCCCAGGAGATGATTTGCGTGGCGCGAGATGCGGAGTCTCAGCGGAAGTGCCCCCACAGACCTGCTACTGGAAAGTGCCCCCCGTTAGTCTAAATCCGGGTGATTATATAGGAGATGTGGCAATTCCCGTGATTGAGGCCAGCTGACCCGGACTGCGGGGGGGGGGCAGTTTTAGCGTCTAGCTGCATAGACTTACGACGAGCGGCGCATGACCGGACACACAATGGCCGAAGCTCCCCGGAGCCCTATAAAGACTTTAGGAACAGGAACATCCTTAAACAAGACGCACCCCGGGGCATAAAGTACGAGGGGTAAGTACAGACGCGAGTCTAATAAAACGGACTAGAAAGCCCCTGTTACGCAATAATTACTTACTACGGCCTTAGAGACAGAAAACCGACAAATATCAAACAAAACGCAACAAGGAGACTCGCCCGGGTCTGCAGTGCACAACGTGCGCTTATTCCTCCCCAGCTCTCCTAATCACAAGGTTTATTTATATAAAAATAACACAACGCAAACAGGTAAAGTCATTTCCGTGAGTTCTAGCCCCATGGAGCATGTTCACCTTCTGTCTTTCATGATTATTACCAATAAAGTGATAATAATAACAATAATACCAATAATAGTAACAATTATAATAATAATAGTAACAATAATATATGGCACATTTGGTTTAAACACTAACGGGTATTTTCCTGTTTTGGTTGCGTAGTGAAGGTGTATTCAGTCTTTAAGTCTAAAGTATCAATAAAGAGATTAAGAAACAAACAACTAAATTACCTTTTGTAGAAGAAAACAGTTTTTTTTATCTTAGGTACCTATACACCGCATGTATGCATTTATATATAAATATATTCCATAGATAGTTTGTGGCATGGTTAATTATTTACGAAACACATTTCATTGCATTTTTTAACTAATGAAATGTATTTTTTACCATAAATATTAATATATGAAAGAAGATACTACAGCAAAAAAAAAAACATTACTTAGAATTATTAATAATAAGAAAGATAAATAATGAAACAGATAATAGATTGAGACATTACAATCATGTCACCTTCTTTATAACCAATTCACACAGAGCAAGAATATTCAAGCATTTCAGGAAAGCTAATCACTAATAATCTGCTCTAATAAATGAATAAAGTGAGTCCTGATTATCTATTCTTTTCGGGACTAAACTACCCACTATTAGTAAAGAAAGAAAAATAAGAAGAACAGAAGTTCCCTGGGAAACGCAGGGAATGATTCTCTACAATCCCCATTTAAAGGACACGGAGTGCGGTTATCATTACACAGTTTAGGGACCGGCTCCCCGACAGGGCTGGATGGAACATATTACATTTCAGGATAAATAGAAGGAATACAGCGCGCAGCGTATAGGTGACCCCAATTTATATTCAAAATATTTTCTCAGCGCCGGGAGATTTCATTCATGAAATAACCCCCAAAAGAAAATAATAACAACGGCGTTAACTTGGCAAAATATGCACACTAAGCCATACGGAAGAAGAATCTCACCCGCTTTATAATCATATTAAATATATTGAACATTTAATGTATATAGTATTAAACATATTGAACATGTAATGTATATAGTATTAAATATATTGAACATTTAATGTATATAGTATTAAATATATTTAACATTTAATGTATATAGTATTAAATATATTGAATATTTAATGTATATAGTATTAAATATATTTAACATTTAATGTATATAGTATTAAATATATTTAACATTTAATGTATATAGTATTAAATATATTTAACATTTAATGTATATAGTATTAAATATATTTAACATTTAATGTATATAGTATTAAATATATTGAACATTTAATGTATATAGTATTAAATATATTGAACATTTAATGTATATAGTATTAAATATATTGAATATTTAATGTATATAGTATTAAATATATTGAATATTTAATGTATATAGTATTAAATATATTTAACATTTAATGTATATAGTATTTAATATATTTACAATAATTTTATTTTTATAAGTAACTTATTTTTTGGCTACAAGACACAAACTGGTTATATTTATTATTATTTTGTACGCTTAGCCTAATTTGTGCTTCTTAACAAAAAGCGTGGCTGACTACGGCCCCCGAAACGATATCTGGAAGTATCCTACATTTTTATTTTCTGGAAGGCTATTATTGTGCCCCCCGCTTGATAATGTGATAAGGGACGGGACCTGCGGATATATTTCAGACGCCTTTACCGCTGATTTTTTGAATGGGAATTTGTCCGAAAACCTCCGAAAGGAAAAAAAATCTAAAGAAAAGAAAATGCTGATTTATTATTATTTTGCTCGATTAGAAACAGGTATTTGTGAGTGTTTTGCGTAAAATCTTTCATTGATATTAAAGTATTTAAAGCTCAGATTCCGCCTGCAGACTAAGTTTGGGCGGCCTGGGCTCGAGCCTGTAACCGTATCCGCGTGCACCTGGGTATTATCACAGCCAGACAATACTGATCTCATACCGCCACCTCCTCATTCTCTCTCTCGCCCGGCCCTCCTGCCCGCTGGCGTCCTGAATAGCGCACGCACGACATTTGTTTTAGGATAAACGGCGTTAGACGGATCCGGGAATCATTAATTAGCGGGTCACGGAAAGCAATTAGTGAAATACGTGAACAGTTCGTTTAAGAATAAAATGGAACTGAACCTGGCAGTGGCGAGCCGGAGATAAATGGCGCCTTCTTCGGTTGGGCATCACGCCAAGAGAGCCGCACCACAAGGATCCAGACTTATACGGATGATGGGAATGGACCCCACTAAAGACCCAACGCTGATTAATACATAGTTGGGATGACTTTAAATGCAGGAACAGCGCCCGCTGAGATGCAAAAGCAGAGGAAATTACAATTTGGTAAAAAGTACATTTTTTGGCGTTTTCTTCCTTTATATGTATTATCTTCCAAAACCAGGTGACGACATTTTAAGGTTAATATTCTGCATTTTACAAAAGTTTATTCCTTTGACATTCTGGATGCGGAAGAAGAACTGGGGTTGGCTTAGACTTTATTTATTTTTGTTTAAAAATGTACAGTTGCGTGAAAGTTTTTGCCGTTAGTGAATCATTTCATCAGAACGACCAAAAAACATCCGTTTTCATTCAATTCATTCATGAGACGCCTGCAGTCGCCTTCAGCAGATGAAGCTTCATTCAGCACAATAATTTGGGGAGATGAATCAGATGCAAGAGCCTTCATTTCCAATATTATTACTTATTAATTATATTACTATCAGTCATCTTATCGATATTATATTAATAGTTAAGGAAAGGTTATATTTTACGTGCCCAGAAGAAATGCTTTTGTAATCAGAATTCTATAGAATAAGACAAACCAAAGCATTATTATTTTCTCTTAAATATTTTTGTTGGGAATATATATTTTACCTGCTTTGTAAAATATGGTCAAGTTGATGATTTTCTCCACTTTTAATTGGAAAGAAGTAAAATAAAATGCATGCTGGTGTTTTTGTAAAATATCTAGTATGTATGCCCTGATATCACTGCTCACTACCCTGTGCCAGCGCCTAGCTGAGGATTATGGGAGTTGTAATGCCGAACAGATGCGTGCCCGAGGGGGTCTATGTCTCAGGAGAGGAGGTCAACGAGGGAGAGAGAAAAAAAAAACGTTGTAGCAATGAATTCTGGGAAAGGGCTAATTGGTCCGGAGTCTCCCGGCCCTTCGTGGAAAGAAAAGTAACTTCCGGAGAAGTCATTATTTGGCGGGCCGCACGTGTCTGTCGGGATGAACTCTGACAGCTTTTATTCTTTGCTGGGGATTCAATCTTTCAGGTTCATGGAAATTGTTTTAAAATTTAGATTTAAATGGATATGTCTCCTAAATGGCGTTCAGGCGGAATTCATCAAAGCTGCCTTTTTATTATAAAGATGTTTGGTTTGGAGGTAGATACGGTATCCTAGTTCAGTTTATTTGGGATAACGTATGGAGACATGCTCGGGATGCCTGTGAGGGCCAAACACGCTCCGGATGCATTTTACATCCTAAAATGTTTCTAATTGGTCTCGTTTCCTGCAAAGTTTGTGATAAATATTCGTTTTCCACTCAGGTACGGAATGGTTTAAACATTTTAGAAGCCCACAGCGGCTTCGAGTGGCACCGGAGTATGGGGGGCAATAGAAAAACACTCTGTAAATGTACCCACAGCGGCAAAGGGCATGTGAATCGGGGGGGGGGGGGGGCAATGAACTGAAATGAAGGGAGGAATGGATGAGATAGAAGTGAAAAGAACGAGGAATCCGATAATATTGATGAGCGCAACAGTCGGGGAAAGAAATGAGTGGAAAGGTTCAGATTACTTTGCTTTAAAGGGGGGGGGGTAGATGGTGGGCTTCCTACCCCTTGAATGGACCCTCAAGGCGAAGTTCATTTACAGTCTGGGGAGTTCTCTGGTACAGGGTCACGGATGTAGGTTTTTTCACGCGTGATTCAGGTCAGCCTGCCTCGTATGTTGTGATCCTGCCAAACATGTTTAGCGGAGGTATCCTTCTGCAAAGACGTGGCCGGGATACAAATGATATTTGATTTCTGTTGAATAAGTGAATGGATGCGTTTAGAGGAACGCGGCTCTCTCCAAAGCCATGTTTAATGCGGAGCTCTTTCTGCCGCGTGGAGCGGGAGGCACAAAAAGCAAAAAGAAGATTAGTGCAGAGAATACATATTATATTTCATGTTCAAAATGGCTCAGCGGTTTTTTCATGTATAGCTTAATAACAGATTTAGTCTTATTCCCATCATGCAGCTGGCCATTCCTTCCTAACTACTTGATTTTTTTGTTAGATCTTTATAATTTGAGCTCCGATAAGGGGGTGAGGGGGTAACAGAAACCTTTTCCGAGCCCCAATACAGGGGGCAGTTTTGCTGCAATACTTTATTTAAAATGTTTTAAAAACAAAATTATTTTACCCAAATAATCACCCGGATCATGGCGTGGATGTGCCAGTATCAGCATGTCGGTGTTCTGGATCAGGGCACGGCACAGCCAATGGGAGTTAAGCCGGGCAGAGATTCCTTCTCCCATTGGCTGCATCCATCGTGTTTGGCTGATGTCGGGATGAAGAGATGGAGTCAGTACCGTCCCCAGCTTTGTGTATCATGTATGTGTAAGGCTCTGGAATACTAAATGTTTAATGTATGTATTTCGTCTAAACGCCCCGATCCGGTGTAGTAATCCTAGATCCGCCGGCTCATTACATGGAGTGTGGGGACTCGATGCTGCACCCTGCGAAGGAGACATGTTGGGTCTCCCGACCCTTTGGTAATTGGGCTTGATGGGTATACAGCTCATCTGAGTAGAGAAAATAAGGTCAGATTGTTTTTCCATTTGCACATCTCCCAAACGTGAGGGCCGCGACACCCCTTGTACCATTACTCATTGGTTTCAATTGCGATGGGATATTCAGGGACAATGCACCGTAAAATGACTGCTTCGACTGCATAATCCTCGACAAAGATTGCAAAGTGAGAAGTGGAAACGTAGCCCACGCTGCGCACACTCTCAGGGCTTTATTTACTAAGGTAAAAGTGCTACATATATATACATATATATATATAATGAGCAGTAAAGTAAGGTTCCTCCACGTATCTCGGCATGAGGTTTTCCAATACCCGTCCGTACCGTCTTGCATTGAAATGCTTTGGACAGAATGTGGACGTCACTACTTTTAAATGTACCAACTTTTTGCATACTGCTGTACAGAGCAAGGTATACCGAAATATATCACAAATAATGATGAAAAATATTGCAAAATAAAACAAGACATACCCCCCCAGCTGCATTGTGCGGGGAGGCAGACACAATCACCCAGCGAGGATGCACGGAGGCTGCTGATCCTCTCCCTTGTTTCATGTGAGTGCCCGGTGCCAACATGTCCTGGCATGGATGCCACTCCCTCATCCAAACTTCACTCAAACAAGAAAGGTCCGATGGAAAAGTGGATCAGAGCAGGGAGGTGCCGCGGCTTAGAGCCCAAACCCTGGTCTTTATTCTGGGTTGGATCTCGCCCCTCTGCCCAGACTCTGAAAGGAGAGATTGTTACTACGTTTTTTAATACTTGTCAAGAAACCTTTGCAGGATGATTACCAGTTAATGAGCTGTCAGCGAGAGCGAGAGGCAGGCAGTGCCATTCAGAGCTTAGCCAAGGACGTCTTCTTAGCTCAATTCAAGCCTCTGTTCCATCTTAATTCACGTCTTCTCTACCAAAAAATCCAACATGGAGAAATAAATGGAGGCGGATTTTAATTTGGAGAAGATCTCTGAGTATTTGGGTGAATCCAGTCCCCCCCCCAGACCTGCAACAAACCTTATAGTCTGAAATTCAGTAAACTACATAAACCTGTGTGCCTGTGTTTATAGAGCGAAACCAGCAACATGTATGTATTAAAATCCCAGTCCATGTGTGTTGGGAGCAGCCGTACTAACTTCCTGTAAAATCGATTTTATTATTTCTGCTCTCACATAAGTGACCTCACATTGCATTCCATAATTACCTTATTTTCCCTTTTAACGTGCCTGAAATCGTGTTACTCTTCCCTGGTAGGTTATTGGGGGAAGATGTTTTCGGTTACAATCACCACTTCCTGTCTTCCCTTACAACAAGGAGAATACACAGGAAAAGCTCAGAGGTGCAAATAATATTTCTTCCCCCATGCGGCCAAAAAGCAAAAAAATACTTAAAGTTTTAAGGATTCTGTTAAGGAACATGTTAGTAAATGTTTAGTTAGTGTGAATCAACAGGTATTTTAGCTGTAGTTTATTGAAAAATTCCATCTCACTTCCGGAAACCTCATAAAAAACATAACTTTTCTCTTTGTCTCTGTGCTAAAAATGGACTGTGAGACATATACATATAATAAGTTTGATAATCAGTAAGAAGCTTTAAATAATATTTCAAGTGAAATATATGCACTAGCTGAATTCTATAGATGCCATTAAATAAATGTATAATGTAAGATCTGATGACGGACAAATATCTTTTTCACCACTTCTTAAAATGTCAGAAATGTGAATTTTGAAGTAGTCCTGCTATAAAGGGCATATAATCCACATCTCCTTGGTACTTTATAAGAGCTGCATGGAAATAAATGAACAATCTTGTTCAGTTCTAGTTCTGATCCCTTTTAACAGCTGTTATAAAGAAAGAACTCAGAGGATTTCCTTTTTATGGTGAGGGAATTAATAGAGGTTTGGAAAATTGGGTTCAGAGGGACTCCAAAATCCGCAGAATGGAATTATGTATTGACAGTCATTATATTATGATAAAAGGGAACTATTTTACACCTGTAAAATAAATGGTTTCTGCCAGCCCCTGTGGGAATGACGCATGCAGGAATCCGACAGGGCTCCTGAGGGCTGAGAAACGGCCTCTTGCACCCTGCTGAAGCCCCCTTGCTTTTGGTCCCCATCAGTAATAACCCCCAGGGGCAGAAACACAAAGAAATTCTGTTAAATCTAAAGTTTTACTTTTAGGCGTCCTATGTGTCATACTTATCAGAAAACAGTCCACGTAACACAGTAATTAAGGTTGAAAAGAGACAGGACAAGTCCATCAGGTTCTACCCTGTAGTTGGTCCAGAAGAAGGCAAAAATAGTGAATAAGAACTACAAGGAATGGTCCTGCTAATGGCTTAAAAAAACATTTTGGTCCCAGAATTCCTTAAATATATAACCTAGTATGAATTTTTATTTTTTTTTACTATGTGTTACATTTCTGTCTTTTTTTTACTGTTTCTTTTTCTATTTTGTTTTACTTAATATATAATTAATATGTGTTTACATTAAGATACACTTTTACATGATTGTAGATGGTTTCTATCTAGTATTTCTTATATGATAATAATAATAATAATAATAATAATAATAATAATAATAATAATAATAATAATAAATGTAATAATTTAAATACCCCCCCCCCCTCCCATTCTAATCTCACTCCCTGGAGAATACTTCATTTTTGCTCTTTTGTTGGTCAGAGGGTCCTGTCTGCACATCCCTGGGGTTTGGGGCTTTGTCAGGGGATATTCTGCTGCTCTCTGGTATGTTTTAAATACTTTTACAATCATTTGTAGCTGAAAATGAACGTTGTCTAATTCCAAATGCCACTGAATATTTAGAATAATTATGGAGCAGAGCTCACAGATCTTTTTATTTCAATCAGATTGAAGCTAATTAGACTGTGCTCCCTCAAACAGCTCGAACAGCCTCTTAGCAAGTGATTAATCTCCTTTACAAACCCCAACAAAGGCTGGAAAGGCTCGGTTGCTTGTGCACACTCAGTGGCCACATGGCTACCTTAATATTTCCGTTTGTTTAATGAAAACACTGTGGCCATTGCATGGATGTCTTGCTTTGCTGTGTGCTGCAGCTTGACATTCCCTGCATGGGGTTCTGGGAGGAGGGCAGGCAGGCAGGCAGACCGGGGCACTTGCTGGGGAGAGCTTTGCCCCTTTGTCCACCGTCTCTGGCAGGAGCACTTTATGATTGTGTTCTGCTTCCTGCCCCTGGAGAGGGTCCCTGTGAACAGAAATTAATTCTCATTACACAGAAATTAGCAGCATCCCTAACCAGAGGCTGGCAGCCGGAGACAGACAGGGGGCAGGCAGTGAGTGGAGTGAGTGTGGGGCAAGCTGAGTGGGCATGTGCAGGATCCCACTCACACCGATAGAATGCAGGAGCCCACCGCCCTCTCTGCACAGTGACAGGCTACAGGTGGAGTTTATTTGTAATTATTATTTTAATAAAATCCAGTTTCACAGCCGTTTCATTGCCCCCCCCCCCGTCCTTAGATAGATAGCAGGCAGGGTATATACAGGGCATGGACATACACAGGGATTGCACCAGGATCACAGGGGAAGCTTCTTTACTATTACACTGTAAGATACTGTTTTAATTGCATATAAATAAACTCTTTACATAAAAGTCTTTACAATAATAATAATAATAATAATAATAACAAATAATAATGTTCTGTAAATAACTTGGTGCACTATGAGTTTCTGAAATGTGTGTATCAAAGACCGTAAATTCATTATTTTTATTTTTGGATTGAGTGATAAGAAATATTGGGGCTCAATAAATAAATTGAGGGGTAAATTCTGCAGGATGGGAAGCTGTACACACAAGGCACTTCCAGCACTTACCCTCTGCCAGGGGTACCTATGGTTTGGGCTTATTCTTTACATCAGTATTAAAATAGTTTCATGGGGGGGGGGTTAAGAGACATTTGGGTCTGCCAGTAACCCCTCAGACCCCCAGCTAAATTCTCCGTTTCCCTGCACACTCCTTAATTGTTGGAAAAATGATTTGTGAAATTGCCTTTCACCAGGAGAGCCCTGCACGCTTGTTCTCAATGCAAAGAGTTCCCAGGGAGCTGACAAGCCTCTGATCCCACCATACAATCCCAAAATTACAGGGGAAAAATTAAAAGGCTCATTAAAATGCCAGCACATGGCAGGGGCAGGGAGATTAATGGGGAGTTAAACATGGGGCAAGATATCAGGGGCACATTCATTTATGTCAATAGTTTATTGATATTGTGGGATAATAAAAAAAATAATAAATGCTACAATTCGAAAATAATTATTTATTGTGCATTATTTTGGGTGGAAACCAATAATCGTGTTTCTGGAAATTATAAAATAAATATATATAGTTTTGAAAAGTTAGCAAATTAAAAAACAAACAAAACAGTTTTATTTATGGCATGAAGATGAATTGTCCATTTTTGTGTTTAGGTGTCAAATATTTGGACACATTTTTTACATATTCTTTTGGTCATGGTAAAAAAGCTAATCCTGCTTTTGATCCCGGGGTAACCCAATAGCACCTTAACAGAGAGAGCTTTCCCAAAGATCAGATTCTAGGGGCAGGTTGGGGAAGAGAAGCAAATCAAACAGATCCAACAGCAATATCGTGCAAACTACCCCATCAGGGGCTGTTATTCTGTAATTCTGCACACAGAGATACATTGCGCTAAATGAAACATAAATCCATAAATCACTTACATGGAAATGGAAATGAATGTGTGCTGAAGCTTCAGTAAAAACAGGAAATATTCCATCATATAATGTGTTCTCACCTTGTTACTTTGTTACATTTGGTGAACTAAAACATGCAGGGAAAATTGTGGCAATAGTTATAAGATTCTAAATCCTTCGTAAATTATAACACATTAAGTGTTCTGAGAATTTTGCCAAAGCGGGAAATAGAAAATCAATCCTAGCACTCTTAGCCATCAACATGGGGCACTGGTTTGTTGGGTCTGGGTAATTCTTAATGCTGAGTATTCAGATTTTTTTTCCCCTTTCAACCAAAAATAAAATATATGGAAATTGTATGGAAGGGGAAAGAAAAAGTGTCCTTTTTGATGATTTCCCCGAAAAGCCCATTTTACATATGAAAACGGTGCCTAAGCGTTTGGCGTCACCCCCTGCTGAGAACGGGTTCTGTGTGAAGCCCCCAGACACTGCACTGTGCCCTGTCATTGTTTAAACCCCTCCAATGCCAGCTCCAGGGGCAAAATCCGTACAACCACTTACCGATGGGTATTAAGATTTATTTCACCCCTTTCTGTGCCAATGGGGCAGACAATACATCGGACACCTCTCTGGCACTGACAGGGTCAATTCAACCGCACCTTACACCATTAAAAACATGTATAAATGGCCAAAATATAAGGCTCTATTGCCGCATTTGAATACATGCAATTCACGGCCAGGAAGGGGTTAAAACAATTATTAAAAAAATATTCCAAACTTTTAATGAAGCCGCATTCATATTTTTCTGAAGAAAATAAATTCCGTTTGGAGTTACGGACACTGAACATGGAATAAAGCGCATTACTTGTATATTATATTACATATAGTATATGTTATAGGGTATAGTGTGTGATTTTTACCCCCTGGGGGTGTTTATATGACTACGATGTCCCCACCACCTGAAACATCCTTGTGTTTTGGGGCAGTTTTAGGCACATGTGACTTGTCTCTATAAAAGCGTTTAAGGGAAGGGGTAATAGCGCACAGACTGGCTAAATTGCACCATTTTCACTTTACCTTGAGATCTTCTCTCTAGGAACGAGTAAAACAAAAAATAATTAGGAAATATTCGGGCAGACAAAGTGACATCACACCCGGGACATTTCTGCCGCAAAAAGAGGAAAAAACAGAGCATCTGCTGTGTACCCGGAGAGGGGTAAATGTGGCAGAGTGTGCAGAATGTGCCCAGGTACAGCCAGCAGCCCCTCCACGTCTCTTTTCCAGGATTTGGAAGATGAAATATATCTGTATGTTGAGTCCCCCAGTCTGGGCCCTAAGGAGTCTTTTTTTCCATTGGTCCCCCGTCTGTCAGCAAGTCCCTTCCTTCTTCATGAATAAAAGTCCAGCGCAGCCTCCCTGCCTCCACTCACTCCTCCTACCCCGAGCCAAACTTGGCCACTTTAACAAGTTGCAAACCTTCCAGCTGACACTAATTGCCCCAGCTAACACCCCCATCACATCCCAGGTACCCAGGGCAAACGGAGAGCCAGCAGCCTGTGCCCCTCAGTCCTTCCTGGAGCAGATTGTGTGTTGCCTGCGCCCCCAGGACCCGACTGCCAGCTTTCTGGAGGGTCCCTCACCCCAGAACCCGCATTCTCTGCCCAGCTGCGAATGGCAGGACTGCCAGGCAGTGTGCCCAGAATGATGCGCCCAGCTCCCGGACAGAACTACCCCCGCACCGGCTTCCCCCTGGAAGGTAGGTCTCCCCAGATACCAAGGGGACCCCCAGTACCCCTCACGTCGCTCTGCTTTTCTTTTACATTATTTACCAGAAGCGGCAATAGTTTCCGAAACTTATTCTTCTTTTATAATCTCTATACATTTTTTTCAAATATTAAGAAGAGACTATTAGAGAAGAAAACATTTTCTAATATATTAAATAAAACACGAATACAATTAAACAGTATTTTGTTATTTCGCTTGTGTACATATATATATATTATATCTTATATATATATATATCTTATATATATTATATGTGTGTTTTATATATATATATATATTATCTATGTGTGTTATATATAAATATATTATATATGTGTGTTGTATGTATATTATATAGGTGTCTGTGTGTATTTATATGTATGCACAATGTAACATAATACAATCGTAATTTTTATGATCGCTACACTATACATGAATAATAATATACATGAATTCGATTATTTTTAAATTATTATTTCGTATATTTTCTATTATTATTGTTTTTATATATTTTTTATTAATCTAAATCTATTAATAGAAATGTTTGTAGTATTTTTGCAGACACACACACAATTTTATTCTGATTTTTAGTGTGGCAGCTGTCACCCTGCGTGTTCGGATTTCACTTAAACCAATTATTTTACAAGTTTGGGAAAAAGCGTCCTTAGGAATTCTAGGATCTGGAGTGAGCGGAGAGCTGGGCATAGGATCTGCCAGCTGGGGGGCTTTAATGGGTGAGGGGGTATTTACTGGCCTTAATCGTGTTGTGACTTTCTCCACGTCGGTGCCACTTTGCTGAGCTGCTAATTAGGGCCCCTGCAGCTGAGGGCCTCTAGCTGGGTCCTGTCTGCTCTGGCCCATGATTTGGGGGCAGCAAGGAACAGATAATAGCCTGAGACAGCCTAAGAGAGCATGAGACAGCCCGAGACAGCATATGCATTTATTAAAACTCCGATTTATCCAATCCGTGATCAAGTGCGTGGAATAAAACTGCGAAAAGCCACGAAAACTGCAAAACCCACAGGCTGCGGGGATTTAGTCGAGTGCTTCTCTGTAGCAAATGAAAGTAAAACAGACAGCAAAGAGACGGATCAAAGGATTACGAGATATTTGCACAACATGAGCAGGAATATTAAAGAGCCCGGTACGTGCATTCGGGGAGCCTCTTGAGTGTGAGCTCTTAGGTCTAATGATACAGAGCGAATTAGCATGAAATCCCCAAATATCCCCATCCCCTGCCCTCTCCCCCTGCCTCCGCCATTACACATTCACTCTGCCAGCCTGGAAAATCGCTCTAATCTGTAAGATCTATATTACACGATATTAAACAAATTGCAGATTTCTGCCCGGATTAGACAGCCGCCGCCTCCCCACCGGCACGGGCAGAAAATCGGAGAGACGTTACTGAGATAACCGGGCTCCGGGTGATATGGGGGCATCGCTGCCACTCAGTCACTGTGTGGGGCAGGGGACAAGGGGGCCACAAAGTTACCATTTTCAGCCTAAATTGGCCCAGAAGCTCCCAAAAAATATGCAAAGAAAAGTAAAAGTTTTGTTGATACATTTAATATTTGTTATTCTAAATAATAATATAGTAATAATAAATAATGATGAAAATAATAATAATAATAATAATAATAATATAAATTATAATAAGCAATAATTCTATGAATGTGAATGTAAATTGGTTAATGGGTTAGAATATTCCTATAAATGTTCGCATATTTCTCTAAAAAATGTCTGCTTCCACAGTCTATTAATCCCCACCCGGGAATCGGTTTACTTGTAAACTACCCTTTCATTAACTGTGCTTTTTTCATAAAACTGTAATTTCCTGGGTGGGTTTCGTCCACTTTGCGTGTTTATATCAAACAGTCTGATTATTTGTCTGCTCTCGCGTTTATTCACACAGAGTGTCACATTTAAACTGCTTCGCATTTGTGTAAACTTTATTATTTTTGTGTACTTTTAGAAAACGAATATGTCGAAAGAGTTCCCCACTCGTGTATTTGTAGAGTATCTCAGCACGCTTGAATAGAGTGTGTTTTTTTCTTGCAGTATTTAACTGAATTTGATTATCGGTGCAAAAAGTTACCGATAATAATTTCCCCAATACTGAGCCTAAATAGAGTTCACGGGAAATAATATTTAACCCCCTTTTGGGTATCTGCTCTGTACCCGTGTTCAGTTTTAATATTAAACCACTTTCCTGTTATAATATATTTATAAATGTATTTATAATAATATAAATAATATACTTATTGATAAATGCCCCTCGGTGTGTATATATATATATATATATATATATATATATATATATATATATATATACACATATATTAGAAGCATTATTAAACACCCATCTATATATATATAGTGTGTAGACTCCCCTTTGATCCCCTGTATTTGGGGTCTGGTGTATTTATGTCTCTGGGAAGACTTAACTGACTCTGTTTTGTGATCGCAGTGTCCACTCCCCTCGGCCAGGGAAGAGTTAACCAGCTCGGTGGGGTCTTCATCAATGGCAGACCCCTACCCAACCACATCCGCCATAAGATAGTAGAGATGGCCCACCACGGAATCCGCCCCTGTGTCATCTCCCGGCAGCTCAGGGTGTCCCACGGGTGCGTGTCCAAAATCCTGTGCAGGTACCAGGAGACCGGCTCCATCCGCCCAGGGGCCATTGGAGGCAGCAAGCCCAGGGTGAGTACCGGTTACACTGGCAGACACTAGCTGTAGGGCATTAGGGCAATAGAACTGGGCATGACAGGGGCAATAGCACACTGTTACCCACAGAGTAACTGGCATTGTGAAACCACACAGGGGCAGCCTAATGGGACAGGCAGCACAGAGACACAATGTGACAAATAACACACTGTGTGTACAGGGACATAGTATATATCACATATAACACACTGTGTGTACAGGGACATATTATATATTACATATAACACACTGTGTGTAAAGGGATATATTATATATTACATATAACACACTGTGTGTACAGGGATATATTATATATTACTTATAACACACTGTGTGTACAGGGACATATTATATATTATAAATAACACACTGGGTGTACAGGGACACATTATATATTAAAATAACACACTGTGTGTATAGGGACACATTATTATATATTACAAATAACACACTGTATGTACATGGACACATTATTATATATTACATATAACACACTGCCCACGCCATGAGATGTGTTTGCCCATGACTTGTGCCGGTTTGTCTGTCTACGGCTGTATCTGTGTCTGCCCTTGGCTAAGCTGCCCACCTCTCTTGGCCATTAAAGCAGGTGGCCACTCCTGATGTGGAGAAGAAGATTGAGGAATACAAGAGGGAGAACCCGGGGATGTTCAGCTGGGAGATCCGGGACAGGCTGCTCAAAGATGGACACTGCGACCGCAGCTCTGTGCCCTCAGGTGAGCACAGGACAAGGGGCACAATGGGGCAGAGTGAGGAAGCTGGCCACAGGGTACAAGAGTTGGCAATAGACCCCATTATCCCTGCAGCTGTCTGTGCCATGGGCACCCTGTCCAAAACTGGACTTTACCACCTTAAAAACTTGTTACGAAATGGATGAGTACCCTACACTCACTCACACACTGCCGGTAATAACGGGCCCTCCCGAGGTATGCAGCTCCCGCAGGGTGTTATTCCTGGAAATTAAAAGACAATCAATTTGGGGACACACTCAGGAGCTGTCAATAGACCACTCTGGTGTTAAGGATCCTTAAAGCCATTTAAATTCGCGTCAATCTGCTGTCATTTTGACGCAATTCGCGTATTTGCAAAGGAATTCACCGCGCTGAATTCCTTAGGGTTAAAAGCCCAAGATACATCTGATAATATCACGATCTGGGACATTTTAGCTGCTGCATGAAGTCCCAAGGAGGGGGTCCACCTGCCCTTGTCAGTCCAATTTATACCCCCTCCTGTTCCTTTCATGTCCGAGGTTTAGTGAGTTCGATTAGCCGAGTCCTGCGAATCAAGTTCGGGAAGAAAGAGGATGATGAGGATTGTGACAAGAAGGAGGATGAAGGAGACAAGAAGACAAAACACAGCATTGATGGCATCCTCGGCGACAAAGGTAGGACGAAACGTGGGCAACACAACTGCGTCATTGCATTGGGGACAATAATGGAGGGAAGGGGGTTATGGGGACAATGTACTCCTCCTGCAAGGATGGGCGTCAATGAATTTGGCATTTAAATGTCTGCAGAGGCTTCACCCTGAATGGGAGCTGCAGTCAAACGTTGGTTGATTGTGAGGAGGAGCTGTGCTTGGGCTACTTGTTCTGGACGTGTACTGCCGGACTGGGCAGATATTGCCCTTGATGCACATTAAGGGGCAGTTAATTGCAGTTTTGTTAATATTAATGAAGTGTTTTTGATATATGGAAAGGGGCGTAGATTTTATGGTGGCAGGGGCTGGAAAAAATGGGAAGGGGTGACAGATCATGGAGGAGCTGCTTCTTTCCCGCAGGGTGTGAAATGTCTGCTGTCAGGGGCACTGGGGCCCCGCTGGCTAATTTAGCCCTTGATCAATTATTTATAGGAGGCTGGGGGCCCGAGATCTGCTGCTAAATTAATTTGTTAAACACATTCACTTGCCTTCTAAACGGTCCCTAGGAAGCACAGCTGACAGCAGCCCGAACTCAGCTATCAATACCAATTAGAGACTGTGATCTGCTGGGCCCTGTGACAGTCCCTGACAATGGCTGGGCCCCGGGTGACATTCCCTGACACTGGGAGGGCCCCGGGTGACAGTCCCTGACACTGGCAGGGCACCGGGTGACAGTCCCCGACACTGACAGGGCCCCGGGTGACAGTCCCTGACACTGGTAGGGCTCCGGGTGATAGTCCCTGACACTGGCAGGGCTCCGGGTGATAGTCGCTGACACTGGCAGGGCTCCGGGTGACAGTCCCGTACAATGGCAGGGTTCCTGGTGACAGTCGCGTACACTGGCAGGGTTCCTGGTGACAGTCGCGTACACTGGCAGGGCTCTTGGTGACAGTCCCGTACACTGACAGGGCTCCGAGTGACAGTCCCGTACATTGGCAGGGTTCCTGGGGACTGTCCCGTACACTGGGAGGGCACCGGGTCACAGACTCCTATAATCATGAGGAACTGGATAAGGGACTTACATTGAATGTATTTAAGCAGGCAGTGGGGAGCGACAGTCCCCCAGATTCCGTACAGGTGACGGTCCCTGAGACACATGATGCAGGTGACTGGCTCGTTATACAATGAATTGCCCCAAGCTGTGCTGCTCATTTAACTGCCCCAAAGGAAAATTATTAGATAAAAGTTAGGCGAACTTATCTCCGGTGCCGATCCCAATGTAAACGCGTTAAAGGGCATTTAATCAGAAAAATAATCAGATATTTGCAGAAGAAAAAAAATCTAAAAATTAAAATGTTAAGGATTTAATGGATATTTTACATCCTAATAGCCTTTATCTCAAAAAATATTTCTTAGAATTGTTGTTTCCTTGTATTTTTGCTAATTATTGGGATAATTAGGTTGCAAAAAATATACTATATAAAATACAAAATTGAGTATTTTCAGGTGCACAGGGACGAGCCTTTATTGGGCTTTTATTAGAGGGATAACAGGTTCAAACATTTTACCCCGGGGCACCGAACCTCTAATTTAAACCTCTGGACCAGAAAGGTGTTTCGTAAAATCCCTCGATGCCACTTCTAGGGGCAGATAAAAAGACCCCAATGACCTAATCAAACATTTCTCTGGGGACTGGGGGATTCTTTCCAAACCCCACTCCCCTCTTTTATCCCAAACTTGAAGATGAACTTGGCTCAACAAAAGCCTCCTGTCTATTGAGGGGCACAAAGCAAACTATTAAAGAGAAAGTCACCCCCCTAAAAAACACAGCACCAAAGGAGGGGGTATCTTTCCCATTCAAACCCCTGCCCCTGCACAAAGGCTTGAGAAGCAGGAAGAAAAGGGGTCGGCTGTGGGGAACCCCCCGCTGCTAGCCGGCCAGAATGTTTCACTATATACTGGGAATATTGGGAATTCGGATTGTTCATCCTCAAACCAGGTCTATTGTGTGACTATCTTCTTTTTTATATTTTATCCTCTTTTTAAGCGAACGAACACTTTTATTCCTTAAATACACCCACAATGTTTGGCATAAGCCCCCTCTCCGCCTAATCGCCCCCACTCCTGCATTTTGTTGAACGTTTAAAAACATTATGTCGGAGGGGAAATTTCAGTTTGAATAAAAAAGAGAAAATCTCTCTCTTTTGAGAAATGAATCTGAGCCCAATCCGAGCTTTTAATCAAAGCGGAGCCACCAAATGACTGCTGCCCCCCGCCGCGTGTCATTTATCCGTCAAGTGGAAAGTTCACGAGGGTTAATATTGGCGAGGGATAAATCACATAAAAAAAAGAATTATTATTCGTTTTATTTTATTGTCCTTTATTTACACTGTCTGCCTTTTAACAAACGGTAAAATAAAAATAAGGAGGCTGAAACTATGGAATGTGATCAAAAATAAAAATTGCTAATATATTCCCCATATTTTTAAATTCTATCCGAGTCTAAAATCTGTAAAATAAACACGAATTTTCTTTATCGTTTTGAATTTTTTGAGAAAAAGATTTATTTTTTTCTACCGAAGTGAGTTCCGAGCATGAGGGGTAAATAAGGGAAAAAAACTGTGTAATTATGTTAAAATTGTGTATTTTATAAAACTGCGCGTGTGTATGCGAAACCCGTAACATTATACGAGAGCATGTATATATATATATATATATATATATATATATATATATATATATATATATATATATCGCAAATAAAACGTGTAAGATATAGATTTGAAATGTTATTTTCCTGTGAAAAATTAAAGTGCGGTAAACTTCGCCGTTTATTTCGTACGATATCCCTCCAACGTCAACGAAAAAAGAGCCAAAGTTTGTTTTTAAGATAAATAAACTTTTTGGTGTTTTTGTGTGTGAAGCCCCAACCAAATCCCCCTTTATTGCAGCCGCGCAGAGCTCCCGTCTCCTCTCACTCCGTTATTAGCGCCGGTAATGAAAACGCCGAGCGCTGAATAGGCAGCGATGCCGCGGAGAGTGTTATAGCTTGTGGGCCCAGTAGGAGATGCATTTGCCGCAATCACGGGCATTTCTCCGGGGCCCCGAAGGGTTTTCCGACAGATTAAAGTCATCCTTTATTTCTCTCCTTTCATCTTTAAACGGCTATCTCCAGCTCGCCCGGGGACGGTTACTCCGTTAGAGAGCCGGGGCTGCTAAATATTAACCGATCTGTCGCTGTTAATTCGAGTTATTTAAACCGGTTTCCTTAGTGCTGGACTGGGGCGCAAAGTGTATTTGCGGCGCTAAATTTCACCAGCAAGTTACATATTTATCGGGAGTTGTATCGCTAAAATGGTTGTACATTTCGTTCCCCGTTATATAAATGTATATTGAGAAATTTCGTTATCCGTGTATACGGTGTTACATGTTTCTATTGGTCAAAGGTTATTGTAAAACAAAATGTTATTAATTATTATTACTAATATTATTACCATTATTATTACTATTGTTAATAATTATAGTATATTAATACTGATATTATTATAAATGATAACATTCTTTTATTATTCTAATAAATATTATTTATTTAATAAGGGGGGGCTATCTTTTAATATCCCCCAGGATCTGACGGACAGGGGCTTTTACACTACAAGCATTAACTCTTTGACGGCTTGGAAGCTATTGTTCTGACAGAGAAACAACCCCCCCCCCCCTTCAAAACAAAATAAAAAAACAAAAAAACTGCTATGTTGGCTGGCCAGCTGATGCCTATGGTTTGGTTACCCCGACAGACGGGAAGGGGCCAGGGGTATTTACATGGGTGGCCTGGAGGCTGTTGGGAATGCTCATCGGCCGGTGACTACTAACTTTGGCCCCAAAAGCCACTTATGGGGTCTGCTGAGCTGGGGTAAGCTGTGAGTGTGTGGACAATGAGATGCCACATTTAATTGGACTCTGAGGGGTGATTGAAGGAGAAAGTTATGTCACTCTTACCCCCCCCCATCCACCTGTAAGGGGTGAGGATCTGGCATACCTGCCCTGTGTCTGGATTAAACACACAAGTCCCTCTCCCTGAGAGAGACTGAGATGTTTACATAGCAGGCACCAGGCACTTCATTAAACCCACGGATTACCCACGACTCCCAGTATAATCAAACAGAAAGCTGCTGGGATTTAGTGGGATGGTTTTAAATATTTTGGGGGTGTCAGGCAATTCACTGGCTCTGGGGGTAAATACTGAGGGACAGGCCTCTCCCCAGCACTCTGTGGGCTTACACGCCACTAAAAATGAAGAGACAAATGAACACAACAATGAGCACAGATAACAATTACAAAGGCAGACACTGGCCTCTGGGAACCAGCACATGGCAGCAGATAAACCCTGCTGGAGAGGGAGGACACGGCACAGGGAGGGCAGCCAGGCACACAAGAGCAGAAAGCTGCACTGGCACAGCTCCCTGGCACACACTGGGTTAATGCATCTCACTCACCCCATTCTATATCTGTTTCTAAGGAAGTAATCCCATATACCTGCACACCCCCCCCCCCCTAAAAACTGGCTATTGAACCCTTGCAGCCCTCAAAGGGTTAAAGCAGTAGCTGCAAAGATTGTGCCAAATGCTAAAAACTAGGCACGTTGGCTGTTAAGGGGTTAATTTAATGATGGTAATGACAGAAAGATATTTGTAAAGGTTTGTAACGAAGTGATGCTGGATCTCTTCACAGCCTTTCGACCAGTCCTGTTATACCATTCCTCTGGGTAAATTATTTCCAGACGGGGAGTCCGTTATAAGAGGTTTTTCAAATGTTACTGTTTTTTTGTTTGTTGTTTTCTTTTACCGACAATAAATACGTTTAGACGGTGAATAAAGAGTGAGCGCTATACTCTTGAGAGTGCTTACAGTGAGGGTATCCAGGCATGAGACAGAGCCCGGGACCACCTAGGTTGGCTAACCTAGGCACACAGGCTAGATATAATTTATATAACTGGCAGAAGGGCATCTCAATGCATTGAACATATAATCAGTGCAGCCCAATGGCAAGAAAATAATTTGGGAAAGTTGCATTCCGAAATCAGCAGAGACCCTCCTTGTGTGTTTTAAATTGGGTACCATTGTAGATGAAAATGGGTCACCATATACATAATATGACTTTCCTAAGATGGTGGTAGATAAGTGGAACAGCCTCCCAGCAGAAGTGGTAGAGGGTAATACAGTGAGCGTATTAAACATGCATGGGGTAGACATACGGCTCCTGAATCTAAGACGAGACCAACGACTGATTAAGGTTTAAAAGACAGGTGACCAGACGGGCCGAAAGACTCTGTCGGATGATCAGGTCCGATGTTTCTGCACCTCCTCCCTTATTGCTCATCAATTCCCAACATGGATTTATTGAAACTTGGTCTGGGGATAATATCAGTAAAACACGCAGGATGCTATTAGCGTTATAACTGCAGGCGGCCCCCGTCTGGGTTTGGCGTGGCGTGTCTTCCGCGTCTTGGCCTGGTGTTTGGCTATTGGGTATAGCGAAATAAAGCGCTCTATAAATAAATAATAAAGCTATATATTTCACGTGCAATAAATGTTTCAATGTCCCCGGCACAGCCTTAGGACTAATGATCACACGAAGCCCTCTAGGTTTTACAGACCATGAATTCGATGGCCCTTTTGGGATTTGTTAACAAGCTACTTCGAGCTGATTTATCCCAAAGCATCCAACTCACTCCAAGTCACTCACATGTAACATGTTAATAGGTAATAATATTAGAACGGCACGCCATACGACCGCCACGGGAATAAATACATCTGCTAAAACTTTTTACTAAAGACATTTATCCGGACGGGACAGGAATCTGACCCAAGTACCATTCATTCATTAATTCCCGATTAATTATTCCATCCCAGCCCCAAAACGTCCCTATTTTATCTGTTATGATGCAATAAGGTGATGCGCATGGGATTTTCTTTGTAAACGTGTAATTTTAAGCGTTTAGTAATTAAAGATAAAGTCTAATCGGTCGCAGATCCTTCCGCTGCTCCTTCATAGAATAAATATTTGCAGCCCAGAAACTCATCCGTTCTTGAACCGGCCTCTCTGTTCAAAATTACTAGAAGGGTTTTGTGAATCAGGCTTGTGTGTGAGTGGGCTTTGGTTACAGAAATAAGATATTTACCAGTTCGAATTAAGCCCGGTTAAAAAAAAAAAAAAAGAAGAAGAAGAAAAAAAAAGGGAGAGACATTGAAGAGATGAGGCAGGGGAAAACTTCAAACGAATTCATCTGGAATGGTGAAGGGGAGATTTAGAGACAGTATTGGAAGTTATTTAGATATTAATAACACATTTTCCTGAGGCTCTCGGATTGCCTCAATCTGCACTTCTGTTCAGCACATTTGGCTGGGTGAAATATGGGAGACTCAAATGTTGGGGAGAGATAACAGAATCATCTAGCCCGGTCCTGTGACTGCAACATTGCATTAAACTGGGATTAACCTCAGTTGTCTCCTCACAGCGATCCAAATTTTCATAGGAATTTAAATGGTGTGGGTTTTAAATCGCACGCCAGCTGCCTTGAAGCCACCGATACCTGGTCAATGCAAAGATCCTTTAAAGTTAACTTTGTCATTCAAGAAATGCGCGTTAAATGGCAGCGGCTGCCTGGCGTTCTGTAGGCTGCGCTCGGCTCGTGTCTTCTTGCTGTGATGGGATTTTGCTCGTCGTCCCCACTGATCCTTATTATGAGTTGGACTCTTTATTGAATGTCTTCTAGAAGCAGGTCTGATAAGCGCTCTGCCTCCTCCGTGCCGGGGTTGGGGATGGCTGTGTAAGTGGGAACTGCTCCCGATCCATTAGCAGATTGCGGGGAGATGTACGTAAATCCACCCCATGTGAGTGGAGACGAGGGGCTTGCGTTAGGGTTCCTGGTCATTAAATGACTCCGTGGTGATGGGTCCTTGGATAGAAGTCAGTAGTGGTCTGGGTGCCGGTACATAGCATCTACTACAAGCCCTATAACGCACATCCAGCCATTACTGGGAACTGGGGCCATACTCCGAGCATGCACTCTACTTGGAGTGATCAAGGTGTGAATTGGTTGTAAAATGGGGAAAAGACCCAGGTACACAACACCTTTTGTTAAAGCGGTATTGTGTGCATCAGCCAATGTTAGTCTGAAATACACAAGCGAAGGGTCTTTGGGTGGGATTATTCTAGCAGTGGACACCGCGAGGAGCTCTGGAGATGAACCCTGACCCCAAATCACAGGCAGAGGGCTGTCTGGGTGAAAGGTTACTATCCAATTCTGACTTCCTTTTTTCTATCATGAAAAGATGAGAGGGAGCCGGACATTCCGTGGCCCGGACTCTGCGCTCGGGTCCGTGGCCCGGACTCTGCGCTCGGGTCCGTGGCCCGGACTCTGCGCTCGGGTCCGTGGCCCGGACTCTGCGCTCGGGTCCGTGGCCCGGACTCTGCGCTCGGGTCCGTGGCCCGGACTCTGCGCTCGGGTCCGTGGCCCGGACTCTGCGCTCGGGTCCGTGGCCCGGACTCTGCGCTCGGGTCCGTGGCCCGGACTCTGCGCTCGGGTCCGTGGCCCGGACTCTGCGCTCGGGTCCGTGGCCCGGACTCTGCGCTCGGGTCCGTGGCCCGGACTCTGCGCTCGGGTCCGTGGCCCGGACTCTGCGCTCGGGTCCGTGGCCCGGACTCTGCGCTCGGGTCCGTGGCCCGGACTCTGCGCTCGGGTCCGTGGCCCGGACTCTGCGCTCGGGTCCGTGGCCCGGACTCTGCGCTCGGGTCCGTGGCCCGGACTCTGCGCTCGGGTCCGTGGCCCGGACTCTGCGCTCGGGTCCGTGGCCCGGACTCTGCGCTCGGGTCCGTGGCCCGGACTCTGCGCTCGGGTCCGTGGCTCGGGGAAGCTTTATGGGTGCTCTGTAGGTCATACAGGGAGCTGCCTGGAGTTGAGCTGCGCATGCGGTGCGGCGTGCTCTGTTACGGGTGCCCTATTCGAACATAATACATACGAAATTTGCCCGGCAATTAGATGATGTCGCTTATATGACAAGTAGCCTGCGGAGACTGATAGATAACTCCTGAGTATACGTTTGTTGCCCTGCCTCCCTCGCCAATTCCCATTGGCTGATTAATCCCAGTGTCAAGCAGCGGTTAAAACAATCATTTATAGCCATATTTAAAAAAGGGCTGCCCTATCAGCAAAACATTGCACAGGTTTCCATGGTGACTGCTCCACTTTTAGAACATTTTCCCCAAAATGCATCCTAGTCTTATAAGTAGTAAAGTAATGGCATCTGTACCAATAAACCAGCCATGGTTGCCCTTGCAGAGCGCGGTGTCTGCTGTGGTCATGAGATGTGTCCTGTTACGTTCTTGTGATATAAATGGGCTAAATCCAGCGGGTTTTGTAGCAGAATAGGTCTGTATTGTAAACACAATTTACAAAAAAGCCCTGCATTGTTTTTGAATCTTTGTAAGTAAAGGGATCTCTCTATTTATCTATCTCTCTTTCTCTCTCCATCCATCTATCTGGCCTGAGACTAGTTGACCGCCTCTTCTCCACTTTAATAAACTCCTCTGGTCCCTGCCTTTTCTTTGAAGTGATGCCTTTACAGCTTGCTCCATATTCGAAAGCCTCAATAGGCACTTTAGGAATACAAACATCTTAAAGAGAGAGTAAGCAGACCAGAATGGGACTCTGAATGGGGACATAGCTGTCTTGCTTTTGCCATGGAGTGTGCAGCGGTCTCTGGCTAATCCGGCTTTCATTTCACCCGACAAATGCCAAGAATCTGTATCTGTCTCCAAGCCCATCAGGGGCCTGATTACACAACAAAAGACCCCCATTATTCCCAGAAGCCAAATGGGAGGGGAGCAGCGCATTGGGGTCTGTGTGCACGGAGCGTCTTCTAACCAGCGACTTGTGGTGTCAGAGCAAACATTAGTAACAGCCCCAAGTCATGTGGCAAAAAGAGCAACTTCCACCCGAAATGCCACAAACTCCGTGCACCTGTCAGGCCTGCGCAATTTCACATATATATATATATAGAGAGAGAGAGAGAGGGGAGAGAGGAGAGAGGGGAGAGAGGGGAGAGAGGAGAGAGGGGAGAGAGGGGAGAGAGAGTATTGGGAATTATGTGTCAGCTCTTTGTATCCATAACTGGTTGCAGTTTCGTATCTCATTGTAACATTGAAGTTGGGGCCAGTGAGTGTCGTATGAATAATACAGCTTCCTTACATCACAATAAACTCCCCATTATTCATGACACAATCACACGGGTTACCCCGAGCACAGACGGTAACGTTAGTAAAAGTCACCACAGCCCCCAATGCAAAGCTTCATTTGCACTTTATAAATTCATGCCATTTATGCTTCAATAATGCAGAGAACTCGGCTTAAAAATCACAAATGACCTTTATTTACTAGTCGTTTGATAACCGGCCGCATTGCGGTTAATTCAGTTTATTCACTTAGAAACAGACCTTTTTACTGCATTGATCTAAATTAAAGCACAGGGTGACGTGTTTGCCTTCCAAGGTGTGTACTCCAAATCCCATCACGCACAGCCTGCGGCATGGTGGGCCTTGTGGTGGACGTCTGCGAGTTGGTACGGGAAGCCGGGCCGGCAGCTTGGTGTACGATGCCCCTTGTTAGCGCTGCTAGCGGATCTGAGCTGCCTTCCTCTAACCAGGGAATTAATTCAATTAAGTGAAGCTTCCCAAACGTGTAAGGCTGGAATAATGCGGTCTCCCTGCACACACGGCCCGGCTGGTTAGATCATCGCGGTAAAGGAGCCGTCCTGCCCTCTCCCGCTGGGTCTCATCCAGTGAGAAGAATGCCTTTTACAATATGGCTGAATTGTCCCTTTGAAACTTAATGCGTCCCGAGCATTATAACCTGTATCAGATTTTTTCTCCCTTTTCTGCTTCCGTGAAGACCCCTCCTTTTTGGGGGACGACTGTTTAAACCAGATTAGTGTGTATCAGCCACAACATTCCTCCCCGAGATTAAACCCACAGAGAAAAACTCATTAGGGGATGAGACGTCCCGTACGCGGAGGGGTCTTCTTTACAGAGCTGAAAAGCTTTTTATCGAGGGTCAGCGAAGACTTCAAACTCCGCTCTCAATAACTATCATAGGAAGACGTGTCGTAAACAAACAACGGGGCGCGCTGTATCCGTCTCGGGGTCCGGGGCACAATGTGACCGTAAATGACAAATAAATCCGTACGGTGCTGGCACGGTATGAAACAAATACTAGCAAATGTATGGAGCAAACGAGATTGAGCTCCAAATGTATTAAACTCTGACGGGGAGAATTTGGGGGACTTTCTTTTATTTTACATTTTCTTCGTGTGCCCAGCGATCAAGATTTAGAATCTATTCTAAATGTGCAGTTAAATGGCACGGGGTGCCGGGGGATATTGTGATTAACCTCTATTTATGGAATTATATTTATTATATACATTACAATATAATAATGCTTCTTCCCATTTCGAGTCCCCAGCAGAAATATTTGCCCCGGATGCTTTTCAAATTTTAAGGGAATTCAGCAATTTTGAGATGTCTGATGCAGAAAGAGTTGACGCAGAGTCATAACGACTGCATTTTCTAGGAACTTCAGTATTGGTTATTTCACTATTAAGTTCGAATATCTCACATTTTAATGGGATTTATCCAGGTAATAAAAGCAGACGGCAATGTGTGGCCGGTTTAGCTAACGGAGGTTGATTCATTTGGCGAGTCAATAATCTGTAGCCGATCGGATCAGGTTTTCTTGTGACTCTCCGGCTACTCTTCACCGGACTATTTGTTCTGAGATTCATTAGTTTCCATTCCGTGCTTTACGGGCTGAAATATGCTTCTGTGCAGGTAAAACCTGCGCGGGTCCTACGAGAAGTCACAGAACCTATTATCTCAGAAACATCCACGAGAAAACGATGCAGGGAAATCTCCTTCATACTTTAACGTCCCTTCTATCTATTCTACTCTGGTCTCTGGTGGTCCGGCAGGTGGGATAAAGTCTATTTCTGCTTCCCATGGCAACCTGCGTCCGGGGCGGCCCCCGGGGGACATCCTGCTTCTTTTGCCTGTTGGTTACAGTTTCAATGTATTCTTTCATACGGAGTATTTCTTATCATTGTTTGGAGAAGTTATTTACTGTGTGGTCCAAGAAACACACGCATTTTTCTCAGGCTGATAAAACCCAGTCCAGAACCGGCAAATCCTGTACAACGAGCTCATGATAAGAGGGTTTGATGCCCTACTCCGCGGGCTGCCGTCTCGTAAAATACTACTGAACAGTATGGAAGCTCTCAATATCCGTTTGTTTTAAACACGCAATATTCAGTATACCAAAACCTTCCCTTTATAACCATTTCCGGTCCACGTGTCTCGGTGACAGTCTGATGCCAGGGGTGAAGTTGGGAAACATGAGCCGGCTCCCTGGTTGTTACACCTGACTCACCAAACAGCGGCCACCTGGACACAGCAGAGATTACAGGACACGACTCTGAAACACTTTAATTATCTTTGGCATGAGAGGGAGGACAGAGAAAGCTTCACAAGGCGAGGGATTTAACCTGTCTGCGGCTGCGGGGAATGAAATGAATGAAGTGAATGAGGGGAAGTGACATTTCAAAGTTCTAATTAGGTGTAAATAAGAGAAGGGAAGAGGCCCCAGCGCTCAGATAACTCGATTGTTAAAGGATTAACACCTAAGCAAAGACATAAAGGCCTCTGCGCGTCTGATAAGCACTTGTTGTTGGCTGGGGCTGGACTCGCATAGCAGAGCTGGGAGCCGCTAATGTCCAGGAATCTCATGCTAAATATTTAGCATTTCCTGCTCCGGCCAAGCCACGGCACACAGGACAGGACTGATAGCTGCCACGGAGCTCCTATGGACAGACTGACTCATTTCTACTAATATCAAATATCAGCTCAATTTTACGAAAATTAAGACACTGAATTTATTTAGAAAATTTGAAAGGATATTACATACAAAATGATAATGGAAACCCCACTTGTTGTCATTATGATGCTAGATTTTCTCTGCTGGGTGGCTGATCCTTGCTTGATCTGCTTGGAGGCTATTACCTAGGTCCGTGCGGTTTTCCCTACACCCAGTTTAATGAGAGACTGCTTTGAGCCATTCAATTCAAGGAAAACACTAAAAAAAATTTCATTTTTTCCCAATTTCATTAAAATTCTAAGTTCTATTATTATCATTACTAGAAGTAATAGAGGTGGTTCAGCGCACTACGGGCTTCTCGAGCAGAGTTTGCTTTATAGTTTGAGAATTATAATTGGGATTCTGTGTTGTGTCAGGGGTCCTTCCGCAGGTTAAATGGACCCGAGCTATAAATCTGCCCCTTTGGATTATCGCTGCTATTAAACGCAGGGGTTGGGGTCAAATAGCAGTTTAACCTTTAGCCGAGGTGAGAGGCAGCGTGACCCGGCGGCGGGTACCTGTCACCTTGTTTTCTTTTTGATTTTCATAACTTAATGCATGTTAGGATTTGTGACTTGGATCTACCTGAGCGCACAGAGTCCAACTGAGTTCAATGAAGCGCTTTCCCAGTGTTTGTCGCCTGATCTCAGTGGTCACCTTACCCCACTGGCACTGCTAATATCCAGCACTCTGGGGTGTACATATTCCTTCATTCTGATTGAAAACAGCCAAAAGATTAGCACCGGCAGCTGCCTGGAAGGGGAACAATAGCCAGACCTAGGAAGTATAGAAATTGAAAATGGAGAACCCCTGATCACAGGCGTTCAAAGTTCATCCACAGAATCCCTGTCTCAGCCTGACCCCCGACTCTGCCCGCAAAGCTTCTTTACAAAGAGGGACATTTCGCAAAACTCTTTCGAGCCATAAAGGCTGTGAATTAACAACTGCCCTCCAAAAACTGACCCCGGCTAAATAAAGGCCAAAGCCGCACTATATACTTTTAATAAGAGATTAAACTGTATTATGGTCCTGTAGAAAAAGGTTGGAATGTGCCGGGTGAATCGCGTTCTTTCTATGCTAAGGGACGAAGCATATTTGGTAAAAATGATCCCTTTATAATGGATTGCAAGCTTTCAAGACTATCCAGGTCTTCTCTTGGGGTAGCGTCTTTACCAAACTCGCTTTCTCTCTTTCTATGGCTAGCTCCGTAGAGCTCTATACCTTTAAGGGACATAAAGCAGGGTACACAGCGGCCCGTGAGCGATCGTAACGTGGCACGGTGTACGGACGCCTAATATACACGAAGACGAAATCTCTGTGTCCCCAGCATGAAACGTTTCAGGGACACCACATACCACATTACCTCAGTCTATATATCACGGCGCAGTGCATTTTAGACCCTTATTCTTTCTACGCTCTTTTCTGGGGATCCTTCCTGTACCGTCTCGGTAATTATTTACTTATAAAATACTAAATTTAGGTAAAACCGAAAAGACCTCCCTGTTTGTTATGATGATTTTATTTGGTTTTAAGATAGCAGCGATTGTAACTCTTCATGTATCTTCACAGGAAACAAATACAATGTTTCAAAGGACAAATAAAAAATAAAGATAAAAACATACAAACGGTTGGAAGCATCTTTTTGGATAAACAGGCCATAAATTCCTATAAATAATTGAGGTCAGGCGAAGGTACAGGACTCTAAAGGGACTTGTTCCTTATCAGACCCTTCAGGTGAAGAGAACTTTCTCCTCTCACAAACATGTCAGCAGTGATTACAAGTTTAACCCTGACACGAGACCACTCGGGAGACGCATCAAGGCTTAGTGATCCCGCCAACTCCCGTCCGTCCGCTCGCGGGGGCCACAGATTCCCAGGGCCCACGGCAAATTATTATGAGGCCGTTACAAAAAACTCTCAGCCTCTTGCTAAAGATCAAGGAACCGACTATATTTTCACTATTTTTTATTGCTTAATTTATTGATTGGAAAAATATCAGTGAATTTTTCTATGCTTTATTTTATTTAAAATGTAAGTAAAAAAAAAAAAACAAAAAAAAACCAGATGCTTAAAATTGGACCTCTGTACATTATAAAAACTATATTTATATATACACACACACACACATATATTATATTTAAACACCCAGATTGAAACGTTTTGATATATTTAGATTTTAGAGTATTTTTCAGTTATTTTATTTTTCTTTTAAAACTTTGTAAACGTAAAATGCGTTTAATGGCGGAACGCGGCTCTCCCTCCCCCTGTCAGATTTTGTTTCCAGTCCTTACAAATGAGTCCATCAGCTATTCAAGCGAATTGATGAACTCGCCTAAAAAGTTTATTAAGAGGGAGAGAAAACAAAGGCTGTGAAAGGCTCGGGCAACTGGCCGGCCAGTATATAAAGTTGGATCTATTGTCCCCCCGAGGCAGATGCATGAATACCCCTCAATGGGCTCTTTCTGCCGACACGATCAAGCCAGACACCAGCACGTTAAAAGGAGAAGCGTTTTCTCCGTTGCCTGCATTAATGTACATCTGCAGTGGGAGGAATAAATATTTGGGGTCGGTGTGTTTACCCCCCCCCCCAACACTTTGATTTTAACACCATATGCTGCAAACAAGAAAGTGTCTGTACAGAGAGACGAGTAATCTCTCTAAATGAAGCCTAAAGCTCGTGTTTGGTCAATAGGAGTGAGTAGCGCTCACCTTAATTCAAGCAGTTATTAACCCATTCAGCACTGGCCGCCCTAGAAGCGTGCGATGTACAGCCCACAGTACATGATAATTTTAGGACTGAGCCGGACTGATGCTGAGTATATAAGATATCATATACCGTATATAAGAGTTACCAGCCACGTGACTTAGAGGGAACCACGCGTTAACAAGTGCCATTTAATGACATTATCCTGTCTACATGTATTCATGATCTATTTTTATATAAAAGGAGAAAAATCCAAAAGAATAAGGAGGAATGATCTGTGCTCATCACATTATATATCTACTAAAGACACCGCAATCATTTTCAGACGGGGTGGATTATACAGTTTATGTAGGACTCCCAGGCAAGCGGAATATCAGAGAATATCTGCCATAAAGGAAATATATATTTAAAAAAAAAACCTGAAAAAAAGAAAATCAACAGGTAGTTTATTTGCATTATTTCCCAACATGTTTTTTCTTTTTAAAGTGTTACACAATTTATTGTATTACGCGAATATGTATTGATTATCCGGTAACCAAGTCCCTGCCGTGTTAACTATATGGAACGGTGAAAGGGTTAATGCGATGCTTCTATGTCCATGATGTAAAGGCCAGATGCCCCGGTAGGAGTCAATATAAAGGGGTGGGGTGGGAGGTCAAGTGGTAATCAAAAAAGCAAAAACAACACAAAAAAGGAGCCCCTCTCCCCTCCCCCGCCCCATTTCACGGATGAGTAAAGTCAAACTTCCCTCAAGGGGTTTCTCTGACTTGTGACCCCTGTAGCCAGTACTTAGCACTTTTAAAAGATTCTGGAGCCCCAGAGAGATGACCTGGACAGGAACAGATCCGCAAACCCCACCATGTCCAGAAGAAAGGGGTGGGCAGAGTGAAAAAACAGGACAGGGAGCTTCTTCTATTATATAAAACGTTCTTGGTATACGTGAAAAAATGACACAAATATTTACACGGAGCTTTACGTTCCAGCTAATGGGAAGCTGGGATGAAAGTGGTGGATTCCCGAGTTATACAGCCCTGCAGTCTGGGGGTCGGAAAACGGTTTATTTCTGTTAATAGATTCAGAGAGAGGGTCCGTGAGAATAGAGGCAAATACCCAGCCCTGCCCTGCGGGGGAAATGCTGTACGTTACACGTTTATGTTACAAACGATTTTTTGTAGGGTGCAATTTGTTTCAGTCTCCCTGAACGATGTAGGCTCCCCTTACATAAAATTATACATTCAGCTACCCTCTGGAATTTTAATAGTTAAACCAAAAAGTGCTTGTTTCAGAAGACACATTTGTTTGCCCTGAATGAGAAGACGAGCGCTTGCATTTGAAATTTGTTCCTCGTGTTATTAGCACAGTTTCCTTGGGTCTCCAATCACAAAAACTTATTTATAGATACTAAAAATACAGATATTTATATATTTGGGCCATTGGGAATGCTGTACCCTCCCCCCCCCGTACCAGCGCTGCTGAATACGTCGACGCGTTATAAATAAAATGTAATAATAAGAAAAAAACGACACGGATGTGTCCGCCAGAAAGAACGGTTGCAGCTGAGGATGCCAGTTCAGTTTTTATTGTATAAAAAAAGTGTCTTTTTTTGGAGTATCTATTTTTAATGGCTATTTTGGAATGTGTCGCTTGTACAAGGAATGAATTATTCCCGGGGCAGGGACCCTGCTACCAGTTACCCTGACCTTAACTCTCTCAATGCCTCAGGGTCAGCAAGATATCTTCGCTCCCCTGCCCTTTAACATTCAAATCAAATCTCTTGTGAGATCTCAGGACCACGTGCTTCACAACATGTGCAGCCAACTAACGGCATTAGAGAATGAGAGCCTTCCCGGCTGCGGATGCTGGGAGTTATAAGTTCCCGAACTATAAGTGCGCCACTATATACGTTTTACTACGACGTTGCATGCGTATTTCTGCCGCTTCTCAATAACGCAAGGGGTAGTCGGACCGCTTGCTATGTTAGAAGACGGCTGTCTGCTATCGCTGCACAGTCTACATGGATGTTTCTAATCGTCGTACATCTGATGAAATCATTTCATGATGTGACCTTAGTAAATACACCAGATATTATGACACATTATGGCCATAGGACACAGGAAGCAGTCCTACGGATCACAGCGTCAGCAGGCGTCTGTACACAGGCGTCTGTACGGAAGGAACGGTGGAGAGGTAGAATACTGGCCATTTGTTTGCAATTTATACACTGAGCCTTAAACCATCCACTTTCCTCCCACAGAGAGACTGGAGCTGGTCCAGTTCTCTGAGGCATCGTATTTCTCACTCTTGGTCATGGTTCCAACGTCTGAGGATGGTTTTGGGGAGCAGCACCCTTCCCTCCACACACCTCCACTGGAACGCATGTTACTAGCTGCGGAATAAGTCTATTAAAACCAGGGATTTTCCACTGCACACCTAGATTTTGCCTTTAGTTTATATTCTGTCCAAATTCCCTTTTTCCTCCAACTGCAAATGTGTAATTCTCCAGCAAATAGTAACCCTAAACCAGGAATAACTGGTGGATTCCTTCATTCTTCTGGTGCTTGAGCTGTCTGATAGGTCTTATAGTTCTATCTTGGGCATGTAGTTCTGTGTTGGCCATGAGCTGGATGATGGGAGCTGTAGTTCTGTGTTGGCCATGAGCTGGATGATGGGAGCTGTAGTTCTGTGTTGGCCATGAGCTGGATGATGGGAGCTGTAGTTCTGTGTTGGCCATGAGCTGGATGATGGGAGCTGTAGTTCTGTGTTGGCCATGAGCTGGCTGATGGGAGCTGTAGTTCTGTGTTGGCCATGAGCTGGATGATGGGAGCTGTAGTTCTGTGTTGGCCATGAGCTGGATGATGGGAGCTGTAGTTCTGTGTTGGCCATGAGCTGGATGATGGGAGCTGTAGTTCTGTGTTGGCCATGAGCTGGATGATGGGAGCTGTAGTTCTGTGTTGGCCATGAGCTGGATGATGGGAGCTGTAGTTCTGTGTTGGCCATGAGCTGGCTGATGGGAGCTGTAGTTCTGTGTTGGCCATGAGCTGGATGATGGGAGCTGTAGTTCTGTGTTGGCCATGAGCTGGATGATGGGATTGGCTGTAATCTGGACTCTGTGGCTGTGTTGTGACAATAGAAGAGAGCAAGTGGATTCTTGAAATGCTGCCGGGCCACTCATGGCACATCAGCCAGGTCCCTTTTATTTCTTGGCGAAGTCAGTAGCTGGGAGAGAGCCTGGGAGCATTAGGCTGACATAATGTGTAACAGTAATTAAGAAATAAGGCTCTTGCCCAGTTTCACAGTAATCACTGAGCTAAGTAACGTCCATGGTCCAATGCCTCAAAAATCACCATTAGCCTACGCCACTTACGGCCAGAAAATTTCTTATTTTCTGCTTTCCATCAGCCCCTGCCTGGAATCTTCACTTTGCCGTATTTATACATTTGCACTTAAACAATGACAATAAACATGTTCTCGGGGTGTTACGAATCAGAAATTTGTCCCATTCTCTCCAACACCTTCCAGTACTGTGCCGGCTGCCTGGCCTCGGGGCCGGGCCAAGCTCCGTGTGTATGAGACGGTGACGTACGAACTCCGGTGTGGGTCACATTGTGTCATTGATTGTGAATGAGTATCACTTTACTTTTTTACATTGGCTCAAGAAATGAAACTGAGCACTAAGAGAAAGTCACTCTTTGTATCTTATCTGCTGTATACAGTGTAACCGGTCATGCATCTTCATCATTATACCGACACGGGTATGAGCCTTCAATGTAAACCCGTTAGGAACAGCCATGGTCCTGGGGAAAGTTAGTAAAGGAAAAGTGGTTTTGGGACCCCTGTCCCTAAGTTGTGGTCGTGCGGTTGTAGCTCTGCTTAGGTCCAGCAGGTATATTGTGACTGCGATGTGTTAAACAAGAAGCCGGCTGGGCAGGCATGACATAGGACAGGGAGCAAGGGGAAATTTGCGGGAGCGTTCGGTTTGTACAATGCTTCAAAGCGCATGTTTCGATTCCAACCCGCAGATCATTCTCAGGCAGCTCTAGACGTCTTCCGTGTTTATAAACATATAGAACACGAGAAGCATGGGAAGGAATCACAGGCCCTGCTGATATGTTCCTCCTGGGGCAAGTTATCCCTCCCTGCAGGAGGCCGAGAAGTCTTGTAAAAATGACTAAAGAGTCCTGTGGAGTTTTACCTTCATTTAAGAATTCCTCCTGAAAATGCGAGAAAGAGGAGGTGATGCACGTGCAGGGGGTGAGCCAAGCATTGTTTTTACCATGCAGGGGTACTATTCTGAAATAACCAACACAGCGGCCCCCTGCGGTGTCAAGTCACCTCGGGACATCTCCTCCCCAAAACCTGCCTGTCTGACCCATCTGTCCTCCATGGCAAGTCGGAAATCCTGTGAGGGGTCCATAAACTGAAAAGCCTTTCCCAGCTCAGGGTATAATTCCTAAAATCAAACGCTTCTCAAACTGCTCTTAAGTCCAAGACGCCAGCCCCTCTTCAGCACATCCATATACCGTGTCATTGTCTGACTTGGCTGGAGGACAGCTTCTCAAAAGGAAAAGCGGATCGGTGGTGTAAAGGAGAATAAAGACAATGAAACAAACAGTAACTATTTAAAAACTTCTGTAAGAAGAAATTCAAACTGTAACAGCTGTTACGGATTTCAGTTTCTTTTGCGATTGTTCTTTACGGCATATTCTGATGACGTAAAAATTTAAAGTAAATGGAAAATGTAGCACCCCATTTTAAATATTTCATATAAAAAGCACAAAAAAAACATTTATTGCAAGCTTGACAACTGTCTCTCCGCACACGGCCTGACATACCCCCTGTGTTATTTGTGCTCCATGGTGGCTCATTTGGTCATTTCTATGCTATCCCTAGTGGCAAAAAATGTTAAATAAATAAAAATCCTAGCGTTTTCTCATAAGTCTCTGAAAATCGTGGTACAACGGCCCACCCTGCCAAAATGAGTCCTCTTGTCTGGTTCCCCCATTGATTGCCCGGGTTTTAATATTCAGGAGGCACCTTCTTTGCGAGCAGCGAGGCCGGGTTCACATGTCGGGGTTCATTGATATCATGGAGCTGTTCAGGGCTGTCACAGCGACATTGAGCGCGTAACGGCCCCCTAAGGTGCAGCCTTTGGCAGCTCCAAAAGATCTGCTACAAAAACCCCTCCGCGTTTTCTGCAAGGTGAGACAATGAAGAGTATCTCACAGCATCTGACATGCTTCAGAAAAGCCTAAACACACTTGCCGAGACTTTTTTTTCCCGTCCTTTCTCATTCTTCTTCCAAGTTCTTGTCATTCAGTTTTTCCCGTCTTTATTCCATCGCTCATTCATTATCCTCATGTGAAAAAGTAAACGACAATCGCTAGCAGGTACAGACCGGGCAGACTGCGCCAACGTCTGACCGGCGTTTTTTTTCGGGGCATTTTAATCTTCTTTACACTCTCTGCCATCCTTTGCAAAAGATAAAGCAAGTGGCTCAAAAAGAGCAAGCAAATTCTACTTAGTTTGTTTGCTGGATAAGCCCTTTAGCCCTGCGATCCCCCACCTTTCCAGTTTTATTATTTCGTGCGCGCCTCAAATATTTTCCAAAAGGTGACGGAATAATAATCCCGTCCGCAGAGAGCCGTTAAAATGAAGATCAAACTCATGGATTGAACATTTTGTTGATGTATTCAGGGTTGGGTTAAATGTCAACGTACCGGCTCCATTGGTTCTCAATCGCAGAACTTTCATGGCTGCAGGGACGGGGTAACAATAATCACGAATGATTTGGGTTTATTCACTGATGTTTCTTTTATTTCTACTGGATATAAAGTTGCACCTGCTGCTGTACAAATCAGAAACATCAGATGCTTTATGTCAGGTTTCCTGAATAGTTTCCTTGGCCTGACAGTTTTAACGGGAACCTCAGGGGTGCCTTTCCCTTTCCATATGTATGAATTAGCCGCTGATTTTGAAGTCTTGTCCGCATTGTATAGAGCAGCGAGATGCGCGTAATGATAGGAATGGATGGCTGCACCTCTTATGATCATTTACAAAAAGACTCTATGAAGGAAATGCTTTGAGTTTCGTTATCAAAAATGTTACAATTAATCATAATTACGGCCAGACAAATATAGGTAGAAATAACATTTTTAGCGTTGGTTTGATTTTTTTTGATGGAATCAGAAAGGGAAAGCGTTCCCAGATCCCGTGTAACAAGAAGCCATGGCTACATGTTTTTTCTTTTTATTTGCGAGCCTTATAGAAAAAAATAATTTGTTTCTAGACTGTGAAGTGAACAAACTACACAAAATTATGGGGGGGGGGGTAAATACACTCAAATGCTTGTGTTTTTCCTCCTTCACAGTGGGTTGAAAATAAGTGAATGATTCAAAGAGAATGTGACTCAACTGGAAAAAAACTAGTAGACAAATGATTAATTGGGGGTCAGGGGTCAGCGTGTTTTTGGGAGATAATACAGTATGCAGAGCCCAAGGGAGAAATAGTCCAAAGATGAGAAGTTTATTCAGTGAAATGAACCATTTCAGAACCCTGCCCAAAACACGGGTTCTTGGAGCTACCTTGTAAAGGAAGGTAAAGGGATGGACGTGCTCTCCATCAGATCCATCGTTACATGGAGAAGATCCTGGGTACAGACTGGGAAAGCGATGTGGTCGAGTGATGATTGATTTAGGGTCACAATCTCCAGCAGCTGTGGAAACAGAGCCGGGCAGATAGAGAGAGCATTACTACCCAGAGACCAAAGAAGCCAAGAACTCGAGCAAAAAGACCAACAAAAAACATTACCGTTAATAAAACCTCAAAGGTTGGACATCCATCCTTAAACTAAAATACATACGTCCCAGACTATTTTACTAATGTGAAGTCACGTCACGGCGGGATATCCCCGGTGTATCAAACCGTGGAAATTCTCAGCATAAACAGCGTGCGTTTCTAAAGGCTAAAAGGGGCCGCAAAGCAGCTGCTGCCCACGTCTTGGTACTAAATTCTCAATAACCCGTATATTACGGTCAATTCGTAGATACGTTTGTGCCGCAAATGTTTATTTTAAAGAAATTACAAGCATTTCAACAATATAATGAGACGTCTAAACCCATCATATAGCGCACTGATCATGCTATATTCTTCTAGGTCGTGCTGTTTGTCTCCAGATATCGATCCAGTTTGTTTAGGTGATAGCTCTCAGACTGACAGACGTGTCCAAGTTCTTGAACAGAGATTGAGAGTAACCAGTAGGGTCTGCACTGAATCATACAGCAGCCTCTCACAGCGACTCAATACTGCCCCTTGGTGTCAGGCCACGGAAATGCTTCTGCAGAGTGGTAGCATCACATCGAAGCAGGCACACACACCATTCTAACATTATCTGCCCCTCATTTTTATAAAAAAGACATATTTAGCAGGAAATAAAACGGCCTGTGAATGAATCATTGGATCAGCGATACATGGAACATCTCACAGCTGTATCTCAATCTTGGGAATTACGAAGTCCCCGTCAGGCCTGGATGATTTGGGGATAATGCAGTTGTGTTGACGTGCGTGTCAGTGGCTCCCAACGAGCGGTGTCTCTGATGGTCCTGTTATTCCGACAAAAGAATCTCCCTCCCTCGGTTTCGACAGTCAACATATAGTTAAACACATTTTATCACACAAATTGTATTTTGCCTTTTTGAGCCCTAAACCAAATCAATCACCGTGGGCGATGCAATGTAACAAACACACGCCAAGTCTCCCCAAAGGGATCCAGTAAACCACAACAAGTACTGGGGGAAGGAAAAAACACTTAGAATACTTTCAATCAGACCGAGCCGCACACGAAGGGGAATTGCAGTCCAGCAAATAGCTTGGAACACCACTGTTGCAGACACCTGCTTTATATAGTTTGAGAAAGGCCATTTTGGTGGATGGGAGTCCGACTGAATTCAATATATACTCATATTTCACCCCTCGCTAGGGGCTGATCGGCTTCTTTATGGAGCTGCGGCCGCCCTGAGCGCTGGATGAGATTCGAGGCGGCTCAGAATAGCAAAGCTTATACCCAAAGCTTGAAATGTGTGTCTTCCATGTTTCTTGTGTCACACTTGGCTAGTTCAGCGTCGGTTAAAGAGAAAAGCCAGCCTCATACAGCCCCCTCCGATTGCAGCCCCACAGCCTGCCGGCCTCCAGCTGAGCAGCGAATGACTTTCTCATTTTTCGAACTCAGCTGCCCAGCCTGTTTGGTATTCAAGGGCACCTCGCCGACCCAGAGTATCATTCTGCTTTGGCCGAATTACTTGATTAAAACGCATATAAACTATTACTGGAATCATTTTCCTTCTATTGCTGCACGCTATGGATTCTAAGCTACGTTAAATTGTAATAAAACTGGGGGAGAGGAGCAGGAGAACTCCGATTACTTCATCCTCTGGATTTTCTTTAAGGGGGATGGCGGAGGAGTTTTTTTTTTTTTATTGAACTTCTGTTTTTATCAAGCTGCACGCTTAGGACTCCACAGAAATCCTATTTATTACCTACAAAGCTCGAGTGTCTTGGCCTCCACCTCATGCAATCTGTTCCCAGCTGTTTGTGAATTTGGGGTGTCCGTGATCTGGATCCTAATTCCTTGTGGCCGTGCACCAGCCCCCTCTCCATCAGATCTGTCATAACTCTTCAAGGAAAGAGCAGCTGAGAATCCCAATATTTAGACTTTTTTTTTTGTGCAATGTGAAGGAAAGGTCATTGGCAGCGGCGACCGCAAACCCTTACTGCGCTTTTTACTCAAATAAAGCATTGTTCCACGGCTGAGTACATAGCCACTTACTTAGGGTTCGCGGTACACAAGCTGGCCCCAGTTTTAGGCTTGGTATCATCATACGGCAGCCTGGCGCCGCTCGTTGTTGCCAGTGCCAAGCAAACCCGGTGTCCTAAAGTCCTCCGCATAATGCTGTGAGCTAGCTCTTCAGCTAAGAGTTATTTATACCAAAGCAGTGAAAAGCCTTAATAATTAAAATAAAAATATAAGATTTTCCTATGAAATTAATGTCACATGGCTTTTGTCATTTGTCTCCTAAATATACTGTCCGTCCTTGGCAACCATAAGAAACGTTCCATTTTTATATAAAAGGTGAAGGTTAAGTATTTTCCACAGACAGATCAAAACTGGTTACCACTGTTTGTAACAATTCTCCCAAGACTGCGTTGTCAATTTCGATCTGCACCAATAAAACGGGTATTTTAATATTTGGGTGTCACCTGAGCGTGCTGCCCGGGGGCACCGGTTGTCCGATCGATGGGTACTCAGAAAAGGGAAACGGGGAATGAGACCATCCACTTGCAGTGACTGGGAGCCCTTGAGTCCGCTCTACAGGCTCGCTGGCAGACTCGAGCGCTCGCGGAGAATGGATGGATTCTCGCTTAATCCTATTGATTCATTTAATGAAAAAAATAAGAGGCTTCAGGCTGCTGCAGGGAGCAGATAGATTTAACTCTTTATCGGTCAATCATGCCCTATACAGAGCAGGCCTGTCCTAGTAAAGGGAATTTATAGTGAAATAGCCAACAGTAGTTAAGAAATACAATTTCTGGGTGTACTGCAGAAGCGCAGGTTTTTAGAACTTATAGTGCTTTGAGGTACCAAGGTTCCCTGGCATGTGAAGCTGGAAATTTGAGTATAAATAGGAAGGACAGAATCATAGCTCACTTGGCACCCCACTGTGATAGACTGTAGCCCACCGGGCAGTCAATCTTGTACATTCCTGCGGAAATCTTACCTGCTGTCCCCTTTGCCAGGGAATCGTCTGGACGATGGATCAGATGTTGAGTCGGAGCCGGATCTCCCTCTGAAGCGCAAGCAGCGTCGCAGCCGGACAACCTTTACTGCGGAGCAGCTGGAGGAACTCGAAAAGGCGTTTGAGAGGACTCATTATCCAGATATATACACCCGCGAGGAGCTGGCACAGAGAACGAAGCTTACCGAGGCCCGCGTCCAGGTAAGAGCTGTCTTTATAACACAATACTTCCCTTAGCTTTAGGTGGGCCGGTCACCTAAACATAATGTACGAGTGACCTTTGGGTCACAATAAGCAGCCTTGGGTCATTGGGAACTGGTTTTAACATGAAGTCCACTTCTTTTACCTATTGCCCTCATATACACACCTTCAGGCGGCTTGGGTAAGTGAAATGTATTCGGTACAAGTCTCCTCAGACTTTTGTTTATATGAAGGACATTTCATTCTTGTGAGGCATTGGATGGAGCTCAATTACAGGCACTCGGCTTAGATTCTGTTGGTGTCCATCTGAACAGCACTGGGATTAGGTTACAGGCCCAGGAGGGAGAATACGTGCCATTATCCTACTTTAGCCCAGCAAGATTCTGCCCTGTCTCCCCATTACTGGGGCGGTACAGTACAGTGAGCTTTATTCCAATCCCCAAGCTCTACAGTCCCCATTTAGTGTTATGGGCACAAACAGCTGGGGTGTTTGTTTCCCAAGAGCATCCACTGAATGTAGAAGCGATAGCCTGGGATCCAGGGATTGCATGACGTGCTAGCCATGTATTTCATGAAACACATGTTGCAGGATGATAATGAGATGCGTTAACCATGGAAATATTCTGATCTGCAGTCAGACTACCCCATGTAGCATGAGCTCACCACGAAACCTACACCTGGCTGGCACACAGGGGCAGACCACCAGTGAAATGATACAACAGCAGCTACATGGGCAGCCCCAGTGAGCTGGAATGTTCTCTGGAAACCAGTGGGTTGATGGGATACTGGACCTTTAACTTCAGTAGCTTCATGAGCAGATTAGTGAGGACTCTGGAATCTCGTGCAATGATCTCGCCAGTGTTCCTGCAGCAGCTGTTTGACACATTCCTGACCCGTTCCTCACACCAGCATCTTGGCAGCTGAAAGTTGTTCCCACCAGGTCTGAGCCGACCACCCCACTGACAATGAGTCACAGGCCGGCACTGGGCAGAGAGCGGGCACCTTACCAACAGCCCCGGCTGCACAAAATATACTCCAGCGTCGCCACTATGTAACCAGCTACCCAGATAGGGAGGTTTAGGAAGGTGTCACATCGTTATTATTTACTGATTTATGCCTCGCCATCATATTCCACGATGCTGTACAATCCATTCAGATCACAGATGATGGTTCCATGTTTTTCATGTACCATGATACTTATTAATCTTCTTAAAAGTTACTAAATTATGATCGTATTTTCTTCCTGTCCAGGTCTGGTTTAGTAACCGCCGAGCCAGGTGGCGCAAACAGGCAGGAGCCAATCAGCTGGCGGCATTTAACCACCTTTTGCCAGGAGGATTCCCTCCCACTGGAATGCCAGCTTTGCCACCCTACCAGATCCCGGATACGTCCTACCAGGCAGCCAGCCTTGCACAAGGTGAGACCACGTGTTCCGTTTGCCTTGAACCTTCAACGGGGCAGCTCAGATTATTCTTACTTTAACATTAGTAATATTTCTAACCGAGATCCGGAAATTGTGCTCTTCTTGAGCGTCATGTGGCTAGATGCCCACAGAAGCTGGGTTCCATGCTGCAATCTTCTCCAGCTGGGTGCACCATAGTCACCCATTGAGCTGGAAATAGAGGATTGTTGTGTTTCGTAGGGCGGGATGTGACCTCTGTGCTGTTACTTTGCATCTTTGCAGATGGCGGGAGCACCGTTCACAGGCCCCAGCCTCTCCCTCCGTCCTCCATGCACCAGGGAGGTCTGTCGGCTGCCACAGCAGATACAGGGGCCGCCTATGGGGCCAGACACAGCTTCTCCAGCTACTCAGACAGCTTTATAAACCCAGGAGGGCCATCCAACCACATGAACACTGTCAGCAATGGCCTCTCCCCGCAGGTAAGCAGCCATTGTGTCCTGTGTACTCTAAATACTGAACATTCTCCAGTGATTGTGTTGTATGCCTATGGGAGGATATTAATGTAGAGTAGACCATACTCTGAAGGTGCAGTGTTTCAGATAATTATAGGAAAGATAAACCGCTCGCTTCAGTTGATGCTCTATGGTTTGTTCCAAGCCGGTAGATGTCTTAAATCAGGTGGTACTCTCAAGGTCATTCCTCTGTTTTAGGCTCTAGTACGTAATGAACAGTCTGAGACAATTTATAATTTGCCGTGCGTTGGATGAGATACTCTGTGCAGCATGATGGTCTGTAACGGAGGCAGTGGGGGATCTTTCATGGTTGGCATGGGGTGATGCTACATCGTGGAATCAGTGGGTCATGTGCCATGGTAAACACAATTGTTATGTCTGGGATTTAATGCTCCAGACCCTAGAGATAGGAATCTCCCTATTTCTGGATACGGACAGAGCCCATATGACATCTCGGATCAGGTTCATTTGCACGCCTGAAGAAACTGCAAATTATACTAGCTATTTGGGGAAAAAAACATGCCTTTACATTACATTTCTGAAATTGTGACTGTTAATCCTCTCATGGATTTGCAAAAGCGTGGGTCTGTGACCTGATCTGCAGACCTTGCCTAGGAAATGCATCTTGCATCTGCTTTATCTGAAATTGGATTTCCATACTACGCAGGTTGTATTAAACATGTATATATATTTCATTACGCACCTGCATTAAACCATAGAAACTGTGGAGGGCAATGCTGGAGATTGGCTGGGAATGTCTGACATATTATTTATAACACGGACGGTAATTTGTTTGTTCTGAGCCATGTTCTCGGTAGCAGCGATTACTTTCAATCACATGGATTCCCTGCCATGGCCTCCCTTGGCTTTCTGTTGCTCCTTCGTTCTTCCAATGCTCTGTGCTTCTAATAAGCATTTAAAATGAGACTTGCTGTGTGCGGGAGGAGAACTGCAAGGGATGTTAAATACTACAAAATTAGAAAAAAAAAAACTGATGCAAATCATCGGTAAAGAGAAAATTATGTGCAATTACCCAGCGATATTGGGCAGCTCGGCCCACCCTCGACCAACAAGATCTCATTAACAAGCAGAAAATAAGATTGAAATGGTGTGTAAAAGAGCTGAAAAATGAATTTCAATGCTGCATTTGTCCACAATTACCCCCTCGTTCACACATATTTTATTGCAATTTTTTTATTCTTCTTAATCTTTCCATCCCTCAAAGCAGATTGGCGACATCCTAGATTTACAGAGGCTGAGGGAGTGAGCATTAAGGATTTTCCCTCTCTGAATGTGAGCCTTGCTCTCTGCTTCTCACAGGCTGCCGCGCATGGATAACGCCGCGCGTCTCAGAGAGAGATCACAGGCCAGCTGGGTACTTGTGGGAATGAATGTTTGCCACTGTGAAGGGTTCTGATTGGTCAAAAGGATAATAACACAGTAATGAGTAACTGAAAATAACGAATACATAGAAACCATCATTCTGTAAAACGCGAGCCAAATAGTAGAAATAATACTTTGCAGGTCTTACCCCACTGGGGTATAATATTGCTTCTATCACTTAGAGAGTACTGGGATGAGGATGCATGAAGGTCTACATGTATCAAGTCTAGAATCAAGAGAATGTATCAAGATGGATGCAAGAATATAACACCAACATCACAAACTGTGAAACTGTGGTTTGTAATTAGAATTCTTCTTTAGACGACCCCCCCCCGTAAACCCCCCCCCCCACAAAAACTGAAAAGCTTGAAGTAAAAAAAAAAGAAAAAAACATAAAAATAATAATCCACAGGCAGATAGTATTCATTTAGAGAATGGGTTAACAATGCGAGAGGTCTGTACAAACACACATATATATATATATATATATATATATATATATATATATATATACACACACAGAGACGCATAGAAACCAGGATAAAAATATAGCACATGTGAGATACAAAAATGTAACATTTTCAGCAAAGGAGAAAACGTTCAATATACAATGTCTGTGGATATACATTTCACAGATGTGTATTATATGCTGAAAGACATAACGGACATAGAAGCTGCTGAACTTTTCATATCTGATAGTACAGTTATAAATAATATATATATATGTGTGTAGATGTATGTATATATGTATATATATATGTGTGTATATATATATATATATATATTTATATAGCTGAGTGTGGATATGCACAATATACATGGCTGTGGCTGCATATTCCTATCTCAGGATTTGTTGGATTTGTGGCTACAGCCCCCCGCCTTTCTCAAAGTATTTTATAGACTATTTCCATCGCTGTAAATATTTGAACCAACGCACTTACATCACAGTGAGGAATACTGCATGCCGGCAGTGAGAAGCCACCTGCTGCCGTCACTCAGGGCTGTGGGAGAGTCGGGTATTAGGAACTTTGCATTCCATCACACGTGAGAAAAACAGAAATCCTCTCGCTGCTGAGGTCGGTGCTGAGATTTCCTCCTGTCCCCAGAGATGGCAGAAAACCAATGATTTGTAGCTTGCTGCTCGATCATTATAATCTGCATAGAGGAAAATATTAAATATTAGTTCAGATGAATAAAGTTTGCTTAACTGTTTACAGTTAGCGTTGCAGAAAATGCCCCGAAAAATAACATATTACAAACCTCACTAGAGGAACAGACAGAAAAAATACATTCAAACAAAAACAAATATCAAAACAAATATAGCAAAATCCGCTATGTTTTTGTAAGCATCACACGCATTTACAAACTAGTTAGTGAATAACAAACACAGAGAGCATATCACATCTCAGCCGGGCATTTCTTGCATAAACTGTTCGTCATAATTTCATCGACAAAGCAGTAACTTTTTACAAACAAAATATAGAAATGATGCAAAGAATCTCTGTAAATACACAGGGAAGGACACAGGATCGCGTTATCACATTAGGAACCTTTATTCCTGTTTTTGTTTCTGAGTGTGGAGCGATGAATAACAATGCGGGAAAGTATGTAGAGTTTCATTAGGAAAAGCATTTAAATGAGGAGCCCTTTTTGCCATACGGTGGCCACGATGTCACGGTTACAAACACATCAAGGTTAGAACTATTTCCCAGTCCCAAGTCTCCCACGAGTCATGCCTGCTGCTTATATCGCTTCTCTGTATTATTGTCATTATATCAGGGGTTATAATATCTAGACAGACAGAAAAGTAAAAGCAGCATTTCTGATGACTGTGGAAATTATAAAATGGTAATAATTTTATACATTTTCTGTTAAATGAAGTAAACTTGGAATGGTAGGATGGAGATGGAATCGTGATTGGGGATTATGGATTATGGGTGCGTGAGATTTCCTAGCTTTATTTAATAGATACAGAACGTGCCAGGTGACTTAAAGCAGGGGAGAGCGGTCGTCTTAGATGTGCGCCGATACTGTAACTGTCGGTACCGACGTACGCACCCAGGAACGACGATGGCTCTAATGGATCTCCGGATCACATTATTCAATTATACATCACAGGCTGGGTATTTCTGGTAAACCAATTTGAATATAGTGTACCGGAGTAAAATATATTATTTTTTATTCTCTTCAAAGAATTTAGAGGGTTGAATGGTTCGTAAAATAGTTAATTAAAAGCTTTACAAATGCCTAGTTTTTTATAATTTAACAAAACCAGAAGCAAGTAGTATTTCCACTTGTCTAATGGCATAGAACAGGTTAAACACCCATGTAACGCTTCTGGATCCAGCTTTACTCACTCAATGAAGAGGGTGAGTGTCTCTTCATACTCAGTACTCATGAGTACTCGGTACTTCCTCCATCATTGTCTCCCGTGTAAATCCCCCGTTCCCTCCCTCCGTCCCTATCACTCTCCTCGCCTATCCTCCTGTTCCTATTTGAAGTGGAGAGGAGCCGTTCCATCGCTGGGTTTTTCTGAACCAAGGGGATGAGTAGCGTCAGCAGAGCTCGGCTCTCCTTTGATCCATGTCCTGAGGCCGGCTTGACAGCAAAGCAGCATGGAGACAAAACGACTGAGCCAAAGTGATTCCTGACAACTGTCTCCTAGAGATAAGGGAGCCTCTTTCTTCCTGGGATTTTTTTTTACTTAATACCTCCTCTCGGTTTCCATATGAAGGAGAGTCACTTTAAACAAGCAGCAGCCGCCAGGGCTTGTTGTGTGAGGATGATACACTAGAGCGGAGCTCAGTAAGCTCCATCTCGGCTCATCCTTGCAGGATACAGGCAGCATCGTAAATCGACAGAAGCCGTAGACAGGATCCCTGAGCGGGTCCTGCGCGGTCACTCACTCCAAGACATGATCGTGAGAACATGCTTCGCACGGGGATCTCTGGGTGCAGGGATAGACTCTCAAAGCTAACCTGCCGGTTGCATCTTCTTATCTTGGTTCTGTTTAGAAGAAGCTTGAGTGGGAACCCTGCTTAAACACAGGTGAAACCCTGACCAACCTTTAGGTGGCTTAAGCTTTAAACCTAGTACCTTAAAAACCTTGCGCAGACACATATGTATATTAACGCCCGCTGCTTGCCACAAACTGGGCTTCTCTCAGTTTCCCTTTTTGGTCACACGTACATCATGTCGCCACAGCTTCTGCTGGAAATGATGTCCACAACTCACAAGTCCATTGCAATATTAACATAGCATAATAACATGAGTCCGTCACGTTCAGCTACAGCTGTCTTAAATCTATTTGAAAGACAAAGGACTGGAAGACGGGTTTGCACATAAGCTGCGATCCGCTTTAAGGAGCTCATCAGCAATCTGTATGTATTGGTATATGAAATGCGTGTTTAAGTGTGGGTTCAGGAAGCCTGATCGTTCCCAGAGGTGAAAGGTTGCCTGGGATATGTTCCAGATGCCTCTTTGGACAGGTGCAAGCGGGTGACATAACCAGCTTCCCGGCGCTCTCGAATGAGACTATCCTCAGACAGGGACCAGCGCCTTACAGACTCTGCTCCCTAATGACCTATTAGGCGAACCTGCTACATTCTCATGGATTTCTTCAGATTCTCACTTGTCATCTCAGTAAAAAGTATGTGTCTCAGGCATGTGGTAACGTTCACCCCTCCTTGGTCACTCACGGCTTGGACCATAGTTACTTAGTTTGATTAACTCTTTTAAGCCAAACATTAGTAAAATTAGTATTTATATCATAACCGCTGGTTCAGGTTGAAATTAAGATTTTTTTTTAAATTTATGAATGATTTGCTACATACGATAATCTTTAGAAATGGAGGTTTGACATTTTTCGTGATGTCGGTAGTGGGCAACAAGAAGACCACCATTAAATGTATCCGTGAGTCTGGGAGGCATCGGGATACTATAGAGAGGATGAAACGTGAAATTACAGAACATTTTCCACAAACTACTAAAAACTCCACCATTCTAATATATCTCAACAGACAACCGAGTGTCCACAGAATCTGCATCCTAACTGACCCTTCTATACGGTTTTATTACAGCGGGATAGGAAACAAGGTGCCGAGCTGGATTCAATTACCTGCGATACAATTTACCACTTGTGTATCTCAAGATTTCTCTCGCAGACTGTTAGAGAATTTGTATTCAATTACCAGATATAAATGTACCCCAGAAACGCTTATATCTGACACCTAAATGAGACATCTGTGTTCCATACTCAGAAATACTACAAGTGATCCCATTGTGGCCATTGCTCCCGATTGAAGCTTGACTGGGGAAGAAAGGGGACGCGGGGAGCTCTTTCTTGGTCTTTGTTCTGTGCATCAGCAGCGAACGAGTTTATCCTGAGCCTATCTCTATCAAACTCATCTGAAACCCTGGGTTTATTAACAGCTCCTTATCAACTCCCAGTATCTCCCGTCTTCTGTTGTTGGGTTAAAAAAATGAAATAGGAAGTCAATGAAAGAGTTTTTTCCCCGTTATCTGGTGCAGAGATCGGCGCTGAGCTCGGAGGAAGGCAAGCCTGTGCGCCAGCTGATGTGTTTACCCCGCGTGTTTGTTATGTGGCAGACGCCAGGGGCTGAATTCTGCTAATTTTGTATCTGCCTTTATCCAGCTATTTCTCACCGGCGGGTCTGTGCGCAGATAAGGGGATTAGTTACCGAGCTGAACAAGAAGGTGTTTGACAAGGAGGGAGCTGGAAGGAAGATATTTGTTTCCCAAATAAAGGAGCCATGTTTGTATGTGAATATACACCCAGGATCCTCTTGTTCAGAAGAAGAGGGTGCCTGCAGGTCTCATCCCTTTTGGAGAGGTATCCAAGCCAATAGGTCATTTCTTTCGAAACGTGCAGCGAGTGATACACAGAAGCCCACGTTCCTTTCTACAGACGAGGGTTTTTAAAACATAATGCCCCTCTTTTTCTTTTCCTTCTTAAACGATGCGCCACTGTGCTCTGCATATGGAAGGTTTTGAAGCAGCACTTTGAGGCACAATTGTAGACCCTGAACGTACAATTGTGCCTCAAAGAGTCTTTCCAGGAACCAGACCAATAGTTCACATGATGTTTGTCTCTGATAGACATGATATAATAATAATAATAATAATAAAAAAGATTCTGCCCAGAACGGATTTTAAAAATCACCACATACTCCCCCAAAATATATTCAGCTTCCCCCTATCTTCCCTTTTAGCTTCCAGATGGCTGCACAGAAGCCGGAAGATAACCTAACCTTCCGAGTCTTCCATACTTCCACAAATTCACTGCTGGACCTCGCCCTCGAAAGATAAATAGCTCCGGGGGGTCTAAGACTACATATACTGGAGTTTGGGTAAATAGATTGTTCGTGTTTGTCACAAAAATAAATAAAACAAATTCACGTAGCTTTTATGAGACACTTTGTTGCAGAGATTAGGGACAATCTGTGCTTATCTTTAGTTACATAAACCGAGACATTCAAAACAAAAACACAAAGTCTCTATTTTGTTAACGCAGCATCTGATGTAAGGCAGCATATTAGGGATGCTCAGATTTGTTTTTTTTTACTTTGCATTTTACGAGCAGGAGCAAACCATCTTATTTGCTGACACTGGCAGAGGTTTTTTTCCTGCTACATTCTGTTGTTTAGCAGTACATAAAATGTGTGGGTATTACCGCACCAACCTGTCCGTTACAGAGCGGAAGAGGTTAATGTGCTGCGCGTATCCCCGGCCATGGCAGGCACATCGCTCTCAGGGGGTGCAGGAAGGACTGTTAGCCCCATCTGGTTGCGGCAGTCAGGAGCTCAGCTCCAGCTGAGAGTCATCTCAGTGTTTATTTACAAGTAATTAGAGCGAGGAGGTGCAGATATTAACACTGTCAAGAGTAATTTGCCCTGACATTTCTCCGCCGCCCCCCTCCCTCTGACTATTTAACTGAGCTGCTCACATAAAAAGCCATTATGTCGGAATCAGAGGAGGCCCAACGTGCTGTGAATGGTTTGGTCGGCAGACACAGGGCACAATATTGGTTAACTTTGGGGACTTCAGTAAAACCAATCTTTAAAGCAGAAGTGTCTGCTTGGACAAAGACAAGCGGGTGAAAATCACCCATGCTGAGTGGGCTTCTCCAAATCCTGGGCTACTACATAGTAATTTGGAGGTCATGGCACACAGCGACTGATCATACAGAATCCCTTATTATTATATTATAGTAATAATAATAATATAATAGTTCTTTCAAGTTCAACTCCTGGATCATGAATCTATTTATATGTAGTTACGAGCAGTACCCCCCATGATGGGAGGCATCTCCTTGCTCCATCTACTTCTGCCTACATCTCACCTCATCTGTTCTGCTGAAGCCTTTGACATTGTTTCAAATATAGAAGCAATTTCCCTTTGGCCTTCTGGGAATCCCTAATGCCTAAGTGCATCGTGTACAGGTCACTGTGGGCCACGTTTGGGAGTAGAGGGGTCACCTCCTTTTGTGTCCTGCTCTTGCGTTTCTGAATGTTGTTACTATGTGGGGATTAACCAGTTGTGAAAGATACGCTTTACGCCCTTTGAGAAGCCGAGTAGTGGTGGGAAATAAGCACCCAATTTGAGTGCTTATTTCCCACCACTACTCGGCTTCTCAAAGGGCAGCAGTTTTGCTCCACATCTTATAAAAGATGTACCGATATTTTGTCATCTTATACCAACTGAAAATTATCATGAATCAGCACCCTCTGCTCTTTTGTATATGAGGGTGAACTAAAGAGAATTCCCAAGCTATCTGTGTTCACCATCGCTGGCTAGAATTGAGGGCTCTATTACTAGGAAGGGGTCTGGATCATAGAGAGGAGCTATCTGTGACAGACAGGCCCTGTTTACACCTCCTCCCAGCTCCCAGTCGGCCACAGAGAGGATACAGAATAGAATAAACGAACAAACCATATAAATTAAATTAGGATAAATCGAGATAGACGGACAGACCTGGCTAGGGGGGAGAGGTTAATGGAGCTGACGCATTTCAGGGCTGTGTGGATTTAACGTGTTGTGAGATGTGACAGCTTGTTTTCCCGGGTGTTAATCGGTCATTACTGTCCCTTCCTTGTCACTGCCCAGTTTCTGTCACTGCCAATCTGTATCCTAATCTGCCTCAATTAACCCACCACAGTTTGCTTCCCACCAATCCACCTTATCCTTCAGACACCAATACGGCAGAGAGCGTGAGGCACGGAGCGTAATGCTTCTAACTACCGAACAAGAACGTACAGAGAAGCGGGAAGTGCACAAAACCACATGCTGATACTAAACCCTTCCTAGAGCGTTTCTCAGGGACGGGCCGACCCAGTGGAACATGAGATTTTATCTGCAACATTCTAGAACATCAATGTGACCTTTGCGATCAGGTCAATGTCACACAACTTCATCTCCCTGTTCTGTAAACAAACAGCATGGGCGATTGTATACCACAAAATGTGGCTTCCATGCTGCCCTTTACGACTTAGTATGGCCTGTTTTTTGTCTTTTTGAAGCCATTTTATAAGTATAGTGAGAGGAGGCAAGAAATCTCGTGATCCTCATACAATTACCCAACATTCCCGAATCTGGACCCATTTTTGCCCCACTCTTTCCCCTCGCCCCCTGATTTCATCGCTCACAGAAACACCTGACACAAAGAGCCCGCTGAATGCCCCCATCATCTGCTGCCTGTCCTTCATTACAAAAAAGCAGCATCTTCCCTGCTAAGTGAGACTGGGAACATAATTACAATCAGCCATTTGCAGCGTGAAAACGCCGTAATTAAATTTATGCAGTCATTCTCTCTAAATAGTCATATCTTTCAGACAATCAGTAGGTCTCCTCTTGCTTGCTCCCTCCCACTCGCCTTTCCTCTTCGCAGATTACCTTCTTTTAGTCTTCTGATTGTTTCTGCCCTTAAACACATTCTTTTTCCAGTTGAAGTTGTATTAGTGAACAGTTGAAAGGGCAAAATAATAAGTGCTCTATGCAACTTTGTGGATAAACCGACGTGCGATTATGGGGTCCCATGTTTTAGAGTTGAATGTATTCTGTGATACATGGCAGGGCCCTACACCGCCAGCTGCCCCAGGACCGTGACTCAAGTCGCTCCTAATCTCCCTGGACAAAAAACCCATTGGGCAAATTGCTCAAACGACCCCTATGCTGACCGCCTGGATCAATCGCTGTGATGTACCTCTCTTTCAATTAAAATAACTTTACTGAAAATGACACATACAAAAAAAAAATGGACCACTATAAGATGGAAACAACGCATTTCGCTTATGGGTGGCTGGGTTCTATTGATGCCCTGGCTAATTGGGTGTCTGGTGGATTAGATCAACTGAAATCCTAATAGAAAATATGGACTTCTTATATGAAAAACGACCCGTTATCTCCAGATTCTTGCAATGCACGCTTGCCCGGCATTTTTGCTTTCCTATGACCTTCACCTTGTATAGATCCCAGAGAAGAGCTGCGCGGCCTGAGTATGGCTCCAAGCCTTGCTAACCACTAAGGGGTTTGAGATTGATTACAGAGGCGTTGAATTGCTGATATCGAGTCACAGAACAGCACACCCCAGGCCGGGACGTGTCATCTGAGGAAGTAGTCCGCCTCTCACGTTTATCGAACCGTCCACCAGAGAGGACGAGGGGGAGGCATTGCTGGGGCAGGCTCTAAAGATCTCAGGAAATCTTGTTTTGATGCACTAAGTCAGTGTGAACTCTCCATTACTAAAACCCCGGGGGGACAAGAGAAGGGGAGGAGAGCTAGCAGCTTAGCTAGGAGAGGGTGAGCGAAAGGTGAGTAGACGGCGTAGAAGGGGCGGCCCTTCCTAGTCCAAGCAATTACACCACTGTTTTCTCTGGCACACAAATACTTCAAATTAAAACTTGCTTGTTTGCAGTAAATGTCAAATATTTACGAGAATTTTATCATGCTTTTTATTTTCCGCCCCTGTAACAATAGACGTGTATCCTAAAACCTAGTGACATTTCATCCAAGTTTGGCTGTCTTTACCCCATTGTTATGGAATCATTTATTATATATTGTAACCTTGTTGGATAGGAGATGGACAGTCATTAACACAACAAGGTGTTTTACAGGGCATTTTGCATGTCCAAGGTTGCTTTATGTCCTTATGGACAACGTCCACGCCGGCAGGTAAAATAAAACCAGAAAAACGAACAGAGGGGAGCCCTGGAGAGTTGAAAAAAGGAAGGTTGACAGAAAGACGACGAAGCTGATTCCAATTATACGTAGAAAAACATAAGGCTTTTTTATGCAAACAGGCTCAGTATGAAGCAACACGTCTTTCTCCAGCTAAAAACAAAGACTGCATTATCCAAACGCCAGTTAAACAGCACCAGACGTCCAGCACTAGATAGTAACAAGCACTGCTAGGGACTGGGGAAAGGACGGCCGATACCAAACCATCTTCTCACTGTCCATCTAGTGTGTCTATTGCTATGGCCTGCTAGCCCCTGTCCAGATGGCCAAAAGCAACGTTATCTGTTAACATACCTGATGAGAGCTACATATCGAGTACCAGTGTGAACACGGGTGCCCTAACCACCTTTAAAATATTAAGCCTTTAACAGCCAATCACAACGATTGCTCTGCAAATTCACAAAGAAGCTGAAACCTAAGTCTCTTCCTAAAAAGAAAAAAATATAGTATTAGGTTTGGCTCATACCTACAGGCATTTGTGCATAAAGCACACTTAATTAAAGCTAATTTTAATCTAATTTTTGTCCTGAAGCTACTCTTCTGCGTTCCCATTTAAATTCTCCTTTACAAAGCCACATGCACTTTTTTAGTAGAACATGAAAGCTCCTAATACACAGATAAGAATACAGAGACCTTCCTCTGAAAATAGCCCTTCTACCACCGCTCGATTTCTGATAGCAATGCCTTCTCATGGTAACAGATAAGCATGGTGGCATAAATCTGCATAAATTATCAATCACTGTGGATTGTAAGCTCATGTTAGCAGTCATCCTCGCCTCTTCTTTCAAGAAACCTATTTTTTTTTTGTTGGCAAACAATATTTTTGCTTTATGTCCTAGGACGCATTTTGTTTGAAAAGTTTGCGTGTCACAATGAGGCTGTCGCTGAGCCTGGCCTTTAATCTCCTTACGCCCCGGTATACAACAGATCCTATAACCCAAAGAGATAATACGGGATCCCCTTGCGCATTATGTAAGGGACACACTTTCATCCTATCTTTCACTTTCATGTAGTTCTCGTCTGCAGCTCAATTTCCTCCTGCGGCCCAAGAAGTTGGAAGAACTGATGGTCTCGAGATGGGGGATCCTAATTGCACTCGAACGTCTAAAGCCAGCGCGGTTTATCATAAAGGGTGCAGATTTCCCTGGCTGGAGCCTCTGCGGACATAGCCCCTCAGGCCCAGCTCAGAAATGTAGGGAATTAATTACATTTTTTTTTTTTAAACGTCCCCTTCTTTTAAAGTATGGTAGCGTGATGAAACCTCCTGAGGGGAGAAAGTGTGTCTGCGGAGAAAAGGAACGAGTGAGTGTGAAAAGAGATACAGAGGAAAGGGGCAGTAAAAGGACAAGTTTCAGTGCTGGGGGGAGGGAGAGCCCTCCATAGTAGATACTACTAGCAGAGTGACCTAGTGACCAAGCCTCTCATCAGGACCAGACTAGGGGTCAGAGGATCCGAGTGTATATCCTGTCAGCTGAATGGAAGTGAAACTTGTATCCGTATCACACAAATAAACATTTATATGTTTCAATGTATCATGCTGCACAGACACTTTAAAATCACACTACGTAAGCACACAAATATTACATGGACAAAAGCAAACATGGCAGCAAACTTGCTTCTTATCCAAAGCCTCGCTACTTATTAAAATGTCAACATACGCTGTGAATAGCTCAGCATTTATTTGATTTGTGCCAATTTTATTTTTTCTAACCAAACTCTTCAGTTTGTACGGAGTCACAAAACAGGTGGCAACAAGCAAAGAGACTTTCCCTGTAAAGAAATTGTGGAACCCGATAGTCTACAACAGCATTGCAATGGTGGTGGTGGTTGGGTGATTATGGCATTGAGAGGGTTACTGTGGATTAGCCATGACTGATTTGGGGAAGCAGTAGGAGGGGTGACTGTGGGGGGAGGGAATAGCAAGCTGCCACTCCTGGTGATCGACAGGCCTCAGATATCCCTGCAGATAAAGCATTGCAGATGTCGCCTTGAGATTGATTTTTAGTTAGTGATGGTAATATACCAAGAAGCGATGCATTATAGAGGATTATACTGCCCTTCCCTAAAACCCCAGCTTCAAATACTTGTAGAGGAACTGGCCCCCTTGCCCCGGTCTGCAGTGGAACTGCAAAGAAAAGTGGCAAACACAGGGAGAAGGTTCGAAAAGGTTAAAGGGCCAACAGGGTACAAGAGAGGTCAGACTCGGGACAAGCTTAGTTCCAATTTTAACAGATTTTTTTTGTTATATATTAATAAAAAACTTTTGTTTTCTATGATTTGCAGTTATGGTACAATCTAATTTTTGCTTAGCAATGCCACGTTTCTTTTGTTTTTAAAGAATGTAATGGTTATTTTGGACGACTGCAACTTCGATGATTCTCAGGATCCTGGGCACTGCAGTTTCTGCTTGCCTCCCATGATATAAAGTTGCTGATATAACATGTCACGCTGATCTCTGAATGCATCTCCCCCACAAGCACTTGCAGGAATTGCGCAGGATGCATCCGGCTCTGACAGACCCTCTTTCCTTACGTTGTGTTTTCCAGGTAATGAGTATCCTTAGCAGCCCCAACGGAGTTGGACCTCAGTCCCAATCAGACTTTTCCATCTCTCCTCTGCACGGTGGTTTGGAGACGAGCAACTCTCTCTCTGCAAGCTGCAGCCAGCGCAGTGACTCCATCAAGTCCGTGGACAGCCTCTCCACCTCCCAGTCCTACTGCGCACCTACGTACACCAGCACTGGCTACAGCATGGATCCTGTGGCCAGCTACCAGTATGGACAGTACGGACAAAGTAAGTTCCACTGTGTATGAATGATTATGCTGCTATGAGTCACTGACCTCACCAACTTCAACCTTTATCATGAACGGTTGCCATTAGCGAGCGCGGGTGATTTAAGAAATTAACCATTCATTATACATGGCCGGTTAAGTGCTTCATAGCACACGGTGAAGTGACCCAGAGCATCCTCCTGTCTGCTCAGCACATTATGGCAGAACTCTTTCCTGTCTATATAGCCTAGAGCTCCAGAGCGAGCCTGGGTCACTATCAGCACCGTGCACGGGTTTTCACCTCCGTCACACCCACTAATCTCTTTAACCTAAATTGAAAGCGTGTGTTTCAGCAGACGTTGTAAGGGTTCTGCTCCTGCGCCGACACCGACCTCTCTCCCACCTCGTGCATGTCACGGGCACACCTGCAATTCATAATCAGTCACAGCCTAACCCTCCAACTCAGCCCTCGGGCACCGCTGCCTATTTCCTCGCTCAATTGGGAGAGGCTCAGGGAAAAAAATTACTGAAAGGACTGTAAAGAAAATAGAAAGGAATTTAAAGAAATCAAAACCTTTCACTGAACACCATATGGTGAATAAAGTGTTAAAAGCCCCCATAGGTACAACTGAACAAGTCTGACATCTAGAAACAAAATCAAGTTCTGTGTCCAAAGTCACCCATATAATCTCCAAGCAATGCTTTCACGTGAGCTGCCTGATGGGAGCTGTGCCCCGGCTTCATGTAGCGTAGTTTAGGGTTAAAGAAGACTGAGAGACCTCCACGGACTTATGATTTACCCTTGTGGGGATTGGGTTTACTCTTCCTTCTTGAAACTGTCAGAAAGTGCCATTCCCTACTTGCTGCTGGCCCTTGGCACAGACGGGTCCATCTCTCGTGCCCACACTGATAGGACACAGAAGCGTGAAAAACATTCTAATGGATATGACAAGTCTAATAAGAGTCCTGTCTGGATGAGCCCTCCCCCCGGGGCACAGCTGACAGGGGGCTGACATTTCTTATTTGTTTACTTATTGGCACCAACTGTTGGATGTGTAATAATTTAATTTGGGGCATTAATCTGAGAGAAGAGGGAGCGCTGGTGTTTCTCTAAGTGTGACTAATAACAGGTGACCAGCAGCCAGTCCGGAGACATGCAGAGACCCCTGACAGGAGGGATGTAACCCAGGAATGGGACACACTATGTTAAGCTTTATGATAGACCGATGTGTCTTGATGAGTTAGAATGACGAGTCAGTACACGGTGAGAATGAAAGTGTTCTTTGGCACTGATGTCACAGTAGATTTGCTGATGGTGCTAACAGTTTGCTTTTGTTTCAGCTGCTGTTGACTACCTGGCAAAAAACGTCAGTCTGTCCACACAGCGTCGGATGAAACTCGGGGAGCACTCGGCTGTCTTGGGCCTCTTGCCCGTGGAGACTGGACAGGCTTACTAAGAGATTCCAAACTTGAGAATGTCAACGCTAACCAGCACTAGACTTCACCATGAAGTGGGACTAACATATGCATCTTCCAACATTCATCTGCCCCCCACTCCATCCACTTCTTTCATCCGCCGAGACAATGAAATAAGGATGATGTGCTGCCCTAATCCCTTATTCATTTAAGTAGCTGCGCCCGTGAGCTGCTCATGCACAGAACTGAAGAGGTGACAGCATGTACGAGGATCCTTTTCTTCCCAAATAATTAATATTAACAAAAGCCAGAGTACCACCATACTCAGCTCAGTGTGCTTTTGAGGGCCACATGAATTTTAAAAACTGACACATGGAGACACGATGGACTCCAAGCTGCCTCAGGTTGAGGAAATGCTAGATTCTAGGAAACAATGTTTGTGAAGTCTCCGTGGTTGATAAATAATTTGAGTTTTCTGTTTAATTTTTACTTTGTTTTGTAGCCAAGAAGCTGTTCACAACAATCAATGAATATCTCGAGCACAAAGCTAGGGAAATACTAGTGAGTGAACACTTACACTAGCAAATACATCTGTTCCTCCATCCCCACTCACCAGTCAAGCTTCTCAGACTGGTACAAGATATGACAACCTCTATAAACAGTTACAGACTGCAGCTAAAAGTGCATCGGTAAAATGGACAAAGAAGGTTTATCCAAAACTTTGCAAATTTTTTTAAATACTCACAATGAGGTGCGTGGCCCTGGACAGTTTTTAAAAAAAAAACCATAATCTGCTAAAGGTAAAGCCAAAATGACTGACAGTGGGGATTGCCAGCCGACGTCACGCAGCGACCACGGCTGATGCTGGGATCAGGATTGATTTTTGTGTGCGCCAGTACTGGACAATCTGGGATGTGAAAAATAATTTCTGGTGTTGGTGAGCTGTACTGAGAACGCTCATACTTCATACACCAACACAAAAGACTTCCCCCAACCATAACGGATGTGCCCATCCACCATGAAGTTGCTAACCTAGGGAATGACAAAAGGTTTCTGGCTGGTTGTTGAACAATGATCGGGACCAACAATTCTTTTTCACATGGCCAATAGCTTTTCCAGTTGTATGCATTCCAGATAAACGCTAGTTTTATTATGATTCCTTATATTTGGCAACTATAAAATAACTAATGGCCCTTGTGTATGGACTCTATGCAAATACGTTATAACAAATACTAGAGGGCGATAAACCCGGTCTTGATTATGCATGGAAATTCACATAGACAAAAGAATCAAATACACTGCAACATATCCAATGCCACAAGGGTGCATTCGAATGTTTGTCTGAAAACCAGAATTTATGCCCAGCACAGTTTGAAGCAAGCACGTTACAATCCAATACCCCTGCAAAGGGAATCCCTAAAATCTCACAACAGAGCACATCCTACTGTATAAATATGTAAATATAATTAGCCCATTCCATGTACAATTGGACCTTAAACTATTCCAATGAGAAGATTTTACTTTGTGTTTTCTGTGAGTAGTTAAACACAGACAGACGTATAGGAAGGTTGGTGTATATGAGTCGTGGTGTCTTAAGAAAAGTTATATATTATGTTCCAGATGAAATGATATTGTTTTGGTGGAATGGAAGGATTATAGGGGGGTTTCAGCGTGTACAGTATGTGTCAGTTTAAAATCACATAGGCTACAGGGACCATAACAGGACACATGGGCTCAGAGAATTTCAGGGTCCACGTCTCGTACGGGAGCTCTGAAAAACGGCTGAAAACAACGCACATATGGACACTTGATGTTTTATATATATATATATATATATATATATATATATATTTCTACAAAAATATGAACTTTAGCGGGAGGCTAATTCCAGGTCACAGGTGGCAGAACCCCAATACGTATGTATATTAACTGCTAAAGCTATGACACTTCTTACCCAGTACTCAAGAACATTCCATTAATACCCCCTGTGTCTGATTCCTTGCCATGCCTTTTAAAGTGTGTGCTTGTGTAATGTATATATATATATGTATCCTACTATAATTTATTTAGCTATTTTAAGTCTTAGATTAGAAAGAAAGCTGGTACTTGCTTTATCACAGCTCTGCTGGCTGGTGTCTGCAGCACATAGAGGGTCTTCAGCATGGAACATGTTAGCTACCGCTGCCTCTGTGTGTTCTCGGTGTACGACAAGCATTGTTACACATTAAAGATGATATTGGAAACTTGGAGTCATGTCTTCTGTCAACGGTTCCCCCTACAGAAAAAAATACAATTTACATATTAGCACAAAAAATAATGAATGAGCTTCTAGAATTATTTGCAAAAATTAATATAATTTAATTGCCTTCAGTAAATTGCACCCATTCCTTTCTGATATATAGATATATATATTAATTATATACACATACATACACACACACACACACAGGGGTATACACTTCCAAAACTCAACCTGCCTATGACCAGTAGAAAGAAAAATGATTCCAATGTAACTTTATAAAGCACTAGGGGTATTTTCATGGGTGTCAATAAGGCAAGGAAGACTAAAAAGAAGTGATATGGGTGATATAAGAGGAACATTTAAATGTAAAGGGGGTGATGAAAACAACAGTACCTGGAGTACATGTATAGGTACATGGGATAAAGATGGAACTAGGAGGGTCGACTGGTGATATCTGAACATGCTCTTTTATAGGAAGAGTAGGTAATGGGTTATCTTAAAGCCAATAGAATACAAAGAAAGGAAACCCTGGGATATGCATGAGGAAATCCTAAAACAGTATACTATATAGTGTTTTTGGTTCTTAAAGTAGGTTACATGGACCAAAAACATGCTTTTCTGCTGTTTCAATTAATTTTTGAATATCAGGTGGTGACTTGTAACTGTTACAGATAAAACCGGTGCATTTGGGAGCATAGAACCCCTATACACAGACCGAGAGGGACAACTGGAAGCAGGGAGAGGGAAACCCAATCTTGGCGATATTTAAAGTTTCTTGTCAGTAATGCAGAGAACTTGCAATTGTGTCCACTTTTGCTCAGCTATATTGCATGTTAGGATTTGGATATCACAGAAACGCCCAAGGTAAAAAGTGAGGCTGAGATCCATTATTTAAACGTCCTCGCCGATTAGCCAAATTTAGTAGAATGAGAAAGGAAGCTGCCAAAGGCCAACATGTCTACTCTACACGCACAGGTCTAATTTAATAAAGTTTATTTGGAAAACGGTATTTGTATGCCTGGCAGCAGCTCTCCCTGTCTCATACATATAGGACTGTCTGACCGCCCCGAACACTATTCTATGGCCAGCCATCCCGCCATGGTCCCTCCTGGGTGTCCGGTCCACTCTCTCTGGTCTCCCCTCCACGTTGGATTCCCTCAGTCGAGCCCCCAATGACTATGTTGGTGCACCAAATGTTATTGTTCATCACAGTAACAATGTTTAAAAGTGTATAAGACTCGTGTTTTTGTTCAATAAATGTTATTCTGGTTTACCCTCTATGACTGCAGCTGTGATTGTATTATTTTGGGATAATATGTTGCTAGGGGTTGGCTCCATGGGCTGGGGAAGCTGTCATTGGGACTTCCGCCTGGCGGCTTCTGGGCAGCCGTCAGATCACAAGTTCCATCATAACTGGTTATTAAGACATATAGTATTACATAATGTAATTACATTTCACATGCATGCTGGTTCATTAAAGCACTAAAGTGTACATCCATATCGATCACCATGAGCTAATCTCCCAGCGCCTAAACCGTTACTCCTAACCGTTACATTTAATAACAAGACTCCTTAAACAGACACATTACACTAAAATGTATCACTTTTATAAACATCCATGTGCAGACCCTTACACAGTGCGTTATGTTTCACTTTAATGCCCCCTGGGAGTGCTTGCTGTTTTTTGGGATTGTGGATACATTTAATTACTTTTAATATTTACACCCATGACATTCCTGCCCTGACATGCTCCAGGCTGCCCCTGTAAATCAGTCCTTCCCTGCCCCAGAACATAACGGTATTCAAACCTCTATACCGGACTGCCACATATCCCTGGGGGTCCTAAACCCCGTACCGTGACAGCCCAACACCCAGACCGCCCTCATATCCCAAAATACTTCAGCTTCCACTCAGCAAACTGCCCCAAACCCTATGTGCCCCTGTACCCCAACTACCCCACACCATAAACCCCACTGTACCCAAGGATACCCCACACCATAAACCCCACTGTACCCAAGGATACCCCACACCATAGCCCCAATGCCCCCGCATTCCCAGGCCTTGCACCCCTCAGGTTACGCTTTATTCCCTGCACAATGCCTCACACATAACATTACAACGGAGACTTTGTCCAAAGCACATTCGGAGGCTCTGTGTTGTTACAGTCTCGGGGGTAGGTGGGTAATTAACCCCGTCCCGGGTGGGTAATTAGCCCCATACCTGGACAGTTCACCCTGCGCATACCTTTTCCACAAACTCTGTCACGGCGGGAACGTTCACCTCAGACTCCAGCCGGAACCGCCAGGGCGGACAGGGCTGCGCTGATTGGCTAACGCACCGCACGTGACTGAAGCCCTGCAATCCATCCTGGGACTGCAGTTCAAGAAACTGACTGACTACATGTCCCGGCATCCTCTGGGAGAAGCAGAGGTCCCGTCTGAGGTAACGTGCGGGCATTACAACGGAATTACCTCCGGGTGCGGGGTCACCGGCGGCTTTCATCGGCACAGAGCATCCCTCTTCACAAGGCGACGTCACCCAGTAATCCGGTGTCACAGAGGCCTGTGGAGAAGCCTCCATGACCCCGAAATGGGCAGCTGTCAGTTATCAGGTGGGGCATTAGATTTTACCTATACATTGTGCTGGGCAGGGTACCTGCCGCAAATGCCCTTTCGACGTGTGCGACCCCATTTGCTACAAAAACCTTTTGGTGTTCCGAGCTCTGTAACTATTTTAGAGATATTTCTGTTAAGGTTTTACCTCAGGAAGATGATATCTGCGTAATCTTTAGATGTGGCCCTGGTATTTTCTTTGTATCCCCCTATTTACAAAGGCTGCCTGAAATAATCAGCAACCTGCATGATGTATGTATTTGTGATGACCATGCCACTCGAATCACTTCCTGGTTTACACGGTCACGCGTGTCGTGTGATCAGACTCATTGCGTGTGGTGTGTCGCTGTGTATGGGCACACACTGGCAACAAGGCCTTTACACCTGTCACATAGCTTATATGTTATTAGCGTATGGGGGCGCTCTGTGACACTTAAAGGGACAGAGTCATAATTTCTCCAAAACTTGGCAGTATTTGCATTGCCCATTGTACAACGCTCTGGAATATGGTGTCACTATACCAAACAATAATAATTATGATGTTACATGTGAGTAGCGTATTTATTTTATATGGATGTATATATGTAATACAAATCTGTAACATTGACATTAAGGGTATCTGCTTATTGTTGTTGTTGTTGTTGTTGTTGTTTGTTGTTGTATTTTTTTTTTATATAGCGCCTTCATATTCCGCAGTTGCTAGGACTGTGCGTTTTTGGCTAGTTAGGAATATCTATCCAGTTACAGCCTTTTGAGGCTAACCCAACGTTTCTTTGTGTCTACTTTCTCTTTAAGTTTCAGAATTTTTTTTATTTATTTTTTTAAATTATTCTTTATTTGCGTTTCATAATACAAACATTTAAATTACATAAAAACATTATAACACATCAAAGGATAAATAGGTAAAACAACGAAAGTGGATTGTACAGTACAAAGAATACTCTGTTGCTTATATTACTTATTATCCTCATAGACAAACAAAGGAAAGGAAGAAAAACAAAAACAAAACAAAAAAAAAAAACATACTACAAAGAACATCAAACATCCGAGATGAAGCTGGGGAGAGGGGTATTATGAGGCAAGACCTGTTGAGTATTGCATGTTGAGTAGACTTATACTATTGACTTTTTGAAGACAAATATCCCATATTTGAGTTTTTTTAAAAGACATATGGTTTGTACACGACCTTTCCCTCTCCATTGTAAACTGAAACTTAATTTGGTTTATCACTTGGGACAGATTAAAATATTTCTTTTGTTTCCACTCTTTAGCTATTAATCTGTTAACAGCTATACAAGTATGTATAGTTATATTCAACTGAGTTTCAGATAAGGGGGGCCATCCTAAATGCAGTATTAAAGATGCCGGAGTATCTGGAATTGTGATATTATCGATTTTCTTTAAAAAAGAAAGAATTTCCTTCCAAAGAATATTTACTTTGGGGCAAGACCACCAAATATGGATATAGGTTCCAATAAATTGTTCACATCGCCAGCATATATTAGAATTCGATGGAAACATCCTAGAAATACGAGTTGGAACTAAATACCATTTATTTATGACCTTATACTGTGTCTCCAGGAGGGAGAGATCGTGTACCCTAGATAGACAGTTCTTAATCTCTTTTAGCCAATCTCCAATGGGTATCGAGATATTAAGTTCTTTCTCCCAATCTGAGATTATTCTCATAATAGGGGTATTTCCTTCTTTTAGCCTTATTACTTCTGCACATTTGGAGAAAAGTTTCGTTTGTTTTATTGGACTGAAGATTTAAGAAAGTTTCTTAATGTGTATATCTTGTGAAATTAAAACATGTTTGTTAATACAATTCTTTACACGTAGATAGCTAAAGATAGTTGGTTTTATTAATTTAAATTTATTTAAGATAGAGGGAAAGGGAATTATCTCTCCATATGCCATTATGTCTGATATCATATTAACTCCTACTTGTTGCCAATGTTCTAATGAGATATTGTCAATAAATTCTTCCAGAATGGAAGGCTATCGAGGCTGTCCTCCCGCGTTTCACTGATTCTCCGACCCCTTTTCATCCTGCCAGTTATTTGCTCCATCATACCACCACGCCTGTTGCGGTGTATAAGAAGTCAGTGCTCCGTCACTTGCTGGGCGAGGCTAAAGCCTTGATTCCCTTCCATTGGGCTTCTGTCACCCCACCCTCATTTAGGGAATGGATTCTACGGGTGGAAAGGGTGCGCGCTTTGGAGGAGCTGGTGGCCCGTTCTGATGGACAGGGTGAGCGCCATAGTCGGACCTGGTTCTACTGGTCCCAGTTCTTTCTGGACCCCTCCACCAGACTTTTGCTGCCGTGATTAGGCTGGGGTCCTGGGATTCCTTTGTTGGAGTCTCTGTTTCCTGTCATGTTTCTACTGCTTGGGATGTGTCACTGTGTTTAGCCCTGCTGCGTCAGGGTGTCGTGATGTGCTCCTGCGGTCATGCGCTGTCCATATTTAATTTTGATTTTGTTTTGGTCTTCCTTCCCTTCCCCATTCCTTTTTTTTTTTTTTTGTTGTTTCCCCTTCTCACTTTGTGTATAAAATGTTTTCAAAACCAATAAACTTTTGATTTACAAAAAAAAAATTCTTCCAGAATATTAAACTTTAATGTATCAATTAGCTTATCTTTGATACCCAATGTTTTTTTAATTTTTAACCATTCCGGTATGATATTCTCTAATATCATATTTTTACTTTTAACCTTATTAACTAAATCTTTATCTTTCAAAGCCCAAATAAGTCTATTTAGACTATTTATCTCACACATCTTACATTCTATCTTGTACCATACTTCTTGTCTGGAGGTTTCTTGGTAAGTTTTAACAATGTGATACAATGTACTGATTTCGTAATATTTTTTTATCTGTGGAAAACTCATACCTCCATCCCTGGCCCGTGCACTCACCCGGTTTGCATTAATCCTGGGGATCTTCCCCTTCCAAACAAAATTTAAAAAAGACGTATGTATTATGGCGAGCCAACATTGTGGAAATTTTAATGGTAGCATACGAAATAGGTAGCTCCATCTTGGCATTAAATAAGAATTCAAAGCGTTAACTCGGCCCCACCAAGACAATTCAATTTGTCTCCATTCTTTTATAAAAGTATTTGATATTCTTAAGAGACGGAGAAAGTTTGTTTCCACTATATTGTCAATCTTCTCGGGGATAACAATCCCTAGATGCTCAAAGTCCTTTATTTTTAAATGTAGAGAAAATTGTTTAGATAAAATATCTTTATCTTGAGCACTAATGTTCTTAGCTTGTACTATGGTTTTATCGAGATTGAGTTTGTAATTCGACACGGAACTATAGTTTTCCACTTCTCTTAAAAAGTATTGCATTGAAATTAATGGATTAGTTATCGTGATAATCACATCATCCGCATAAAGCGATATTTTAAATTCTTCATTGTCTATTTTGATGCCTGTTATATCTTGATTAGTGCGGATTTTATTAGCGAAAGATTCCAAAGTAAAAATATAAAGAATTGGTGAAAGAGGGCATCCCTGTCTGGTGCCATTTTTAAAATCAAACCAGGAAGAGCATAATCCCTGTCCAACTACTCGTGCGCTGGGGTTAGAATAAAGAGATATAATAGCATTATAGAACCAGCCCGAAATTCCAAATGCTCTAAGAGTGGCCCCAAGAAACCCCCAACTGACCCTATCAAAAGCCTTCTCGGCATCTAATGAGAGGGTCAGGAGGGGGTACCCATGTTTTTCTACGTAATCTAGTTCGTCAATCAGCCGTCTGATATTATTGGTGGAATCTCTGCTTGGGACAAACCCCACCTGGTCTGAGTGTATCAAATTATCCAATGTAGATTTTAATCTTTCTGCCAATAATGCAGAGAATAGCTTAACATCTACATTAATTAAGGAGATGGGACGATAGCTTTTTAATTCCTCTGGATTCTTATTCTTTTTTAGTATTGGGAGAATGTTGGCTTGCAAGATCTCTTTTGGAAGTATACCCGTATTTGCAATTTCTTCAAAAGTCAGAATAAGATGATCTAATAATTCTGATTTCATAGATTTATAGAATAGATTAGTGAAACCATCCGGACCTGGGGTTTTATATTTCTGAAGTTTGTCAATAATATCATTTAACTCCTTTTTCTCCATTGGCCTATACAAAATTTCCTTTTGTTCTTCAGACAGTGTTGGTAGTTTTATTGTTGCCAAATATTTTTCTATGTCAATATCATTCACTTCATTTGAACTACTATAAATGTTTTCGTAATATAACCTAAATCCCTCAGCTATATCCTCTGGAGACAATCTTGTACGGCCATCTGAAACTATTTTTGTTATTTTTTCATTTGCTCTTTTCTTTTTAAGTTGGTTACTCAAAATTTTGTCTGGTCTATTGCTTTTGTGATAGTATGTTGCTCTTAGTTTTTCCATGTAATATCTTGTTTTTTCTAATTCCCTTTGATTTATTTTATCTCTAATGATTTGTACTTGAAGTATAGAATCTTGTGTTGGATTAATCTTAGCTTTAATAGCTAAATTATAATATGTTATGTAAAGTTCATTTAATGGCTGCTCCCTATTTATTCTCATCCTTTTCTTTATTTTAATAAAGTGGCCTCTTATTACTGCCTTATAGGCACACCATCTAATGGCTTGTGTTGTTTGCCCTATTTTGTTCTCTAAAAAAAGGCTTTAGTCATCTCTATAATATGCTTTCTATTTTCTTCAGAGTATAGAGTTTTATACAGAATTTTATTTTAATCTTTCTTTCTAACACATTTTTTGTATACGGGAATATATTTATATTTATATATTTATATTTTAATATAATATATACTGGAATATATTTATATTATTATATACGATATATACTGGAATATATTTATATTTATATATTTATATTATTATATACGATATATACTGGAATATATTTATATTTATATATTTATATTTTAATATAATATATACTGGAATATATTTATATTTTAATTTATATATATATTATAAATATATTTATATATATATATATATATCATATATTTTATATATTATTGATATGTATAATATATATATATATGTATATATTATTGATATATATATTGCTTAACCATTTGAGTTCCATTGGGTTTTATAATTATCCACAACCATTCCAATCATTCATTATTCATAGCGGTTCTGTGTTATTCTTTTTCTTTTTCTATGTTTTGGAATAAATTGGTCCTCAGCAGAGCAAAACTAACATAGTCTTATACAGCGATAATAAATAATATTTACACATTCTGCTTTTTGATAAATCTACCCCCAAGTCTTCGGTTTCTGCAGGCGGCGTTGGAACGGACTCCCGCTGTTTAGTCGAAGCTACATATCTACTCGGCTGATGCAAAAATGTGTTTTCTCTGCAAATATTTGTTTTGTTGGTTTTTTTTTTTACTCTCATTTTGGCTCCCGTACCTTGCTGTGCGACTCTCGAGTAAATTTCTCATTTTAATAAATGTTTCTGAAAACCTTGCAGTGGGCACAAAACACTGTATGACATCTCTGCATTGTATTTAACATAGTGTGACCATTGCGGTGCTAATACATGGGATAAATATATACATTAAGGACGCTTTGAAGTTTAAAAGCTCTTATCGCCGTGGAATGAAGTCCAATGGAAAGTGTGCAGATGCTATAATGTAAACCTCATCCGTACGACGAACGCAAGTTCAGATATTCTTATTGTAGCCCTTTAAACACTGTTGGGTTTATTTGTTTGTTTGATGAACTCTGTGATTGTGAGGAGTGAGGAACATAGTTTTGGATCCGTCCGCATCACGAGATGCCTGTGAGGGAAAGAGGCTTAATGTGGGCTCCTTTATTAGCAAGTCACGTGCATAAAGGTGTAGCTGTTAAGAACCTTGTCGCTCTCCGGGATACACGGATTGAGTGGTCGGTTTACCTGCGCCAACGTTACTTTATTTAATATTCTGCTCCTCTCACTGCGGTGATTTCAGGAGCATGGATTGGAGTATCGGAAGTAAGGTGTGTTAATCGCCCGGCGGGTGTAGAGACGGAATTTCACCTTTACCTGCAGCCACGGGTTCGGGGACACTAGGCACTATAGGTGTTAGGGGAAAACACAGCATTGGCAAGCGGACGTTGAGCAGAAATTTGGGGTCTGATAAGGCGATTTGAGTCCTCGAAGCACCCTGGGTTTGCTTTGAAAAATCGGAGGGAGCTGTAGACTGTATCTGTTTTTAGCACGAAGTGTTATATATAAAAAATTATATAAAAATAAAGTCGCGACTAATAAATGCCAATACCCTATAGGTGAATATACACTAATTATTTCGGAAACAACGTATCCTTTTTTTCTTCTAAATCCGTAGTAATAGTTTGTTCGGCTCTGACTGTCGTTAATGAGACTCCGAGACCCTCGGATCACACCTTGGACAGTCACTTTGAGACAGTGTGGCACACTTGGGGTGCGTTACTGTTAAATACTGCTATACAAGGCTCCCTGCACCTCTAGCCTGGAAGGGTTAATTCATCTTGTGTTACTAGTGGGCTGTGGCCATCGGCTGTTTCCAGTAGCCACTTCCAAGTAATGAAACTTATTGAAGGCGTTGGGGGGGGGGGCGCATCAGAAGCAAATGTGATTTTTGCAGATAAGGGCAATAATTGTGATAAATCTCCCAGCTTTGGAGACAAACACTTCTCGCTCTGAGGCCTTGTTTTCTTTATGTTCTCATTCATTCTCTCGCTTTGCTGTTCTTCCTTTTTTTTTTTTATTATAGCCCATTTTATCTCACTAGGCGGATAGAAGGAGGGAAAGTTTAATCTCTGGACAGTTTTTTTCTTTTCTTTTTTAATGTGTTTTTCTGTGGGAGGTGGGGGCCAACACAACACGTATCGCCTTCGCCTTGTGTATTTTAAGAGCAGCGGACAAAAATCAAAATATTTGAAACTGTATTTCACGGTAATTATGATAGATTTTATGGCTGGGTGGCAGTACTCAAAGGCAGACTGAATGCCTTAATTTGTATAGAAATTGTAATCATTTGTTCATTTCAAGGTGAAAATTGCATTTTTTAATTTAAATTGTATCCTGCCTGATAGTCTATTATGCAGTGAAATTGTCTGCATGTTTCAGTGGCTTCTATGTGGCTTCATGCTTGTTACAGACCCACTTATCCCCGATTCACTTTATACACAGTCCCTGCCTTTTTACAGGAACGGGGCTGGCTCTTTGGCCGTCCGCTTATATTTATTTGCCGTCTTCTAGTAAAATGGCCGGTGTAGTCTATAATATGTGGCAAAAGGGTATATTTCGTGGAAGTAATCAGTGCTGGTTTCCCTTAACCCTTCCTGGTAGGTTGTTGACCTGCGCGTTACTGGGTCACAATAGGCTAATGTGCCCACGTTTGGGTGACTCAAGGGGTGAAATGTGGAAATTTGTCTTGTTAAAACATACCGTACTTATTTACACTTCAATATTTGTGTTCTTGTTGAAAAACTAAGTGTACTATGTATGTACGGTATTAATAATAGAAATTCCATGTAAAGATTACAAACCCCGACGACTTGTATTCTTTTTACCTTGTACACTAGGAATAAGTCTGTCGAACTCCTTGCCAGCCGCTGAGGGCTTTACTTCCTTTTCTTCTCTAAGGACGTGACTTTTTAGTTGGTTTTCATCCAGCTAGTTTAGGAAACCACCATCTTATGGACACTATTATGCGTGTGTAATTAAGCATGCGAGTGGGTGTGTTAATGTGCGTGTGTGTGTATGTATGTTATAGTGTGTAAGCATGATAATGTTTTAGTGTGTGTGTTAGTATGTGTATGTTAGTATGTGTTAGAATATTAGTATGTGTGGGTGTGTGTATGCATGTGTTAGCATAATAATGTGTTAGTATGTGTATGGTGTGGGTGTGTGTATGTTAGTGTGTAAGCATGATGTGTTAGTGTGTGTGTTAGTATGCATGTGTAAGTATATTAGTATGTGTGGGTGTGTGTGTGTTCGTGTGTAAGCATGATGTGTTAGTGCATGTATGGTGTGTGTGTGTGTGTGTTAGTATGCATGTGTAAGTATATTAGTATGTGTGTATATGTTATAGTGTGTAAGCATGATACTGTGTTAGTGTGTGTTAGTATGCATGTGTAAGTATATTAGTATGTGTGGGTGTGTGTATGTTATAGTGTGTAAGCATGATAATGTGTATGTTGTGTGTTAGTATGCATGTGTAAGTATTAGTGTGTGTGTGTGTGTATGTTATAGTGTGTAAGCATGATATTGTGTTAGTGTGTGTATGTTGTGTGTTAGTATGCATGTGTAAGTATATTAGTATGTGTGGGTGTGTGGATGTTATAGTGTGTAAGCATGATAATGTGTATGTTGTGTGTTAGTATGCATGTGTAAGTATGATACTGTGTTAGTATGTGTGTGTGTGTGTGTGTGTTAGTATGCATGTGTAAGTATATTAGTATGTGTGTGTGTATGTTATAGTGTGTAAGCATGATACTGTGTTAGTGTGTGTTAGTATGCATGTGTAAGTATATTAGTATGTGTGTGTGTGTTATAGTGTGTAAGCATGATACTGTGTTAGTGTGTGTTAGTATGCATGTGTAAGTATATTAGTGTGTGTGTGTGTATGTTATAGTGTGTAAGCATGATACTGTGTTAGTGTGTGTTAGTATGCATGTGTAAGTATATTAGTGTGTGTGTGTGTATGTTATAGTGTGTAAGCATGATACTGTGTTAGTGTGTGTTAGTATGCATGTGTAAGTATATTAGTATGTGTGTGTGTTATAGTGTGTAAGCATGATACTGTGTTAGTGTGTGTTAGTATGCATGTGTAAGTATATTAGTATGTGTGTGTGTTATAGTGTGTAAGCATGATACTGTGTTAGTGTGTGTTAGTATGCATGTGTAAGTATATTAGTGTATGTGTGTGTGTGTTATAGTGTGTAAGCATGATACTGTGTTAGTGTGTGTTAGTATGCATGTGTAAGTATATTAGTGTGTGTGTGTGTATGTTATAGTGTGTAAGCATGATACTGTGTTAGTGTGTGTTAGTATGCATGTGTAAGTATATTAGTGTGTGTGTGTGTATGTTATAGTGTGTAAGCATGATACTGTGTTAGTGTGTGTTAGTATGCATGTGTAAGTATATTAGTATGTGTGTGTGTTATAGTGTGTAAGCATGATACTGTGTTAGTGTGTGTTAGTACGCATGTGTAAGTATATTAGTATGTGTGGGTGTGTGTATGTTATAGTGTGTAAGCATGACACTGTGTTAGTATGCATGTGTAATTATATTAGCATGTGTGCCGGCCAAGTTTGTTGACCCCCATATATAATAATCTGTAAACACATTAGATTTTCTAGCACATCACCCGATTCCACAGAGGGATTACGATAGTGGGAACAGTCAGAGGAACCCGCGTTAAAACGTACTGTACAGAAGGAGGAGACGGCCCTGCTCTGGAGAACCCCCTATAAATATATAAAAATCCTATTCGTCCCAAAGCAGCTAAAAGAATTCCATTGGCGATGGCGGATAACGTATATTTTTAAATCTAAACACTAGCGCTTGTGTGATGTGAGGGTCTCGGCGAGAATATTTTCCGTTGGGGTCTCTCTGGCCGGTGCTGGCCCCAGCTGTGCTCCGCGCGCAGGCTTTCCGAGAGCCTTTAAAATGAAGTTATGTGCGTCTCAGCAGCCGAAGCCAGATGCGCCAAGAGACCGTCTTGTTATGTATTCATGAGCTCGAAAGCAGATAAATAAAACTATTCATTACCGGGCAAAGTGTTACTAATGACAGATTCCTGGTGTGCTGCACCTCCGAAAATCTAATGCGACACACTCACAAAATAAATATATTCTCTTTATCCTGATTCCCGAGCTCGATGGGAAGTTTCCCCTCCCAGACCCGGTCTAATTCTGTATTCACTAACGGAGGCATTTACAATCCCGGCGCTATTATGTCCAACCAGGACCTCTGCCCCTTTTGCCGTGACCTTGCCGGTAGCTGGAATTGGGTCGTCGTTACAGAATGGAAATATCTGAACATCCCAACGTACGGCGGTTTCCGATCTCACGGCGTCGGGGGCTTCCACACCCAATGCCTTTTATTCCACTTATCATAAATGTTTAAAAGGATAGCGGCCCCTTTGTTACAAGTTCTATTAATTAAACGGGGCAGGGTGAGAGATTTACCATGTTGTGTTTCTGGGGTGGAAGCAAAGTGAATTTGCTTACTGTCAAAATAACCGACGACGAGAGATCGTCGGTCGCCTCCATACAACCTCCCTGTGGTCTTTGGCGTGAAGGAGCTGGGCCGCAAGGTGTATGGAATCGGATTTTTATCATGAAGTTGAGACCCTGTTTTGGGGGGGGGTTCCATTTGGGGGTCTATTGTTTAAAAATATTTTTTCATTTTTTTTAAATAATTTAATTTCTATTCCAGCTTTTGTATGAAGCCCATTGATTTTTCCGTGTAAAGGTTTCTGATACCTGTGCCAATGTCTGTTGGAATTTTCGATAGATCAAGGTTTCCACCAAATTGGCATTTTTTTTTAATCCCTCTTGCTCTATCCCCACCTTCTCCGGGAGCCGCTTCCATGCCTCCCCTTCGCAGATATTCTTCTCTCGATTTCGTCGCTCTTTAGAGTATTTCTGCAACTAGCCTCTGCACGCCACGGGGACAACCCCTTTTCTCCTTTCCTCCAATCGCATAGAGGAAAGAAATAAAATTAACGATATGAAGGGAGGGGATTGGAGCAATAATGTTTAATATTTTCTGTGCGTATGTGTGCGTGTATGTATATAATATGTGTATACATATAACGGGTTGCGCCATGTCCTGAAATTGTCAATTGATTATTGAACCCCCTTGCGGTCCATAGAGAACGTACGGAGCACTGGTGTGTGTATATAATATAATATATATAATATGTGTGTATTATATGATCCATTTCCCCGCTTGCAGTACTGCACCCTCGGAATTCATCAGCCACCGTCTCCAGGCTTTACCTCTTCATCTGCGCTTCCACCACTATCCGAGATGAATGAATGTGCTTCTCAGCCCTCTGTAATTGAATAATCTGCGGACACGGAGCGATATCCGGCGTCCCCACCGCGCGGCCCTCGATTGATTAATTCACACGATGTCAGACACACTGTCCGGGTTTATTTAGTACTTTAATATATAAGATAAATGCCTCATCTCCCATAGACAGAACATCGCGCGCAACTGCACTAATCACGCAGAGTGTCTGAATACTTTGGGGTGAAAACCCCAAAATAACACAACCAGGATAAAAAAAAAAAACCCAAGATATTTGAATGTACGCTGCGGTGGATGTAACCCCGAGCTTCTGCTAATATTAACGCGTTCATCAAAGTAATGTGCGGCTTCTGTTACCGTTCGGATATGGTTTCCAGCCGCTGTCGGGTTTCTGCGCAGGGGCTAATTGAGGGTGACTATACTCTGGTCATTACGGTAACGGAGAACGTAGCGTGTTTGTTTAATTGTAATGGATTAGGAAAGGTGTGTAATACGGTGGTTAGAAGCTGCTGGGGGAATATAATGAGTTCAGACTGTCATAAGTAGCTGGCCAGCTAGTCCCTGCGCTTCCATCTTTAATTTATAAGCAGATTTTCCTTTACAGACAGTTGCAGTTCTGTTAACCCCTTACAAACCGGGGCTTGCTGCCCCCCCGCCAGCTCTTGGTACTTGTGCATTCGGAATGGTTATAGAACCGGGGTGTTTGATTAACTCCCCAAAAACCTTACGAATGCATCGCGCCAGTCCGCCGCTCGGCTGCCCCAGAGGGACACAGTTGTCACGGCAAGGAGATATAGGGACTAGTAACGATATTTTATGTTACTCTACTAGAACAAATATGGATTCTGGCTGTTATTGGGCTGGAAGTCCGGGTCTGGGTGATGGGAATCATAGTCCGGGAAGCGCTGCTGGTTTGGGAGAAACCTGTGTAACGTCACATAGAACAATAGCCCAGTCTTAATTTATTAGATGGAGGTGCGAAGCATGTTTGTCAAAGCAAATTCTATAATAACATTTTGTATCAAACTTTTGTCATTGAATAGCTTTTATTTTTCTTTACTGTACAAATTATTTGTATAAATAAACTTCAAAATCCAAACGACAAGCACTCCACTATGAAGCAAATACGCTTATTGAGTGTCAACGGTGATCGTATATCATGATGTGAAATGTATAGGACAAAAGCGATTCACCGAATTAGTGAGCGGTCTCTCCCGTGGGGGTGCCGGGGCATTTCATTGTATGAATCCCACTTTTATAGCTCGGTATAAAATTGATGTCCTCCAAGCCTGTTTGATAAAGCACTCTGGAGTTTTACCATGAAAAGCGCTTTCTTGCCACAGTGGGAAGTGATACGACTCCTAGGTGTTAATTCCTGATTCGGTGGCCATGGGATATCACAATGTTTTTGGTTTATAAAATGCACACGTTTTACCGGAAAGGTAGGAAATGAGTAAAAATACAGTCTGTGTATGAAATAATAAGTGAATTGGGAACGCTCTCAAGGAGCCAAACATGATGACCCCGCAATGTCTGCAAGCCGCTGGTATTTTAATACCGTGTTTTATTAAGCTGTAATGTGTCAGAAATTAACCCTCGCGCTCTATTGAGTTAGTGGTGTCAGGTTATCGCCCGGGTGCCCTGAAAGCAGAGGTATCGGCTCTAATGGGATAAAGTGAGTCCAGATTCCAAACCTCACACGCTAAACAATTCTTCCCTTCATTAGACGGAAAGATGTAAGCAGCGCTTCGGAAATAGGCATTTAAGCATCGCTAACTGGTAAGCCTAGCCCTAAAGTAGCTTCCCAAGTCAGAATGTCTGCCCCCGGAGCCCTGTTTCCTAATAAGTAGCAGAACCCTCCAGCGGCCGCACATCAAAGCTTCCCACCGAAGACCCTATTATTTTTCTTGGTAATTTAGACATTTTTGGTGCTATTATTTCCCTTTCAGGCTATTTTTAAAGGAATCGAATTCTGACCCGTTTAGATGTCACTGTCAGGATTGGTTTGGGGCCACAAACACATTCTTTATCCTTCTTCTAAATAGATTTACTTGGTGTATTTATTCCAATGTCTTATATTTCGTGCGGTTTGCTTACCGGGGGTAACAAGAAAGGGAGGTCACGCCACAGATAAATTGTGTTTTTCTTCTACTATAAAGCAGCAGTTCTTAACCGTTTTGGCGTCATACCTCCCTTATGACATCACACCTCCCTTATGACCGGTGCCTCCCATGTTTTAACGGCCAAAACTTTATGCTTTAGGCAAGATGAGTTTGCATAAGACAATTTATATTTTAGAGGCTACTCACGCCTCCTCTGGGGTCAGTCCAAGCCACCCCTGGAGAGGCGACCCCCTCGGGTTAAGAACCCTGACTATTAAATGCCCCCTCGGTGTTATGGGTGGATTTATGACGATGTTACTGTTTCTTTTCTTGGCTGTGTCGGGCGGGATATCCTTAATTTGTGCTAAAAACTATTCATTATAGACCCGGCTTCCCTTCCTCTGGAATGATACAAAACCGCATAACACGCAGACTCGTTAGTCTCTGGTTGATGATTATCTATCGGTGTTGCGAGCCCAGTTTTTGCCGTAATGAAGGGGTTAACAGACAGGTGTCCGATGCCCTCTCCCCGCGCAGGGAAACCCGAGCTGTTTTGGTTGTAATCGCAGGTACACCTCGGCGGCAGGGCTGCAGGTAATTTACTAAATCCAATCAGTCCGGCCAGTAAATGGAACACATCCCCTCCCCGCCGGCTCAGCTTCCTGCTACCTTTGTTACCAGTAACTCCACCGATAACAGTCTGTCCTAATGAGCGGAACCAGGAGATGAAAACAGGTGGATGGGGAGGAAAAAACTGCTCATCATCACCTCCTAATCCACGTATCGAGGCTGTGCAAACGGCCCGTCTTCAGAGCGCTCCCAGAGTGAACCCGGGCTTCAGAGTCAAGCTGCTCACTGACCATTCTGGATCTGACTGTTTCAGAAGTGACCGCTTTGAGGACTATCGTGCCCTTGGACGCGGAGTCACGACCGGAGCCTGCCTCGTCAACTCCACGTGAATCTTTCTTTCCATTAAACACCCCGGACTTCCTACCAAGTCCCCTTTCCTTGTACTAAAACCACATCCCATTCTCCCCAGAATCTCATTTGGAACCAGAACCTTTGGGCTTTTTAACCCAAAAATCAATATCAATGCCTCTTCTGCCATTAAACGCAGCGCTTTGTAAACAACATATATTAACATTTCTTCTTCCAGTTGGAAAAAGTTGAATGTCGAACACATACGTAGCGGCGGTGCAATTCCACCTAGTAGAACACCAAGGAAACTTTTGCATTTGGTGCCGTTACCAAGCTTGTTTTATTATAGTAAATAAAGGCACATTGGTTATAGTTGTTGCTCCACCGTTCTGTCAACAGGGGCATTCTTGGCCTGGGAGCCTCGGTGGAATATCTCCATAGCCATTGACGTATGGAGCTGTAAAGCGTTGAGCTCCCTGCCCTGCTGGTCTCTGAACTCCTCGGCTGAATTTCATAGAAACCGCAGAGAAAACGTGAAAGCACGAGAGGATCGGGGAAGGACGGGGAAGATGCCTGCTCAGGTTTCATGAGTCCCAGGGTAAAGTTTACACATCAGAGTGTGCTGCAAAGAGGGGAGACATATTTTCCCAGGCTGTGGGAAGGCGTGCAGCTGGTCCGACTCCCACCACGGAAAGGCGAGAAAGTCTGAAGTCTTGCCAAAGTCTTAACGTGTGTAATGAAAGCCAGGGGTTGAAAGGTCACAGCGGGCCCTGCCAGACTTCACCACAGCTGTTGGACGCCCAATTCAAACCAACCTCGGAAAAGAAAAAGTTTGCACGCGAATAAAAAGATTTGTAAATAGAACACCAGACCTATCGACTGCAGCTCAGGAGGCCTCCATGGGCCAACTAACTGGAAATGCACTGGTCGCAGTTACTGGTTTCGACAAATAGCGTCATCACATAAACAAAATGATTGGGAAAGATGGCTTCCGTGCGTTTGCCCGGTGGGCCGGGCCGGAATGACTTGGGGGTTGATGGAGCTGCAGCTCCAGTCCCCTACCTTAAAATAGGCCCAGTCAGGACCGAACTGACTGGGCCTATGCGGCCTCTACGGCCAGGTTTAAATTAAAACATCGGGCGTTTTTTTTTTTACTTTATTTAACATCCTCCATGTTAAATAAAGTTTTTGTTAACTTTATTTAACATGGAGGATGTTAAATAAAGTAAAAAAAAAAAACCCCCGATATTTTAATGCAAGCCCTGTGCGGCCGCAGACCCCTAAGGCCAGCCCTGGTGGGGGCTTCCCGGCTCCTTAGAGTGGCGGACCCGGTCGCAGTTGCGGAGAGGGGATAGATAGTGAAAAGGGGGGACATAGTGAGAAGGGGCAGATAAGATGGGGAGAGGGGGGTAGTGTGAATGCGTATGAGAATGAATGAATAAATGTGTGGATGAATTGTGTGAATGCGTATGACAATTAATGAATTCATGTGTGGATGAATTGCTTGAATGATTTGTGAGACTGCATTAATGAATGTGGGCTTTAACAATAAATAAATAAATAAATAAATATGGGCTGCACGGGCTTAAATGCCCGGGCCTATTTTTTGTCCTAGTCCGGGCCTGCTTCCGTGTGCGATTTTGCGCAATGACTCGTTTCTACGTCTCGTTCGATGATAAAGTCCGAGTAATAAACATGAGAGCCGGATCGTGGCGACATCTTGGGTGTTGTTCACAACGGGTTTGGTCAAGAAGAGTCGAGAGTCAAAGAGCATGTGGCATTGTTAGTAACCGAATACCCCCGTACTAAATGATTTTGTTGGACAGGAAATGACACATTCTGACGTCAATTCCAGCTCATTCCGGTTATTGTGGTAATGGGCTAGATTCTTCATAAATCTGGCCAAATATTCAGTTTCTTAACTTCCTGCACCTGGGAATCTAGAAGAATCCCACTTTATTTACTAATCATTGACTAATCGGCTACACTACGCATATACTAATGGCTGTTCTCGGTATATACGGCATGTGCGCCTCCAAATTGCACAGTTCGTTATTTGCAAAGAAAAGCGTATTAGTGAATAGTATTTATCCCGCCATTATTACAGTTCATGGGATAGTTTGGGATGGGGTAGAGGCCATAATTCGGGACCTCGGTGCCATGTGTTCCAGCAACCTGCCTGTGTAAGGTGGGCACCGGGGGTATTGGAGGGGATCACCTTCTGTATGTATGCGGAGGATTCTTCATGTAATATACGGGGACGTTTTTTGTTTTTTTTGCATAAATTTGATGGAAAGTCTGATTTGCATTTACAGACACGGAATGAATGATTCATTTCAATTCATTCCCTTAATCTGCGTGACTAGGAGATAATATTCTGTGGCTGCGAGTGAGCGTTTGGCAGAATGAGATCTGTAATGCCGGGTGTATACTGACAAGTCCCGATCAATACCCCCCATCGATATCAGCTACTGTCCGGAAATCGAGACCCTAATGCTCGGGGGCACGGGGGCGCAGCTTTAAATTAACCTCCTTACTATAACTTTCTTACACTTGGGTTTCTATAGGAGGATAATATTAGCTCCCTGATTCCAGATCACAAAGTCCTGGTGTAGAGTAGAGTAACCGGTGACCCTTAATTGGGTGTCTCAAAATAAACGGACTTAACTGTGAAATTTATGACTGTTTTCCTATTAGATAAATAGGCATGAAATCTACACAAGGGCCTCCCTGGTCTGTGACATCGATGCCACGTCTATTAAAACCCTCCATTTCTGAGCGTTCGCATGTTAACCCCCCGTCCCCTTCCAAGCCAGAGCTAGGGGTAAGCGGCGGGCTTTAGCGTCTCTGTAATTCCCCCTCACTCGATGCTGGTTAATATACAGGTTAAGGGCACTGTCCTGGAGAAATGCCATTTTTATAACACAATTCCATAAATAACAAATCCACCTAAAGGATACCAGAAAACCAAATTTATCCGTATGATACATTGTTAGATGGGTTCATTTACCAAGAGAAATATATATCATTTTAGGTTGCCTCTCCGTATATCCGTGGCATTGCCTGCGGTTCAGCACTTCTGGTGTTTTGTCGAGTGTATATAAAATATCCCTTTTGAGAATAAAAAGTTTTGCTTTCTTTTGGTGTTGAATCCGGACAGCTGCGTACGTCGCTGCGGACACGAACTCCCATGATGGTGGGGCGCGTACATTCACAATACCTAGTTTTATTGTTATTATTATTATTTAACAATTAATGAAAAATATCCGATATTTCTGTTTTAGCAAACAACGCAAATTGTCATTAAACTGGTGGGTTTTAACCCCGGCCCCCTGTAAACACAGTACAATTACAGGAAAAGTTCACGGCAGGTGAGTGAAGTCTTGGGGGAGTAGATCGGAAAGAGCCCAGCTGTCTCTGTCCATCGGAGCAGCCTCTGGATTATTTACTGGGGGGCGGGGGTGACGGGGGGGGGGGGAGAACAGAGGTTTGGGGCCACATTCCTTTGGAACATACGTCAGTTTAGGTCTCTATATCATTCTTTTTTCCCTTTTAATGAGGATCTGGTCTTTGGGGTCGCCGCATGTGGTCCTGGAATATGTCGAGTTCTGATAGGGCGCGTTGGCCTGTGTTGTGTTGGTATCTGTGGGGCGTCTGGGTGTTAAGTGAGTGTGGCTCATTGAGTATCTGTGTGCGTGACTTGATAAAGGCCAGCTTGGCCCACACATTGCATGCAATTCTTGGAAGCTGATACAAGTTTCTTCCCTCTCTGTCTTTCATTATCTGGAGAAGAGCTCCCCAAAGTCTCGCTTGGACCCGGTAATAAAGGGCCAGCCTCATGGCCGGCGAGTCGCTCGTGATAGAGAGGCATGTTAATTCTGGGTGCAGGAGAACGAGATGTTCTGTCCATCCATACCTATAGACGAGGCTTACCGGGTCATCGTTGGGCACTGAGCTCTATATAGAATATTTTCTGATTCCATAATCCCAACGGCAAGAAGCTACAATGTGAGCGCTCTCTCTGCAGGGAGGAGAGGGCCGCGGCGCGACCCATCAAATCTCTCCAGCAATCTGCACAGCAGATGCCCTGGGGCCGTGTTTGTTCTGTTTTGCATATTTCCATTCTAGATAAACACTCGATAAGTATTTATTTATTTCAAGCCAGAAACGAAGTGGGTCTTTGCAAAGCCTTTAAGTGCAGTAATCCGTGCAGCCGGGTGAGATACGCGGTCCTTGCATTTGGAAGGGACGTCCTTGGCCCCACTGGGCTAATTTCCCCTACGCGGGCACTCGGATAACTCAGATTCTTACCAAGCAGACTATCTCGTCTATATGATTCGAAGAGGGAGCTCGCTATAAATAGACAATAACGTTCTAAAATAATTCTAGAGTCAGGCCATCTATCAGAGGTAAATGACAGCAACTCTCACCGACTCCATAGAGCTTCTGGCTCTTCTAAGAAGTTATCCGCAACACCCGGGCTGTGGTGGATCCCATAAACCAAATGGAAAGATTCAAATATATATTCACCAAATCTGTGCAAAAATTGTGTGTTCATTTCTAATTTTACAAACCCATGTAATGAACCGTAATATCCCAGAGTTGTTGGCTTTTTCAACTAGTGGTTGTTGCCGTTCCTCGTTTTTAAAGAAGTGTTTTCATATGTAATTGCATGAAATAAACATAAATAAAAAAGCATAGCATAGTCATGTTAAATATCAAAAGATTTAGAAAAATATCTGGAAAGCGCGTGTGGGGTGATGAGAGCCTGTTATGTCATTATTTAGACGGCTTATAGGGTTCTAGGCTGCGTTTGGACGTACGCGGAACTCGCTTCTGTTTCCATTCATCGGGTTCTATGGCATGGAGTATGTCCCCAAGCCTCGCTCATGAAGTATCTCCGGTTTAATGAAGGTTCACTCCTGTAACCTGATCCTCTGGAACGGACTGCAATTTTCCCTTTTTTTTTCTCTTTTTGTGGCGTAAAGGGCTGATCTTGCCTTGATTAAATGTTTTGGAAGTCAGAGATGGATTGGGCAAGGAGAATTGATTCTTCAAGCTCTGCCGCCCGGCTGGCATTGAGGAAATGTCAGGTTTCAGACGTGGAATCTGCGGCTACCACGTTGAGGGGATTGGCATGAAAGTGTGCGGGTGCAGAACTGGGAACGAGAGTCTCCCGCTCGGCATCCGTCAAAGGAGCGAACAGGAAAGAAGTCGTTTCAGAGCCTTATGGGAAAGCGCTGGGTTATTGAATGGAGAGCCAGTGAGATGAGCGTCCGCGTCTGAATAGTTTACGCAACCAACGCATGGCAAAGTAGTTTATGACCCTTCAAGAACAGATTTTTATTTGCCCCTTTGTATATAGGTGTGTGTATAGGTGCGTGCATGTGTATCGTGATATGTCTAAATGTACAACTTTAATGGAAAATTTGACTTCTACGAAGAGACAATGGCATGGATCTCGATTGTGCTCTTAAAGTGGTCATGGGATCGATCAAAGTACAGATCTACAAACTTTTGGGTCTTTCCATAAAAGTTGGTGGCCCTGGGTTCCTCGCTTTAGATTCCACAAATTAAATAAGAAAAGTACCAGTATTGTTGCATTCTATGCCCAAAAGTTTAGTGACAAAACTAGAAGCACAAAACAAACATGTATTTCAGACCAGAAATTCAGAGTGACCCTCTGCTGGAAGGCAGGAGCAGATCGCAGAATATGCACCCAAATAACTCATTATTTTCCACAGTGTATCGCCAGCCTCCGCCGCGGAGCAGCCGCTGGCATGCGGAATTGCTGCAAACCTTGTTTTGTGTAAATTTAGCCGGATTTTAGCAGAATTTGCCCGTTGCCTCCGTGATAAAGTGTCCTCGCGGATGTAAGACACACACATACAGGGACATACACATAAAACGTGCATCTGGCTCATAAACGGGTAACCTGAGACGTGTGACTGCAGAAATATTAATGGTGGGCAGATGCTTCGGCGTCCAGGGTAAAAATGACCTAATCAGACACTTTTTTGGCAAACTCTCAGTGCAGCTTCCCGTGAAGGGGGGGAAGAAGACCTCATACATGCAATCAATAATATAGTTTGGGAGACTCCGGGCAGGAATCCGGGGGACGTGTCTCATTCACCTGTTCTTCTGCTCTCCTCCAGACAGCTCGTCTTCATCAAGGCTTAAGAGATCCGTGACATGAAGGACCGTGTCCTCTGCCGAGCGCTCGCCCCGCAGTCAGCCACCTTCCTGCCTTAACGATTAATCTAAACTTCCTCCTCCTCCTTATTGCCTGTCTCCTCTATTTAATGGGAAGCTAAAAATGATATATTTCACATAAATGAAATCCAAGTAAAGTCCAGACTCTATAGACATGTTGGAGGGGTAGGGGGTGGTTTAAAAGTAGGCATTAATTAGTCCAGTGGCACTTTGGCTATTTGCCCAGGGTACCTTCACAATGTGCCCCATCTTTGCACCATGTCAGGCTATGGTTGACTGAGGACATTTAAATTAAGTCATTTGTTTTAGTTTGAATAACTGATTCCCTGTACCCCGTTATTGTAACGATTCACAATGTAGGGAAAAGTGGAATCTGTAGGGCGCTCGGCTCCCCGGACTGCCTCTGGAAGTATGTGACAGATGGCAGATATGCCTGTATAATGGCCACAGTAATGCTCAGCTGCCCAGCCCTCCTATGAAATGTAAGACATTGTAAGAGCGACCCAGGCTGGTGGCGCCACCTGGTGTGTGATCAGTGCAGACAACAGCAACGTTTTACCAAATACTATGTTTTTAGGAAATCAGAAACCTCTTAGGTTTGCGTTTTGGGGGAGTATTCACTAATCCAGAAGCCTTTCTTCTTCGATCTCCGGTATTGGAGAGCAGCGCACCGTTGGAGGCCTCGTGCGGCCCCGCCGATCCCAGTCCGTGTTCTCCTGGCGAAGTTCACTGTGGGGTCTCTGCCAAGTTGAAAGCGTCTGACACTTGTTACTTTGTATCCAGCTTGAGCCCAATCTGGTTCCTGTTAGCACCCTGACTTCGCTGCGGTCTGAGAGTGGAGACTTTGGGATCCATCCAAATGGTGTCGTACTTAATCGGTGCTCTCGTAGCTTCTTATCTAACGGGATACATCAAATGGCTTGATCTGCCAATTAGCTGTAGCCAGAGCCGCTAAACCAAAGCAGATGGGCTTCTGTATTATCATATGGAAAATCTGCCACTTCCCATTTCCCCGGAAAAGACCCAATTATCCTCGTATATTATTCCCGAATCCACATTCGCTGCTACCAGGCCACAGTCTCACTCCTAAAATCCCACATACCGAAGTGATGTGCAGGGCAACATGTGGGATCTAAAAGACCCCCAGGGTATAAGATTTAATGATATGTCTGTTATCAGTCAGCATGCAGATGTGTGTGTGATACCGGCTGGGTATCTGATCATACCGGAAATCGTTTGACTATAATATCCCTTTAAATATTCCGTTAAAGAACGTTAAACTCTTGTAACCATCTGCGGATCGGTGTTAATATGACCGACTTATGAACCACTTTGTGAAAACTCTGATAAAGCCAAGTCATACAGTATGTTCTGAGCTATAGCTTTTAGCAGCGAGGTCACCTGATTATCAACTTCTCCGAATGGCTGTGACTTAAACAAAATGAAAAATATGCATTTTCAGGTCACGCCACATAAAACCAGTTGATTTGGGATGGACTGTTACAAAATAAATGATCTTTATTATGTTAGAATATCGAGGAAAAATAAACAGTAAACATTGTTTTCCTCAAAAGAAACTTGCGGTACCGCCGATGACTTTCTGCCACCTGCTTTACTCTCACGGGCAGCGCCCGTTACCTGCCATATCGAGGATGTGGAGGGGTGTTATGAACGCTATCGGAGACAAAACGTGCTCAATTGTTTTCTTAAGCGTGAAAAATAAAATAAACTATGATGTCAGGCGGCCCGTGGACGCTCCGTGTCAATGACTGCCGAGCAGGCTGGGATTCTACAGAATTCCTCCCACAGGGAAAAAAGCTTCTTAGCCGTGAATTAGTTCAGATTTAGCCAATAATCTTCTTTTACGGAATATGTTGGATGGGGCAAGTTAAAGCCTGTTTAAATATCCATGTTCCAAGTTGTATTGTCTTTCTAGGGGCCGGAAGAGCTCTCCTTCCATTTCAACTTAAATGCTTCTAAGGAAAATGATTGTAATAATAATTTATGATACATTTCAGCGTTATTGTTTGATTATTGTAGCTCTTTAACCAATCTATACGTTCCTGTAGGAAATATATTGAAATGTTTCTTCGGAAAGTTTAATGAAAAGTTGTTGTGACTTTGTATGACATGGGACCATGACTCTGACTGAGGCCGTAATCGGCTCTACAGAGGTTGTTTGACTACAACTCCCACAATCCTTTAGTATCTCCTGGGTGGGCACAGCTTTCTGTGTCTGAACAATGAGTTCTGAAATCTGTTGGGGGGTCTTCTTCTAGTAATGAGTCTGTTATGCTTTCTTGCAGGTTCTTGAATAGCACGACCATGAGTCCTCCAGAAACCTGTTTGAGACCAAGATGTTCTAAACTTGGACCAGAGTATGGAAAAGATCCATGCTTGATCTGGATGCTTCTAATCTTAAGGAGTTCTTGTGACGTGACTAAGTCTTTGTTCGCAAGTTGAAAGGAAACTACGCAATGAAGCATACAGAAGGTGAGTGGACGCCAGCGTGACTCTTACTGCACGAATTTGATGTTTTTTTAGGGTGAGAGCTCGCGTCATCTCCTCTGCTCTGCCAGCCAAACCTTCTGGTGGATGTCCCATGCCTTAACGTCTTCTCTCTCACCGCATGAACACGTGGCAGGGTTACGGAGCATGGTCTTTAGCCGGTGAAATCCTCATCCTTTTCCCCTCCAGCTTCTCGTTGTGGTTTCTTTGCTCTGTGTATCAATTCATGGAAAGCTTTGTACCGTATTTTAGAAACGGTTACCAATTCTTTGTGTACCGACCAATCGTTACTAACCTGTTACTGTTGCGAAGCTTTAAAGCCTGAGCTAAAGAGTTTATCTTCTGTGAAGTTGCTTTTGGCTCCTATAGTGTTTCAAAAGAGCTGAATACGTTTGAGTCTAAGTGAGTGTCTCATTTATAATAACTTATATCGCACAGATGATGTAACCAGATTGTGCTGCTGTTATTCCAGTGACATTTATTGTGTGGTTTGGCCGGGATATGTTCAGAGGGGACGCAGCAGTAACGGGGAGCTCGGGGAGCAGGTTCTCCTTCGCACGACGTAAGGGAGCTACCAGCTACTCCAAGCCCAAAGAGTTTGTTTCAAGAAGCTTCCGTATATTATTTGGAATATGCTTCTTTGTACAAAAATAACATTTACATTTTCACTGGGCACCCTCATTAATCAGGGAAAACATATTCCTGGTGGCAAAGCGGCCCGCAAGGACAGCATCAGATACTCCGGATTCAAACCGCGCATCGCTGCAACATATGTCTGTTAGAGTAAGTGTAATAACATGGCTTTATATGTAAGTGTGTAGCCAAGATGATGCGGTGCTGTGAGGTAAGGCAGGTATTTATCTATTAAGGTTGAATTTTATGCTATCTGGTAACATAAAAAAAAGGCAGAAATTGGACAAGTTGAGAATTGACCAGATTTATTAGCAGCAAGTGATACATTTCCAGTGTTAACATTCAATACATTCTTTCTTCAACCCGTAATAAAGAAATCATAGAAATTGTCATAGTCGCAGGTAGGTTTACGCGCTAACGAGCGGACATGACATCATAACGCATCCGTCAGCCCCGAACCACCGAGACTTAACAAAAGAGCAGAGATGCTGCAAAGGTTACGGATGTAACCGAAACGCCCCCCAAATATCATGTATTGCTAATGTAACAGTGAAACCCCATGAATTCCGTTTAGCAGGAGTCCTTTGGATTCCCGTACTTTAGGTTTAGGCGTTAAGTGAATAGCGGCGCGCAGGACGGTGCCGGGGTGACTTTGCCGTGGCAGCATGCAGGTGGCACCCTCCTGAACGATGCATTCACCGCATTATCTGAAAGCCACGGCTTAAATCTGTTTCTAGAAGACGAGACATAACACGGTGTAACGCCGTTATAATTAAACCAGTGAAATGGGAACGGCTTCTAGTTAACTCTATAAAGTCTGCGGATCACCGCAGCGTAATACAGATGCTTTACACGGTGTCGTAACCTCGGGGGGGGGGGGGATTGCTACTCTGTGTCTAAACCCAGAATTCCCGATTCCACCGGCCGCGTTCAATTTCCAATCACATTATCGGAGAGACGCGTTTAATCCTCTAAACCAAACGGCGATCACAAAGGAACACAACACCCCGGCTAAAGACTGCTAATTGCCCCACAGCAGACGGCTTCCGGGGCTTTTTACACCGCGCAGGTTGAAGGCAGGTGTCGGCTTAATTCGATCTTTCTGGTAACTTTCCTCTCGGGTTACAAAGTGCACGCCGGACGTAAAAACTCAATTCCCTCCCTTCTAGAAGTAATTGCTTTTCCTTTAAAATAGAAACATTTCGTAAAATATCTTTGTATTAAAACAGCCCTCTAGTTTTTTACATGTAGACGTTCCCGAGGTGTAGCAGACGTGTGACGTGGGGACCGATATCCCACCCCCGATGGATACAGGGGTCCTCACTGCATGTAGGGGTACGTCCATTCAGTCAGAGGGACGTGCGTTTCTTTGACGGCTTGAGGTGACGTCCATCTCAGAACGTAATGGCGGCCTCCGGGTTTGTCGTTTGTGCCTGTTTTAAAGAGGAAACATTAATAAACCAGCGCTGGATTGTACGCCTGTAACCAGTCCACGCCCGGCCCTTACTGGGTTTGGCTCTCTCTGCTTATCTGTAAGATGAATACAGTACACCGCAATTGGGGGCCTCTCGCTGCCCCCATCCCAGTCTGCCCAGACGGGTTATATGTGGTCAGTGATAAAGATTTTTATAAATAAAGGCAGCGCTGCACGAGCTGCCCCCTCCAAGTGCAGTATTCCATCTAAAGAAGGGACCTCTGAGATCCTGAAAGCTCATATATCTTACACTGGTCATGGACCGACCCACAATATCCATTATTCCGAGGGACGGGATGTAGGGGAGATCCAGTTTATTAATCTGAGAATAAAAATGTCGTCCTGAACGCCCATCCAGTGACCGCACTCGGATATCTCGGTGTTGCTAGTTGTGCCAGGGCTCCCAAAACACGGGTCCTAACCTCTACCTGTAACATGGATCCAAGGCGATACCTCTCGCTTATTCAGTCTACACGCGTGTATTACTGATCACCTACCAGACGCTCGCGAGCCTCCAAACGGCTGTTGGGCGACTACCGCTCCTGTAGATTTGTCATTAATATAGAAATTCCCTGCCGCGTTTCGCAGAACCTGAGATGCCTCCTCGATGACGCTTCTAAATGCAAGCACAAAGAGTTAATAACCCAACCGCTTTCAAAGCAGGGAGACGCAACTGGAACGACCCAACGGGCCATGGACCTGGGAACAAAATTGTAGGTGCGCAAGAACAAAGTCAAAAGTGTGCAGACCACACGTAGTTTTTGGAAAGGTTGTTTTCTAAGAAAAAGGCTTTCTGTTTTTGTTATATTGATATATTCAGATTTAGGGTGAGTGATATTAAGGCCCGCTACGGTCTGCTAACATTCTTTTCTTTTAGCATATTTGATATAGTTCCATGTATCCCTGCTCTCCTCACCAGTGACCCCCGACGACAGCGTTCTCCCAAACCCACCCGGCTGGGGGGATACTCACTTGTCTTGTGCAAACACTGCCCCCGTGAGGCCGTACGGAGAAGTGGAGTCTATTAGATGCAGAACGTCTCTGTACTTGTTTTCTGGGTAGACATAAACGGTTAAGATCGGCCCGAATATTTCCTGCAATACAGATTGAGGGGCTGTGAGCCGGAGGTAAGAATACAGAGATCTCCCCCGATCCCTTCTTCTTCCAGAGCCACGAGACGCACCACGTTTTGTTATAAAGCCGTGTGTTTACCTCGCTAATAATCTTCTCCTTGGGGTCTTTGGTCTCGATGATCGTGGGTTCCACGTAATATCCGACGTCGCCGTTACACTTTCCACCGGCCAGGATGCTGAGGCTGGGGGAAGTTTCTGCGTGCTTGATCCAACCCGCTATCCGCCGGAAAGCCTATTGGGGCAGAAAACACAAAAATTGTTGTGTAAAAGTCATCATGAAACGGTGAAAGCCTATTTTTTTATTTCTTCAATAATGTCTCGATAGAAAGAGATCACAGGATCCCAGCCCGTCCCGCCCGCCAGCCCGCTTCCCCCGCCAGCCCGCTTCCCCCAGCCAGCCCGCTTCCCAAAAGGCAAAAAGGCTGGCACTCACTCTGTCGTCGATAACGGCGGAGAAGAAAGTGCTGAAATCCTCCGCGGGCTGAGAATGAAAGCAGAGAATGCAGATCAGAAGGTAATCGGGATCCTACACGACATTAACGTGTTACTCAAAGCTCCCGACTGCACGTCAAAGATCAAAAGGCGGCCAGGAACGTTTCTTAAATCCCCGCACAACCTGAAGCTTCTAGAGTTACATTCCCCACCTGACAACCAACGGACGCTTCTTTTCAATTAACGGATCAAGTTAGCGGCTGCTTACAATAAATTCCTCCCGCGTTTCCTAGCCGTTTCTTAGATTTTTTTAAATAAATCTCTGACAGGAGGAGACGAGGGGATGGGGGATACGTTTGCTCCGGCGGGAATTAGCGGTGGGCTAATACAGTTTCTAATCCCATCAGACTCCCGCTGAGCTAAAAAAAATCAAAAAAATGTGGAAATCTCCACTCACGTCTCCCACTTTGATCTTGCGGTGTTCCTCCAGCAGCCTGGCTTTGATCCGGGGCCACAGAGAGTCCGGAACGTAAAGCCGGGAGCAGGCGGAACACTTCTGTCCGCCGTATTCGAAGGCCGAGCGGATGATGCCGTTCACGGCACTCTCAACGTCCGCCGACTTGTGCACAAAGTGGAAGTTTTTACCGCCGCATTCTAGAGAGAAGAAAATGCAGAAATACGAGGATTTTATCGTAAGAGTGGGTCATGTTAACGTTTGCCCGGATCCATCCACCCTTCGCATGCCCAGTGGGCACCTACTCAAACTTAGAAAGGAGGTGGACATCCAAGGACCTGAGTTATGCGTCTCATCTGGATCCTCCTCACTATTTTATATTAGGAAGGGAGAGACGCTCACCTCCAGACAGGCGCGGGAAGGTCCGATACCGCTCCAGGTTATCTGCTACTTGTTTCCAGAGCCGCTTGAAGGTTCTAGAACACACAGTGTTATCATTTTAGGATGTGAATAAGTCTCGCTTGCCTTTTCTGCAATCGACACCGATCGTCATCTACGAGCCCTTCGTGTAAAAGAGTCCAAGAGCTTGCAGCAAAACACTGCAGAAATGGCTGAAATGTCATTAAATAGAAATTCTGTAGAATATTGGAGATACCTGTCTGTTGCCAATGGTTTGCAGTGTTTGTCACCCGAGACATAGAGCACCGAGCGCCATCAAGGGTTCAGCCGGTCAGGAACCGCGCTCTTACTGGGACGTTTTTATTGTGTGTGATTGCAAACAATATGAGTTCGGTCGGTGACGGGGGCGACCAGTAACGTGACCGCCGTTTGGCAGCTATACATTCTGGGTACTTACGGCACGCTGCCGGTGAAGTTAATCCCGCACAGATGCTCCGAGCCGGTGACGGTGTCTCCAAATACCGGACCGTCAGCCGGGACGAACTGGATAACGTTGGGCGGCAGGCCGGCCTCCAGGAGAGTTTTATAGACGGCGTAGCTGGACAGCATGGCCGTGTCGCTGGGCTTCCAAAGAACCACATTCCCCTGGGAGTGCGAAACGCGTGGTCAGAGAGGCTGTGAACATCGAGGGGGCATCTGGAACAGCGTCTGGCATGCGTCACATTGTCACGGCCGCAGGCCATGCGTCACATTGTCACGGCCGCAGGCCATGCGTCACATTGTCACGGCCGCAGGCTTGTAGCCGGGTGCGTGCGGCGCGTTAATCTGTTTTGGGATCGGTACGAGCTGAATCTGGTTATTATTGTACGAGGCTGTTTGTGAATGAGCTGCCGGTGACACGTCGGGCTGAGAGACCGCACCTGCGAGCGCTTTCTCCAGAAAGCTCCTCACCTGACGGCTTCATTCACAGCCCACTTCAAAGACGGCACCTGAGTGTAATTACTAGGCGAGTGACGGCAGCCTGTACTTATCTGAGCGGCGTGGAGTTACGCGTCCCGCCTTTAGAAAGAATTACAAGTCGTGGCGGAGATGAAAAGATGATCAATTGGAACAAATAGCAGGACACTGTTTTGGGATTACAGGCCCGCGGGGATTAGCCGAGGCTTCTTTGTTTACTCACACGATTCTTGCTCGGTTTTGAGTTTTTTTGGGGGGGGTTTCTTGCCCTGGGGCTACCTGAAAACACCTTATTGGGCACTTAAAGGCTTTCTGGTGGCCCGGGAATCCCACTTTTGGGTTTACAGTAACACAGGATTTATAGCAGGTATTATATACACGCTTACCATCAAAGCAGGCGCTCCGGCCAGGTTACCCCCGATGGCCGTGAAGTTAAATGGTGAGACCGCCGCGATAAAGCCCTGCGGGAAACAAAGATAGATTTTATGCTCTGGTGTTGGGCACAAACGGCGTGATTCTCAGTAAATCACTACTGCGGGGTCCTGATATACGGGGCAGGGACTTGTTTGTGGCAAGGGAGACTCAGGTTGTATTTGAAGACTACCCGTCGGGTCTGTGTCCCCAGATATGAAGGGTTTTTGGAGCCTCTTGTTCCTGTATCCACATCCGTTTCAGTTTATTGTATAATTCTACCCCCAAACATCTGCAACGTTAAAGACCCGGCAGGTACTTTGCGCATCGCTAACTGGCAGGAAGGGTTTCTGGGTAGGATTACGATGGAAGCGTCCGGTACCTCCAGTCCGCGGTAGACCAAGGTGTTGGTGCTGACGGGTACGCTGATCAGCTGCTCGTGTTGCAGTTCCAGGGCATACTTGGCATTGAATCTGAAGAAGTCGATTAACTCGGCGGCCGCATCGATCTCAGCCTGGATCACTGTCTTCCCCTGAAATACAACCCAGGTGAGGGTTAACTCTGTAGCTCCTGGACGAACAGTGTCATGCGCGCGACGCGGCAGCTTGTTGGCGGCTTAATGGCTCCTTTTCCTGAACGTTTAGTGGCTCACATCGTAGGTGTGATTGTGGCCAGTAGATGGCGCACTAGTCCCTGTGCACCTGGCTCTCACCTGTCCGATCATGGTTTTGGCCAAAATCTCTGCCCTCCTGGGACCACTCAGGATATCTGCCGCTTTAAAGAAGATCTGTGCCCGGTCCTGGACAGGTTTCAGGTCCCACTCCCTGCGCGCCGACAGAGCGGCATTGATTGCTTTGTTCAGCAAGTCCTGCAGAAAGGACCAAACACCGTCACGTTATGGCTATTCCTGCGCAGACGCCGCCAAATGATTGACAGTCACTCACCTTATCTGCGTAACAGTATTTGGCAACTTTGTGCGCATGTTTGAAGGGCTGTGGAAACAAGAAAGAGAAGAAACACACAGATCATCAATTACGGCCCGTAATAACGTTTTAACTGTAACTGGGTACTCGGCCTCCCAGCAGAAGTGGTAGAGGGTAATACAGTGAGGGTATTAAACATGCATGGGATAGACATACGGCTCCTGAATCTAAGACGAGACCAACGACTGATTAAGGTCTGAGTCTTTACAGCAGGAGAAACGGGCGACTAGACGGGAGCCGGATGGGGCCGATCTGCCGGCGGGTTCTGTGTTTATGGGTCAGGATCTTACCGAAAGCTGGTATCTCACGTCCTCGGTCCACACAGCTTCTCCTCCCACAACGCATGGGATTTCTTCCGTCTTGCCTTTAAGCTCCTGCAGCGCCTGAAAACACACAAACACTAAGCGTTCTGCGCAGACCCAATCCCCCCCCCAATTCAATGAAACGGACCATTCATCTCTAATCGAAATCTGGGGAAATGCGGTCGGCCCCGCGGCGGCCGGATTACAGTTTAGTAACGGAGCAAATGATTTACTTTTCTGCTTTGTGCATGAAGCGGACTCTCTAAACCCCGAGCTGGTGATTTGGAGATAAATGCCATTTCTCGGCTTCGTGCAGAACTTGGAGCGACGGTGGCAACTTTTGAGCTCATCAAAGCTGGACCTCACGCCAACACGGGCGGCTAAAAACGCCTTCGGAGTCCTGCCTCCGCTCCCTGTGCTGTACGGGGCCCGGTTTTCCGATGTGGTTCATCGCAGGACCCGGGGAACGCTCTCTTTTTGGAGAGACGTCTATGCTGGTGCATCTGGTTCCTAGAAAGACAGCGGCCACTGGACAAGCCACATAGACTGAAGTGGCAGGGGTATAGCAGAAAAGCATGGTGGGAACCCGTCTACCTAAATCCACACCGCCTAATACCAGAGAGAGCGCCTTCTGACCTGGGGACAGGAGCGGCCCAGCTCCGATAAAATGTATGTCGCAATGTCCTACAAAATGCACCGGAATGAATGAGTAAAGTGTTTATTGGCTCTTTAATCTCCTATGTCGGCGTGTCCCGCGCTGCTGTTGTATGGGCGCTCTGGTTCAGACGGGTGTTGGAGGATGATGGGTGTGTTGGCGTGGGTGGCTGCCGGTGGCGGCGTGCACCACCTTCGCCAGCACCGGAATAAGGGTTTGGCTAAATGACTGGTAACTCCCAAACATTCAGCAGGCAGAGCTCTGGTCTTTAATGGTGGGGGGCTGGCACTCTTTGCGGGGTCCCTAGTGGAATGGAACGCAGCAGGGACACTGGAACGTGTAAGTCATGTCCTACGGAAATTGAAGCAAAGCATTGCTGAGAACGTACTTTGTGCAGAGCTTCCCTCTCAGCACTGCCGTGTCTGTACTCCAGGATCGGCTCATTCTTCACTTCTGCCACGGAGCAATGATGCCAGCGCAGCCTGCAGATACAAGATAGAGTAAAGAGGGTGTCCCACTGCCACGGACAGACAGCAGCAGTACGAGGGGTAACAGGGAGGGGAATACACATGAGTAACCCCCAAATGATCACAACCCAAAATAAGACCCCTTCACCCAAACACTGGGGTATTGGCATCTTCTGTATAAAGAATGTATCTCTGGCCCCGGAGAGCGGGTTCATATAGCGTATAACGCGCATGCTTATTGTACAAGGACGTTCTACACGCCTGTCGTGTAATTCTGTGTAATGCGCATCCTAAAAACGGGGGGAAAGGTATAATACGTGAGATTTCCCGTCAAGCCCTGGGGTGGTATTTAATAACGCATGGGGTGGGGAAGCCACGGACGCCTTGTGGCCTGGGGGTGATTTTAAGGGTATATTGGTTTTGTGTTGAGGCACCGGTTGTACCCACAGGGTGGGCAGCGAGGTAGGAAAGCGGGTGTGAGGGACATGTCGGTTGTCACGCGGTTAGCGGCTGCGTTTCTACACATTGCAGGCTTTTGTATATATTTGTATATAGATATATAGATAGGACTCTGATCCCGCTTATGATGGACGACTCGGTCTCAGTGAAAATAAGCCTTTTGTGCCGCGGTACCCCTGGGAGAGGTCACCCGGTAGGAGGCGGTCCAGGAGACCCCTTCTCCGTGCTTGCTGGGTATTGGCAGTGCGTATGGGATTTGGTGTTTGGACTATGGCCGAGGATGTCTGCGTACCCCCTGTTAATGAGTTACTCTTTATTCTTCGTATGCTTTGTAGGCACGGAGGAGAGGCAGGAGGTCTGGGGCTCGGATGGCCAAGGGTCAGAAAGACTCCTGCCTCTGGAAAATAAAACGTAGGCTACAGAAAATTGTGTGTGTGGTTGCCTTAGCATAATGGGAGTAGCAGCCCACAGCAGCGGGCTAGCCAGGTGTGGCCCTGTGTGGGATTGGTCTGGTGCTGCCGCGTGCCCGGCCAGCAGCCGACTTTCAAGAAGCTGGTAGAGCCGGGGCCAGCACAAGATTTGCTCTGATAAACTAAGTACGGCGAGCGCGCCGTATCCGCACTGTAACACAATCACCATTACTAGAGCCATGTCTGCCCCGTACGCAGCGGCAACTTATCACACGCTGCCGAGATGGCGGGTGACCCCGGGCACCCTGCCCCGCGTACAGAACCCTGCCAATGGGTGGAATGATTTCTGTGTCACTGTGTGGGCAAGTAATGGATTCTGTAGAGGGGCACAAGCAGCTGGCACTGGGGCAAGTAATGGATTCTGTAGAGGAGCACAAGCAGCTGGCACTGGGGCAAGTAATGGATTCTGTAGAGGGGCACAAGCAGCTGGCACTGGGGCAAGTAATGGATTCTGTAGAGGAGCACAAGCAGCTGGCACTGGGGCAAGTAATGGTTTCTGTAGAGGGGCACAAGCAGCTGGCACTGGGGCAAGTAATGGTTTCTGTAGAGGGGCACAAGCAGCTGGCACTGGGGCAAGTAATGGATTCTGTAGAGGGGCACAAGCAGCTGGCACTGGGGCAAGTAATGGATTCTGTAGAGGGGCACAAGCAGCTGGCACTGGGGCAAGTAATGGATTCTGTAGAGGAGCACAAGCAGCTGGCACTGGGGCAAGTAATGGTTTCTGTAGAGGAGCACAAGCAGCTGGCACTGGGGCAAGTAATGGATTCTGTAGAGGGGCACAAGCAGCTGGCACTGGGGCAAGTAATGGATTCTGTAGAGGAGCACAAGCAGCTGGCACTGGGGCAAGTAATGGTTTCTGTAGAGGGGCACAAGCAGCTGGCACTGGGGCAAGTAATGGTTTCTGTAGAGGGGCACAAGCAGCTGGCACTGGGGCAAGTAATGGATTCTGTAGAGGGGCACAAGCAGCTGGCACTGGGGCAAGTAATGGATTCTGTAGAGGGGCACAAGCAGCTGGCACTGGGGCAAGTAATGGATTCTGTAGAGGAGCACAAGCAGCTGGCACTGGGGCAAGTAATGGTTTCTGTAGAGGAGCACAAGCAGCTGGCACTGGGGCAGGTAATGGATTCTGTAGAGGGGCACAAGCAGCTGGCACTGGGGCAAGTAATGGATTCTGTAGAGGAGCACAAGCAGCTGGCACTGGGGCAAGTAATGGTTTCTGTAGAGGAGCACAAGCAGCTGGCACTGGGGCAGGTCATGGATTCTGTAGAGGGGCACAAGCAGCCGGCACTGGGGCAGGGGGTGGACACTGTATGGCAGGCAGTATAGAAGGGCAGAACAGCGGGCATGCCCGGGCAGTTGTTAGAACACTTACCCCGCACAGGAGCGGCTGAGGACCCGTGTGATCTGCAGCATGTCCGGGTACAGTGTGTTCGGGACCGAGCAGCGATCACGGGGAGGGGCCGAGCTGCTGTTGTAACGCGCCTTTCTATTGGCTAGAGCACAGCGGGGGGGGGCGGGTTGTATAGTGGATGCCCTACTGTATACTGAACATACTGGTAACCCTTTGTGTGCCAAAACCAGTACTGCTTTCCTTTCTCGCTGTGTAAGGGTTAATAACGCGCTGTCTCTTTACTGTATGCTTTGATACTGCAGTCTGGGTTAGGAATGGCAGCAGCCAATCAAGAGCCGCCTTACATCCCGACACCGGCTGCTCGCACTCGGGTGGATGGGGGGGGTCACCCCAGTGTATATCAGCTCTCAGTCCCTATTGGGTTTATGTGTATAATATATATATAAAATAAAGCACGTGACATCATTATTATATGAGCATTAAGCGGACACTGAAGTGCCCACCTAATAGTTTATTAATGGTCTGTCTGAGGGCGTTAGTGGGGCAGGTATCTAGCTATCCAATCGGAGAGCAGTATGGACAGATTCTGGCCAATGAGATTGAGCATGAAGGAAGACGCCTCTTATGCTTCAAGCAGCCCATTTTAGTAACTCCTAGCCGTGCGTCACGTGACTTTACCTGTGATTGACATGTCTAGCCTGCTGTTTAGCAAGTTACTGGATTCTGGCCTGTTTGGGGGTATTTAACAGTTTAAATGCCCCTCCTGTAAGGCAGATACAGACCCCCTGACTGCACCTGTGGGTATACATCACCTTTTGTCATGCTGATCTATTCGCTGTATCGTCTTCTGACCCCCAGACTGCTTTGTTTATAGCAGGACTGCATTTACTGAATACCCATGAAGAACCACTAAATTAATCCCCACTGCCACGAAGGTTTACCCCGGCAACAGTCCGGTTACTGCCCCCTATTACTCACTTACCCCATAACAGACCCAGGAGCGGCCGCAACACCCACAAAATAAACACAGAGACAAGGTTCCACAATTTTGGCATTTATTGAACTTTTTTTGTTCTTAGGTTTATTTTTTTTTGTAAACAGATAAAATACCACAACCCATTAACCCCTTCACCAACAGACAGAGCAGCAATTGAGTTGTTCCACAACATTTTATTGCCCCCACCGAAGAAATAAATGGGTTATTTTAACATACAAAAAAACCCAGCTTGTTCTGTGAGTATTAAGGTTTGACAGGATAGTATTTGGACGTTAAAAGATAACACAGGACAAAAACATGGAGTAACAAATATTTTCCCAACAAAACATGTCAATTATGATATAAAAAGTCCATTCGATAAGTGCTTTGCCCTCCGGACAGCCGAGGTTTAGTGGATACGTCTGACATTCATTAACGTTTTATTTGTCCAGAGGAACGCGTTACAAGGCAGAGTGTCCGTGTCTTAATAACCTCTATAAGGGGCACACGTGAGTTCTTCCACCTGCCTGCCAAGGGTTAAACATTATTGCTTGGGGCAGTTCTCACTATTCTTGTACCGATTTTATATATATATAATCTGCCGTTTCCTTAGGGTACGGCTGAGGGTCCCGATCGCGCAGGCGCATGACACAGTGTGCCGGTGAATGGTTGTGTATAGACAGTGGGCCAAAGGAACACTCTGCCTGTGTGCGTTCCTGGAATCTAAGGCTGTATTATATAGGAGCACAAAAATAACCCCCATAATCACATTTACAGTTTCCAAACCCCTGGAATAATTAAGAATAAAATATTAAGAGCGTTTAGTAGCTTCCAAGGGCGGCTGTGAATACAGAGAGTGACATTGCCGATAACACAGCGTCCTCGGGTACGTTGACGACATTCTCGCTCTGCGCGCCGGAGATAAGGCCCCACGTTCACATTTTCAGTTTGCTAGAATAAGGACCCCGCGACCTTGCGCAGGCCCGTACGTTACGAGCTTAAATGATACAGTAAAATGTTTTTACCCGATTGCACTTCATTTTAAGCAACAACCTGTAAGTAACCGTGATAAAAACAAACAAAAAACACATTTCATGAAGTCCAACGTTTCTGTTACTTTGTCTCGGCGCAGGTCTGAGCCTTCGCAGTAAATGGTTATTTCTGGAAACATTTGAGTGTCCGAGTAACAAACATTCATAAAGATACCCCTGAAAAGTATACCGGTACCCGTTAAAAATGACTTCCGCCTCCGTGTGATCCGCGGTGAGAAGACCCCCAGGCCAAGTTACTGCAACAGAACCCACCGGCTATCCAGACCCGGATCCGGCCGCATATAAAAACCCAGACGGGCAACAAAGCCCCGGAACGTGTATTTCATGGGCAGAATACTGGAGGAGGAGCCATACTTTATGAATTTATTTTTTTTCATTTTTTTTCCCCCAAATTTTTTTTTCATAAAAATAAACCCTTTTTTTTCTTATAAATAGATTACAATAGTTTAGGATTTCCCGGTTTCGGAGGGATTGGAGATTACATTTCACTACAGGATACAGCGTCCGGTTTTTTATTCTTTCTTATCTTTTTTTTCTGCTAATAGCAACATCTTTGGGCGTTTTGGAAACATGCATGAAGCAACAGACCCTCGCTTTTCTTTATGTACAAACCCCACATTTTTAATTCTCCCCACACAGAGGCTTTGGAATATTTCATATTTTTCAAACGTTTAAGGTGAAACCTCCTTAAAGAAGGGTCCCTTAGCGAGCCCAGACTAACCCCGCCACGAGCGTCGTCGGAGCCATAACCCCGTAATAAAAAAACCGACGACAGATCAAAGGATAGCCTTAAAAATGTCAATGTGACATTCCTATTAAAATACAAAATTCAAAGAATTTATTTACACTAAAGAGGAAAAGGCTGCGGCTTCCACAACCGACCAGCAAATCCAGCGGGTTTTGGTAAATTGCGCTACGCGCGGGGATAACACTTTCTACAGCTGAATAAAAAACACCCCGCTGTGGATATGAGGAGGGTCAGGAGCGCCCCAAAGAGTTATTACATCATACGTTCCCTCTTTACACAGGCTTTGGCTATGCTATATAACCCGAAAACGAGAGAGAGCGCTTATAAGAAAACTAGAAAAAAAGTCAGAGCGTTATAAATCAGATCTAATAATATTAAAAGGCCACCAAAGGTGTGATAAATAAAAAAGCCCAATCGTACGTCTTTATATACAGAAATGGCTTTAGGAGTCAAATCAAAGAGCAAATATATATATTTAATATTAACAGCCAGCGCCCCGTTACACCTGGATTCAGGTTGGGGGGTCTTCGTTAAGACAGGATTCGGGGCTTCACTCGAGCCGTCGGGCAGTTTTTGCCGCATGCGCGTCTGGACGGGGGGCCTCAGTAATACCCTCTACGCGACAGATACCACGAGCGGGGTGAAAATACACCGGCCGAGACATCGTATCCGCTGAGCCCCCCCCCCGCCTGTGCGCAGCGGTAAAGTTACCCATCAGCACGACCCCTTTAACCCTTCCAGAGGGGCAAAGATTCTATCTGAAATAAGGCAATTCGTTTGCATAGCACTACGTGGTGCTCCTTCCGGCTTTGCCCGACAGCTGCCGCTCCGCCTCGCTCGGACGACACGGCTCCAATCGAGTGGAAGCTTCTAGAAGGACCGGGCCGTCCTTTTGTGCCAATAAACCATATAATCGGTTCACTTAGAGCTTTCATTGACAGCAAAGCTCTCCGTATTCCTCCTAGTCGCACTTCAAACCGCAGGCTGTCGTATTGCCTTCGTGTTTCGGGGGGACACCAAGCGCTTTAGTCAAGCCCCGGACCCGCAGTTTGGGAAGCGAATAGCAGCAATACGCTTTGCAGCACTGTAATCACAGAACATTTTTAACCGTTTCTGGCCCGTTAAAGCGGTTTTAGGAACAGAACTAGTGAAGTGGCTCAGCAGCGGGAAAGGCACAACTGAAAACAGCACTTTTTTTTTTCTTTTTCATTCTTTTTTTCAAGAATTCTATTTACATTTTCTTGATATTTCCCGTAGAAGAATAGACATTTACAGCACCAGTTAGAGGGTGGGAAGTCTGGGGTCCGGTCACAGCCTGGTGATGGAGACGGGGTTTCCGGTGTATCAGCTGACGGCGCCGTCGCCCTCCCCGTCCTTCTCAAACTCGTCCGCAATTTCATCCGAGTTTCCTGAGTCGCTGCTGGCCATGGAGCTGACGGACGGAGAGTCCCTGCATCGCACAAAGAGAGGGCGCGGGTCGGTACAACGCACACAAAGCTATTATATGTTCTATACAGGGCGCGAGCCGTCTGGTGTGTATATGTTCTATACAGGGCGCGAGCCGTCTGGTGTGTATATGTTCTATACAGGGCGCGAGCCATCTGGTGTGTATATGTTCTATACAGGGCGCGAGCCGTCTGGTGTGTATATGTTCTATACAGGGCGCGAGCCGTCTGGTGTGTATATGTTCTATACAGGGCGCGAGCCATCTGGTGTGTATATGTTCTATACAGGGCGCGAGCCGTCTGGTGTGTATATGTTCTATACAGGGCGCGAGCCGTCTGGTGTGTATATGTTCTATACAGGGCGCGAGCCGTCTGGTGTGTATATGTTCTATACAGGGCGCGAGCCGTCTGGTGTGTATATGTTCTATACAGGGCGCGAGCCGTCTGGTGTGTATATGTTCTATACAGGGCGCGCGCGCTGTGTATACCATCAGTACTCACCTCCCCGCAGATCCCTTTATGAGTCTCCGGCAGGTTTCCATCTGCACGTCGAGGCCCCTCTTCATGCTGCACATTTCCATGTACTCGTGGAGATGGCGGTTCATATCACTTTTTGCGGTGGCCAGTTCCATCTTCAGGGGGGCGAGAAGAAGGAAAGCTGGGGTGAGTTGACCAATAATACACTCTTTGTACCAAAAAGCAGTATCCTCAGCCAGTCTACCCAGCGTTACGCTCCCCGATACCCATTTATCATCCCAGATGACCCCCCCAGCCCTGCTAATTAACGCAGAGTTCCTCCATTAGTGGCTTTTTTCCCCCCCAAATGTTACATTTTTACATGAGATGTTCCATTGTATTCCAGGGGGTGGCCGGCCCGTTTCTCACCTCAATCTGATCGATTGTTTGCTGATATTCTTTGTCTCGCGTTTTCAGGAAGCTCTCGGTCTCTTGGATTAAACTCCCCAGCGTCTCCTCGTTCTAGAAATTGGATGGAAGGGGAATGAGTTTAGGTCGGTGTTCTGCGCGCCGCTGGGAATCCCCCCTGACGCCGCGTTGGGGGCTCACCTCTCCTCCCTGCGCCTCGGGGGCACTCCCTGGCAGGTTGTTGCAGTTGGTAAAATCTTCCCACAGCAGCAGGGTTTCCTCGTTTTCCTCCCACGTTAGACTGTCGCAGTCGTCGTCGAAGTCATAAGTCTCCCGGCTGACAAAGAAAAGACAAAGTGATCATTTTCTGCCTGAAGCTAACAATGTCCTCGCCGCCCCATTATTTGGGCTTCCCCCCCAGTTGTTGCAGTGAATCGGCTCCGGAGCTGGATTCTGGATTCTGGATTCGATTCCCGCGCCCGTTTATTGGTTGCTAATCACCAGAGCGCGCTTACAGTTGCTTTCCTGTCCTCAAGGTGTCGCCATAACACGGCTGCAACTGCAGCTTCAACGGCGCTAACGTCGCATTTATTTCAACGTCCGACGGAGATGCATCTGGACAATAACGCCAAGTACACAGAGGAGGAGTACCGGCGGCCGTTAATTATTTTAACCTTGAGACAGAACATCTGGTTCTTCCCCATTATTCTGTCGGAGTGCATTCGCACAGCAGCTGTTACTGTGATGCGGGGATTTGGGGGCCGGATATGGCCCTCAAGAGCTCCACCAGCCTTACAGTCCCAGTGATGATTCAGTAAGCACGATGACAGAGCATTCACTGCATGGATAAAAACCTAGCGCCAAAGACATTTTAATAGGGAGATCGGAACAAGACCGTGAAAAATATTTACTAACTCCACTAAATGAATCTTTAAAAGTAGAAAATCCTTTCCTGCCCGAAATGAAATGCATATATATATATATATACATAAACGTACGGCCGTGCGTCCTCTGCCGGGGGCTGACTAATGTTTGGCAGTCAGAAGAATATTATGCTAAGTCCCGGTAGGGTTTTAAGGATTCTGTCATCGTGTAAGAACGCGTTATCGGTAACGGCTGCGCTCTGCCCGTCCCTCCACAAATAAACCAGAGCCGGCCAAGTTAGAAGAAGCAAACTCGGCATCTTTTAAAATACTCTCCTCCTCCTCCACGCCGGACCCCTCTCCTCCTCCTCCACCATCCACGCCAGACCCCTCTCCTCCTCCCCATCTACGCCGGACCCCTCTCCTTCTCTGTACCAGCCCCCTCTCCTCCTCCCCATCTACGCCGGACCCCTCTCCTCCTCCCCCACTCCCGTGACTGCCGACAGGGCTCAGACTTGGCCCGGAGTCCTTGCATTTCCTGAGATCATTTCCTGCCCCTGAATAAAGTCTGGCGTTTAGCTAATCGCTGCTTCCCCGAGACAATGCGATAACGCGTCTGCCGGAAACAAGCCGGGTGATACGGGGGTGAAACCTGCGTCAAAAACATCCCCTTTACTACCTTTTCATAAATTATTAAAATTTTAAAAAAAACTTTTTATTCTTCAGCTAAAATGTATTTGTATAAAATAAGAAAAAATTTCTTTAAAGGAGGATAACCCTTATAGCAGCCAGTGAGGGCTCTTTACCCTATATAACTAAAGCAAGGTGCCGCTCATTCCTTCTAAAGAGGAGACCTCTGAGGTCCTGGCCGCAATAAAAACGTATCGACTTAATGCTCCATTGTTTCTTGGGGCGAATGCAGCAACTTCCGCCTTTCATGCTGAGATGACATATGGGAGTTTTGCGTTGCTGTAACATTTGTAATATAATAATAACCTCCTTCTCCCAACGCACTTCACAGACTGAATCTCTCACTTACAGCTGGTTGAAGACCCTCTTCATCTCATCCGTGATGTTGAGCGAGGGGATCATTTCGTCGTCGGAGAACCTGCCGGCATCCCCATCTGCCTCCGACATTTCCTCCTCCGACGTCGGCTTCCGCTCCCTCTTTTTGGAGACTGGTCCCACCTTAAAGGAAGAGAGGGGGGAAATCTAGCCATAAACGGAGGTATAGAAGGCATCGGCAGACTACAGTATAAAAGGGTTAACAGACAGAGAGCGGGGGGACGCGAGGCTGAACAGGCAGAGATTCTTAGCGCATGCGTTCAACAGCCCGTGGCAAGCATGCGAAATGCGTCAAACGCGCAGCGCTCCGCAAACCACAGTCCAGCGACCTGATGCAGGATCCGCTAATAAAACCAAACCAGAACGAGAGGACCAGAGAGCAGCTGCCACCAGAGAGAAGCACAACGGGGACAGAACACGGACCCCAAAACACGGACCCCAAAACCCGCCATTGTGGGGCTTCAGACACGTGACTGACTAAACCCACTCGTGTTTCACGTCACCTCTTTTTTTTCCCCGCTATTTGGTGTCACATTAATATTGTTTAAAATAAATCAAAAAACGTAAAAAGCAGGGATCTGGGAGCAGGGACACTGACATTAAAAATGATAGAAATCTGCTTATGCGTAACTCTTTCAGTGCCTGAATGGTGATGAAAGGGTTAAGCCATAAAATAATGGTTTATAAGAGAATAAACTGTAACTTGTGTGTCGGGGGAGGGGGGGCTGTGCTTTACGCGGCCCTCTGGAACCCCAGGAGCGTTTCCCAGAACCCTCTCTGCTGCGCCGGTCACCTGGAACATCTTGGATACATCCTCAGAGTTGCGCTGCTGCGCGACATCACACAGCTTGGCGGTGATATCAATCCGCCGGCAGATGTCCATGTCCACTTTCATTGCTTTTTCCTGGATCTTAGAGTCGAGATCGGTGAGTGGCTGCGGGAGGGGATGGGGGACATTGTACGTTATCCTCTTTTAGAAACACCGGTTTCAGATATATTACTAAACACAAAAGTAACGCTTTATGACTGCTTAGAGGGCGTCACGGGGCAGATAAGTGACGGCGTGTAAGAGAATGAGAAGTTTTTCAGTGCTTTATGTTTACTTTTTTTTTAAATGCTGGAGCAAAGTTCTGCATATGAAGCAGTAACCATGGAAACGGGAAAAATGTCAATAAATCTGAATTTGTATCCTGCACTAAACACTTATTTTGTATGCAGATGATCGCATGTTTTCCCTGCATCTGAAATCTATAACCCAGAATATTAGCCCAGAAATAAGAATTTAACGAAGCCACGTTCTAGCAGTGAGTTACTTTGATTCTTCTACATTCTCAGTCAACATACCCATTGTGCTAAAAAGACAATAAGTTCCCAGCCGGCTGGCAGCTATTTTGGGCAACTCCCTGCAGTCCTTAAGACGACACGAGGAACGGGCACAATTATGTAAATAAAGGAGCTTTATGGGGATCAGGAACCTCCTTGTGACCTACGCCTGCTTCACAAAGCACATGGGTCCCACATGTGATCGGGAACCCCCGTGGAGAACCTGTGAATGTAACGGACTCTCGTTCCGACTCGGTGGAGATACCGGCTACTCATCGGCAGATATTTTGTGTCGGTTTCCCGAAGCGCTTGTGATTCTGCGTGATGGAGCGGGGACGTAACTTGTGCACAAACCACAAGCGAGCCAGACGTGCATCGAAGACACCATGCATGCGCAGACCAACGCATCCTTTCCACACTGGGTTCGGAGCCTCAGCCCCGCGGTCGGCCGTGGGGGGAAACACAAGCTGCTCGGGAATCAGCCTTATTTTGGGGTAAAACCGCCCATTAACAAGCCAGATCTACCATTGACAAAACGGGGGCGAGTGGTTATGTGTTCCTGGAGCATTGACCTATCCAGGGAGGTTTCCAATGCAGCAACATGACACATGAGGGCCGAGTATCTCGAACGAAGCGGTGTCAGTGAAGTCATTCAGCGGTGACGGTGGGCCGGGGCACGCTGGAGGCACATGGGGGGGTACTTACATCACTCATCAGACCCTTGAAGACGACCAGTTCGGATTTCAGTCTCTCAATCTTGTCGTTGAGTTCGTCGTGGACGTTATAAGCCTCCTGAGCTTCCTGATCAAGATAAAGAGATGTGGGCTTCATTTATTAAAGCAGAGACCTGGACATCCAGCCCGGCCTGTATCCTCATTTGCATATGGGGCAGCATTCAGTCATTCCGAGGTGGCAGGACCACCACATGCAGATGTTAGAGCACATGAGGTTTCTCCTGGGAGACTGTCAGAGGATCAAGCAATGGGCAACCCTGCATATAGGTAGCAGGGAGGTCTAACTCCCATGATACTCGGTACTGTACACAAACATCGATAAGAGTAACAATCCCGGGTTCCCGCATGGGGTGGTTCTATGAGCGGCCTACCAGCAGAAGCAGTACCTACCTCTTGTAACGTCTCCACCAACGACTCGAGATTCCTCCTTTTGGCCAGCTCTTCCTCCCATCTGTAAGAGACGCATCAATGATCCTGAATTAGTACCAAGACCGTGGGCACAACATGCGCAAACACACCTTACTATTATACCCCTCCGGCTACTCTTACTAGGGGCCGGGACGGACACAAAATGACCTTAGTCGCCGACTGGATTTAGAGGGACATTGCCTGCACCTCTGGAAAGGAGGAGTCGGCCAGATTTTTATGAATTGACCAAGAAAAGGCGGCTGCTGCTTCGGATGGTTGGGAAACGCGGTTAATTCGATTTCGGAGCAGGAGCTGCCAGTAAAAGCCGTGATTTATAGAGATTTCCTTTCGGAGCAGAGACGGCTCGGGTTTTATTTCTGAGACGAGGATAAATTTAGCCAAGTCTTTCGTTTTTTTTGCCTGCTAACAGCGATGAAGATATCGTCTGCCTCAGCTAACGGAAAGCCTCCAAAAACCGTCTCCAGCAAACGTCTGCACCCCTCTACGGCATCCCAAGTACCCCAAAACCAACGCTTTCAGCAGAATCCGGATTCCCACGGAATACAGCCGGAAAAACTACCACGGCTCGATCCGCTACCCTACCGACACTCATCGTACCGAGATCGCAAGAGACAACGGCGGCCGACAATCCAGAGCCCACAGAGGTGTAAAGGAGACACAGGTTGGGACACCTGGGGGCCGAATCTCAGGAAACATCCAACCTAAAGTGTGCTTCCCACCCAACATCTAAGAAACACAATGAGAGAAGAATATAAAGGTGCTGGAAGTTCCGACAATGTTTCAATGCGGACGGGGAAGCAACTTCTCCGGTCCCCCCCAAACAACATCGCAACAAACGGCGAGACCGCAACTACAAAGCAAAACCTATTTCTAGACAAAACACTGACCCTTTGAATGCCACAGGGGTGGGAACAGGCCCGACCGGTCCCGGAATGCACACCGACGGGGCGCGACCAAAACAGCGGGCCCCGGGGACCCCGCAGGCGAGGGATCTCCCTAAATAGACGGGTGGGTGCCTACAGACACTCTAATCCCGCTAATAAAGCACCCGACCCCGGATACACAGTCTAAGCAATGATAGCACATTTATTATTGTTCATATAGCGCCATCGTATTCCGCAGCGCAGGCATACGGCTCAATATATCGCTAACTGCCTCTAGGAGGGGTAAGAAGTGTAAGGAGTATGCGGGCAGCGAATGAGACCATAACCCAGAATATTCAGCGGCTAAAATAAGATGCTAACGCTGCCAAAACACCTGTCTCCAAGCAGCGCTGCAAAAACACCTGTCTGCATGCAGCGCCGCCTTCATTGCTCTGCATATCCGACTCCTCTGAGCCAAACCCCCGAGGGAGGAAAAAGTAAAACAGTATTATCTGAAAAATTATTTCATCGGAGCGGATGCAGCGACAAACACACCTTAAATACATGCGTGTGCTCCTGTGATTAACTGCTTACATATGTCACGCATGCCTGGAATGTACTGCGCCAGACGGCCGCCTGGAATTAACTCTTCGCTGCCCATGGGAACCTTTACGCCTCGGCGTTTGGGGCAGAACAGTATCTGAGAAGGAATTTCACATGAAATATTTGCTTCTGATAACGTAAAGCGCAGGACAGCCGGCGTGCGATGCGCGGATATACCAACGCAGAGCGCCACCGGACCCCCGGCACTGAAACCGTCCACTGAAAAGCCAATACCATCGCAGCATTAACCGTTTCATTGCCAGGGAGAACTGCAGCATCCAGAACCACCTATAATCGGCCAAAGAGACAGCGGCATCGCCCGGGGACCCTCTCGCTGCCGAGGATCACAGAGAGTAATGTCCGCTCTGCCGGTGCTGGCTGGTATCCAGAGAAAGCATTACTCCGGCGTTAAATCACCAACCAGCAGGAGAGTCAGATCCAAGGACGCCACACGGCGAGGGCAAGCCGGACATGCGCAACACAACCCCCCCCCCCTGTCCTGGAGCCGCGCGGATAACAAGATGTCTCAGCAGCTACATGAACGGGCCGATGGGGGCCGGCTCTCACCTACCATCCGATTCTTTGGGGTTCGGTATAAACATTTGGAAAGTCTCCCGCGGCCCGCTTATTCTTGGCCAAGTTACCGGGAAGCAGCGACAGTAAACGGAAGTCATTATTATTTATTTTTATAACATGATGAGAAATGAAGTGATTATCCGGCAGAGAAATCCGGCTTCCCACACCCATACAGTCTGCAATATTAATACCGACAGGTGAGGAAATATTTTACTCAGGTAAGATTAGGAAATTACAGCGGATGCATAGCACTGCCTTCCAACAGAGGTGGTGAACATTAATACATTTAACGCCTAAAATAGACACAGTCTGTCCTGAACATAACATTAAGACTGGCAGAGACGAGCGGATTAACCGGACTCTCCCTCTTTTTGGCAGGTCTGTTTGAGATCCTAACAGCAGGCGATGATTTATGAAGCAGACGATCTGCTACGAGTGACGAGACGAGAACTTCCCATCCGAAAACACCCATCACATTCCAGCCTGGGGAGCCCCGATTACCGGACCCCAAAATATCTCACAGCCGCTCGGAACCTGCCCACCAACTCGGGGCAAAACCCCTTAAAGAAACAGCCTAGTGCTAAAAGTGTATGCATTTTACTGTACATTACAGTTAGGGAATGAGGCTTCTGGCTTTAATTCCTGCCCCCGCACGGGGCATTAGTACGTACACGTCTCGCACATGCTCAGTAGCATTTCTTGCCGAGGTCGCTGAGGCAGCAGCCAGTCGCATGTATCCCAGCAAAACGAGTGTCCAGACAGCAGGAAAGGTTCTTGTCCGCTGCTTCCGCCATTATTTTCCATGGACGCTCGGCTAGCATTGACTAGAACTACTGAGCATGTGCAGAAAGCATACTGGGGTACGCTCACTGCTCTGAGGACAGGCAGCTGGGGGAGGAGCTAAATGAGACAAGCCTATCATATTCAATCAACAATAACTAGAGAACGCAAATAGACTCCTAAACCTTAAAACAGGGCTGGAGAGGAGCTTTAAACAACCCCAGTCCCGTTACCCACAATGCCCTGCGGGTACAGAACCCGATCTTAATCCATTTCTTTTAATAATCGCTACATTGAAGGCAGACCTAAAGGAGCCTTTTTTTTTAACTAGAACCCAAAGGGGCGGCGGAGAAAGTCTGAGGAACGCATCTGAGTACTCCTTCAAATAAATCAACTTCTCCCCTCCTGGGCTGAGCGTCAACTACAAAACGTCTAATCGCGTAAACAAAGGTTTATCGCATCCCTTAAACGTCAAGAAGAGGGGAATTATTACAACAATAAAGCGGAACTCTGCATTCACCCCACGCCTTCTCCCCTCCAACAAACATCAAGAATAATCAAGCGCGTCGCCTCGTCCGCAATAAACTGTCAGTGCGGAACAGACCGGGGGGACGGGACGGGGCAGACCGGGGAAGGAACCATCAGAGAGCCGCCTTCACGCTACATCAAAAACCGCCATCCATATACAAGTCTCTGAAGAGTGTAAGCTCTTGGGGAGAGGGCTTATCTTGTGTATCGGTGATTTACGTGCTGCATCTGCCGAATACGATGGTGCTCTCCTTCTGCAATGCAGTTTGTTACACTCCCGCGGCACACGAAGGGTTAATTATCCCACAGCTCTGCCCTTGGTAATACAATCTACTCATTCTTAGGAATATTGCTAGCGTTAACCCCGCTGCGTCATCCTGAACACTTTTTAGCATCGGTTGCCGTGGTTTTACGAAAAAACATTGCAAGTTTGTGCAAAGACCCGAAATTAACCACAACCCCCGGGGCCCGTCATCCGGGGACGGTCACATCGAGCCGAAGCCTCCCGGCAGCCGAGTCATTTCCTATTCAGCTCGCGGTATCCGCCGTAAATCTCAATGAATCCTCCTGACTTTCGCTAACCCCCCCCCCCGCGTGCCATGAAGCTGACCAGACGCGTTTCACTTTCCGTAACCCGAGCTCAGCTCTATTTAAGGCGCTCCGAGTGTTCGTCGGTATCCAAGAGACCCAACAAGCGTCTCCCGTCATCCAGCTCGACCACGATCCGCTCAAACGAGAGGGTAACACTCAAACACCTTCACAGAGCAGACCGCCCGGCCTCCAAACCCCGGACCCAGGAATAATAATAATAAGATTGGCTCATTGAGGGCCATCGGGGCGTCATCAGACAGAGCCAGGACTCCGTGAATCATTAAATCTTTGCCGGATACGGAAAAAGCCATGTGAAAAATCGGGATTTATTACTGGATTCCACGATGAATTTATGAAGATTCCAGCGGGGCGGCGTCTTAGAATGTTAGGGAACTGCTGAGAATTATGGGGAATAAAGTATCTCTGGGAGCGGAGCGCACCCTCTGATACATGAATTTGCCCCCTTTCATTCTCAGGGGGTGCATTACATGCCCGGGGGGGGGGTCACAGGAGACAAAGCCAAGTCTGTTTGAGGCAAACGGTTGAACAGCATGAAAGTCTATTCCTGCCACACCTGCCCCATGCGAGAGCCCCCCGCACCCCGACACCCCCAAAACACGGCAGAGTTTCAAACAGTTTCCATTATCCCGGGCGATGTCTGGCCAGAAGCCAAAGTCCTTTATACAGAATTTAAAGGGCATTGCCTAGCAACCGAGCGTGCGCTCACACCTCACGCTGTATGCCCTCGCACGACTGTTTCCACGGCGCTACCACGGTGTGGAAAAAGCATTATTCACTAAGAGACACACGGAATGGGACGCATGCGGAGACGAGGGGGGGGGGGGTGACAGTAAATTGGGTAACTCTTTAAAGTAATAGTCGTTTGGTTTTATTTCCCCCGGACAAAGCTGACCACCTGATTGTGAACCGCAGGCGCGCGGGGGACGAGAACGCGGCCCATACAGCTCGGGAAATTATCCCCGAATCTTCCCCGTTTCCTTGGTTCAGACTAAAGTTGCTGCAGTTGCCATAGAAACAGTTTTGGAATTCTGCCAACCTGAACACTGCTGTTACATTTAATAAAAGTTGCTACTTTTCGATATTAAATTATTCCGGGCAAAAGACAGATCGTCGGCCCATCGATGTCTAGCGAAGACCATCTCGTCAGATTAAAGCAACTCGTCGGGGTAAGAAGTCACTCTGGCGATTAAAACACTTTCCCAACCTTCACCAGAATCACTTTTATCCCGAATACCCGGCGCCGATCACTTAAAGTAGTTATTAAGGAAGTGGGATTTACAGATCTGTAACCGTCGGTTACCGTCATCTGACCTAAACCCAGGATTGGCAGTCGAGACGCATCGCAGGCATTTTATAAGCGCAGGGCGTGTGAATTACCGCATTCGCCAACCCTGCCTCACCCCGAGGGGTCTGCGAGGCTCTTCAGAGACGCCGTGTAATTATCGGAACGCCGAAACAATAAAAACACTTGGTTTATAGTTCTGTATAAACGCGCAGCATGTGTGGCCTTCTATGATGTAAGATGTGAGGAAGGAAGAAATGATGTCATACATGCAAAGCGGGCCGACGCTGGTGGTTCGCAGGGGTTCTGGGGAAGCTTCGCCTTCCAAAACTGTGCAGAATGCGCTTCTGTCGTGGCAGTGAATGGCACCTGTGTGTGCGGCCGCCCTGGGAACCGATGTAACCTGCGCAACTTACAGGAAACTTTCTCCCACATTTACAGGAAGCAGAGCCAGAATAAACATCTCTCCTGCCGTCCATACATAGAAGACACCAGAAGATAACCACAGAACAGAATTATTCCTTCCCAGTCACAGGGCAGGCCGGTCTCCTCTTCACAAACAAAAGAACTTAACGCCCGTAAACTAATAAAACACGGCAGAGAATAGAACGGTTTGCATCATTTCCAGCTCATCCTCAACAGCCCGATATCCTTTGTGAATACGTGATAAGTGACCTCATCGTCCCCGGGAGGTGCGGCTGGGAGTGATGAGGTGACACCCTTGCAATCAGGTGGAGCAGAGATACAGGGATTTGCAAACAGCTCAGCAACATTTTTTGGATTCACAGACAAGCCGGGTGGGCTCGGCCCGCGGGGTGCGTTTACGGCTCAGTGTGATGAGAGCCGCGTCCGAGTGACGCGATCGCCAAGAACAGAAGCGGCAGACTCTGGATAAACAGATTGCAAAACGCGTGGCTCTGGAGTGAGATCACCGCCGAGGGTCGGGGGCCGGGGTTGTTTCATTTACAGATTTCAGTCTGGGAACCGCTCGCTGCCTTCATCAAGAGGGATCACAGCCGCTCGGCATGATTCCAGCCCTATGGACTACAACTCCCACAAATCTCAGCCAAACCTGAGGTCTGCTGGATGTTTGCAATCCAACAGCATATGTAATGTGTTATAGTCCCCCCCCCATTACCCCCAGTAAGTGTACAAACTGCTGATATAACTGACCAATCTAAACACCCAAAACTACCCCCACACACTGCCCCCCCCACCCCGCTGGAAACGCTTCTATGCCCCAAATCCTCAAACATTTAGCGGGGATTATCCGGCAATCGTTTGTTAAATCCTGCAGATAAAAAAAACCCAGAATACCGGCCACTAAATCCACGCTTTGTACATCCAGACCGCGAAGGGCAGCCGGCATCCCACGAAACCCCAGGACTGCGGGGCAGAATAACCCACCCGGGGTAACCCCCACCCCAGCGTAACCCCCACCTGGGGGTAACCCCCAGCATAATAATAATAATGCGGCCCTTTAGCGCGGGGGGGGGGAATAATGCACATTCCATGCATACGAAGCACTTAGTGTGGCATCTGTATGACTTATTACCCCTCGCAGGGAGACTTAACCCCTTCAGTGCCAAGGTCTCTCCTCTCCGACCCTCATAATCCTTTCCTCGTTCAATAAAGCGATAACTCACAAATCTCTCGAAATATTCAGTTTTCTCCCACGACCTGTCCCCCCCCGATGTATTTCTCTTGCATTAAATTGGCCGATTCTATAAAATGCGAGCTACGCGGAGAATTACCGTTTAGAACATTTCCGCGCAGCGTGAACACGGTCCGAACACGCACCGCACCCCATAAACTGCTATAACACGGACAGAAGACGCGCCTCGATACGCATGCCGGGCTCTGCAAATATTTGGCAACCCGACGTGTAACATAAAAGCTTTCACCTGTAACAGTCTGTCTGTCTGTCTGTATACATGATCCGTGCCCACTGTGTGTATACATATATATATTATATCACACGCACACATATATATATATATATTACACATATTACATGCGCACATATACACACATATCACACGCACACACAGAGGAGAGGTTATTGTGTCGGCCGCAGTCTCTTTGGTTACAGAAGACATTTTTGAAACCGGATCGGTCTGGGAATTTCTGGAAAATAAAAGAACTGAAATGTTAGGAATTCCACGGGGGGGGGGGGGGGGGGAGATCACGGGACGGAAACAGTAACTCTCTTCCCGAAAAAAACAGGAAGATGCCAAAAAAAGACATTAGCAGAAAATAACACACCGGCAGGGCCACAGATTATAAACGGCGCGCTCCTGCTCAATTAGAATACATAATAACAGGCCGGATCCTAGCAGGAGAGCCGCACACGTCACACGGGTCCCCATCCCCCACCTCCGGGGTCTGCGGTCTCAGGACTCCCTGACCTGATTGCTAATATCCGAGTCACGGCAAGAAATCGCTGACCGAGGGAAAGCAGTCTCTGCCGGCGGCCGCCGAGGACTCCGCTACAGCCTGCAGTGCTGCAGACGCACAGAGTGGCCCGTCGTGGACGGAACCAGTATAATTACATGCAGAATATATATATATACGCATGCGTATACACACACACATTCACTATATGTATATATACACGCACACGCACGCACCAGTACAGGTGAACACGATCGCAGCCTAGTGTAAGAAGCCTCGCGCTGATTGGCCGCAGAGACGCAGCAGGCAGGATCCTGAAGCTCAGACTCCACTAACGTTTCTAGAAAGCAGCCGCACGTCACACTCACTCCGGGTAATAATAAGCCCTCTCCAGACCCCCCGGGGCAGACTCTGAGCCCACTTACCCCACCAGGAACGCACACCGCGAGGGGGCAGCAACGGGACTCCCGGCAGCCAACGCGGCCGTAACGCCATCAGAATTCAGGGGCGCGGAGACTTCCGGGTAACGGCGGCTGCCATTCTCTTTCAGGGGGGCTGGGATTTTTGTTGCCCTTTAGAGCGGCTCCCAGGCTGGAGAGACGTTAACCCTGCGCCACCCGCAAGAGATCAGGGTTCAACTACTCTCTAAAAAGAGGTTAAAACATCAAATACGACTAACGGACCTTAGAACGAGCGCGAGGACGGTAAACGATTTGATGACAAAAAGTCCAACGAGAAAAACCTTTTCAGCTAAACCGGGCGGGCGCAGACCGTCTCAGAGCGCGGCGGGCGCCACTCATGTGAAACGCGCTGGGCGTGAGGGGTAAAAAATGGAAGAACCAATCCAGAGTGTAATTTGTTATCTCTGTGAAATAGTGTGCTTAACATAAAGGGTTAAAGTGAGACGTGTGATCTAAACACCGCGTGCACACGCAACCTGTCTGCGCGTTTGTTTTTAGGGCGGCCGAGCGGGTGAAGAACACGCATTACCGATAATGAGCAGCCGTGTAGTCGGGGAGCGCCCGGGTCACAGAACGCCCCAAACGGCAAACACGGGCGACAAAAACACCGGGCGAGAACCCGTGGGACCGGAGCCTCCCGTGAAACGCGGCGGTCAATCGCACGGCAACAGACGTCACCTAATATTTTCATTGGCTGCGGGTCACTCCGGAACGCGTTGTTATTAACCGCTAATAAAATAAGCGCAGCATCCCTGTAGGTCATGAACTAAAACTCCCATCATCCATTGTGTATCGGGACGCCCCGCGTAGTCGCACACGAGGTAAAGCGCGTCGGGGAGACGGATTCTCCGAGACACGGAGCCCAAGAGACGGAACCCGAGAAATGGAAGAACCGAGAGACGGAAGAACCGAGAGACGGAACCCGAGAGACGGAAGAACCGAGAGACGGAACCCGAGAGACGGAAGAACCGAGAGACGGAACCCGACAGACGGAAGAACCGAGAGACGGAACCCGACAGACGGAAGAACCGAGAGACGGAACCCGACAGACGGAAGAACCGAGAGACGGAATCCGACAGACGGAAGAACCGAGAGACGGAACCCGACAGACGGAAGAACCGAGAGACGGAACCCGACAGACGGAAGAACCGAGAGACGGAACCCGACAGACGGAAGAACCGAGAGACGGAACCCGACAGACGGAAGAACCGAGAGACGGAACCCGAGAGACGGAAGAACCGAGAGACGGAACCCGACAGACGGAACCCGAGAGACGGAAGAACCAAGAGACGGAACCCGACAGACGGAAGAACCGAGAGACGGAACCCGACAGACGGAAGAACCGAGAGACGGAACCCGACAGACGGAAGAACCGAGAGACGGAACCCGACAGACGGAAGAACCGAGAGACGGAAGAACCAAGAGACGGAACCCGACAGACGGAACCCGACAGACGGAAGAACCGAGAGACGGAAGAACCGAGAGACGGAAGAACCGAGAGACGGAACCCGACAGACGGAAGAACCCGAGAGACGGAAGAACCGAGAGACGGAACCCGACAGACGGAAGAACCGAGAGACGGAAGAACCGAGAGACGGAACCCGACAGACGGAAGAACCAAGAGACGGAACCCGACAGACGGAAGAACCGAGAGACGGAACCCGACAGACGGAAGAACCGAGAGACGGAACCCGAGAGACGGAAGAACCGAGAGACGGAACCCGACAGACGGAAGAACCGAGAGACGGAAGAACCAAGAGACGGAACCCGACAGGCGGAACCCGAGAGACGGAAGAACCAAGAGACGGAACCCGAGAGACGGAAGAACCGAGAGACGGAACCCGACAGACGGAAGAACCGAGAGACGGAACCCGACAGACGGAAGAACCGAGAGACGGAACCCGACAGACGGAAGAACCGAGAGACGGAACCCGACAGACGGAAGAACCGAGAGACGGAACCCGAGAGACGGAAGAACCGAGAGACGGAACCCGACAGACGGAAGAACCGAGAGACGGAAGAACCAAGAGACGGAACCCGACAGACGGAACCCGAGAGACGGAAGAACCAAGAGACGGAACCCGACAGACGGAAGAACCGAGAGACGGAACCCGACAGACGGAAGAACCGAGAGACGGAACCCGAGAGACGGAAGAACCGAGAGACGGAACCCGACAGACGGAAGAACCGAGAGACGGAAGAACCAAGAGACGGAACCCGACAGACGGAACCCGAGAGACGGAAGAACCAAGAGACGGAACCCGACAGACGGAAGAACCGAGAGACGGAACCCGACAGACGGAACCCGAGAGACGGAAGAACCAAGAGACGGAACCCGACAGACGGAAGAACCGAGAGACGGAACCCGAGAGACGGAAGAACCGAGAGACGGAACCCGAGAGACGGAAGAACCGAGAGACGGAACCCGAGAGACGGAAGAACCGAGAGACGGAACCCGACAGACGGAAGAACCGAGAGACGGAAGAACCAAGAGACGGAACCCGACAGACGGAACCCGAGAGACGGAAGAACCAAGAGACGGAACCCGACAGACGGAAGAACCGAGAGACGGAACCCGAGAGACGGAAGAACCGAGAGACGGAACCCGAGAGACGGAAGAACCGAGAGACAGGTGATCCGGGTTTCTCATTCTCTGCCAGCAGCGATGACTCAAATAATAAAACGCGGTTCAAAGAGCTGGCAATCTAATAAAGGGACGAGGAGGAAGCACAATGTGCTGTTGGTGCAGGGCGCGGAGACAATGATTCAGACGATGAAAGCGCTCGCTGTGAAGAGGAGAGCGGCTTTTGTTTTATGGGGACGGTCGGCTGAGGGTGTTGGGAGCGGCGCAGCAGGGAAGTTTCCCAACTAATAAATCAGCTCATTGCTTTTGGTATAAAAAACCAAAATCAGTCACTTAAGACACATAAAATAGGAGAGTTTTTGGTGCATTTCCTGCAGAATGTGTTTTTAAACAGATTCAGGAGCCGTACGTCTATCCCATGCATGTTTAATACCCTCACTGTATTACCCTCTACCCCTTCTACTGGGAGGCTGTTCCACTTATCTACCACCTCTAGTCTCTGATCCTCTAGTGTTTGATTCCAGCCTCTCGTAACTTTTGTTAAACCCTTTCATGTATTTAAATGCCTCTCTCTCTGTAGATGCCCCCGCCCAGCCCCCGCTCTGTCGGAATAATTGCCCCGCTGTGTACGTTGGCCACGTTTCTGAGGACTTTACGGATCGCGTCTCATTAAAGCGAAACCTTCAAAGAGCGGCTGCAGGTCACGGCGCGCCCCGTTAATTGTCGCATTGTGTGCAGGGTGCGCCGTGACCTGCAGCCGCTCTTTGAAGGGCCCCAAACCGCGGCCAAACGAAATGTTACCAGAGCGCGTTATGGGGCTGGCTGGGGGTTGCGGGAGTTAGAAGTACCTGAGCTCGGCTCAGACAATAGCCCCAAGCCCATCACTCTCAGAAATAGTTGTGTTTACTGTAAATATTTTTAACACATTCCTGGGAGTCACAACAAGCGTCACCCGGCCAGCCCCAAGAGAGTCCTCATCTGGGGAGGAATAAACGGAAAGCCGGGCTCCGGGTTAATGCCCCGCGTGCCGGTGAACTTTACACAGCGGGGGGGGGGGAGGGGGGCAGAACACCGCGACCTCCAGAGAGAAAAATCAACTCCGCCAGCTACAGACCGGCAGAGAACCCCGGCAGGCAGAGAGAGACCCCCCACACCGGCACGCAGACAGAGACCCCCACACCGGCACGCAGACAGAGACCCCTGCGCAGAGATACCTCCCCCGGCACATAGAGAGACCCCCCCCCATTCCTATGGCATGAAACACGTTAGTGAATGCGGTTTACTCCTAACACGCAAGAAAACACGTTACTCCCCACGTTACCTTCACAGCTAAAACAGACACGCCTGAGACACGCGTGTCAACAAAACGCTAAAGTATTTCATATCATTTTTAGAGTCTGAATCACCTTCCCAGTTGCCGTGGAAACTGCACCAATCCCAAATACTTAGTGACGGAGCGCAGAGCGATGAATAAAAGTTTTGGCACCAGAAACCGGCTTCATCACGCGCTCAGCGCCAGACGGGGCCGGGGGCATCTCTGCCGGGGGGCAGCGCCAGACGGGGCCGGGGGCATCTCTGCCGGGGGGCAGCGCCAGACGGGGCCGGGGGCATCTCTGCCGGGGGCAGCGCCAGACGGGGCCGGAGGGCAGCACTTCTCGGGGGGCCCCTAATCCACCTGCCTGCTGGGTTCTGTTCTGGTGGGGTAACTCCGCGAGATGAGAAGGGGTTGACCCTTGGGGGGGTTTAAAAGCTGGGGGTAACCCCCCCCCGCAACACCATCCAGGAGCCAACCTCCACACGGGGAAGGGGGCATCTACATTAACCCTTCTGTAACCAAGGGAAGCAAAATCCACAAACCTGATCTCAAGCGTGAATTCACCTGAAAGAAAGCGGCTGTGGCCACCATGGCGGGGGGGGGGGGGGCCTTGTTACGGCAGTTGCCCCGGGGGCTCTACAAACACTCAGGGGCCATGAAACTACCCCCAGGGCCACACAGCATTTTCTGCCCCGGAAACCGGCTGAGATTTTAAGACAACGTAAGCGTTTTATTGTGCGATTATCCGAACCCTCAGCACGGGGGCATCGCTCGGCACGGAGGGCACAGGACATACACTGATGCCCCGCACATACCCCCTCACAGACACACGGCCCAGGGCAAATCCTTCATTAAAGCGCATTGAGCCCCACGTGTGCGGACACTGCGCAAAGCATCCGTGTCGCCCTCCCCGCTCCCCCCTCTCCATGCAGCCTGCTGTGCATTAATCCGCCACAGGGCAGATCTGGTTACGCCACTTAACCCTCTAAGAGCCACAGAGACCCCCTTCTGGCACCCTGTGGGTTAATGATGTACTGTGTGTTATATCAAAATGTCACGACTGGGGGGGGTAATGGTGACAGTTTTGGAGGGGATTTTACAGACAATGGAAGAGTGACGCAATAACAAAGGCCAGGGGGGGGGCACAGGAGTAAGTGGGCATTTTGAGGGCTTCGATTAAAGGGCACAGCCAGGAGGGGCAGAGAGAAGGCTGGGGGCGTGCCAGGGGTTAATTGAAGATACGAGTTATTTGCCCCGGTGCCCCCTGTACTTTCTGGGGGTTACCGCACCCCCCCCCCCCCACCCCCGGTGCCCCGAGTGTCTCACCGGCTCCGGTATTCGTCTCGCTCCCTCTTCACCTTGGCCAGCACGTTGTAAAGGGCCCGGATCTCCGGGGTGATGGTGTCGATTTGCACTCCGACCCCGTCCGGGTGGCTCCAGCTGACCCCAGGGCCGTGTAAGGTCTCCAGGCCACCGCCGCCGGTTCTCCGCACGTGGGTAAAGTTCCAGATGGTTCCGGGCAGGCGGCTGTGCGGTGGCCCCGGGGCCGGTTCGGTCTGCACCCCCTGGTCCCGGTGGTAGGTGCGGAAGGGCCGCTCGGGCCGTTGCCGTTGGCTCTGCAGCTGTTTCTCCAGCAGCCGGTTCCGCCGCTCGAGCTCGTGCACCCGGGCCAAGAAGCAGCGGAACCGGACGTTCAGGGTCTTTAGCGCATGGATATTGGAGCCCAAGTCATTGCGGAGGGTGACAGCAGCAGCGCCGGGAGGGGCCCCGGGGCCCGGCTCCATCAGGCCGTCCGCGAACAGCAGCGAGTTCATCATCATTATTATTATTACTATTATTAACGTCACCGGGTACCGGATCAACTCCGCGGGGCTCTGCCGGCCATGGTTCTGAGCTGAGCCGCAACAGCCGCCTGGATAAGTAACGGAGCAAGAGGCCAGCCCTCGGCTTCCTAATCCCCGCCCACTCTATACAGCGCGCAGACTCCACCCCCTGCATCCTTCCTAGACACCGCCCCCTGCCTATACACCCTGTCCATACAGCGAGCACACTCCACTCCCTGCATCCAGCCTAGACACCGCCCCCCGCATTCTGTATTTTTCCCCGCCCACCCCTGCGTATCGCACACCGTACCTTGGACAGCGACAGCAAACTGCCCCGGGGAGGGGCACAGACTGGGGTATAACCTACATACAGCCTGCCTATAGGGACACATCACACCCTATACACAAAGTACAGGGAACAGCCTCCCAACAGCAGCAGTAGAGGTGAATTATATATATATACCGTATGTACACACATCTGCATTCTAACTTTTTCTCTGGGAACCCTTGTCATGTGACACAAAACTCTGCACCGATTGGTTGTTGCCATAGAAGAAAAAAAAAAGTGTTTTAGTGATGGAACCAACATTACCCCGGACTGTCCAGATCCCACCGACACAGGGAAACCACGCTAAAATCACCCCCTCCCCTCCCCCAGGGTATTCTATTTACCCCCCATGGAGTGTACGGAGTCAACGAAAATTGATCAAAACCTTTTAGTGCGCAGCGTCCTTTCAACCGGATCAAAGAACGGTTGATGACAACCCCGGGAGCTGACAGGTGACGCGTCCGATAATAATTACAACAACAATGATAACAATAATAACAGCAATAATAATAATATTATTATTATAAGTGTTAATATAAAAACCATGTATAATAATAATATAAACATAGTATCATATGTGTTATTTATATAATTGTTACTATTATACATGTTTTTTTTATATTTTTATTATACGTTTTATTTATATTGTTGCTATTATTGTTATTATATAAAGAACACTTATAATAGTATGTGTTATTTATATTATTATATGTTATTTATATAATTGTTACTATTATACGTGTTTTTATATTATTGTTATTATACGTGTTATTTATATTGTTGCTATTATTATTCTATAAAGAACACGTATAATAACAATAATAGGATTTTTCAGTTTTCTGAACACAAAAGGCAGTTTTTGTTCCATATTCTCCGAGTTTAACCCGCTGAGTACTAGAGATTTTTAAATAGTTCATTAAATTTAACAAACACTATACTCCGCCCCCTCTAGATTGTAAACTCATGAGCCGAGCTGTAAGAAGCGCTGCAGGAATTGTTGGCACTCAATAAATAAAGGAATTAAAGAGGAATAATTAAAAAGAAGCCTGTCGGGGGAAAACGTCATCATCATTAACGCTGTTGTTCCCCGAGAGCCGTAATTATCCGACCCGCCGTGAAGCGGTTTATGGACAGGCAGACGGCTCAGGTGTGAAGCGGCAATCACTTTGGTGATCGGGACCTCGCTCGCCTTCTCATAAATCACACGGGAAGCACTTTTATCTCACAATAAACAGACATATATATATATATATACACATAACCCGCACGCTATACAATACATATATATATCACCTGCATTATATAGAGATATATATATATATATATATTATAGCTATAGCATGCAGGTTATATATATATTATATTGCACGTGGGTTATATATATAGTCCGCTCATTATTTATCATTTATATATTACATAGTGTAAGGATTTTATTATATATATATATATATATATATATATATATATATAACCCACTAATATATATATAAATGCAATTTTATAACACATACTCATATATTATATATATATATATATATATATATATATAATGCAAATATATGCTGCTCATATTATATAAATATATAATCCACTTGCCATATAATATATGAGATTTATTTTCTGCAGATTACGAAATCCAATTAGAAGCGATTAGAAGTGACTGCAAACAGGGGGCAATTTATTAATCGTGTTGGGAGCTTGTTGAGGCTTCTCCCACCAAACAACCCTGGGGGGGGGCAAAAACTTTAATATGAACATGAGTTATTGGGTGCACAGGGGGCTCTGGGCCGTCTAAGGGTCCCGGGTTACTGCTGGGAGATGAGGGCTTCACTTTATAGGGGGGGGAGCAGAGTTTGCAGAAGGTGCCCGCCGATTACATAGAGACACAGAACCTGCCAGCACATCGGCCCCATTCGGCCCCTCTAGTCGCCTGCTTCTCCTGCTCTGTTTTGCGGGAACGATTGGACAGAATTCCCTGCTGTTAAGGGGTTAATGCAGACATTGTGAGATCGGGCGCCACTCGGAGGTCATCGAGCCGACCTCACGTTTCTGTCTCTGGCGAGGATTAAATATCGGCCTGTAGAATCTGTCAGATTCCCGCGCATGCTGAGCTGCCCGTCCACTTGCTGGCAGGAAGGGGTTAAGTGGCATTAAGCTCGGGGCAGCCCGGCTTTTATGAGATTTTCTAGGAAGCCGCTGTAGCGGAGTACGGAGGGGAGTCGGGAGCTGCGATGACTACACCTGGCAGGTACGAGGATCGCAGCGAGGGGCCGCGCCTCAGCTTGGCCAGATACAAAGTAACGAGCAAGGTGTGCTCGGCCAGCCCATTAATCATCGCTTGGTAAATCATTGCCTTAAAAGGGCCCCGTGGAGGGCCGGCGGCGCTCGGCGCTGCGAAAATACCTGGCATCTCGCCAAAGGCGTGTACAGCGTTTATTAACCGGGAGACACAACATGACGGCATCTTCCAAGACTGAAGCCGAGGAGATGTGCACTGCCAGTGTTAGGTCTCTGAGAGGGAAGCAAAGGGTTAAAGGGTTCTCCGAATTATTGTCGTCGTAAAGGCGGATTTAATCCTCCGGGAGACCTCGGGGGGGGGGGGGGGGGGGGAACGACTTCATGGGGGACATCACCTTAATAAACAGCAGATTAAACGTTATTTGCGGCGACATATTTGCCAGGACAGAATGTGATGTCACTCAGCGTAACATGATGTCACATGGCCAGAAGTGGTGCCTCGGCAAATGAGGCGCCTTTGGTTGGGACCTGAGATTCAGGACAGTTTGGCCCTAAGGAATTAAAGTCTCTCGCCCGTGACCCATCCTGGGGTTTATTCACTAAACTGTGAGACAGGAAAAGATGATTAGGGTATAAGATGAGCCAGGACGGATAACGAGGTGAAATAAGTCATGTAAGCATGCGCGGAGCGTGCATCACGGTTACATCGTTACAAGAAGCGTGGAATTATCGGTTACTCTACAGACCGCGGCATCGGCCCGGCCCTCGTTCGCCCCGTTTACCCAACATGTAAAAGAGAAGGAGATTAAAAACACGGCTTTCCTTACATAACACAAGCCGGGTGTCCTCGGGGCGACTCCACAGCGGCCCCCGCTTTACGTAACCAGAGTAATGAGTCCTTCAATTTAATTACATCGGAGCGTCTGTTGGGAGCACGTGGAACGCGTTGGCTGCACATTAAACACCACAAACCAGCCCGGGCCCCGGACTCCGCAGCCTGGGAATCCTCTTTCCTTCTGTGAGACTTTTTTCTCCCCAGTTTTTTGTTTTCGGACGCCAAGACCAACAAAGCTCCCTATTTTCTCACGTTAAAGGATTTTGAGTGCCCCCCGTATCAGCAAATAGCCAGTTTGCTACTGTATAAAAAGCCATTCGGGTGGGAAAGCTTGAGCAATGGCCCCTGCCGATTGGGTCATCTGATTGGTTGTCATGGCATCGCTGGAGAAAATCAATTGTACGTCCCGATTCCAAAATTAGCCCAAAAGCCCGTTATTACTTGGATCGACGCATCATCTCTTTTCACACGGGGAGGAATAAAATGTGGTTTAGTTAATAAAGGTTTCATTATAACCCCCCCATATATACATATACATACATGTATATATACATATACATACATATATACATACACACATACACATATATCTGTATATTATTATATAGAGCGGTATATTATATATACATTCACCTGGGTAACTAAATGCAGCTTTTTGCTTTATCGGCAATCCGCGTCCCTGTTTTTTTTTTCTTTACGTTCCCCGTAGATGAAGATGAGTTTTAGTTCACGTTGAGTTAAAAAATGGCCTTTTGTCATTCTGTGGATGAAAATGATTTTTCATTATTTTTGTTATTTTGTAACATTTCGTGAATCCTCAATGCCCGATTCTACAGACGTAAAAAAAAACTATTTAATAAAAAACAAATAGTAATAAAAAACGTAATGATTGAGATCTGCGGATCGATTTGGGGAAATAAGTGAATTGATTACTATCGGTAACGGAATATCTATTGTTTATCGTTCTAAGATGATGTCATCGTTCTAGGATAATCCTGTAGAACGTATCTTTTTAGGACTTTTCCCGAATATTCTCCGGTGATCCCGGAGTGACAGGCGAGGAGAGAACACGATGTCTCGGCGCTTGAATCGCTAATCATTTTATTGTTCGTGTCAGACATGTGCGCGAGGAATATTAAGCTGGCGTGCCGGCGGTTTGGGGGGACCCACCCTGGGCGTGGGGCAATAAACAGGATAATATTGGAGAATGTCACAGGGAAAAGATTATAGCTGGCAGCGCGGCGCTGGACCTGTACCAACAGCGCTCTGTGATGTTATTCAATGCGTTCGACAAGATAAACAGAGAGCGAGAACAAGCCGGGAGCGCAATAAACTCTCCGCCGCCTTCACGTGACATCGCTTACACGGAACGCTTTAACGGCTCACCGGAATGCGCTCAATTATCAACGCGGGCGCGCCGACGCGCTCTCTGAATTACGAGGGGCAATTCTAGTGCAGGGGGTGTGGCTGGGGCTGTGTAACTGGACGGGGTATTTAGAAGAATAATGGGGTTTATTTGCCCCGGTTGATTGATAAAGCTGTTTCTGTACACATTATCGGGGCTTTTAGGGCTGTAGAAGCCTGCGATCCCCTCATACCCAGCAAACGTTCTGATCTCCTAGAAAAGAGGGGCATCAGGGGAGGAGAGAGGGGCAGATTGAGAGCGCGATCTCTGACTTCATTGGTCAGACTAGAATACGAAGCGGCAATCACTGCCATGTCCTACAGAAGCTCTCGGACTAACGATTGCCCTCCTGGTGCCGGCAGCCGGATTCACGCACACTCCGGCTGGGACACCGAGGAGTTCCTCTCACTCACTCACATGCAGTCGGACGTAACCTGACTTGTCGGCAATAGAAATGACTCAGAAGCGCAGCTCGGTCCTGTTTACTCATTAAAACTGGGTGTTTTTGCTTTACGTTTCCCCGAGTCACCCCGCTTTGGGTGGAATTGACACGATGTTCTAGAGATGGGCGAGGGTTGCCCGTCTCCTCCATTGTCTACTTAACGCTGAGAAAGTCAAACATGGGGCGACGTGCGGCGCGCCTAACGCTACGTCCAGACAGGGCCGGCGGGAGATACGTTTATAGCGCTGGAGTTTATTAATATGATGTAAGAAACAGTTTCTCACCTTTCCCAGGCGATATAAAAGAAACATTAGGTTGCAGCAGATTAGGGGCCGGCGGCAGCAGATTAGGGGCCGGCGGCAGCTCCGCAGGCAGTTATCGACGCGGCGGCATTCTTCAGGGATCGATACGCTGAATGGCTTTTAGCCTCGGAGGACAGAGAGGTCTTTGTCTTAACCGACATCTCCACCCCCCCCCAAAACAAATCCTATGAGGTCAGTCTACAGCAACTTAAATCCCTGACTCCCGGGACAGACGGGGATAATGGGAGTTGTAGTCAGAAAGCAGGGATATCGTTTGCCGGAGCCGCCTCCGTCTCTTAAAACAAAAAAGCCATTTCTTATTCCACAGCGGACACGGCAGAGATGATTTAATCCGCCATTAATATCCCTTCACGACAACCAGACGCCGATCACAACAACGGACGGCGACAGCGGCTCAGCTTTCATAAACGATGATTTAAAAACTTATCGCAGATAAATAAGCCGGACGTGATGACATCATCCGTACATCATCGCCTCACACGGAAGACCAGAGGCCGATATATTCAGCCGAATCCTACCCAATATCAAAGTATCCCTCCTGCGGCTACACAGAGAGAGATAAACGAGGAAACCGGTTAACGACGTCCCTTATAAAAAGACGCTGAACAGCCATAAATGCCCCCGGCTGAAGTCCCTGCAGCTCTTCGATCTGAATTTAAGAGCGTTCACAATGTTTACCTTTGTGATAAAATCCCCATCAATCTGCACAGCGGGGAAGTCAATATTTAGTTAGCCTCCTGCGTTACCTGTCTGGAGATTCCGTGCCGGGGGCCGAGGCGGACGTCGTGCCGAAGATCTTTCCTCTCCCTTCAGGCGGATTCTCGCTCCGGAGACCCTGCTAATGAAATGAGAAAACGGCCGGACAGACGAGCGGCGGCGGAGATAAATTATCTCCAATGACTCTGCGAGGACTCCGTTTGAGAAAAGAGTTTTATTAGGTTTTTCAGAAGCAGACAGCGGGGGCCGTACAGGTTTAGCAGATAATCCCCCCGCGGTCGGGGAGCTGACTGGCCGCACAAAACGCACGCAAAGCTTTTCACCGGGACACCGATCGCCACGTGTACTAAACACAAGGGGGTTCCGAAGAGCCGCGCGGACGCAGGGGGCTTCTTCCCCAAACGGCTGTGAGGGGGGGGGGGATACCGAGATTGTCATCAACTCACATCTAGGAAATGATTGGGCGCATCTGGAGCGGAGGGGCCGAGAAGCAGCGTGCACCCCTGGATCTGCCCCCCGCGGGTCACCCCAAACACATGCAGACTGCGTGTTTACAGCATGTGGGCATGCATGTCTTTGGCGGGCTGAAGAAGTCATGCAGTTACTGAAGTGAAGGTCACGGATTCCACTCGCTTTGGGCTTCGCTGAGGTCCTTTAGTGAATTCTGAGCAAACTAAAAACACACGAAACTGCAGACACTCAGCAGATGAACAGGCGATAAAAGAGTTAATCAATTTAACCACTAGCTGCTGGAGCAGATTGCTACATTCGAGACCTCCATGGCAGCAATGGGGTTAAACACTTCCACTTCACACACACGAAAAAAAAAAGGAGAGGGGGATATTTACTGCAACACCCAGGGGAGGAAAAAGTAGAGAGTCCACAGACTAAAAGCAGGATCCGTTTGGCTGCCGCTCAGGGGATCGAGTTCAGAAGATCCTTGAGGAAGCCGTCAGGGTCGCTGATTTCGGACAAAAGCCCTGAGAAGAGATAAAGCGACGTTAACAGAAACGATGAGAATCGCAGGGAAACTAATAATCGGATCCTCGGGGGACGGCGCATTTAAAATGACCACAGTCAAAATAGTCAGCAGCCAATCAGGAAGAAGGCAGGTGCATGATGGGACTAATATCTTGTAAATAAGTTGTACAAACCCCAGTTTCATGCATTTTAACACAAACTCGGCTCCCTGCTGCTCTTTAAAAAAGTTAAAAGGGAAGCTATTTTAAAAGATGCAATGGGTGGGGCATAAAATGTGTGGGCGGAGTATAAACAGGAAGACGGTGGGGGCACCCATTAAACCCCTCCCTTTTCACGCCCCACAATTCTCTAAAAATGGTCCTCCAGGAGCAAGGAGAAAAGCGCCAACCCTTCATGTAGGTACGCTTTGCACACAAAGGGTTAATGTTATTAAATTCCTACATAATTCATCAATTCAAGAACATTTCCCGCCATAGCAAATAAAAAAAGTACAATAAATCAGACCTGCCACGTCCACGAACTCGGAGAAGGACTCGACCGGCATGAACTCGTCCTGGAAGGTCTTCAGGGCCTTGTCTGCCGCCTCGTAGATGGGCATGTCGTTCAGCCGCACGTAGTCCGCCAGCGTGTACGACCAGCCGCCCTCCGTGTTACTCGCCGGTACTTTCTGCAACGCACGCGAGAAAATAGTGAGCTCCGCAGATCTCCGCACCTGGCCGCCGAGGGCCGAGAACACCGTCCCCGGCTACAGTTATGTCAGAGGCGCGCGAAGCGCTCTGGATGCAGCACGAGGGGATTGCGTAAGAGCAAACTGGCAGCCGACGGCAGAAGCGATTTACACCGCTTTGATTTTCTGCGTTAATTAAAACATTAAGCAGGCGGCTCCCGCAGGGCGGACGGCTCGGCTTTAATGTACGGCGGCTTCTCCGGCTGCCAGAAAACCAACAAGAAAGATAACAAAGATAATAAAGGTGTTTCCTCTCCAGATCCGGGGGTTACGTAACCGCGACGCGTGTGAGCGGCGTGCTGATCCCCCCCGGTGTCGGCCATGACGGTTACAGCGAGTTGGGGTGAGCGGACACTCTCGCACACGGAGACCAATTACACGTCACGGGACACGCGTGAAGCGCTTACCTTAAACATGTTGTAAATGAGGTCCACCAGGGCCCAGAAGAGCAGGCTGGAGCGGTAAACGGAGTAATCCTTCGCAGCTTTATCTGCCAGCCTAAAGAGAGAGACCCCGGGTGAGACGGACCCTCAATCGCACCCCAACGCCCCAAACACCGGCAGGACCGGCCGAGGCGTTAAGGCCCTAAACGCCATTCCGCGTTCACAGGCCGTCTGTCTAATGTCACAGGCCGTACGCAGTGCGGTTCCGTCTATTAACGGTCAGATTCTGGGAATCGGGGAGTTGGCCCATAAGAACACGGAGTACCTGTTTGCCCCGCCGGGTGACACGGCTCTCGCGTGGCTAACCACAAGGAGCCTTCTGAGCACCTCGACCCGGATACTTTTCCATCTTTCCGTGGGCAGGAGATGAAGCGCCAGAGCCGTGTAATAATGGGGTCCGTCCACCTCGAAGGCGCCTTCCACCCACTTTTCTTTGGGCTGCTCTAGAAAACTCTGAACGTTTTTCTCCTCCCGCGATATCGCCCGAGTCCTGGAAAACCCAAAAACATGAAGTTATACGGCCGAAAGCCACAAAAACCACAATATTACTCTCCCTGAACTTAAAACCTTGGCCTCCTGTGCTTCATGGGAGTTAAAGTGCAACAGCCCCAAGGTCTGCATGCTGGAAGACATTAACCCTTCCATTGCCAGACTGAAGAACGGGTAAATTGAACGGCTTTAATCAGGAACACGCTGTTTGGACGTGTTCTCCGGTATCCAGCAGCCTTCTGTGGCTTCGGGAGAAACGCGTTCCTATCGGGTTATCAGCGTGCGCGAGAAGTCACAGCGAGGGGAAATCTCGTCGGCGGAGCGTTTACTGCCCAGCGGGGCCGTCAATCTCCACGCAGGACGATACACATACGTGTTACCTCGTACGCACACAGCCTTCTTTATAATTATAATATAACGACGTAAGCCGTGTAACGAGCCGTGGACTGGCAGCGTCCGCAGCCAATGGGAGATGGGATTACTGCCCAGCTCTTTCCCATTGGCTCCTCTCACGGATAGACGGTAAGCTGCCCCGCGTGTTACACTCACGTGTTGAGGACGTAAAGCACGGTGTGAATAATGTATGGAATAAGGTGCACGTTGCTCTCCCGGCCCCCGCCGCCCGTGTCGGCGCTGAATGACTGCTCCATAGCGAAGCGCAGGAACAGCAGCTTCAGGTCGTGGATGTTGAGCTGGTAGGTGGGTTCTCTCTGGCCGGTACATTCCTGCAGGTACGTGTTATGCCTGGAAAGAATTCACGGCAGATCAGAAGACCGGAGAAGTCAACGGCGAATACAACAAAGCAGCCCCCGGGACAGCCGAGACTAAACAGTACGGGAGCCTGGAAGGGGACACAGAGTTAATGTTACCGGGCTAAGCAGGTTGCGAATGCAGATTCGGGCACGTGTGGCCCCCACACGGGAAGCAGACCGTTGCACTTTGTGTTGGCGTTCTGTAGGGCGGCGCTCTCCCACTCTTCACGTCCTCGGGCCAACCTAAGCACAGCAACCAGAGCCGGACTGAGTAACAATCCCACCGCAGGTAACCCACCCCCCGCGAGCGCAGCTAACCCACCCCCCGCGAGCGCAGCTAACCCACCCCCCGCGAGCGCAGCTAACCCACCCCCCGTGAGCGCAGCTAACACTGGTACAACAGGAGCTGGTCCTCGGCGTACCGCTTCACACACGTTACACGGGACCGGGACACGGAGCGCACAGCGTACCTGACAGCCGCTAGGTGACAGTCGTAATGCACGATGTTGAAGTGAGACACCGTGCTGTAGCCCTGCTGTTTGCGGGGTTTATTCTCGGACTCCTCGAGGGGCACTCGCTTGGTAAAGGTGTAAATGCCGAGCACTTTGGTGGGCTGCAGGTTTAACGTTAGAAAAAACAGATGAGAAAAATGTCCCAAAGTATTGAGAGTTGTAAGAAACGACCAGGAACACCCGGAGGTGGCGGTACCATCACCCCCAGATCACCCCAAAACCTGCAGACTTGTACCTGAAACTTGTATCCTTCTCTGCAAATGCAGCAGGTCAGGCCGGGCTCCTCGATCAGCTCTTCCATCTGCTTCAGGAGGGCCGTCTTGGTCACCACCTGCCCCTTCTCGTTGGTCTGCGGGGATTAAAAAAACAAAGTTACCGCCAAAGGTCTAGTAAATGGTGAATTTACCAATTTGCTGCACTTTAGATTTTATTTTTTGCTTTAGATTCAGTAAATATCTTGAACTTACAGTCATGCCTAAAGTGCCCAAGGCCTTCTGCCTCATCGCCATGGCCATGCGCTTCTTCTCGGCCCGCGTCTCCTTTCTCGCCGCATCGATTTTCTTGTTGACTTCCGGATGTTCTCTCAAAGCCTCCAGAAGGTTCTCCGCCAGCGTCCCGATTCCCTCGTCGCTCGATACCTGCTCCAGCTTGTGCAGGTTTGTGATGGAGTCCGTACCGATCAAAGCCTGCAAAACACACGCATCTCACTCATACACGAGACACCCGCGCAGAGACCTCATTTAGAGTCGGGAACGAAGCTAAGCCCAGTGTCTGTGTTGGTAGAAAAGGCTGAAGCGGGGACGTGGCATGTAACTGGGACCCGGCGCCACGTGCCGACACGGTGCCGCTCACCTGCGTAGGAGGGTGCTGTATTGCCAACCCCCGCAGAAGTCTCAGAATGAAGGGTAAGGCGGGTCGGGATAAAAACTTCTTCCAGATGTCGGCATCCAGGCTGCAAAAACAAGGAGCTGGTAAAAGACTCTGGGGAGGAACAATCTCTGCCTCAGCCTGCAGCAAATACACGCACATGCGCTGCCCTCCTTCCCCTGCAGCACACAAGGGCGCTGCAACCATCGCATGTAGCTGCACATGGCGTCAGGACTCCAGAACACCGACAGCTTCCCTGACAGCCAGGGCGTCGAGGAAAGACGCCGGCGATGATAATCAACCGCTGCTGTTTGCTGCCCTCCGCTGACCTGGCAGGCTCCGAAACCATGCGCAATTAGCCAAGGAATTCTAAATTCACAGAGGCGCGTGTGCTCAGGGGCCGGAAGTATATGGAGGAAGGATAGTGTTGAGCGAGTCTTACTTCTTGGCGCTGGGGATGTGCTTCTTCATGTAGTCCAGCGCGTTCTGCGTGATCCCCTTCTGCAGGATGAGGTCTTTCAGCTGGTGCCCGTTGCTGTTATTCTTAATGCCGGCGGCGATTTTACAGAAACAGTCCAAGAAGACTTTGTCGTCGGCGCTGTGCTCATCGTCATACCTGCGGGAGCGAAACGCGTGAGGACAGAGTGCCGGAGACATTTCAACATTTTCAGCAGATTTTACAAAGCACTCGCCCCGCATCATTGGGACTCAAAGAAACGGCGGCCATTCTTACGGCGCTAAAGATAAAAGCCAACAGAGCCCGGCTTACTTATCGAACGTGCAGTACGGCTTAAAGCGCTCCACGAGGATCTGCATCTTCTCCATCTCGCCGAACGACAGGTACGGGATGATGCGCAGCAGGCCCTGCAGAACGCTGGGGTTGGATCTCACGAAGGTGCTGTTAATCTGATCCAGCAGCATCACCAGCTGATCCTTGTCCCCGGTCAGTAACAGATTGCCCTGAGAGTACAAAAATCAATGAAATCTCACCCGTTACCCCCTACCAGGGTCAAAACACGCCACGTCTTAGCAGCTGGTGCGTCTCCGCTCACTCGCAGCAGCAGTACGGACACTCACCTTGTCCTCGCTCAGCGGCTCGGCGTTAGATTCATCCAGGATGATCTCCATGATACTCAGGACCTGCTCAGCCACTGCGGCTCCTCCGCTGTCCTTACTCTCCTGCTCGGCCACCAAAGCCTGGACGGAGGATATAGGGGTAATTAATCACAGCACTGACTGGCAGAGCACTACTCCCGGTGGGAAATATCTTACCAGATTCAGGGTTCCCAGCATGACATTCAGAGTGTTCATTTCAGGCTTAACCAGCTGCTGGCGGTTCACCTTCACCTTCACGCAGTAACTGAACAGTTTGAGGAGGACCTGAAGAACACGACGGCGTTTGGATTACCGGCAGGGAAGGACAGAGCGGCCGCTCATGATATTCTATCTACAGTATACGGCGGATAACTCCTCCGAGACGAGGAAGTTCCTTAATGCCAAAGTCTGGCTGTGCATTAATAAAACAGGCATTTGATACGAAGTCATTCAGCCTCCTGTATCAGAAGGTCAGCGATCAGTGTAGGAATCGCCCCGCCCCCCCGGTAACCCATACTCACTGTCAGAAGGTGGCGACCCTGCTTAAAGTCCTTGATACCCGTCAGACGATTCAACATACACTCCAGACCACCGCACTGAGCCATAACCCCGGCCATCTTGTACACCTCCTCCTCATCCTCCTCTTCATCTATTAAAGTGTTTGGGGGGAGAATGGATCAGAAAACACATTTTTAGCACAGATGTATGTTGTTTTTTATTACTATGTATATTAACTGCTCAAATAAACAGCTAGAGGTTATTTTGAAGTCTGGATTGCTTAAAAAGCATTTTTTTATCTTTTGCGGCCGGGTCCGAAGTTACCTGTCGTCGAGTCCAAAGATTCGATGAATTCTTCTGTCGCGTCCCCCAGCAGACCCCGCATGCGATAAATGATTCTCATGGGCTCGCCCTGAAACACACGTCGAGAGCGTTATACATAAACCTTGATCAATAAATACGGATCTAGACCCATTGCACACCGCTACGGAATAGGATGGCGCTATTTAAACAATAATAAATAATAAAGGATTATCACTGAAGACTGAGCCGACATTTCTAATTCACCAGCAACATTGTGTTTAGATCCAAAGGAACCATCCATGGAGTTTATCCCTTCACGGTATAGGAGTCACTCCTGTCTAACGTGTTAAATAGGGAGCCAATCATTCCATAAAAAAAAAAAAGACGTAAAAAGTCCTGGATCAAGGTCCAATTCACAAACTATTTCGGAACCCGGGAGCGTACCTCGTTGGTCGGACACCAAACCTTCTTGTAAACTTCAGCCACCGGCAGGTCCAAACTAATGATCTTATTGTTCACCAGGAGCTGGGAGAAGAACACAAAGAAACGCTCAAAGCGATATCGCGCTGGAAAACATAACTTCTCCCTTACCAAATACATTTCCCGTTTCCAGGAAAGCTTTAGCACGCCGGACTGGTTAACTAAACCTTCCACACCTGGGAAGAGGGAATGGAATGGCCCATGCTGCTCCAAAGAAAGAGAACACGGCCCAAAGTATACTCCTCACCTCCATCCCGCTGTCATCTTCTAATAGGGCCACCAGGTCACAGTCTTGGCAAATCTTATTCTTTATATCCCTCATCAGGGGGCCGATGCCGGGCTCGTTGCTGCTGTACGGGTTCCCGGGCATCCGTCCTTGGAGAAAGTCCTCCTGCTGCGGATCCTTTTCCAGCGTCACAAAGAACTCGGTCACTTCGTTCTCCTCCTGGAAGGTATAGGAGACGGCGTGAGACCCTCTAAAACAGCTGGTCCATACTCAACGGAAATGATTAAAACAGACGCGGAACGCGGAGACATCAGGTGCCTGCCGACATTTATACCCCACGCGCAACATGAACAAAAAACAGAATGAAGACTCACTTTGCGCGAAAAAAAAACTATGCGACGGCTCTACTTCCATAAGCATTAATATCGGGGAAAGAAAATCTGATAAGGAGAAGACATTAAGCCCCCCAGACATCCCCCCCCCACTCACAGGGTAAATGATGCTGCAGAGCCTTTCGAAAATAAACACCGGTGTCCTGTAGTCGTCGAGGTTGTAGCGTTTGGCAGTCTCGATACAGACCGCCATAAAGGCTTTGGTTTCCGATTCTGTGCCTGCGGAAAGAAAAGCGGCCATCAAGGACGCGCGAGGCGCAGCGGAGAGGCGCGAGGCGCAGCGGAGAGGCGCGAGGCGCAGCGGAGAGGCGCGAGGCGCAGCGGAGAGGCGCGAGGCGCAGCGGAGAGGCGCGAGGCGCAGCGGAGAGGCGCGAGGCGCAGCGGAGAGGCGCGAGGCGCAGCGGAGAGGCGCGAGGCGCAGCGGAGAGGCGCGTGGCTGGAGGGCGAGCCGGTCAAGGTGTTCGCTTCACATAAATATCAAACTTCTAGCTCAGAGTACATCTGCCGGCGGTCTTCGTTCTACCGAACGCACCGGGCCTCCGTATAAAGGGAACGTAACGTTTCGGCTGCTCTCCTGGGGTTGTGTGGCAGAACCGTGCGGCCCGGCTGTCACCAGGCGCGTTACCTGTGGTCATGTCCTCCAGCATCTCCAGAAGCATGTCCTGCGTTTCATCGATCAGTTTGGTTCTCTGAACGACCAGCTTTCTGAGACAGAGGTAGCCGTTCAGCACGGTGCCCACCAGCCGGCTCTTGAAGTGACGTTTGATGGACTCCACTTCCACAAACGAAGACAGAAGACCTGCAAGCGGAGACGGGAAGACGTTATTCCCAGTCCTGTTGGGTTGTAGGAGTCTTGTTTCTAGCAGCAGCCCTGCGCGTCTTACCGGTTAGGCTTTTCAAGGCATAGCCCTGCTGGAGATCGGTACTGAGGGTCGCCTCCTCCAGAGCGAGTAACCGGGCAATCTCCTAAAAGCAAACGGAAGCTTATTAAAAAGGCATGGTCCGGGTCGTAGCATGGGAAGCAGGTAAATAAGTGCCGTGAACGTTATAGCTGGGGGTGAATTTCATTTATGCCTCACTTTTCTATATATTATACCCAGAATGCCCAAAGAAAGCCAATAAGTTACTGAAGGAATTCCACGCGTGGCTCCATAGATTTTGGTTACCTTGGTGATCAGGTTCCCGACGTAAGGTAAGACCCCTCTAGCGGCGAGGTAGACCTTCCAGTGAGCCGGCTTGATGAGTTTCTGATACAGAGCCAGATATTCAGCGGCGCACTCTCCGGCGACACTCAGCTCATCCAAATAGCTGCAGAGGATGGAAGTCATTAATTTGCGTCACACTCCGCAGTTCTGTCAAACGCTAGATTGATAAAAGCCACGAATATTCTTTCGTTCACTGGGTCTGGATCGCATCGTGTCCTTCCACGGTGGGAAACGCAAGAAAATCAGGTTGGAAGAACACTTTACGCGAGACACCTAGATTAACCGATTCACGCTAACCTGGTGAGTAGATCCAGGACCTGCTGTCTACGGCTCGGGATGGTGGCCAAAGCCTCAACGATGGTGCAAGCGGCCTGGCGCGCAGCTTGGGTAGCCGGAGTGAACAACACCTGAGGAAGACAGCAACGGGAGAGCGCGGGGTGAGATCCTTCATCGCCAGACGCAGAACAGAGGACGAGCGCCACAAACCGCTCACCTGTCTCAGCCAGTTGTTGTGTCCAAGTTTGAGGTCCAGAGGACTTGTTCTCTTGCCTGTTTTGCTCATGAACTGCTTCCATTTCCAAACATACTTCTCCTGTAGGTACATCTGCCTCATTTCGCCTTTACTGGGGTTCTTTCCGCTGCCGTCTGCACCCGCCACTAGAAGAGAACGTCGCCATCACGTAAACCGCGCGGCAAATAACTCTCAATAAACCTCTGAATAGGTGTTATTTGTTTATAGGGCATAGTTTTTAGAGTTTAGATGCCATGCTGTCTCACCCCGGGCAGGAAGGCACTTCTTCCAAGCCTCGTACGACGCCTTGTGATCTCTCTTGAGCCAGAGCTGTGCCTGCGCATGTATCTCATTGCTGTACGGCTTTACTGTGGTGAGCGATTCCACGGGGACATCCTGCAAACACATTCTGATATTACCCGGGGACGTTTCACAAGGAAGGGGGTCGGGGAAGGAAAATGGGGTGTCTGTTCTCTACAAAATCCTTGGCTCATGCCGGCCGTCCGCCAGCGGGACCCAGCACCGAACGCCCGTTACACGGGATAATCGGGAAGGGGTTACCTTGTTCTTCTTGCTTGTAGGCGACGGGGGCTTGATTAGTTTCTGCAGGATTCGCAGGCACATTAGAGTGATGTTCTCTACGACTACCGGGGTTTTAATGTTCACGGCCATCAGGAAAAGGCTGAGAGCTAAAAGAGAAAAAACGGGCACCGCTAAAAACAATAAATTCCAGTCTAGACAAAAACCGATTGAAGAATCTGCCATCTTCCTCATTCAGACACTTGAGCCGGGGTCCCCCCCCCTTTTTTCTGCCTAGTTCATAAGCACATATTTTAAAATATTTAGCACGTTCCCCCCTTCTTTGAAAACGTACCGCAGCGCAGTCGAAGCTCCCAGCAGACATCTTCTTTTGATATGGAATCTGTGAGAAGCAACATCTCGTACTGGAGTCCGCTGGCCTGAAAGACAGACGGGTTCAGCGCATGCGCAGTAAGCCGGCACCGGTTACACTGTAGGAACGCACTCTTACCAAGTCCGGGTTGGCCCAGTGTCCTTTTAGCGCCGTTGACACTTTCCCGATGATCAGATCATTCATCTGCTGCGTGGCCTCGGGATTGTCCCTGTCACGGTGAGACACGGATACGGTGAACACAACCCTTTCCTCTGCACCCAGCCGGAGAGGGCACTAGGATCCCGGCTTACCTGGTCAAGAGGCACATGACCTGTCGCACCTCGTCGCGCATGGCTGCCGGCCCGCGGCGCAGGTTATAATCAAACAGTTCTCGGATGAGCCCCTGAGACACTAAAATGTGTCGGATGGTGCCGTTGGTGGCCAGAGCGCGCAGGAGCGTGATGCAGTGCTCGGTGACGGCGGAGGCGCAGCCGTAGCACTTGGTGGAGGAGGTATGGCCGCATCCCAGCACGGACAGAGCTCGGTACTGGCTGGCGGTGAACGTCGGCTGGGTGCTGCTACGGGAAGATCTGGTGGCGGCTTCTCTCTGCTGCAGATCGTATTCCAGGAGCTCCTTCCGGGAGGCAAAGACTTTCTGAGGATAAACAGCAAAAACACCATTAAAAATAAAAACGACTTTAAAAAAACGTTACAATTTCAATCTTTTGATCAAAAAAACATGAATAATATTCTTTAGTCAGCCCAACGGTGTTACACGTTTATGATTGTCGTCATTTGTAACAGCGGGGGGAATATATTTTACTTAAAGTATTTCTTTGTTTGTGCCGCACATAACTGGATCCTTTACCTGGATGATTTTGGAGAGCTCATCAAAGGAGTTTTTGCAGTCTCCGCAGTACTCCTGAGCCAGCTGCAGGATATATCTGTTCACGCTGGCCGACGACGAGCTTATTCCGCCGGGGTTGGCAGAGTCATCCTGCGCAGAAAGGAACTAGATGAAAAACACTACGGGCAATGGGCACTAAGCAGCATCACGGGGGCTATAGATCAGGGGGTAGGTACCTGGGGCTTCTCTGGGGCGGCCTCGTTCACTTTACACAGCAGGCTCTCCAGCTGGGGCCGGTGACCCATTAGCTGGTGGTAGACACGGTCAGCTTTGTCCAGCAATGTGTTGATATTGGTAACAGCCTGGGGACACCGTTTATAGGGAGTATTAGACAGAAGGTACCGGGAGCAGACATGGAAAATTAAAATAAAGTATTAAATTCAACCAACTGACTTTCTTACGGTCCTCTTCATTTTCAATGGGATCGACAGCGCAGCAGGGCCGGGCATACAGCATGAAATCAAAGCGGGCGTACTTGCAGAACCCACAAGCATTACAGAGGAAGGGATCTTTCTCATCGTAGTTAATGGATCTGAAAACACAAAGCGGGCGGATAAGTGGATCATTTCTGGAACTCGGATTACATCGCAATTCACAAATTACTAAACAAGAAAGACTACAAAGCTTTGAAAGAAATGTCAATTTTTGTGAACAGTGTTAATCATTTTGTCATTATTTCATAAAAAAAAAAATCCAGAACTTTCCAAACTACAGAGACAGATCCATCAAGAGCTTTCTGAAGTCACAAGTACTGACACATTCAGTAAGCCGACACTCCGTCTCACACATGGAGGAGCCGCGAGGCAACCACCCAGCTACCGACCTGCACTTATGGCACTGGTACACATTCTCGCCGCAGTTGCCGCACACTCCAGGGTTAGCGGGCACCGACGCGCTGCACCGCGGGCACTGCAACGTTTCCGAGGAAGCCTGGTAGTTCTCGTAGAAGTCGGCAAACTCAATCATTAAGTTTGAGGCGACTATGGGCAAAGGAAGATCGATCTTCACCTCCGTTTGTCCAGGAGTTAGCTGGACTTTCTTGGCTTTGTGCCACCGAGCTGGCCTGGAAGATAAGGCAGGTAAGGGCAGTGTGGGGCAAACAGAGGAACGCGACAGGCTGTTCATTCATCCTTAAAAGAGTTTTCATAACGAGGTGGAACTTACTTGTTTTTAAGCTCGACAATAGCCTGCACGGTGCGGTTGTTGTAGTACAAATTAATAGTGCGGACCATCTTTGTGCGTTTCAGGTCCCCGATCTTCACGGTGACTTTGCTGATCGTGTGGCTGCCGATCAGTTTCACTACCTGCTGCGTGGTTGTGTAGCGTGTGTCCACCTTAATAGAGGACAGCTTGATGTTCTGCCAAGAGAAGGACAAGTTCACTGAAACGACGTGAGAAACGAAGACACGGGTGTTCTGAAATACAAACGCTATTGTGAGGTTATACAGCCTTCAAACCCAATGTCTGCAGTTCCAAGGGATTTTACTTACACACAGGGGGACTTCGGGGTTATTGCAGACGAGGCAGGGGTCACTTTCCAGATAATATCCATCAAACTCCACCAAGCCAGAGAGCGTGCTGCAGAGAGACGCAAATTAAACATTTATGACGAAAGGAGAAGGGGCAGAGAAGGACACAATGAGCCGTGTAGGCCGACACTCACTTGTAGATGTTGGAGTTGGGGTGGTTGGTCAGTATGTGGTTTTGTGTCCGCAGGATTTCCACAGCCTTTTGGGAATATTCTTTAAACTGATAAAGATTCACAGATTATGTAACCATCTGTTACGGAGAGAGCACAGACTGTTCTGCGCATGAAGATAATTCTATACCTTTTTCTCGGTCTGCGGAGTTTTCAGTGAAAAGTATCCCAGGAGGTCGACAAACTGTGCGGCTTTGCGTCCGTACGCGGGAAGCTCGGGCCAAATGGACCACATGAGGTCTAGGAGCAACTCCTGCTGGGACTTGTTAGAATTCCTTAAACCAAAGCAAAGGCAGTCATTAAAGAGAAGATACGGGCATCTTCACAGAGTCCTCTTATCTATAACACGAAGGGCAGGAGGCTTAAACCGACAATTTCCAGTCTAAGCGGAAGACACAACTTGTGGATTCTCCATGGAGACGCAGGTATATATATATATATATATATATATATTATTAGTATATACAATAATATTTAATATATATACCTGTAGATGTGCAGGGCTAAGCAGTGAGCCTGCCAGCGGACAGACGAGGAGTTGGACTCCAGAAGGAAGCATCGCAGGAACTGAATCAAAGTCTCCTTGTCTGCAAACTTATTCAGCTGGTTCACCAGAGCCGTGCAGAGCTGCTCCTCCTGGCTGTTCGCGCTTTCGCCTGCAACAGACCAACGAAACCATTTAATGTTATGCAGAAACAAGCAGACGTGGAGCCCGCAGGATCCCCGGTAATTTTACCGTCTTTATCCTTGTCTTTTTCCTCTTTTTTGCTTTTTTTGGTGGAAGACTTGGACTGCGAACCCGACTGCCCGGAGCCGGACTGCCCAGAGCCCGAAGATGCCGAAAGGACCTTACTGCCGCAAAGAGCGCAGGAGAGGAGCTGAAGAAGAACCGGGGAGACGCCTTCGTCAACCAAGAAGCTGACTTGTAAAAGGAAGTACAGGACAGCTGCGGGAACACAAAACACCTGTAAACTTAACATACATGTAACGTTTCACGTGACTCAGAAAACCCTTACAAGTCATATGTAACAGTATCAGCGCGCGACTGCACAGTAAATCACGTTTCGTTAGTACTTGGTACGGTTCAGGGTAACTTACAGTCGTCTTTAACACAGAATTTCTGCCAGTTTACGGTCCGTTGGGAGGCGATTTCTGCGCAGGCTTTGAGGTGCTCCATCTAGAAAATACATTTGCAGATTTAATGGCACTGCGCCTTTCCAAACGCAGCCATCTCGCTGCTGATCGCGTCACCGCTTACCAGGTTAATCAGCGTGTCGTACTGCAGAGCGGACCCGGAGCTGGCGGTGACCACACTGGCACGCAAGAAGATGCCATGTTCCTCCAGCAATTTCTTAATTCCCCTGACGTGCGAGTCAAGGGTGTGCAAGTCACGGAGCTGTCGATATTTCTCTTTGGAGCCGCAGATGAACAGCAGGAGCTTCCGGACTTGGCGGCGAACAAATGGCGTCTGCTGGATCATCAGGTACTAGAAGTGAAACAGAAAGGGTAAATTATGCAGCCTTTTCTTACCTTCATAATAATATTAAAATATAATTATATAAAATATAATATTCTAAACGTAGATTTTTATTTTACGCACCTCGGACAGGAAGTAAAACCAGGAATGGTCAAATACGGGCGGTGGAATTCGCGAGTTGCTGTCTGCGATTTTCTTTATCTGGTAAGGCAGACGCAGAACCATCTCCGTCAGTAGCTGTGTATATGCCTGGAAGACATCGGCAGCATGGCCCTGGGGGGGGGGGGGGGGGGAGGACAAAGTAATGTTTTTGTCAAAAAGGTTTTAATAGGGCCGCTTTCCATATCGTTGCAGAGAAGACAGGTCCACCGTATCGGCCCGTAGGATGCGCACGTACCTTGACGTACTGCCTCAAGAAGAACGGGCTCATATCAGGAGGGGAAGAGGTGGTATGCGGTTTTAGGAGCTGACTGGCAGCCACCGGCTCCTCATCACTCTGCTGGCTCTTCCAGTATTCAAGGAGAGACTTCAGTACATGAAGACAGTAATCCACCGCCCCTGAGCTCAGCAGGGCAGTCGCAGTTGCGCTGGAAATCAGTGAAGATGACTGCAAGGAAGGAGACAAAGGACCGCGTGACGTAATAGCAAAGAACCTACCTCACTTTGCGGTGTTCATTAGCGATTCTATAAGTTACTGGACGGATCTTCAAACGTCTTGCCCTAAATCCTGCTTAATAGGTTCCCTGACACTACATGTGTGCCCAGAGCCAGACACATGGGCTCTCGCTCACCTCACAAATGGACGATTTGGAGCCAGACTTTGTCCGGGACATGAATACACTAAGAAGCCTCATGATTACTAGGTGGACCTCATTCAGTGGCGTCCTCTCATTCTTCTTTGATACATCCTACAAGAAAAACCACAAAACCTGTCAAATCAATGAACCTCAACATAAAAATGACTTACATTCACAGAGAGGGAAGAGATTTTGGCTACCTTTTTATCAAGACCTAGTTCTGTGATCAGTTGGGACAAGAGGCTGTCCAGAGCGCCTTTATCCTTCTCATCTTCACCATCCAGATCGGCGGTCAGCATCAGCACCACCTGGAGAGCAGAGTTACACACAGTCATCATCACGCCTAATATTCCATCTTCGCTTATTAGTAGTAACGGGTCCCAGGAACGACTAATCACCTGCATGTATGGAATGGCACGAACGCCCCCCACGCCTCGGAGATTATGCAGAGATTGAAGCAGGCGCTCCAGTAGCACGAGGCGCAGCATGTGAAGTCTGCAAAGGAAAAAAAGGAGAAATAAAGGAAAAAAAGACCAAGAAGAGGGGAAACAAAATATCACTGTCCCCAAAGCGTGTGGTCGTCCCACAGCCATAAGAGCCAACCTGTTGCTGGTGTGTGCGTCCCCTTCTGTCTCCCCTTCTCCCTCAGATCCCTCGCCCTCGTGGTGTCCGGTGGCCGTGCTGATCGCCCCGGTGCTAGAACCGATGCTGCTCGGACCAGGAGGATGCCCCTCGACCGTGGTATCGCCATAAGCGCTGCTCCGTCCTGAAACTGGAAGAATAAAAACCAGCGTAACAAGAATCACTAAATGAAGTGTAAAAACACAATAAAAACATTTCACAGAACAGAACGCCAGAATCAAGCAGTTGGGAGGACCGGTGGGATCCCCCTCTGTGCCGAGGCAGGTAGATCAGCCGTGTAGAGGTACAAACCATGACTCCAATGTGTATTGTTTTCCTCCGGGAAGATATTGCCCGTTCTTCCTTCTTTCACATTAAACGTCACAAAAAACGTGTCACCACAGACGTACCACTATGCTCACCGGCTACCGAGTCCACGGCACTACCGCCGCTCTCCGAGCCCACGCTTCCCCCGTGATCAGCTGGCGAGGTTCGCAGGGTTGAGCCATCGGTCGCTGCGGTGCTACCTTCGTCATCCGATGCTGGAGCTACAAGCATGAGGAGAGCTGTTACCGGTTAAAACACAGCCACTGACTAACAGGGCAGCACAAAATGACCCCCCAAGCATGACAACATTTCACTCGTACGTAACGCGCCCAGGGACTGGATCAGCAAACCCCCAAAAGGTCATCACATGTAACAGGCCGCGTATGGTGTTGGCCGTGCGTTCAACTCTGCGTCACTAAGCACAAGTTTCAAGGCCTTATAAAAGCATGGAGGATGCCCAGGGGAACCACTGGGGGCTTTTCAAATGCCGCTCTTACCTTTGCCAGACATGCGACGGATGCGAAAATGATCGATCTAAATATTGTTTTGGATTTTAAGGTCCGAGTACAGCACAGAGTAACCTGGGTGGCTCAGTATCTTACCTGATGCAGTAGTGTCAGACAGAGTCCCGGCATCGAGGGACGAGGAGCTCGGCGCTTGCCCCGACAGGCCGAGGCTCTGTAACGCCAGGGCGCTGCTGCTGCTCCCTGCCAAGGATTAAGACAGAAGCATGAGGCGGGCCGTCTGCTTACGACTACTCGGGCCGTGGGGGATAAGCCTTGTTATGGCGGAAACATACCTTGCTGATCTTGCTGGAGACTGAGAGCGATGGCCAACTCCACCATGGTCTCATCATCCGCATCCGGAGGGATGTCCAGCATGGGAGGAAAACCCTCGGCTCCAGCGAGAAGAGCCTCCAAAGGCGACGGGTTTCCGTTATTCACGCTGTCCGAGCTCTCCAGCACCATAGACTCTGACTGATAGACGACAGGGAAACCAGCAGTTACTCTGCTCTGCAATCTTTCATTAGCCTAATACAACAAAAAAAAGCAGAAAAGAATCTCCCATAACGCCCCCGCTGCCCAAACCTCAGGGTAACAAGCCCACCACGCGGGTCTCGAATAATCACTCACCACCATCTCAAAGTCTCCGTGATCAACTTCGTTCTGTTCCTGGCTCTGCTGCCGCACGTGGTCTCCGTTAGAGATACCGACGCTTTGCATCTTATCTTCAGCCTCATCGTCGTCGTCATCGTCTTTGTCACCTGGGACAGACACACTGATCACAACCTATCCGCCAGGGCCCCGACACATCTCTTACTATCACTGGACCCTGTGTTTCACAGCACTAATGATCACCACAATAATGGAGGCAATTCCTAGCAAAGGGCAATAGAAATGAAACTCGGGTGACCCGAGTGCTCACGGTTATAGAGGTCCTTGTATGACGAAGGCATCCTAATTACAGCCACACCTGAAGGATACCAAGATCTCCAACCTAGACAGAATTAAAACCATGATATACATGTGCTAAGAAAGAGACCTGCTTACAGAGCAAAGTCCTCCTCACCAGCAGGTGGAAAACGCTCGGATCGAGTGCTCGCCGGACAGCGAGACCCACCAGCGGCTCGGACGCAGACCGGGGGGCTACGTGCAAGCAGAGTCTGGCCGGGCAATATCTGTTTACATACGGAGCGTTCCTGCTGGAAGCCACATTTGCCATTTTGTTCTATAATATTTTTCCTGGTCACAACACTGCCTATCCCTGTCCTGTATACTTCCAAAATCTGCCTGCACCCCGGGAGTGAGTTCTGGCCGGAAGCGTGGGCAACCTGGGCAGGGGGTGTCCGGCTGCTAGATTCTCCATGTCCCGCAGGTCAGACACAGTGACCTCGGAGTGACTTTTTTTCTTTAAAACTTGGAAGTAGTCATTAAGTTTATTTTTTATATCTTACACCTTTGGCAGCCCAATACCCACAATCCTTTACAGACAATTCCCAATGTGGTGTAACTAGTGTATCTTGGTTGTATTGTGTATCCTCCAGATGTTCTGTACATCTAGACCATTAAAAACGATCGATATCCATGTCCTAATAAATCAAGGATAAACGTTTCGATTGACATGCCCGTAGTTCTGATAAGAAAAGCTTTGACAGCTAATTTGGAGAGTCTGCAAACGCTAAAAGCGCCAGTTTTTCATCCCTAAAACATACATACAGACTATGGGGAAAGAGAGGCTCTCCGTGCCGTGTCGGGAACACGCTTTCTGCAGTAACCATCATCATGGAAAAATGTGCCGCTTTACAACCAAATACTAACAAAGCGGAAATATGATGGCACTTACCTATAGGGGTGTTGCTGCGGGGAGACGAAGGGAGAGTCACATGACGGCGTTTATTCCGAGGCCGCAGTACGCGAATTAGCGCTTGCTTGCAGGAGAAACTCACAAAAGGGTCCTGGAAAAAAGAATATTAAATAGATTTGACATGTTGGGGTCCAGACTCTGTTCCAGGAGGTTTTAAACCTCACCGTGCGTAAACAAGGGACTCTGCCCCACGTTCCCGTCGCACTCACCGGACACAGCAACATCTGCATGTAGAACTTGGAGGCGAGGTTGATGCAGTCCAACTCACACATGCAGTACCCGTGGATAATGTCCACAAGGGCGTTCACTGTGGCTTCCACGTGTGTGAGTCCTGCCGGAAAGCACAAGAACTCGGTCAGGTTAAACATTCGCGTGCAGATGGGGAGACGAGCGTCTGGGGCATCGCAATACCTGGCAGACAGGCAGGGGCCAGGAAAGCGTTTTTGGGCTTCGATGCATGAAGTTTCCAGAACTGGTTGACCAGCTGCGTGATGAACGTGAAGGTCTCTTCCCCGTCTGCGGATTGCACGGCTTCCTTCTGATCCCCGCCGCTCTCTGATGGGGAGGAAGACGGGCAGACTGGGGTAACTAACCGATTAAGATTATGGCGCTTGCATAAATAGAACTCATTGATTTCTCACCAATATGCGGTGATTATTTGGAGGTTTTCTCACCTGTATCTCCTGCAGGCAGCTTGGACTCCGTGTAATGGACCAGGTTGTTGGGTCGCATTATAGCGATGGAACGGGCAGTGACTACCAGCCTCTGGAACACCTCTGGATCCAGGTCTTTCCCCTCCTTGGCGCAGGCGTTCAGGCACTGTACGGCATTACTCAACAACGCCTGATCCTGGAGGGGCACATCAGTGAGACAGGCAAAAAAGCCACGAACCCCCCCACCCCCCTCAAACACAACAGGAATCCTGCCCTCCTACCTTGTGGTTGTGGTAGGCCGATCGGCTGCTGTGTAGTCTGGCTAGCAGGCTCTTGGTTTGTAGCTGGACGCTACAAGGAGTAGGCATAGAAAGCAGGACAGTGGCCAGTTCCAGAGCAGACGCCTTGGTCTTCTCCTGGATCAGAGACACGCGTGTGTTATGTTATAGCACAAGAGCCAAGCGTCCAAAACACTAAATGATAAACGCTTTAATTTAAAGTGTTGACAATGTGAAGGAATCTGCGGAAATCCACACTTGGTGGGAAGACCCGTTTGTTGGAAAGGAACTGGATCCATCAAGCAGACCGAGAGCTACACAGCCGCCATCCCAGCTCCAGAAAACAATCTCTTACCTTGTCAGACACAAGTCCAAAGCCAAAGCAGCTTTCCAAAGCTTCCAGCGAGCTTCCCACAAGTCTGAGGACGACAAACGGTTAATGTATTTAACTGCTCCTTGCTGCTCCAAAGGGGAAAAAAAAAAAAACCCAGAGCAAAGCAGTTTTCTGTAAATATCTGTACAATTAAAGCTACAACTCCAGACACAGTTATTAATCCGCTTCTGGTGCGACACATAAGTCACGGTCAGAGGCCGAGTGGTTAATTGCCAAAACCGTGCCTGAATGCAAGGCATCTTTCCAAGGCGGAAACACAGCAGATACACAGGGGTTAAATGAACTGCCTCCCACCTTTTCGGGGTATATCCAAAGTGGAAAGCCTCTATTGAAAGCTGTACTGCGGTCTGTGACTTACAGAAAGCGCTCGGTAAGTGAACGCTCCAAACGGCCATCGCCTTGCAGGAGTCCCATGCCCCAAGCCCCCCAATGACTATTCTCTGTAGGACAATTTACAATACGCTTTACATCTAGTGTATTGTCGTAAACGTAACCTCTTGGCATGCAAAGAGCACCAGGAACTGAAGCATAATCAGGCACACCAGCGGAGGTCTGTGTGCACACTCAGTCGTGCAGAGAAAAGTGAACTTTACTAACCGGTCCATGATCGTTAAAGGCTCTGGGTCAGAACTTGGGGGGGAGCAAATAAAATAGAAAAAAAAAGTGTGAAGCAAAGAGAACGGGACACAGAGGGATACCACAAAAAAGATGAGGAAATAACTTTAACCTGTAAAGACCCTTTTATCACAGAGCTCCCTTCTTGCCCCCACTTACCTCTCTATGACTGTGCCGTTGGTGGAGGGTGGGGTGGCAGTCTCCCCATCAGGGGAACCATTCCCTTGGTTCAGGTTTGGAGGGCACACACTGCTCACAGAGGCCGATGGGAAGTCCTCGGGTGGTTCGTCTGGCCAGCCAAACTGTTCTTTAGTCTTCCCGTATATCTTGATGGCATCTATCATGGTAACACCGGCTGGGTCTACAGAAGCACCAACTGCAACAAGCCAGGACGCGTGGTGAGAAACACACGGCTCTGTCATTACCCAGAGGGATGATCATCGTGACTTCGTTCCCCAACATCCTACTCATGGGGGGTCATTTCTATTCAGCATCCGTTCAGGATATCTGGCAATTGGCATTTTTAAAGCCAATTGTTTACAATGTTGAAGACGTCACATTGAGACTTACAGAATAATGTGAGCTTTTTGTCCGCTTGTAGAGCTTCTTCCCGAGTGAAAGGGAAGTCAAACCACCGGGCTCTGCTGAGATTCAGCTGCATGGTCCGGCCAAACATTTCGATGTAAGATGGCGCCCGCTCGATGGCTTGCGTGCCAATCTGAAGCCGCATCCCGGTCATCACCATCGTGCTGTTGTTGTTCAAAACTTCGACCGTGAATCCTCCAGGCTGGAAGGAGAAAGATCTCGGTGGGAAAACAGCCCCCCCAACACACTGGAGAACATGCTCAGAATACGTGAGGGGGCTCAGGGTCATACCTTTGTGTTGGCGACATACATTCCCGTGGAATTAAGCCGGTGTTTTATCTGTTGGGCGTTATACAACTGCAGGAGGTCATTCCCTCCGTACTCCACGTCCGTCAGCTGCTGATTATGCTCGAAAAAGTCGATGGGGAAGGTCACTTGGCTGGACGCTCGAGTCACTGAACAGAAAAGTTAGAAAGTTAAGGACAAACTCAAAGCTTTTGCACATCGACAGAAACCAATTGAACAGAGAAGGTTCCTTACGGACGGTGGCCGGCTTGCGTTTGCGCACTGGCTTCATGATGCTGATGCTACTGCTGGGTTGCAGGGAAGGCTGCAGCCAGTACGATGTATTCTCCACGCTGGCCATATAGATGCGCAAACTCCCATCCTCGCACAGAAGAATCATGGTGGTTCTCTGCTGGTCGTTGCTAGCCGTGTGCCGAATGGCTACCATATCTTGGATCTAAAAAAAAAACCAACAGGTTAGTAACGGCTGAAACCGACCAACCCAAACTTCCCAAAAAGTCTTCTCGACTTACTTTGGCTTTGGCCGGCAAGGTTTTGATCTCCTGGATAAGGAAGCTGTCTGGCTTTATCATGACCACGAGAGGTATCCCTGTGGTCTGCTGGACACAACACACCAAACCAGGGTGGTTCATGACTTCTGACCACTGACAAAGTGCTGGGGAGGACTTACTGCCTCCATTTGAACTGCAATACAAGAAATAACTTTGTGATGACCTGAAACCGTCCATGTAGTCCGTAAAAAAGGGTCAAACCGTTTCTACCGCACTCACCCTTTTAGATTGATAGGGAAAAGGCGCAGTATCTCCAGAGAAGACCGGTTCATGGTGGAAGCAAAGGACTTTCCTTGGCAGTAGCTGAAGAAGAGCATCTGTAACACGTGTGAGTAATACACAGACACCCCGCCACCGGCAACCTGCCCGTTACTATCCTGCGAGAGGACAAGGAAATAAAAAAAACATTAGGGGAAATGTGTTTTTATTTAAAACTTCCGTTTCCACGCTGGTGAAAGACTCTTCAGAAAATGTTTGCTGCCTCGTACCCAACAGAGCACACGGGCACACCGCTGTACCAGCTTTCTGTGCCACCCGGGAGGTAAACGCAGCGCTTCTCCTGGCATTTACAGCTTTTACCCAAAGTTGCTATTAACTTCAAAGAGTTTACCACTGGCTAAACTTGAGCAAAGAAAGTACAGCATATCAGGAATTTAAAATGATTAAAACAAACCAGTTAGAAACTACAGCAATCATCTAGGCTTACGGCGACTACAAACAAGCCCGTCCGCAACCCGACGTTTCACCTGGCGCACAACACCAAACGTGAAGTTTAATTAGCAGGATCCTCACTAACCTTCAGGTCTTCGTGGGTGACCTCCAAGACGTTGGTGACATAAAAAGGGCCATGTTTGGCGCTGCTGGCCTCCTCCATGAGCTGGGTGTAAATGTAGCCCGCGGAAGACATGATCACAATGATATTCTTCCCCTCCTCGTTAAAAAGGAAAGTGACGTCGCGGATTTTAGAGCTCGGAAGCAGGAAGTAAAATGTGGGACTCAGAGCGTCCACAGACAAGTCGTAAACCTGTGATGAGAACAATACGTAAGACCCCCATAAACCGAGAACAGCAGGGGCTTCAAACACAGATTTCTGTTCATTACTCTCGCACGGGAATAATAGCGCTGTTTGCAAGCAAAGGACACAAACCCAATACAGAGGAATTATCTGACCTTCACAAAGTCCGCTGTAACGATGGCCAGTTCGGTTTGGGAGCCTGGTAGCCACACGGCTTTAATGATAAAGTTTCCAGTAGCCAACTGAGGGTGAAGCACCAGATGATCAGACACTGACCCTGAGCTGCTGAACGTGAGGACGTGACAATCCTGGAAGACGAGAACAAAGAATGTGAACGGATATTCATGGACGTGGGAATCAGAGATCACGACGAGAGTCAGGCATGCTTACCTTTAACCCACACACTGCCAGATAGTCCTCCTTGCAGGGGTTACCCGTCAAACTGAGAACCGTGAACGGTACAGGGGCAGAAGCCAGACGCGTCAGGGTCAGTTTCCGCTTGCTGGAATCGGCTTGTTTTAAGAGTGCAGAAAGCTGCAATACGGTAATCTGCAAAGCAACGGGAAAGAGTATAGAAGATATGTAGAAGTCGCCAAACTGAATTAACACGAACATTCTCTGGGTTCATTTAATTTCTTAGGTAAATATATATATAAAAGCTACTTGTTTAATCACTAAGTATTGAAAGGTCTGGTTAACGTTGACTCCGTGAGCTCACCTTCCCCTTCTCATGACTGACTGCGAGATGTTGCCTACGTCCATGAGGAGAAGACAACACGCACATAGCGACCCGGCGTAACACGTGCGCGCTGATCAGCTGGCGGATGGTCTGACCCTGGTCACCGCTGTAATTCATTCTCACGTTCTCGAAAGCTCCTTCCTGAGAACCCAGCGTGGGAACCTGAAAAGAAAAAAAAAAAAAAAAAAGGGAAAAACGTGCCCAACGACATACTGAAGCTGGAGGACAGGACTCTCCCTTTGACGGTCCACCACTTACCATCAGCTGGTCTGTCATTTCCACACTCTTCTCCAGAGAGTGGAGCTGATCGAGAGCCTGCTGAGCTCTGCTGCTGCTTCCCACGGCGGACGCCTGCTGGAAGTTATTCCTGATGGCGCCCATCAAGAAATTGAGCATGTCCAAAACCAGAGGGGCAAAAGAGACGTTGGCCTGGAACACGGATAGACATCGCGTAAGACTCAGCCATCCATCCACAAAAGCTTTAACTTCAAACAACACGCGTCCGCTCCGGAACCCTTTCACAAACCTGACAAACGAGCTCTTCCCTGCAGCCCTCGATGTTTCGACACAAACTGCTCCTCTTTGGCTTCTCGTCATCCCCTTTGCCGTCGCTGATGGTGACCTTGCCCTTTTCGGTGAGAGCAGAGCCCGGGTGCCGGATGGCACTCTCCGGAAGACGAGGCTCGCTCTGGAAGGCAGACTCCTTCATGGTGGAGCTCATGCCGCTGCTGGGTGTTCTCTTAACAAGAGCCTAAAAGGAAAGCGTGACGTGCTTTTAAATAAAAGGCGGCTTTTGTTGACCAGACAAGAGCCCAGACCCAAGAGTCTATCTAACCACCTGCTTGAACTTTAAAAAATTAAATACAAATTCATGTTCTTGCAATAATTTACAGAGAAAAAGGGGGTAGCAACATCAACAACACATTGTTTTTTGAGGAATCCAGTCTCGCTTCCATTAAGACCGCTTACCACACAGCTGCCGTCTTCTTTGGCTCCGCAGTCACAGAAGAAAGAGCCGTACTTCGCGTAGGAGATCTCGTGGTCTTTGTGGCAAACCTTGGCGCACACAGTGCACACTCCGACTCCGTCCACCATCTTGCAGGTGTGGCAGTGGTACCTGGGTACAACGGAGGGGGAAGAAGCGAATCAAATTGGAAAATGGCGGATAAGGACGAGGCCCGACAAGGTCTAGATACAGTTACAGATAAAAAAGATAGGCCCCAGGACTAACCAGTGCTGATTCATAAACTCCTTCTGTGTGATGGTGAATGTACACAGCTTATTACAAAGTGAATCTTCATCCTATACAGAAAATGAGAGCAATTGTATGATTTAAATAACGGGTAAGCCATCCTGCAATCTGCAGGGCGTAGGAACCAAGAATGAGAACGGCGGGGAGCGCGGTGCCTACCGAATCTTCGGCCTGAGAATCGTCCTCTTCCACCGCCAGCTCCTCCACCCAGTCCGAGTCCATCTCTATGCCCCTCTCCTCCCCGTCCACAGAAGGATGGCTGTGCCCCTGACCCGAATTGTGGCTCAAGGCATTAGTTACATCCGCCAGGTATGTCACTATGTGGCAGGTGCACTCCAGGATTGTCACATGCTGAAGGGGACACGGCAAGAGGCATGTTATTGGGGATGCAGAGTGCTTCACAACCTAACTCCTAAAACGCAGGTACAAATCCAGCATACCCACCTTGCCTTGCATTACATTATTGTTCATTTTCTCTACAACATTCTTCTGGGAGAGATACTTCTTACTGGAAGACAACAAAGTTTATCAGGAACAGCTTTATGAGCTTGAGGGACCTCTATCTGCTCGCAGCTCTACTCACCATCTGGATAACCAGTCCAAAGCTGCTCTATGAAGCTGAAGGTGTCCAGCACCTTGTCCAGCACTCGCCAAAGTAGCCATCACCACCATAAGTTCAGGGAAACCCGTCCCGTCGCCGTTGGAAAGAAGGTCAGTGGCCATAGGAATGAGGGTGCTGAGAAGCACTGTGCACACACCTTCTCCTACTTGGCTGCGGTAGGAACAAGACAAGTCAGAAGATGCACCACACAGACACGGACCTCTCTCTCACGGACGCAGTTATAAGTGTTACCTGTTCTCTCGCACTATATAAGCCGTGAGCAGCTGCAGGAGCTGCCGGTTCTCCTGGACAATCTCTGACTGATCAGAGTCCTTGGGAGGAGAAGTCGTCATTCGTACGAGCCACGACTGTAACTGCGCAGGTTCAACGCAGGCTAGCTGAGCTAGCGTACCACAAAGATGCAGCAGACTGGGGTTCGGGCTTTTTTCAGCTGGGGGAGAAATACCACATATTACCAGTCATCTCTCATACGCTGTATAATGTATCAGTCCTTAGCAGTCCTAATGGCTCGGATAATCAGTATTTGAGCATGTAATCAATGGACACGTTACACGGTTTCTTCCACGTAGGAGCAGCGGGGGAATGTCTGGCTCTACTCACTGAGTTGGAAAAGTTTGGTGAAGAACTTGAGAACTCTGTTACAGAACTTGGCTGAGAGTGCCTCATTGGCGGTCGCCATCATTATCTGCACCAGTTCACCTCTGCCAGTAACACAAAAAGACAAAAAGTCATCGGCTCGCAAAATCACAACTTAACAGGAAACACCGCAACTTCCACAAATACCAGATCCGTACCTCTCCGTGAAGAACTCCTCCATCACCTTGCGGGTCTGGCTGCTTTCTAGCTGCTTCTCCAGATACTGCAGACACTCTTCCAAAATAGACTCATCTAACCCACTACGAAAATAATAAAAAATAAATAAAATGGGCAGGTAAAAGACACCCCAAGCTTTGCACACGCGGGAAAAGAGGACTCACCTGGACGGGTCAGAGTGATTGGCCAGGATATTGTAGCATCCTGTGATCAGTTTCTCGTAGACCCGTGAAAGGAACTCGTCCGACTCAGCTGGGCCAAGGACCCTCTCCAGCGAAGTGCTGCACAGCTCAGCCACGCTCTCCGTGGAGCTCTCCAGCAGCAGGGGCAGCAGGGACTGCATCAGCTGACGGGAGTTCTGCTCCTCGGGGTACCATCTGGTGGTGTCAAACAGATCAAGTCAGTGAAACACATAAGGATGCCCCTGGGGGCCATGCAGCTTCTTACTCAGAAATACTCACACTATGAGATCTCCAGTGAGTCGGACGAGGGAGAGGAGAACGTGTTTGAGGGAAGCTGCAAGAGACAGGCTGGCGCTGCACAGGGTTCCCAGGTGAGCCGCTTGAACCGCTCCAATATAGCTTTCCGAGGGGATTGTGTCATTGGCAAAAGCATTGCGCTAGAAAGTGAAGAGGTAGCTTTAAATACCACGGTACACGTAATCCAATAGTCTAGACATTCTTAGGCACTACGTACGGGGATATGGCCACCCTGCCCCACCATTTATTCCAGGGGGTCATAAGAACGAGACTTCAGAGGGCATTTTATTTGTTTACCTCCAACAAAAAAAATCTGAAAGCCAAAAACAAGAATCCTGCATTTTATTCACCCAGCGTGTCTTAAACTCACCCACGATCCGATGCTGGGGAACTCATTGGTGTGAATGTTGTTCCAAGACTCGCACAAGGTCTGCAAAGCCGTAGGGAGGTTCTGTACCAAAACCGGGCCTACGGGAGAGGACTCAGGTAAGAGCAGCAGAAGGCGGCAGGTTCCAGACATTTTCTATAGGGCACCCATTCGGAAAGTCATATGCCCCGTTATGAAATTAGCCAATACCCCCTTCCTCTTACCCAGTGTGTTTGCCTTGCAGCGGGCAGAGCCGATCGCCAACACGGCCGCATAGCCTTGCAGCTTCTTCTCATCGTGCCCATTCTCCTGTGGGAGGCTCTGAAGTAGGTAGCAGCGTGTCAAGGTGGCATACAGGTCCAGAAGCTGCAAAGCAGCGGGTAGAAGGTTCTTGGCCACTTGGGAGGACGCGTGTGGGTCAGTCTCTGTCGACAACTTGGAAAAGTGCTCATCCAGAGACACCTGCACCTTGCAAATCATTGCATCGAGCGTGTAAATGCACTGCAAGCTGGGCCCCTGGCGGAGCTGCTCAAACGTGTACCCGCTGGTGCTGCAGTAAGTGGAGATCTGAAAGAGAGCAGAATGTATCACCAAAACTCACGGCCAGCACATAAAGCAGACCTTTCCATACGGAAGAACAATGACCATCAGAGAATGCAGTGCCTTCCATCTTCCATGCAGAATACCAGTGTGCACTTCACACTAAAAATATAGGCTTGAAGGCCAACGATTACGTGGTCTGATTGTATGATTACCCGCATTTCTAGGCGGTCAAAGCGTATATATATATATATATATTATATATATATATATATATATATATATATATATATATATATATCAGAACGCAGAGGCAGTTTGGCCAGCGTGTCCCTGCCACGCTCACCTGTTTGGCGATGTACTCCTCTGCCACTTCCACATCATACTTCAAAGAGTTGCATTTGGTCGACGTTTGCTCCGTTAGAGACGCGGCTTGCTCCGGTTTCATTCCTTGTTTCACTAGGTGATCCTGGGAGGGTAAACACAATAATGTGAGTTGCCAAAATGTCCCGTTGTATTACCAGAAGAATATACCCAACGTCAGTCACGCCTTGCTTAGCTTCAGGATACATTCAGAAGACGTTGCGTACCGTGATCCACTGCTGGTACGACGGGACCCGCAGGCGAGAAGCCCAGCGCAGGGTGTGCAGGATTTCGCATTCGCTGGAGGATGACCCGTTTGCAGACAGCTGCTTCATGTAGCTCTTGGAAGGAGGCAATATTCCCAGAATCCTCCACAGTATAAGGAAGTGATACTGCAGGGCACAGGCCTCCTGAGATGGTTGGGGGGAAAGGTTTCATTTATTATTGCTGGGGAAATCAGGTTTACTGAACATACCCCTCATATATGCCATTTCAAAAACTGTGTACAAATATATGTAACACCTCAAATTAATGTCATTGATCCATCACCGATACCACGCTACTACCCCAAAAACACCCAAATCCCAGGCGACCTGCTCATATCTCATACCAAAGGGGTTACATTCTTGCTTTCAGTTCTCCGAAGAGTATCGAACTGAGATCCCGCAGCCAGTAAGGAAATGAGTGCTGAATACAAGTCATCGTATTTCAAGGATCGGGAGAACAGGTCTTCGCACACCTGCAGGGGGTAAAAAAAAAAAAAAAAGATGATTTCGCTGGTTTAAAGATATTCTTCAGCTTCTAGCCAATAAGCAACAACAATGCACAGGAGGAGAGGGAAGAGAAGCCTTACTGCGCTGTCCAGCCGGTGAAGATCATCTTCAGAGGCCTCCTGAGAGAGAACGCTGTAAAATCGAGGAGGTGGAGGAGCATCTGAAACAAACGTTTTATGATTAAAAGCAAGCAACAACAAATCTCTCCACAAATGCTGCATTAACACAGGATCCCGTCCCCGGGCTGGAAGACCACTCTTATTTTATAGCGCAGATCAAATCAGCAAAGAAGATTGAGGGTCATCAAATACGAAATGAGCACTAAGAACCGTTCAGTAGATCTCACCACTCGAGCAGTGCTTTGTCCAGTTTTCTTCCACCTCTTTAAACCCGTAGTATGAAGCGGAGGTACGACCGGTCCCATCCATTGACGCTCCAGAGCCCAGCGGAGGAGTAAGAAGATTATATTGCACCTACAGAAACAAGAGACGTCACCCATCACTGGCTTAAAAACGTTAAAATCCCAAGTCCTTCCCTCCACCAACGCCCGCTCAACTTTTCGGGAGGCCTTCATGCGACTCTCTGACGAACGGCCAATACTTACCTGCTCGAAGAGATAGAGAGGAGGCTTGGAGTACTGATGCAGTAGATAGTCGAACACTAGCAGCAGTCTTGCCAGTAGCAGCGGCACGGCGGAGAGCTGACTCTCTAGGTTGGCGGCCAGCTCCTGCAGTGTCTGAACGCACAGTAACAGGACCGAGTGACGCCCTCGTTCCGACAGATTGTGGAAAATCAGCAGAAGGAGCTGAAGGTGATCCACATTCACATCTTCTGTGTCACCGGGGAGCATTCCCTGCAATGCATTCTGTTTTAGTGTCGCCACAAACCTGACGAGTAGAATAAGAAAAGAGAGATCAGACATAGCGCATAAAACAAAGTGTTTTTATAGCACGGGCCTTTCAACACAAACAGGTTCGTACCTCTCCCAGACTCGTAGACATTCAGGCACGTCCGGCTCTCCCTGGGAGCTTGCCTTGTGCTGCCAGAGAAGTAACAGGCGCGAGAGAACAGACAGAGACTGAGGGTGAAGGTACAGGGGCCACGGACCCTCGCTCATTGGAGCCACTCCCAGCTGCTGAAGAAGAGCGCTCTGGAACACAAAGCGAGAAAATGGTGAAACTCAAGCCAATGGTTTAGATATTAGATAATATTAGCGGGATCCGCGGGGCCGAAACGTCATGTTCCTTTTGACACTGCACGGAGCGTAACTAGACATACATTAACGCGCTGCTGCATGTCATGTATTTACATATCAGGTCCCCAGATGGAGAAGCAGCAGAATGATCAATAGCAGAACCTGAGGCGAGCCAAACCTGCATCATAGGAGACTGGAGGTCAGACGTCACCAGGCAGTGGTTAAACTGATAGAGAGCGACCGCGAAGTCTTCATCCGAGGAACCTGAAGCAGAAATGTTACGGTCAGAAGAGGTTATGGAAAAACCATTGGCCATTTATGAACCTGCCTCGTGACCACTCACCTTTCAGGCCATCCTTATCCACGTCCTTTATGATGCTGGCCAGCGTGGCCATGTGCTGCTCGGTTAAAGACACGCTCAAGTAGTTCCGGATAAAGTTACTGCGAGAGTTCAGCATGCAGCCGGTGATAAAATTCAGCGTACTGGAAGCCAGACTAAGGAACTGGACACAGAGTAATACCAACAGTTACATTTCCGTTCGTCAAGAAGTCAGGGTTCTCTAAACTAGTTCAGGACAGCATCTCAGTAAGATGGCTTGAGGGCTTTACGTACCAGTTCAGGGTCCTTGCGACTGGCCAAGATGTTGCCGTTTTCCCCGTTGTTCTGCTTGCTGGGGCTCTTTGGCCTCGGGGAGCTCTCCAGAGGCGGTGGGGGTGGTGGCGGTGGAGGAACAGACTTCTCTTTACTGGGAGAAATGGTTTCTTCAAACCACTGCCCGAGGATTGGTTCACTATCATCATCTGCAGGAAGGACCAAGAGGCAATAAACAGTTAGTCGGTCGGTCTATAAGCACCCAGGCCAACATCTGGCCCATCTACCTTTATGAACTCCAGTTCCCTTGGTGCTATAGTGGCAGATTTTAAGTTACCTTGACTGCTGTCTTCCTCTGTACTGCTAAAATCATCTTCATAGTAAGTGTTTGAGTCTGTGGAGGCGCTGGCATCACTGCTCATGGATCCCTTTCTCTGACGCTGCAAGATGCAAGCCTGAAAAAAACATTTATGCACAGCGTAAATAAACAGTTTTAATATAATATCTATGCAAAAGTCCCCAGTCCATTTTAAATTGCAGGTCAAACCCAGAGCTATTTTTCTATCTGGGATGCAATATAACAGGAATGGCGCGGGTCACCTTGCGGTATGATGTCGATAAAACGATGAACAGCAGATTAGTCAACGGGATGGAGTCTGTGAGTCGCTGGATTCTCTGAATAGATGTGCTCTGAGCCGTGATACTCAGCTCTGCGAGGGGTCCGTCTGAGTCCCAGGCCTGCTGCAGGAGGAGGAAAAATAAAAAGCTAGTACACCGGAAGAACATGCTTAAAAAAAAATAAATACAGAAATCAGCATTTACTTACCTTGTGGAGAGTTTCAACCTGCAGGTCTTGGAATAAGGATGTCAGTAGCTTAATAGCATGGTTTGCCAGCACCACGGACAGAACCCCAAAACCCTGGTGTCTGTAGAGAAAATAAACACGCTAAATTAACAGACACATCACATGCTCAGAGAAACACAATGGGACCAAAAACAGCTCCGTTCTCACGGAAAAACCTTTAGTCAGCGAAGAAAGAAATGTAAAGCTTTTAGATGTCTCTTCTCTTCTAAAATTGAATGCCTTCCAACAAAATGTTAAATGCATTCATAGAAATCGACCACGTACGGCATTAATTTAAAGCACCTACCCTTTAATCGGACCCAGCTTAGGGGAGCCAACAGCATCCTTGGCCCGGGTGACGTCACGGACTCGCAGAGCGGCCAGGGGGTCTTTCTCCTTCCCCTTATCCGCCAGCGCAGTGGGGCTGAGGTTCAGAATCAGGTAGAGACTGTTCACCAAGCACCAGGCTCCCAGGAGCTGGAAGTTCTGGTAGTGCTGGAGGGGGGAAAATGAGATTGAAGTGAAACATTTAATAAAGCTCCGACGTACTATGCGAGACTAACATTCATATATTTACATGTAATAACTGAACAAATGCTATTCGTTAACCCATTGTTACACACTGCTCTTTGAAATTGTATTTGTTTCCTTGGTAAACTTGTTCTATCTCCTCACACTGATAAACCTCTGCAGTAGTCAAAAATATTTTTCTTTTTGACGTCAGAACTACCAAAACTGGCAGAAATTTCCAAACATGTTTTTTTCCAGGATTATACAGATTTCCTTTAAACAAAGTGAGAAGTAAACGCAGCCAGGCTTCGCCAGCGGCCATCTTTATCTAAAAGTCGCCAGGTGGGTCGACACCAAGCTAAACACGCAGAGGGATCCTCACCTCTCCTCCGGCTCGCCTGGAGCTGTTAATCGCCTGCCCGATCATTTCATAGATCTCCAGCTAGAAGAAAGGAAGATAAGGACGTGACAAACTCATTCAAGATCAAGAGCACTGACAAACGTGGGACCAGAACCCCCACTTACACATTTCTGTACAATGGTGGCTGCATCATTCTCGTAATCCTCCTCTTTGCAACTTGTGGACCCCGTCCGGACCTGTTGGGGGCTGCCCACATGGAGGATAGCCATGCACGTGGCCACGCTCACACCTACAACAGAGAACAAGAGATATGGAGTGGCTGAACACTTCCTATGCAATCCATTCATGTTCCAAAATACTATAAATGTTTAACAGAAAATGTCTAGTCCAGCTCCAGAAAGAACCAAACCACCTAAAAGGAATAAACCCCAACTCTATGAGTTAGTAAAACCTACAGGCGACACGCAGGCTATTCTGCTGAATTCATATGGCAGACAGTACAGATCCGCCAGTCTGTTGGTAGCGGGTTACCTGCGTACAAACAGCTAAGGGCCAGGAGCGTCACATCCTTCAGACGAGGAGGCGTCAGCGGTTCCATCACAGGCAGGGACAGGGTGTCCAGAGCCATAGTCACATCAATCACAAGAGAATGGAACCTACAGAATGAAAGGGGTTATTATACAGATCACGCACAGAAATCCTTTACGGGAAGGGGTCAGCGTTACCCTAGACCCTTAACGCAATGTCCCCACGTCTCTTCTACAGTCACTCACCCATTGCGCACGGCTGTCGCATCCCCCACCGTAGCCGGCATTATGAAGAAAGAATTGGCTGAAACAGCGTCTTGAAACCGGTTTATGTATCGTAGGAAGTAGGGGAGGTTTAAACAGACTCTGAGGAGCTTTTCTGATCCACCTACAAAACAGAACAAATACATCAATTCAAGAAGAAGGGGCAGAAATACAATTCCTATGCTGTGCTTCTACAGCTTCTGCCTCTTACCCAATTCTTGGAGGGTGGAAACATTCTGGGCTACAAATACGTTCTTGGTCTTGGCAGCGGACGCCTGATCCGACGTAGCATCATCCGCTTCGCTCTCCGTCTGATGAAAGATTCCGTTAGTGAAGGAGCTCAGCGAAGCTCGGCAGGACCAAAGCCAACGTTAACCTTTACTAACCTGTGTATGCGATGCAGTGGGGGGCAAAGTGCCACTCTTGGGGTTAAAAACAGACATCAGCTGATTAAGGAAATTCATCTGCACCTCTTTCTGGCGCAACTCAGGACTTAGCAAGATCCCAATCTCTTTCTGATCCTCCACTAAGATAAAAAATGGGAAACCTTTAATACAAACACATAGGTCCACCTTCCTTCCTTACCGATGATTCACATCTCTCGGCCATATGCTCCATTCCTTACTTCATGCGGTCAGCGCCCCTCTCGCTTGCCCTCGTTTCCATCACAGACGCTCAGTGCCCCTCTCGCTCGCCCTCGTTTCCATCACACACGCTCCGTGCCCCCTCTCGCTCTCCCTCATTTCCATCACACACGCTCCGTGCCCCCTCTGGCTCTCCCTCGTTTCCATCACACACGCTCCGTGCCCCCTCTGGCTCTCCCTCGTTTCCATCACACGCTCCGTGCCCCCTCTGGCTCTCCCTCGTTTCCATCACACGCTCCGTGCCCCCTCTGGCTCTCCCTCCTTTCCATCACACGCTCCGTGCCCCCTCTCGCTCTCCCTCGTTTCCATCACACACGCTCCGTGCCCCCTCTGGCTCTCCCTCGTTTCCATCACACGCTCCGTGCCCCCTCTCGCTCTCCCTCGTTTCCATCACACACGCTCCGTGCCCCCTCTCGCTCTCCCTCGTTTCCATCACACGCTCCGTGCCCCCTCTCGCTCTCCCTCGTTTCCATCACACGCTCCGTGCCCCCTCTCGCTCTCCCTCGTTTCCATCACACGCTCCGTGCCCCCTCTCGCTCGTTTCCATCACACACGCTCCGTGCCCCTCTCGCTCTCCCTCGTTTCCATCACACGCTCCGTGCCCCTCTCGCTCGCCCTCGTTTCCATCACACGCTCCGTGCCCCCTCTCGCTCTCCCTCGTTTCCATCACACACGCTCCGTGCCCCTCTCGCTCTCCCTCGTTTCCATCACACGCTCCGTGCCCCTCTCGCTCGCCCTTGTTTCTATCACACGCTCCGTGCCCCCTCTGGCTCTCCCTCGTTTCCATCACACGCTCCGTGCCCCCTCTCGCTCGCCCTCGTTTCCATCACACGCTCCGTGCCCCCTCTCGCTCTCCCTCGTTTCCATCACACGCTCCGTGCCCCCTCTCGCTCGCCCTCGTTTCCATCACACGCTCCGTGCCCCCTCTCGCTCTCCCTCGTTTCCATCACACACGCTCCGTGCCCCCTCTCGCTCTCCCTCGTTTCCATCACACACGCTCCGTGCCCCTCTCGCTCTCCCTCGTTTCCATCACACGCTCCGTGCCCCCTCTCGCTCTCCCTCGTTTCCATCACACGCTCCGTGCCCCCTCTCGCTCGCCCTCGTTTCCATCACACGCTCCGTGCCCCCTCTCGCTCTCCCTCGTTTCCATCACACGCTCCGTGCCCCCTCTGGCTCTCCCTCGTTTCTATCACACACAGGCAGGTCGCCTCATGCTTCCCCTTCCTTTCACACAATCGGAGCTTCTCACACTCATCATGTTACACGCCATCAAACCCACCCATTCTGCTGCACAAAAGACCGACACCTGCACCCCTCTTACCGTCAGAGAGGGTCTGTACTGTCTGTGGCAGTTTAGACGACTTCATCATTGCCGTAAAGGTAATTATCTCAGTCCGGTCCAGTCGGCTGCTGCCGGTGCACAGCCCTTTAATCAGAAGGATTAGGTGCTTCTGGAAACAGAGAAGACGCGTGCAATGAACAGGTTAATCTTGGAGGGTCTGCAGCAGCTCTTTGCATCAATCCCACAGCGGAAACCAACGAAAGAAACCCAAGACGGGCAGTCATTAAATAGCGAAATTTCCATGTACTCCAAAGATTAACGCAGCTTTAGCACGCAGCATCTAGTTCTGGATAAAATGTCAGCTCCTAAGCATAGGGACTATCATCGTCTGCTGAGAGAGAGCCAGGACCTCACCTGGGACACGGCGCACGCCTCGTCCGGACTTTCCAGCCGCAGGAGACAAAACTCCAGCAGGACTTTGCAGGCGGCCGCGACTGATTGCAGCTGATTCCTGGGAACTGAGAGGAGAAAACGGGTTCTGTGAGATGGGATCTTAAAAGGCATTCACTGTAAACGCATCACCTTACAACGAGAAGTCTCCTGAACCAGCCAGGGGGCACCAGTCACCCGTCTAAATACCCCGCGCCAGGCTCAGCTTACGGCATTCTGCATGTAACCGCACGCCGGCGTACACAAGAAGTCGCATACATGGTGTTCAGAGGGAAAGAGCAGATTAATGTGAAGGGGCAGCAGTGGAATTGCAACGTGGCTGGCGTGCCGCATCGTGTGGAACCGACGGCTTTAACGTCAGAACGTTCCACTCGATGCTTTCCCTGCTCACATGGAGAACACGCGCTTACGCCTTTCTCTCCCGTCACGTATTCGTGAAATCATCCCTTTATATGTTATTTACATTTCTTTCTCGCTCAATAAATCCTTTGTGACCAACAACACCCCCCCCACACACACAAACCGGTTTACCCCAGAAGGTCGGGGCATTTTTATTGCATACGGGTAAAAGCCGAGGATCCGAGGCACTTACTCTGGCTGCAGACGGTGGTGATGTAGTGCGTGGCCAGAGCAACAAACGAGGAGTAGAAGGGTTCGTACTGCTTGTCGTGGTGCAAAATCTCAGACTCGCTGAAAGAGAGACAGCGGAAGCCATTAATTATCAGAAGCAAAAGGAGACCCCCCCCCCCCCCCCGAGGACACGCCACAACGCCCGAGGACACGCCACATGCCTCACGCTAAGCCGGGGGTCTCCGGCCTCCGCGTCTCCTGTCACTGGGGCGAGACCTCACCGGAAGTCACAAGAGAGCGAAGCCGTTCGGCGCACGAGACTGTTTCACCGAACCGCACGGCGAGTTTATTGGTGAAAATGTATCTTTAATATAAGAGGGGGGGGGGTCATTTACCGGACTGGAGACCAAAACCGAGACCACCCGACAGCGGCTCTCGCATTACTTGTTACAGACTCCGGCTAAACTAACGCGATGCCTGCGAGGTTGGTGGCCCCCATGACACGAAGAAAATGGCCACAGTGATAGATGCAGGCGCTCCGAGGCACTGAGGGACCTCCAGGACAAGTGACAGCGGCCCTGTGACATTAATGCACGGACCGCAGTGATAGGTGTTGGTGACCCTCATACTAACGCACACAGCATAGTGACAGACAGGGTGGCCCCGTGAAGCTATTGCAGGGAGGACAGACAGGGGTGGCCCTGTGATATTAATGCAGGGGCCACACCAACATATGACAGCAGCCCTGATGTAACGCACAGTAAAGGGTGACGTTAAGGGAGAAACCGCATGGACAGATCACGGTGGCCCTGGGACACCAACACTGGGGCCCCTGTGTCACCACCAAGGTCCCGGAGACAGCGGGGTCAGGAGCCCGAAGCCAGGGATGCCAGTGTCGGCTGTCAGGCCGCAGTGACACAGCTCTCCTTCCCTGTCAGCTCCCAGGGGCCCCTGCCAGCTCCCCGGAGCGCTCACCTCTCTATGACGGAGCCTACGAGCTGCGGCAGCTCCTTCATATCAAACGCCGAGTAGGAGGCGGACAGCAGCGGCCTCACGGCTACTTCCCAGCCGGGCTCCGTAGAGCCGCCGCTAGACGCCATCTTGCTAGTGACTAACACACCGGAAGTGAGAGCCTCCTTTAGCAGAACCAACTATACACGTCACTGCGGCTGCGCCCGGCGCCATATTGGGAGTGGTAGAGGCGAGGGCACCATATTGGTGTGGGTACCATTATTCAGCTGGAGGCCACGGTCTCTGTTTTATTAGTTTTAGACTGTGTCCACCATACGCTAATTTGTTTTTCAGTAGTTAGAATTTAAATTATTTCTATTAGAGCAACATCACATTTCTGGTTTCTATGGTGCCACACATGACAGCTTCCCCATTATTCTTTGGGCAGTCCCCATCCAACACCCCCATGCTTGCCGCATCTTTTAACACCGTTGGAGACATTATTTTTACTCCATAATGACCGCTACGGTGAAATTCATTTATACCAATCGTTTCCCAAAGGATATCAATCAAGACTCTCACCTGCATGAGGATCCGAGGTTTCTCTTTCAATCAGGAAACGCCGCCATCCTTTTTCTTAATAGAGCAGAGGCCATCATCCTCTTCCAAGTCACGTAATTTCTGCACATGCCAGCCCCTCGTTCACATACTAATAATCCAGGTAATACCCAACGCAAGCCTTTTCAAAAGAATCCACGTTCACAAATTGTTGTGTTTTATAGATTTTATTTCTTGGAAATTTGTTGTTTTCATTCAAATCAGGTTAAAAATCAGTAGTTTGAAAAGCGCCTGATACTTCCTCGGCTCACACGGAACAGACGGGTTTCAGTTACAGCCTCCGGAAGGTACATTTATTTGTTACAGTAGCTGGCAGCGACTTAGCGCACCATCCTCTCCCCGGCACATTAAGATGAGTGCAAATATCTCCGGGATCTCACCGTTACACACCAACAATAAGCACGTGGGACTGTGTTACGGGTACACTTTGTATTGCATAACATCATGATTTAATAACGTGCCCCCAAAAATACCCCTACGACACAAAGCGCCTTATTTAAGAAGTCGAGAGCGCTAATCGCCCCACAGAATTCTGTGTCGTATTTGGAGTTACAGGCAACAAGGATCATTCATTTAGGACGTTTCCGAAGAATTGATATCTAATAAGGGTTGGTTCAAACCAACACTTTTTTTTGCCTACCTTTGACAATATTAACGAAAAGTGAACGCCTTGAGAGTTATTTGGTTGGATGGCCCGCACTGTCGGGGTAAAGCGTACTTGTGATACAGGGTGGTATTTAACCAAAACGATCCAGTTCAGTTTGGCTTGTTTTTAACAAAAAATGACAGGCGTAATAAATTAGGGATTTCAGCAGATTCCATAACATTTACAAAATCAAAGCACGAGGACACGTTTGTAAAATTGTTCTAATTGGTTGCAGCACTAAATATGCTAAAGATTAACAAATCATTTCGGCCAATTCACACGTTAATGGGAGTCCCGCTTTTTAATGCAGAGTTAAACTTTTAGATCAGCTATCCTAACGCTATGTGGTGCTAACACCCCTCTGGAACTTAAGGGGTTCAACAAATTAATCGAGGTGTGTGGGTCCAAAAAAAAAAGATAATTTTGCTTGCAGATTATGGAGATTCAGTGCACAACAGATAACGACGGAAGGGATAAGAACATTAACAGATTCGGTTCCGTTCGGCGGTTTGCTTAAGGACAGCTTATCTTCCTTTCTGTTGTCATAAATAATAACTTAGCATTTTGATGCGGAACCCATTCTCCAATTTGGGAAACCCCCCTTTATCTCCATGCGCGGTTCAGCAGCTTAACCTGAGCTAGTCTCTTAGAGATCATCGTCGCAAAAACCAAGCCGATGAGCACACTACTGATCAAAACGTAGTCGTAATCATCCTTCAGCACGTCAAACTGCTTGGAAGGATAAACTCTGGTCTGATAAACGTCTAGTCCATAGGCTACAACCTACAGAGGAAAGGAAACCAGGTTAAAATCGTATGCATGGACACAGAACAAGGCAAAGCCAACGAGACCCCCACGTACCAGACATGTGGACTCCAAGCCGGAGGGGGCCGTGTAAATCCCACGGATCCGGGAGACCGTCTGGTTGTAGTTTATAAAGCGCTCAGCGTGTATCTGGATATCAGGTGTGTAAGGGATCAAATTCTCCTCCCTGCAAAGTCACAGAAATTAAGGATGCAACTTGGGATACAGTCAACGAAAGACAGAATGCACACGGAGCACAGGAACAACCAGCCAGTGTCAAAAGAGATCAGAGCGTGACCATGGATGATTCTCGTGCCACCCCAACGGCGCGGGATCTCCGCACACAAACCCGCGTGATACAAGCACTTGTGACGCAGACACGCATTATCTGCACCAATTACCGAGTCTCCTGAAAATGTTATTGACCTCACCTGGTATGTTCGTTTGGAATCTCTGGACGGCGGGGATCCAGCAGTGCTTTTGGGAGGGAGAGGACGGCACCAGATGGAAGTCCAACTGCAGGAACGACAGTAACATGGGTATCGTGATACAGTAACAACTGTCATACTATAGCATTTATAAAAGGAAATGAAATACATTCTCACGCTATCCGTGCTAGAAGAGGTTGCAGTGCGGAATTTGGATTACAATACTATCCTCTCACCCTACCGGGACTCCTTCAGTCCAAAAGGAGGAGGAACATTTATTTGCTGAGATATAAACGAAGCTCCTGTGCTTTTACACTCACTGAGTATATGGCGGCTGGTGATTCCTCGCTCTGTGATGGTGGCCTGGAGCGCGCGGATGGCGGAAGGGAATATGTAGGACTGCTGCAACACGTGAGGGAGATGCGGCCTGTCCAAGGAGCTGAAGTTAGTGCTGTTATACTGCTCTGTTCCTTCAAAAAGCTCCAAGACCGTAAGCTCGTTCCTGCGAGACTTGCTGTTCCAGTACTGGTACTGCGGAGAAAAGACGTTCAAGGAAACCGAAAGAGGAGAACAGAAGGAGAGGAGGACAACGAGGGCCGCCAGGTCTTACCACCACCCAGTTCTCGGAGTGCACAATCTGAACCGGTCCACGCGCTCGTCTCTGTACAGAGGAATGGATGATCCGTCCAGTTATGCTATCAATGAGATAGATTCCAATGAAGCACCTCTCGGGGTGCGTGTCTGTGCTCTCTGTCACCAGCACCAGTAGGTTAGGATTCAGATACTGGTAAGGAAAAAGCAAACGCGTTTAGGGAAAAATAAATGCTTTATATCCAACACTACTCGTAACGATGATGTTTGGCCTTCCATTACCTTGTAGAGGACACTGCGGTCGCCCATCACACGGCCCTGAGAGTGAACATGTTCATTGGATCGCTTCCCCTTTACAACAGTGATCTTCTGAAGATCAGGTGGTAGGACGAGTTCCCAGACTTCTTCTGTGGAAAGATCCTGACAGGAGACATTACAGTCAGTCAAGTGTGGAATACGAAATTATTATATAGATAGATAGATATAGAACAACCCAATGTGGAAACGAACCCCCTCTTCACTGGGTACCTTGTGTAGGCGCAGGCCGGTTAATTTGCCCTTCTCGGCATCTACCAAATAGAAGAAGATGGTGGAGGAGAGCTCTTGTAGCTGCTGCAAGACGTACTTTGTAGCTGGGAAACTGATGACCTGAAAAAGATAAAATATGGCCCGACCCTGCAGTTACAAGACCAGAAGAAGATGAAGGACAAAATGCCCTTCTGGATCAATCCATGAGTAATGAGACCCGGAATGATTGATTTTAAGAAATAACCTTTCGTCGAACCCTCCGTAACACAACTTTACCTTGTGATGATCATCAAGCAGCAGCAGCACCTTGGCATAATCATGGTCCATGACCGGTAGAAGAAGGGACTGAAGTATGGGACGCAGCAGAGGCGGAGGGGTCAGCTGGCTCAGTTTCCCAAATATAGGGTTAAAAACGTGAAGGGTACTCAACCCGGTCTCCTGAGAAAGAACATTAAACACTCAGTATGTAGAGGCAATGGAGGGAAGACACGGCTTGAGCCTCTTTAACGTTATGAAGCCGGACAGCATTAGGCACATTATTCCTTACAGAGAACGGAGTTACACTGACCTTGTCCTTTACGAGGAGGGTGCACTGTGGAGGATGAGGGAAATGGGCCGTCGTCCTCTGAACAAGCAGTTTGAAGGATGCCCCCGGCTGAACGCCTTGCAGGTAAAATTTCCACAAGATGCTGCCAGAGCTGCTCTCGATCCCAAAGAGCTACAGACAAAGGAAAACGCGAGCTAAATACAAAGCTGATCCTTCACGGTCAACTATGGACCAACACTCTGAAACGCAGCTTTCTTCCAGCCATCCTTCCCCGTTAATCGCTCCCGGTCTCCCACAAAAGACTTTTTGGTCCATGAGCAGACGCGGTCACTCACCTTTCCAGAAGCAGTGACCATGACCATCATCTTCTGCAGGTTGAAGTCATCTCTGGCCAACGTATCAATGTTGATCTCGCTGCGGATTTGACTGCGAGGCTTGCGGGCGTCACAGAACATCTTCCACAGGTGTGCGCTCCAGGACTGCAGCAATATGAACTGAGATGACAGGCGCTTCAACATCATTCCAAAAAGTCCATCTAAAACAAAAAAAAGTCACCATAAGCGGATGGAACCAAAGAACGAAGAGGAAAGACACACCGGTTCGCATGCAAATCTGCTTGGAGTAAGAAACATGACAAAAAAGAAATACGCCTAGGATATCTTTCCGAGTGTTAGAAGACCCTGCAGGGGGAGTCAGATTAATGTCAGGTGCAGTAGATACAGCGCATGCAGCTCTGTGTTACCTTGTATAGCTGGGTCCAGGCAGCAGAAAAAAAACAGGAGAAAAACAGAAGTGTAAGTAAGCAGGTCAGCCAGTAATTAGCAATTCACAGGGGTCTTACACACCTACCCACAGACCTCCATGAGCCCCCATAAAGTCCTCCTACCTGCTTTCTTCCCAAACTCTCCTTCCAGTTCTGCCTGAGCACCAGTTAAAGGTAAATCTACCATTTCCATAGTAACCACATCTGCTAGAGACTCCTCACGTAGCCAGAGAACTTTGCCTAAAAAAAACAAAAAAAAACAGTTTAAAGAAACAAATAAGAACAAGAGAGAGGAGAGGAAACGTGAGCCATTGTGAGATTGCCCGGGTTGGTATTGACCTGGCTGCTGGAGGAAGAGAAGCTGGTTATCTTCAGTCTGAACCAGGGCTCGGTAACCCACAGAGTCATCTTTCTTCAGGAAGAGCTGCAGGTACAACTACAAACAAATAACCCAATTAATAACATGCAATACAAAACATGCATGCAAACGCAGGAGGAGGCCTGCTGATCACACTTACGCCATCGGGTCGCACACAGCTTTGCTCCAAAGTGAAAGTCGTGGTGGTCTCCAGAAGTCGGCGTCCACTGTCGGCCAGGTACAGGCTGATACTGAAGGTCTGCTCCGGGCAATACCACGGCTCCTGCATCAATACAAAGGAAAGCACTTCCCTCAGTGGCACGGCAAGCTTGTAAAGCACCATTTGTGCTGCCGCTTTTGAGAATCTACAGCAACATATTTCTCGACACGGATTCGGTTAAATACCTGGGCGCAGGTCAGGGATGCTGGGTTCTCGGCCTCTGGGACGGATTTCTGCTTCTGAAATATTAAGAGGCACATTTAGCACACAGAGCAGACAAATACAGCGTGGGCTGAAGTGTCCAACGACAAGAAGTCCTGAATGAGCAGAGCACTCACCGTTTCACTCTTGCACTGCATGACGGCAGCTACAGTCTTATCTGCCGTGGTAGCAAAAGTCACCAGCGTAACCTGCGAGGCGAGAGAATGGAGATTACTCGCAGTACGTTACACATTCTCCTACAGTTTAGGATTTTTTTCAGCAGCTTCACTGAACAGAGCGAGGCTGCAGCCCCGTGCCTTAGTGATCCGTACCTGAGGGAAGTCACGCAGCGGACTAAATACCCCGTCACGGAACTGCATTAACAAGTAGCGTCTGGATGACAGCTGAATGAAGAACTGTGACATCGCTGACACGCCAGGACCTCGAGGAGCAGTAATGACCTTCAGGTGCGTGACATCTTCCATCAACTCAACGCCGAGCGACTTCAAAGAGACAAGCGTTTCAGGTACAGACAGCAATAATCAACGTATCATTCATTTTATTGCGTAACACAGAGCAGAGCCAAGACGCAGAGGATGGAACGTAAAAACCAACCTGCAAGGAATGCTGAACCGTCTCCTCGCCGGACTGGAGGGAAAGAGTGTGGAGCAAAGTGCTTTCTGGATCGGCACAAACCAGCACAGCTTCCCCGACCACCCCGCAGGATCCTTGGAGTGTGCGAAGCCACGGTGTGGAGACCTGGACCTAATCCAAAGAAAAAACTATTAATTTTCCGCACAAACCGGAGCCTGTTCGGTCTCGGGTAACGCTAACCCCTGTCCTGCTGACCTGGCGGCTGATGGATCCATCCTCCACACTGAACGTCACGACAGTTAAATGATGGCGAGGAGTGACGCCGATCACATGGACCGAGCCTTTATTGGTGGAGTGCACAAGCTGATATTGCACGGTGTCACTTGTGAAAAAAAAGAAAGCATTAATTTAACCGACGATTGGTTTTGTTTTAGGTTTAATTCAAGCATAATATACAAAAACAAATCTCAGACAAATCCCACGATCTGAGTGCAAGCTCTGACACCAAGTCTTGGTAATATTTTTGTACTTATGCCGCTGGTTTACGGGTATCTTACCTGTCTGGGAGAGGTTCAGACCATTTTTGGTGCCCATTGGAGAGATAGTGAAGAGACAGGTAAGAATTCTTCAGCACAGCCACATAGCGAGACGTCTCCTGGGAACCAGCAAAACTCACCATCTGCAAACTGAGGAGACCGGTTATCATCATAGATTTAAAGAAAAATAAAAAGAATTGGGTGTGGGGAGGATTTTATGAAGAACATTACTGTCCCTAACCTGCCAGGCTCCAAAGTAGCCTCCCAGTTCAGAGCTCCAATGTTGGTCTCCCAGGAACGCAACAAGCGACCTCCTGAAACGGTGATGGCATCTAAAGAGAAAACATGGCAAGAGAGACAAGTCAGCATATAGCAGTAAGCATTATTATGTCAAGGAACAATAGTGACAAGCACCCACCTTGACCAAACAGTAGCAGCGCGTCCACAGAGCCCTCCGCTGTGTCTTTATCAACATGACGCCACACTAGAGGAGAGATTTAATGATACAACATAAAGAAAGACACGCGGAACCCACCATGACAGAGCAGCCTGGCAATAAATAACATTTAAGCAACATGTTTCACGTTAATGGGAAAGACCACTAGCCCCATTCTACGATCTATGGAGAAATAACTTCATTTTGCTTTTATTTTATCTGTATAGATGCATAAGAAGGATCCTGTATCTATAATAGGAACCATGGTAAGGGCTGATGGAGAGGATGGGTATTGCTATTTTAAGCTAAAAAGCTCCTAATAAACATATTATACTCACAGATATCTCCCGTCCTGGAATTCAGAGCTACGATGATGTTCTTCTCTGTTGCCGCTATCAACTTTTTTGCTCCTTGTCCATTTTCTAGTGCAGCAAACTTTAGCCGACCCACGTACTGCTGTCTCCTGTAGGCCAAGTACAAAAAAACATTAGTTTTGGCACGTAAAGAATGTATGCGTGTGCGTGTGCGTGTTGCTGCCCTGTGACAGGGGTAAGTCGCCCGGTTCATGTGGATGCTTTACAGATCTGCACCGTGTAGTGAATTTATCCCCCTTCGTAGTCTTTCTAAAAAGCATTTTACAGTCAGTAACGGTGCAGACTGCGCCTCCTGAAGGATTACTGACATAGCCATGACCATAAGATTAAAGTATGTGATGTTTGGGGGTGCGTGTGTGATGTCACAAGGTATAAAACCAGGTTTTCAGGCATCTGATCTGAGGAACGTGCACACAGGGCCTTCAGAATATATCGCTGGCGCCCTTCTGTATTATGTATCATTTAATAAGACATTGTCGACCGTAACTAACCAGACAACATGATCACCAGATACAGGGATCTTCCAAGACACTCCAAACCCCTACACAGGTTGGTCGCGACTGCAGATCAGTGGCCTTCAGAATGGAGAAAACCATGCGTGATCCGGCGCGTGTGGGTTACACGGTGATCTTCAGACGATCCAGTGACTGACTCACACGGGATAAAGAACCCACTGGAGTGAAAAGCCCCACAGACACCATCCCTGCTCTGTCATTTAAAGGGGCCAATTCATTCATATTCCCATTGATTGGCACCCCATAGGGACCCTCACCAGGTGGGTGATGCTCAGACCCTCCCAGCCTCAGGGGCTCCTTATTACCAGTCCCGGCACATTCACAATGACCATCTGCCGTGATGTCATCAGCTGGCAATGTCATCATTACCTGCCACCGACCGGCATACGTGTTCTAACCGCAGCTCCCCGCCTCCCAGTTACCCCCGGCCCCGGTACAGGACACCTCCTGTCCAATACTAACCAGTCAAACTTGCCCACTTGGTCCTCATACACAGCGGTACTCAGTGCCAGGGACACCACCAGCAACACAGCACGAAGAGCCGCCATGACACCTCCACCGGACCATAGAGACACTAGCCGGCCAGAGCAGCCTGCAGAACAATAGAGGCACTCTCCGGCCAGACAAGTCTGCAACACCATAGAGGCACGGGATGGGGACAGAGCGCCCTCTAGCACTATACAGAACGCCTAATAGTAGCAGATAAAATGGGCATTCTTCGCCCACGGGCACCAACACCGTGCTCACACATTACCGGAGCGGACTATAGGAGCTGAGGAGGTGCGGCCCCCCCATAATAACCCCCCCTGCCCGGGTTTACTAATACCGAGCAGGCAGTGATTAGGGCAGCTCATCGATCCCATGATGCACCGCGCGGCTCTGAGGTCCTCATCCGCATGCTGCATCTGGGGCAACGTGATTCGGACTGTGGCAGTGAGAGAGCCGGAGACCTGCAGACATGCCCAAATCCAAGCGGGATAAGAAGGGTGGGTAGTGCCCGGGGTACTCGGTACTGCGGGGCAGTTAATGAATAATGAGTTACGAGGGGGTTCTTTATAGTGGTCGTAATATTCCTAGAAGAATAGTCACAAAAGCATCCAGACCTCAGAGGTCCCTCCTTTAGGTGTAATGTGGTCACGAGCTGCAAATAACTAAATATGCTACATCTTTTCTTCCAGTTTCTTTAACCAAAACAACCAAAAAAGGTCTTCAGGTGAAGCAGACCCTGATAGAAGAGGTAAGATTGGGCTGCAGAGCTCATCGAGTTGTCATCAGAGTTTATCTCATCAAGTTACCCTCTACCGTTATTTTACCCGCTGATGCATCTTCTCCCCCCAGCTGCGGAAATGCGTGGACACCTACAAGTACCTCTACGTGCTGTCCGTGGCGAACATGAGAAATAACAAGTTAAAGGACGTGCGCAATGCCTGGAAACACAGCAGGTGGGTTCCGCGCCCCTTTAAATACAGCTCCAGCGTCTATCAGCGCCGAGCTCTGATGCCCCTGTGTTTGTCTTCCAGATTATTCTTTGGGAAGAATAAAGTGATGACGGTGGCGCTGGGGAAAGGGCCCTGCGATGAGTATAAGGATAACTTACACAAGGTGAGGCTTGGCAGCTGGTCCCGCCGTAGATGGTTGATGGGGCGTCACGGATTCTAACCTCTTCCTTCTCTTCTGTCCCCACAGCTCAGCAAGTGTCTTAAGGGTGAGGTCGGGATCCTCTTCACCAACCGCACCGAGAAAGAAGTCCAAGAGTAAGTATTTGGATTTTAAATTCTCCGTTTATTAAAAGGTATGAAAGCGAAATACAGACATACAATAACCAAGAGTAAGTATTTGGACCCCTTAATCATGTACTGCTCCGCTTTGGGATCGAGGCACATCACAGAAGATACGTCTCTTGGCCGTTCTACCCTTTAAGTACACACTTTAGGCTTGTTATGTGACAGCGCTTGGCTGGGACTCGGTCGCCCGCCGCGCGCCTTTTGATGCTTTTATCCCACATCTTGTACCCTGCCCTGGCTTTAACCCCCTTTATTCTCACGTCACAGGTGGTTCGATGAGTTTAAGGAGGTGGACTTCTGCCGAGCAGGAAACAAAGCCACATATAGTGTGGTTTTTGATGCTGGGCCTTTGGAACAGTTTCCACATTCAATGGAACCACAATTAAGACAGTTGGGACTTCCCACCGCGCTAAAGAAAGGTGAGTGACAGCAGCACAATGTCGCTATTCTCACTCAATGCCACGGCTCGCCATTGGATGCCACTGGAGCTGCACAGACCAGCGTCCACGCCGATGGGCTGAAGACTAGCTACTGGTGGTGCCGTGGTCTGCATGTATTTGAATATTCATGCCGTTTGCCTCCCCTTCTGTTTCAGGAGTGGTCACGCTGCTGTCGGATTACGAAGTGTGTAAGGAAGGAGATGTATTGACGCCAGAACAGGCTCGGCTATTGGTGAGCGGTAATGTAAATGGCTGGAAGGTTCAGTGGGGCTTCTGTTGCTTGTCAATAAAGTCTCACATGGCGTAGTTAATGTAAGGCGAGCGCAAGATGTTTGGTCGATACCATAGTCCGGACAAGAGAGAGAAGCATAAAGCGACTGTCCTTGGAGATTAATAATTGACTTATATTTATTACACTCCTCTATCCAAAACTACTGGAGGAGGACAGCTGTTTGGGTCTGTGTGGTGTACGGTTACCTCTGATGCCCACGACTCGACCATCGTAAGTCTCAATCTAGATAAGGGGTGAAGACTGCTTCATGGATGTCAGATCCAGAACTGGACGGCCGTCCGATTTTATATCTTTCTTAGACAGAGAGAACACACAGCTGCAAAAAGGAGTGAAAGGGCTGAAGATGACACGTGAAGAGTTCAGGCCAACTTGAATGAGTTAGTTGACTGGCAATAGAACGAGACCCCCAGTCCTAATATTCTAAGGTTTCATTTCTCTTCTTCCAGAAACTCTTTGGATATCAAATGGCGGAGTTCAAAGTTGCTATTAAAGCCATGTGGGATGCAGAGACCGGAGAATTCAAAAAATTCGTTGAGGGAAAGGATGAATCGAGCGGAGACGACATGGATGATAACAATGAGGAGGATGATGATGAGGAGGAAGGAAAAAATGAAGAAGATAATTAGAGGGACTCTTGGACCTTTTGCTGACACGAAGGGGTTGTGTAAATGAGTACACTGGCGGATCTGCCCCAGCGCCAATCTGAGTTTTTTAAGTACATTACAGGGCTGCTGGGATTTAAGAACATTTCGAGCCCCGCATTAACCTCTACCTATCGCTAAGTTCTAGGTGAGAAGCCCACGAGACCTCTGCCTATACATGGTCTCGTACCAGGAGCGGGGTCATTGTCACCGTTACAAAGCCAGTAAACTAGTGGGAGGTGGGATCGGTGTGGACTCGTCACGTGGCGGAGGCGCCAGTATTTTGGGGATCTATCCCTGTCCCTTCTATTACCCAGCTGTGTATTAAATCCTTTCCCGAGTGACCGTTCTCATCAAGCTGTTACTGTGTTTTAACAGAAAACATTTGTACCGACGCCTGTATATAAAACAAAAAAATGATTTAAAACGAGTCTCTTATTTATAATACGAGTGGAAATGATTTTTCTGTCTCATAGTTTTTAATATATAAATTCAGAGAGGAGAGGTCGAACCGACCCTGCTTCTCCAATAACAAAAATAATTTGCTTGCTAGTGCGTAACTATACGGGGTTAACGTGTGTGAGCGGGATCGGGGCATATTTTCCAAGAAGCACGGTATGTTTAGGGAGATGGGTATGTGGAACGCGTGGCGTAGCGGGCGAGGTATATCCACGGAGCTCCAGTGCTTTTGCCCTCTAACACCCCAACCTAAGACTCGTACCGTTCAGCAGTTGCCTTTCGGATTGAAGAGTATAACGGCCCGCACCACAGCCGCCCTTAAACATTGTCCGGTCTCAAACTCGTGCGACGCTATAAGCATGCCGGTGCTTTATTGGTCGCGCATGTATCTCCGCCACAGGCCAAAGATGGTGTGTAGCGGCACTGAGTAACAATAAGCGTTGTAAGTAAGTACAGCCCTTTACTTGGAAATGCTTTATTTGGATTTGATTTACAATATTTTCAAGGCACAGGCGCCTTTGCGCAGACCCGGCCCCACGTACGGTGCTGCTAACCCCAGATAGGCGGGTACGAGCCTTTGGGAATACGGACAGCCTGTTTTTCTTGGTGCCGATGAGTGGAAATCACGTGGAATAATCACAGTAAGTGCTTATGGCTTCGTTTCCTTGGCTGTGGGTATTCCTAGCGAAAGTAGTTCGGACAGTCGTGAGCGACCAGATTCCAGGCCTCGGCGAATGCGGAGACCACGGAGGGGAGCAGGGGACCCTCCTCGGCTCCATCCAAATTCTGGACGAGCTGCTCCATGCTTGACATTCCCAGGATTACTGCGTCTCCTCGGCTACCCTGCAAAGAGATGCCAGAGAGGCTTAAGCTTCAACACAGAATACTAATTCATGACTAAACCCACCGGGCAGCAGACCCTGGAAGCTGCCAGTTCAAATAGGGCAATTTACCTGTAGCTGTGAGTGATGGTACATCCAGCGGAGAGCTGCAGATGTCAGGCTGGGTCTGTCGGCACCATACGCCTCATCCAGGGCTCGCTGGATCACATCGATCGCTTGAAAGTGATGCTTCTTCCAGTATCTAAGGAATAGCCAAAAAAACAAAAAACGTCAATATGAAGCCTCCACTTAACAACAGACTCTGCGATTCTTGATATCAGCTCCCCAAACCCCCCCAAAAATACCCTCTCCACACCCAAACCTGCACCCAGCCCCATAACCCCTCAAAGTCTACTAACACACAGCACACTGGGGGGTATGGGGTAAATCGCACCTGTTCCTGTAGGTTTCAGCCCAACTGTTTCCAAAAAATCTGGAGGGCGTCTGCTCCTTATCCTTATCTTCAAATCTGTATTTGCCGGTGAGGAGCCCCCCTGTGCACAGAATACAAGCGTCAGACCGAATGGTCATCGGACCCCCGGCCGCTGCTGTGCGAGTCTCTCCGTGACACGGTAATCAGTACAGGGGAGGAATAATTACTAAAGTGGGTTATACTGAATAAAGAGACTCCCCGGCTTTGCTAGTTTGCGGCTCTCACCGGCCAGCGGGTTGTAGGCGTAGAACCTCATCCCGAGCTGTCTCAGGCAGGGCAGCAGCTCGGTCTCCACCTGTCTCGTAGTTGCGTTGTACATTCCCTGGGAAGGAGAGAGTAATCAATGAATAGAAACAACCGTTACTAAAGCCCGAGGGGTCATTTAGGACACGTTCATGAATATCAGACCTCTGTACCTACTGCTAGTGACTACCATTCCCACCATCCCTTGCCTTCACCCATCTAACAACGGACATTATTTCAACCCCTTCGGCCAAACCTAGTAGGACCCTGAGAATTCTGATGCTTAACGGACACCACGGCTCATCGTTGCCCCGGTCTCTCCCAGTTATCAATTGAAGGGGTATTTATCCACCCCGCGCCCCCCCCCCAAAAAAAGAATAACCTCTGGCCCGCTAATCAACGCAGCTGGATCACCTGGTACACAGTGGGCAGCACCCAATTCCTCTGCTTGCAAATAGAATAAACTTCCATGACTTCCCACGACGCGTAGTTGGAGAGACCCAACTCCTTAAACTTGCCCTGCGAGAGGAGGGAGAGGGGAGGAGGGATTAGTGAAAAAAAATGGATAAGAAAACATGGCGTCTCGGATACGGAAAGCTGGGGGGCACTCATTACATGGCGGCGCGGCCACCGACCATGGCATTCAGCCGATCACCTCCTTATACAGCTCCTGGCAGGCGGCCAGTGTGTCCTCCACCGGGGTCTGGTGATCGGGGGCATGTAGATAAAACAGATGGACACTGGGGGTCTGCAGGCGCTGGAGGGAGGTCTCGAGCTGTTGGCGGACGCTCTCCGCTCTCAAGCTCTTGCCCTCCCAGGGGTTAGCCTTCGTGGCCAACTTCACTGCAAACACATAAAAAGACAATTAGATAAAGCCACTGCCATCACACTCAGCCGACGTGGAACTACCCCACAGCCCCATTACATGTAAGAAATGCCCCTGTGAGCAGGGTAAACCAGGGGGCATTGTTTTATCACCCCTGTTGCCTAGCAGCAGCACGCGTGTCCGGTACGCCTGCCATTCGCAGCCCGTGAGGTGAAGCAGCAGCCGAGGGGGTATTTTATATAGTCATGGAGCTTTACAGAGCTTTTAAGGGCAGTGGGGAGGAAAAACAAACAAATACTGCCCTGGTCTCTCAAATTACTGAAAAAATGGGGTCTCTTGGTGCCCCACACTCAGTGTCCCCCGTGCAGCGTGTCAAGCCTCTTTTTGGGCGGAAGGCACGCCCATGCGGTGCGGCCCCTGATTGGGTCGATTCAGACTGAGGCATGAAATGCAGAGAACCCGGAAGTTGCCCCGCTCACCTTCCGGCCCGAGGCCCAAGCACCCCAGCACCCGCTCGGTGTCGCCGTCTCCGTACATGTAGGCCGTGTCCAGCTCGTGGTGACCGCGTCGGGCGAACTCGCGTACCGCCTCCCCGCTGGCCTGCGCATCCATGCGGCGACCGAACTCCATGGTCCCCAGCACGGTGCCGGACAACCTGGGCCCCGGCGGGGGAGGCGCGGTGGGTGGAGAGCGAGACATGAGAGCCCGAAGCAGCGGCACTGACTGCGGAACCACACGGGAGGAAAGCAGCATAACGGAGCGCGCATGCGCTGCAGCCCCGCCACGTGACCCGGCAGCCTGAGCAAAGTCCACCGTCACCTGATCGGACAGTCGTGTACCTGGCAAGGGTCCCGGGAGCGAGAATCAGCGGGCACCCGGCAATAAAACGGCACCGTACGGGGGACACGTAAAACACCACTATGTGTCACACACCAAGAGCACTGTGTACATGCTATATATCACCGGGGCGATGGCGTGTACATGTCATATATCACTCACCAGGGCGATGGCGTGTACATGCCGTGTATCACACACCGGGGCAATAGAGTGTACAAGCCATTTATCACACATCAGGGCGATGGCGTGTACGTGCCGTATATCACGCACCGGGGCGATGGCGTGTACATGTCATATATCACTCACCAGGGCGATGGCGTGTACATGCCGTGTATCACACACCGGGGCGACGGTGTGTACATGCCGTATATCACTCACCAGGGCGATGGCGTGTACATGCCGTGTATCAAACACCGGGGTAATAGAGTGTACATGCCATTTATCACACATCAGGGCGATGGCGTGTACGTGCCGTATATCACGGACCGGGGCGATGGCGTGTACATGCCGTATATCACGCACCGGGGAGATGGCGTGTACATGCCGTATATCACGCTGGGCTGTAGATACTGTGTATCTGCAGGTATTGTATATATATATATATATACAGGGGGCGGGTCTGTACAGATACTGTACATAGATATATAGGGGCTGTGCAGATACTGTATATAGATATGTAGGGGAAAGGGCTGTAAAGGTACTGTATCTGCAGGTACTGTATATATATATATATACAGGGGGTCGGTCTGTACAGATACTGTATATAGATATATAGGGGCTGTGTAGGTGCTGTCTATATATATAGGGGACAGGGCTGTGCATGTACTGTATATCTGCAGGTACTGTGTATATACATAGGAGGCTGTACAGATACTGTATGTAGGTATATAGGGGCTGTCTATATATAGGGGACAGGGCTGTGCAGATACCGTATATAGATATATAGGGGTGGTGCTGTGCAGGTACTGTCTATATATATATATATATACAGGGAGCAGGGCTGTACAGATAGTGTATATAGGGGGCTGTGCAGATACAGTATATAGATATATAGGGGCGGGGCTGTGCAGGTACTGTGTGTGTATATATATATATATATATATATACAGGGAGCAGGGCTGTACAGATAGTGTATATAGGGGGCTGTGCAGATACAGTATATAGATATATACAGGGAGCAGGGCTGTACAAATAGTGTATATAGGGGGCTGTGCAGATACAGTATATAGATATATAGGGGCGGGGCTGTGCAGGTACTGTGTGTATATATATATATACAGGGAGCAGGGCTGTACAGATAGTGTACATAGGGGCTGTGCAGGTACTGTATATATATATATATACACAGGGAGGAGGGCTGTACAAATAGTGTATATAGGGGGCTGTGCAGATACAGTATATAGATATATAGGGGCGGGGCTGTGCAGGTACTGTGTGTATATATATATATATACAGGGAGAAGGGCTGTACAGATAGTGTATATAGGGGCTGTGCAGGTACTGTATATATATATATATACAGGGAGGAGGGCTGTACAAATAGTGTATATAGGGGGCTGTGCGGATACAGTATATAGATATATAGGGGCGGGGCTGTTAATGATGAGCTCAGCGCTATAGGCGGTACAGGAAGTCCGACACCGCACAGAGCCGTGTGTTACCGCAGTCACGTGGTTTCTCTTGGTCGGTCACATGATGCGGATCACATGACATTCAGTCACGTGCTGTTTACCCAGGAACCGGGGTAGAGTGAGATCGGAGGCCGGCGGGGGCTCCTCATGCGGTGGCTCTGTGAGCTGTGAATGTAAGTTATATGCCCCCCGGGGTGATACTACCATTTCAGAGGTGGGGGGTGGAGAGGGCTGTAGCAGAGTGTTGGGGTAAAGTTATTCCAGAGGCAGCAAGCAGGTAAATAGAAATCCCACATCTGTCCCACGGCTGGCTTAGTGTTGTGGGAGTTGTGGAATGAGGCTCTCGGGGTGAGTTATGGATAATTAACCTGGCAGCCGTCACCGATGGGAAGAAGCGAGGCGGCCGTCACCGGTGGGAAGAAGCGAGGCGGCCGTCACCGGTGGGAAGAAGCGAGGGGGCCGTCACCGGTGGGAAGAAGCGAGGGGGCCGTCACCGGTGGGAAGAAGCGAGGCGGCCGTCACCGGTTGGAAGAAGCGAGGGGGCCGTCACCGGTGGGAAGAAGCGAGGCGGCCGTCACCGGTTGGAAGAAGCGAGGGGGCCGTCACCGGTGGGAAGAAGCGAGGCGGCCGTCACCGGTGGGAAGAAGCGAGGGGGCCGTCACCGGTTGGAAGAAGCGAGGCGGCCGTCACCGGTGGGAAGAAGCGAGGGGGCCGTCACCGGTTGGAAGAAGCGAGGGGGCCGTCACCGGTAGCTTGGGGCAGATGTTGTTATTTTGGGGGGAATTTAACCTGATCTTTTTCTACGTGTTTTTCAGATCTCTGTTTTGAATCTGTCGCGATGGGCTGGCGGCTCGGCGCCTGGAGCGCGGACCCCGTTTACTCTCCCCCCAACATGTCGGATTGTCCCAACGGCTCCAGGTGGATCTGGAACTTGTTAAATGAGTGTGCGGTGGACGGGTGGGATGTGGCCAGTGTGTACCTGGGGCTTCTCTCCATCCCGCTCTTCATCACTTCCTCCCTCCCGTGAGTATTTGGGGTGACCCTGAGGCCGTGTCGCGCGTTGGGGTGCGCCTGCGTGTCGCTCGTTGGGGTGCGCCTGCGTGTCGCTCGTTGGGGTGCGCCTGCGTGTCGCGCGTTGGGGTGCGCCTGCGTGTCGCTCGTTGGGGTGCGCCTGCGTGTCGCTCGTTGGGGTGCGCCTGCGTGTCGCGCGTTGGGGTGCGCCTGCGTGTCGCGCGTTGGGGTGCGCCTGCGTGTCGCTCGTTGGGGTGCGCCTGCGTGTCGCGCGTTGGGGTGCGCCTGCGTGTCGCTCGTTGGGGTGCGCCTGCGTGTCGCTCGTTGGGGTGCGCCTGCGTGTCGCTCGTTGGGGTGCGCCTGCGTGTCGCTCGTTGGGGTGCGCCTGCGTGTCGCTCGTTGGGGTGCGCCTGCGTGTCGCTCGTTGGGGTGCGCCTGCGTGTCGCGCGTTGGGGTGCGCCTGCGTGTTTCAGGCCCCGTGCAGCATTAGCCGTTCTCCTCGTAGTCTCCGTTCCATTGGGGGGATCCGGTTCCTCGTTGATCTCAGGCGGTAGTTGTAATTGGTGCTGAGTATGTTACTGGTTTTGGCGTCTCACCCGCTCTGGATGATCTCTTTACTTATGAAGAACAGCCCTCCGAGGCCCCGAAAGCTTGCTGACCTGTTTTTTTAGGGCCAACATATCCATTTGTGGGGCCGTTCATGTCCCCGTTGAGTAGGTTTGTATGGTTGTTTTGATGTTTGGGGAAGGCTGGCGACGCGGTAAAGCAGGTCTGTGATCCCGGGGATGACGCTCCGGGTAGAGGAACCGGAGCAGCTGCATTCCTGGCCCAGAATCCGAAACGTTTGTGTGACTCTCATCCAAGAAGTTGTCTCCGGGTTCCTGTAAACATGAATGGGCTCCCGCGGCGGTCCTGACTCTTTAGCGCGGCGGTCCTGACTCTTTAGCGCGGCGGTCCTGACTCTTTAGCGCGGCGGTCCTGACTCTTTAGCGCGGCGGTCCTGACTCTTTAGCGCGGCGGTCCTGACTCTTTAGCGCGGCGGTCCTGACTCTTTACCGCGGCGGTCCTGACTCTTTACCGCGGCGGTCCTGACTCTTTACCGCGGCGGTCCTGACTCTTTACCGCGGCGGTCCTGACTCTTTACCGCGGCGGTCCTGACTCTTTACCGCGGCGGTCCTGACTCCTGACTGCAGGGGACACCCATAGGGGGCGGTTGTGCGTCCCGTCAGTCTTCCTAACCCCGAACCCCCCTCTTCCAGGCAGTATTACAGATCCATCAAGACTGGGAACATGGACAAGGCGATTTCCATCTGGTTCCTGTTGGGATGGCTGGCCGGCGACTCCTGCAATTTCATTGGTGCATTCCTGTCCCACCAGCTCCCCCTGCAGGTATATCGGAGCGCTGCGTGTGAATCGCCGCACTCTGCCCATCGTTTCTGGAGAAGACGTTTCTGCCGACGTCCCGCGTGAAGCAACTTAATATATAATCGGGAAAGGAATAATAATAATAATAATGTTCTTCTCCATCAGACAATAGGGGTTTGTGATATGGTTGAGCTTCATGGACTATATGTCTTTTTTTTCATCCTAATTATATGTAACTATGGAAACGGATGTATAATCTGGGAGATCCTCGATATTCTTATTTATGCCGCTTTGGGGTAGCTATGAGTCCCACCGTGCTGACGCGCTTTCGCTTTCCCCCAGACCTACACGGGCGTCTACTATGTCTTGTCTGACGTTTTGATGCTTACGCTGTATATATACTACAAGTACCGGAAGCGCAGCCCCGCCGGTAAGTAGATTCCTGGGGCTCCTCGCCCGGGTCGACGGCTTTATGGTTACGGAGGAGCCGACCGGGCCACATAATGTGCTTTCTTCCCATACAGGGGCCGTGAGAATTAACGCCGTGTGCGGTTTCGTGCTGGTCGGGTCCGTGGCTTCCATGTCGCTTCTCCGGGCGCCGGGTTCTGCCGTGTCGGACTCAGGAGCCGGGGGGCACGGGCGAAGGCTGCTGGCGTTCCATGATTCGGGAAACAAGGTGCAGGAGCCATATATCCCCCGGCATCCTAATAATCTATAGGGGGGCTGTGTGTGTTACATGGGGGGCTTTTAGGACACGCTCCCTAATCTCTGATTCTTCTCCCTTTTTTAGCCGTTCACCAACCAGGAAATTATCGGAGTCTTCATCGGCTCCGTCTCCTCTCTCTTCTACCTCGTGTCCAGGATTCCACAGATGGTCACTAATGTAAGGACTGCTCCCCGATACACGGGGCTGTTGGTGATCGGATCGGTGATTGGCAATGCCAGGTACGGGGGGGGGCGAGATTAAGGACATCTGTTTTGCTTTGTAGTTTAAGAGGAAGTCCACGGAAGGGCTGTCCGTGCTGCTGTTTTTAATGGTGGTCCTCGGCAATCTGACCTACGGGACGAGCGTTCTTCTAAAGAACCCTGAAAGCGGCCAATCGGTCCAGGATTATATCCTGCGTCACCTTCCCTGGATCATCGGGAGCCTCGGAGTAATGTCTCTGGACATCATCGTATCCTTTAATCCCTGGGGGGGGGGGGGGTTGCGGAAGGGAAATGTTATTTGGGAAAGAAAAGGGCAAACGGGGGAGCAGCAAGGAGATTAGATAGGGGGGAGTGCAGAGAGCGGCGGGAGGGGGCAGAATGAACGCACAGCTGCTCCCGCGCATGCGACTATACCGTTTTTCTTCACTCCGGTCCAGATCCTGCTCCAGTTCGTAGCTTTCCGGAAGAACCCCAACTCTTTGGAGGAGAGAGAACCCCTTCTTTCCCGGAGCTAGAGCGTCGCTTCCATTCCGCCTTCTTTTTATACCGAGTTTCCTTGTCTTTTAATTCTGTTTACAGAGGAGGGTCTCGTCGCCCGAGTCCGAGGCCCCCCCATCCGGCGCGGAGCTCTTTTACCTTCGATGGGTGCTAGAGACTATTTTTAAACGTTTTAATGATATTAATCTTTAGTCATTTTTATTTTAGCCGTCAGAATCCACCGGATACGTTCGCTGCGGTTTGCACTTTATCGGTTTGCACTTTTATTTGGTATCTCTTGGAATTAATTTTTTTTTACATTTTAGTACAAATTAAGGGATTGTGGCACATAAGGGAATTTTTGAAATATATATTTTTTAGTTGTCGGCTCTTTTCGGAGCCCGGATGTCGTAACCGTGCCTTATTTCACAGGCCTCGCTTCTCGTAAGCGTTTTGCACGATATATTCACAAGGGAATCGGCTGGGTTTATGAGACACATGGCGTTTTACGGCGCTGCGCGGATTCCGGTTGCGCAGGAGCTGCTGACGGGCTTTAGAATGATCCCAGGACCAGGTGTTTGGGGGGGTTATTTTTGTTAAAGGAATCTTATTAAAATGGAAAGAACGTGGAATTGTCTGTCTGGTTTTATCGGTGCTGCGATCGGGTTTCCGCTCGTAAACTCAGGTATAAAATGCCTTTGAAGTGGAAATCTCCCAGAATCCTCTGGCTGCTGTTCTTAGTTTAGACAGCAGAGGGTAGTCAAGACCCGCAGGGCCAGACCTCGGATTCCTGGGAATCCCTTACACCGCGGCACAGAAGCCTGACCCTGTATAGACTAATCCCTGACTTATCTTCCACCGCAATGCAGCTGCTCCTCCTAGAGAATATGCTGTAGTTTAGGGATCTTTCTCTCAGCAGAGGTGGTAGAGGGTAATACAGTGAGGGTATTAAACATGCACGGGATAGACATACGGCTCCTGAATCTAAGACGAGACCAACGACTGATTAAGGTTTGAGTCTTTACAGCAGTTTCTGCCGGCAGATTTTTATTTTTTTTTTATACTGTTTTGCTCGAATTCCATCACAATTCCGGATGGCTTTAAGGGGGGCTTCTCCAGCCCTACACACGGCAAATAATCCGGGCCTGGTATTTAGAATCATTTTATTGTTAGTACAGGAAGGCTCTTTATAGAAGACAAAGCTTTACAAAAAAAAAAAAAAAAAGTACTTAAAAAAAACCCAAACAAAAAAAACCCCCTTAAGCATTCCCCAGAGACACCAGGAGAAACGCAGGACAGAAAAGAATCCGTACGCTACAAATTAATAACTAAACCCCAAAAAAATAATAAATCCCACCCTCCAAAGTAAATCAGCCCACCTGCAAACACTCCAAACAGATCAACCCTTCAAAGCCTACAACTGCTGGCGGAGATGAGGTCCCGCGGCACGCGTCGTACAGTATGTGCAAGACACAAACACAAGGGGTTAAACGGGGGCTTGTGAGGGGTAGAGCAGGGCAGAAAGGTGAGGTGGGGGTGTTCTGAGCGGAGTAAAACCCCACACTGTAAGATTTATACAGCTTTATTTAATAGGAGCGAAATGCGTTGGCTATGTAGGTGACGCAGACCAAACGACCCCAAAAAAATGGAGAGAAAAAAAACAAAAACAACCCAAAACATAAAAAAGGGTGAGACGAGCATGACAGATGGGGCAGAAAGACTCGGTAAGAAATGAAAAGATGTACAGGATCGGGGAGAACATTTAACTTTGCTGCTTTCTCTTCAGAGCTTCCACTAAGTCGTTCTTCAAAGCTTCCTGTTTTGATTTGTCTGCAAATGTCTGGACGGACCTGGAAGAAAAAGAAAAGGGTTCGTATTGCGGGGGGGGGGGTCGGGTCAGGTGATCGCACGCCCCAATCGACGTCGCTTATAGACTCCCTTATGGATGGAGCTGGGAACCGGGTCCTTGATGAGCATAACACCTGGTTATTTAAGGTCCGCCGAGCTGCGGGGGGGGTCGATGCGTCTATAACATACACCGTTGCGACCAGAATTAGGACATTCTGATTAACGAAGCCATGTTACCTCTACTGGGAATGCCCCCCGTTACTGGTTTAGTTAAAGCAATTGCCCCTTCCGGTGTCAGATCGATGAGAGGAACTACCTCCATCCTCGTGACACTGAAAGGGAGATTTTCTTCATGTTCAGCACATGGTTAGAACGGGCTGTTAACGTGATGGCCCCCCAGGATTTGGACTCTTGTGCCATCACAGGTAAGGTGTGCTGCACGTTAAGTGGTCCTGCCCCCAAACCGTTACTCACCTCAGAGGTCCATTCCTGGGACTTTACCAACAGAAAGGAGTTTTCTCCTTCCAAAACACTTAAAACGGTATACACACACGACACATGCTGCCAGGATGAAGGCTGCTACTCCATCCCGCGTGTGCGTTTGAATCACTCCATGCACCCTGCCGCCCCTGCCTCCCCGCGTGAGTAAAAGGATGCACACACGGAGTTAGTGTCTGTCACCTGCCAGGAATCACACAGCAGCCGGCGTACGAGGTCAGGCTGCTTCACGGTGTAATAATAAGCAGGTCCCCCAGGGCCGTAATCGGTGAAGCCGTCTCCTTTTGGTTTCCGTAAGTCTCACGTCAGATGCAGCTACAACCACCCGGCGAAGCTCTGACACGTAAAGGTGACCCAGCGTAATCATCACCCTGCCCCGGGCTTACATACCGAATGTCACCCTCTAAGACTTCCCTCTAACTCCTCTTGAAGCTGGTCTAGATCAACGACAGCCCCCCAAAACCCCAAAGTCATGCACCACGTAACCAAGGCAGGGCTGCCAAGGTTCTACACAAGGCTTTGTTGAGCCATGCAGTGTACATCACAGTGCCCCGGGCTCCACACCATGCTGAGAACACCAGCCGGCACCGAGGGAAGAAGTGGTGGGCAACGGGTACCTGGGCTAGTAATCAGGCTGCAGGAGGATCTGGCGCTGTGTCAGGACCTGAGAGAGCTCTCTCTGCAGTTGTCTAAACTTAATGTTGTCAGGGATTGCATCTATAGATCTACAGAGATGAGTTTGGAGGTGGGGGAAAGAAGCACAGAGATGAGAGGTAGAAGGCAGCAGAAATGAGAGAACAACACAAGGAACTGGGGTGAGAAGGCAAAGGAATGGCCCGCGTTCCAGAGCAGGAGGAGGAACAGACCGTCTGACATACACACACATGGAATAAACTGATCACCCCCTCCCAAAACCTGGAACTGGAGATCAGCAAGGAAGACTGAGAAAGGTCACATGACTTGGCTCCCCTCAACACCCCCCCCCCCCAAAAAAAACAACTGGGGCTTTGAACCGCTGAGGTTTTTAAAAGATGCCGTTACCTTAGTCCATTGACTATGTCCTTGGTTTTTCCAAAGTAAATCTCATTGAGGGTGCTTCGGATTTTGTTCTCCATATCCTACGGAGAGACACGAGGAGGTCACATTGAGAACGCAGGACACGGAGAGAGGAAGGTTCTTGGCCGAGTAGGAGAGCAGAGGCGCACACTTACCTCTACGAGCCGTCCAATGTTGGCTATGTGCGGGGAGGAATCGCTCACGGTCTCGTCCTTCTCCATCTGAAAGCACAGTACGGGGGCTTATAAGACGACGCAGAGAACGGGGGCCAAATCACTACATTGAAAATGCCCTTGGGCATCGGAAGACCTGCCTGGCATTAAATATACTGCTGCCAAACGGAGAAACCCCAGAGAGGGGGGAGAGCTTGCAGGAGAGGGGTACCAGCGAAATAAGAGCTAGTGGGGTAAGGGGTACCTGTCGGGTGAGGCTGCCTCCCAGGTTCATGGTACCGGATCCAGTCTTGTTTGTCTGCAGCCACAGCATCACGGTGGAAGTCAGTTTGTAATGGGCGGTACGGCCGCTGGACTTCTCCTGGAACCCGGAACAAGTGGGGGCAAAAAAATAATTCAATATCCCAATACTGAGAAAGGAGATGCTCTTTCCCCAAACCAGACCCTCTCAGGGCTAAGCCTTACAAGCCCCCCATACAAAGAACAGATGCACCATTAGTATCCAGGCCAGACACTCCCATCCCCAGGGCAAATGTTCGGATTTATTTTGGCCGCACAGGGAAGGTGTGAGCTGTCTTTCCACCCCGGCACATGTTGCCAAGAGCGGTGGGGCCTGGAAGGTGGCCCAGTCTTGGCTCGTATCCATAGAAGGGCTGTGGGGTCTAAGTTACCTGAACCTCCACCACATGGATGGAGTCCCAACATCCCTTGATCTTCTTGGAGCCGTCTCCAGCTTTCTTGATCAGGATCACTCCTGCAAAGCCGTGGTCCAGGTCCCAGAGATACACGGAGGAGACGCCTCCTTCGAAATACCTGCCGGGGGACACACGTCAGACAGAACACATCACAAACCTAAACAAAGCGGCTCCAGATATGACCCCTACAGAACAGCGCCGACTAAGGCAGGGGCATCATGGAGGTCAGTAAATGGAGCGCTGGCACCTACGAAGGGCTCTGCACATCTCCGGCTCTTAAACTAATAAAATTCCTTTGGCCCCCCAAGAGATATCGCAGGAACTGACCCCCCTGCAGCTAACAGGGTGCAGAAAGAGCCCCACAGCATGGTCCCCGGCAGCCACTCGCACCGCTCCATCTGCCACCGGACCCGCCGCACGCCGTTACCGGCCGGAGCAGCTGGACCCGATCCTCCTACCTACAACGGCAGCTTTTGATCATAAAAAAGAAGTTGAAAGGAGCAGGCCTGAGGACGGGGGGGGGTCAGGGACAACATTTTAGTTTTGATGTGGTTGGGCCCGATGCGTTTTTACATAACTGCCTTTCCGGGGTATTTGAAGAATGTGCTAAAAAACGATGCCTGAAACCACACAGAGCCCCGGGGGGGGGGCAGACCTGGACAGCTGCCTAGCGGCAAACGCACGGCAGGAGCTCATAAAAACCTTCAGGCCAGGAGCAACAAACTGCCCCCCATTCCCTGCCTTCAGCTGAGTTATTGCACCCCTTTTGACGAGTGTGTGTTATTAGTTTTTATCGAGGGTTAATAACCCAGCTTAAAGCCCAGCATTTGGAAGACATTACTTGTACGATATTCATACAAAACACCTAATGTGTCACGGGGTCACTGGCATCTCCCGTAAATAATCAATCACCTGTCCACTCTCCTACTGCCACGCCGCCAACCGCCGCAGAGGCAGCGCCAACCGCCGCAGAGGCAGCGCCAACCGCCGCAGAGGCAGCGCCAACCGCACACACATTTTGTACTAATTTCCCCTCATTCCATCAGATGTTGGGGTTCACAAGCCCCTTTAAGTTAACGAGGTGTCTTTTTCCTTCATAGCCCTAAAGCTTGGTGGTATGAGGTATGTATTTTAGTAGCCAGTTATTTTGGTGCTCCTATAGACCACAAAACAAATCAGGCACCAACATTTACTGGGTGCAGACCAGGAATCTCCCCTGTTCCGCACACTCCGTATGTCTGATCACGCCACGGCTGTCCTAGAAGAACCCAAACCTTAAATAAAAGGAATGGTGGTGGGAGCCGTCCGTGATTCTCCACATAGGATGATTATTCATCGTCCTTGGAGCGGAGCGCTGCAGTACCTTTCCCTAAATAGTAATCTATGACTAAGAGCGAAGAATAAAAATAAAGAATTCTCACTCGCAGCGCAGCCCAAAACCACAAGAAGGAAATATTGCGTCACCCATCGCAGAGCAGAGACAATAAATACTTTATCACCAAGACAAATATCGGACGCCGTTCCAAAGCAAAGAGAGAAAGGATGAGACGGATGAGGCCGGTGCTATAACCCACGGGGTACTTTCCGCTCGCCCTCCGATCACCGTTTCCACGTATACAGAGAGCTCAACGTAACCGCAGCTGCTTCTAACCACAAGGTAACTGGCACGGCCAGACGTGGCGCCAGAGCCCTTCTGACAGGTACCCGGAGGGGGAAACTACCCCGGCCGCGCAGGTGCAGCTCCCAGAGCCGGCACGCCAAGCTTTCCATGTAAGAGAAGATCTCGCGCCAGCTGCTCCGAGTCCAGCAAACATCTGCACATCGGAGCCTGGCCGGGAGCTCGGGGAGAAACCCGATCAGGATGTTCTGTGAGCTGCTCCACACCGTGCCAAATCCTCGCACATCCGCGGACACGGCGCTCGGCCCGGGTGCCGGAGGGAGTAACGCGGTAAATACGCGCGCACGCAGAGAGGAGACGGCCGGGCTGTGCATGTCATCAATAAACCTCGCTGCAAACCACGCAACGCCTTTCACTCAACCTACCCGTCGCCGAGCTTTTTACTGCCCTACAGGCTCCACGGTACGGTGATAAACACCGCGAGAATCACCCCAGACGTTGCTAAGAGCGCAGGGATCTAACCCACTGCTCAATAAAGCCGCAGGGGAGTGTGTGATGATCTCACGATGACATCACACTTTCCAAATTTAGCTGCTCATGAAGTAAGAAGCATCACTTACAGATCCCGGTACTGATCGAAGGCATTGTTGGCCTCCACTTCCAGCTTGCGCAGACGGGCAGATGGCATGGCACCATCTTCCAAGGGAGGGTCGTACTTATTACTCCACGGTGACCTGGGGGGCGAGAGCGAAGGAAAGCTGCTTAGAAAACATTCAATTAAACGGGGAGCAGACGACGTTGGAAATCTCATCGCAGAATTCAGGACAACATTCCATCGAGTTACCTGTAGGAGTCGCCATCTCTGTTATAATCACAAAGCAGGTAGTCCTTCCCGACAACTTTGTCCCGAGCGATTTTAAGTGGCTGATCCACAGAGGACAGGAGATCTTCACATAGGCTGGGCACCTGGGCAAGAGACAGACAGAGTGCTTCACGCTCACTAAAGAGCCACCCATGAAAAACCCTTTCACAGTCACTCCGTGGGGCATTTAAAAAAAAGCTTAACCCTTTAAATAGCAGCTTTGTGGGAGAAGGATCAGACATCGACTACATTCAAGCTCAGGCAGCTAATGGTAAAATATATGTGTAAAATATGTGTTTAGGAGCCGTGGTGAGAGTATCTGACGGTTAGAGGGACAAACGATCACAGAAAGGTGCCACGGCCCGGATGTAAAGCGTCCCGGCGGTTTAGGAAATAGATACTCATGCATGAGCGGGCCAGATAAGGTCCAAGCGGCGCTCCCGTGTAAAACTATAGACTATCAGGAGTAGAGCGAAGACGGAAGGCTATGCCGGGCGAGGAGGGGTAGGATGCCATAATGCGAGCTTTAGAAAGTCTTCAGGGGACATTCGAGGAGGGCCAACACAAAGAGGACAAATTGAAAGAAGTTAATGAGATTCCGATAGTGGCCTGCGGAACAAGGTTCCTCTTGTCAAACCTTCCACAGCGGCTCCCCCCGTCACCCGGCCCGGTATCTGTACAGAACTTAATTAAGTTAACCCACTCCACACCTGCGACACAAGACTAGAGGTCTTTGTCTGGCCAGAAACCAGATACCTGCAGGGGTGGCCGGCTGGAAGCACGGGACAGGCCACGGGCTGACAGGTGGGAGGTAAGGGCCGGGGATCAGCTTACACCCCACTCAGAACGTCCTTTCATTCTTATCCTCGTTCTTGAGTTAGGCTTCCCTCCAACAGCGTTTAGCGAGTCTACTGGGTAGCATTGTGTAACCTGCAACCCCACTCAACAGAACGGGGGACTAATTGCTTCTGCCCGACACAGGCGGACATCGTCCCGCAGGACCCGATCCAGGACAGCAAGGGGAGGTCTGGAAAATAGGTTCCAATACGAAGCATGCGAGTGCGCCAAGGAGAGCAGCGGGAACTCCTCCAGACACTTAAAAGCCTCCTGGCGCCCGCGCTGTACATCACGTACAACAGAAAACACTTCGGTTCCTAGAAGACACTCATGTGAGTGAGCGACTTGGCTGAGCATTACTCGTGGATCATGGGATATGTGACTGATGGGTCTCTTAATGCGCTCTAATTACTGGCGCTCTAACTAAAAGAAATAGACAAGGGAAAGCATAGCCCCTGCGTTCTCTGCTAACGAGGGCAACCAGGTTGAGATTAGGAGGTCCAGCACTGGGTGGAACGTCGCCCGCCGTTCACAATGGCTCTCGCTTCATTAATTGCCAAGAGCTCGTTTGCAGAAAACACACAAGCAAAGGCCACAACCTCAGCGGGACGGGGGGAATCGGAAGTTCAAGTTCTTCAGTAACAAAGCCCACCGCAGACCCAGCCCACCCTTACCAGGTCAATGAGGTCGCTGAGGTTCTTCTCGATCTGTTGGGGAGGGAGACGCCTCATCAGGTCCAAGGCACAGTCCAGCTGTTGGTCACTCTGTAACATTGAAAGAGAAGAGAGCTCATCTAGCGACCAAATAATAATAACGATGTCCAACAATCGCCAAGTACACGGGGCAGACATAGGTTCAGGGAATGGCGATGGCCCCATCTTTGGCCCCCGGGGTCCCGTAGAATTAAATAACACAACCAGATCAACAAATGGTTTCAAGAGATCAGAAGGATCTTCCCGCTGGTCACAGGGAAGCACGCGAGCTACCGGATCCCCCACGATGTGATGTGAGCTCGCATTGGGATTCTACAGAATCTCCTCCTATATGTATTTGCCCCTTTCCTACCCCCTAACCCTGTTTAGTGAGCGCCGGCGTTGGCTCGGTAATCCTTGTGGGGTATCTAACCAGACCCCCCAATCCTACTTGCATGCATGAAAAACATTCCCATTGACCGCAGTGTGAGCGCCTTCCTGTCATTGATTGGTTGCTTCAAGCAACCAATCAATGGAGAACATTTTCAGACCAGAGGAGGGAGCTGTAGCTTCTCCCTAAGGTACCTAACGTTTTAAATTTTGATCCAAAAAATGCTTTAAACACAGATATTGTACCGTCCCTTTAAACAGGTGAGTTTACTACCCAACCGGGGTTTAGCTTGGGTAACATTGTTTTAGACCATGTGATTCCCCCAGGGGCCAACGACATCAATAATCTGGAATGGCGGTGGAATTTGTCATTGGCCGGCGTTCGATGACTTAACGGTTAAATTCTTCTGCTCAAGTCACACAACGGCGGAGAATCGGGACCTAGACTCTGACGGCGTGTTTTGGTCGGGGCAAGTGGGCTCGGAGCCAGAAAGGAAAAGGCTGCAGTTCTACCTTCTTCCAGCAGGGGGTTATTAGAGGACCCCATATTCCCAAATGCACCGTATGGATCAAATTTATATCAAGCCGAGGGGAAGGCGTGCCAATGCCCCCCCCCCCCGCTCGGGAAGACACTCAGGTGCCAGCCCCCCACAGCGACAGACGGCCTTTCTAATTTTGTACATGCAATCGGAAACTGATTCTTATTTTATCCTCGGTGTCTCTAGAGACGGCGAGAGGTCGTGTGAATCTGAACGAGGGTCTCCTGGTGAAGACCCCGCGCCCGGGCGAGGAGCGTGGGAACCCGGGCAGCCCTGGCACGTCTTCGCTATTCCTGCCCCGAGGGTTAAAATGCCAGAATCTCCCCCGGGTGACGTATAATTACACCAAGAGATGTCGCAACAGGCAAGACCTCCTAAAGCCGCACTTTGATGTCTTTACAAGATAAAGAAACATTCAGAAACAACGTATCAAAGAGCACGCGCCGTGAAACCTGTGGCGACGGAGCCCGTAGCAGACGTAGAGCGCAGCACGCGAGGCCTCCGCGCCGCTAAACGCTTCATCTCTCGGAAGCCTGAAACCCCGAGACTTCATTGTCGTTATTTTCCAGCCGGCTGGATAAAAAGGCTTTCATCTTTGCAGACTGCCGTCTACTGCGAGATCAAAACACTTTCTGGTGTTCTTCCCTCACCCTTCATCGGGCTGATCTCTACGGGGTGACGTCTGTGATGCCATAATCTGTGCCCCGCGTGACTGCTGCCTGGGTGCGTTGTTACCCCCGGCACAGATCCTCACCCCCCCCCCCCGCGCGCAGATCTTTACAGCTATTGCGCCGGGTGCTCGGTAACAGCTAGGCGGCAACACGCCTGACGCCGGGTCTCCATCGGACGGCCTCTGCGCTCGACTCATGCCCTCAATGATGGGGGCTCCAGGCGTGACCCCAAAAACTAACGGCGTGACCCCCGAGCAGCGCAGATGACGAGGGGGGGGTATATTTAGTTCTGATTAAGATTAAGGCTGAGGAGATCGCTCAGGAACGGCGGGCAGTCCGCGCGGCCCCTGCAACAGGACGGAGAATAAAGAGTCATTTCAGCGTTTTCTCCGCTGTTTTATTCCGCCCCTCACTTTTAACGCGGTTTGACAAGCGCACCGAGCGAGACTCCCCGTACACGAGACAGAAATGCAAAGCGTGGCCAACTGTCATAAACAAGGAGCAGAGAGGGGCCGAGCGGGGGCCGGTAGAGAGTAAAATAAAGCCGCGTCCCGGTGAGTCACGCGGCACAGCTGTTCGGGGACGCAGGGGGACGCTAAATCAACTTCATTCCTTTACCGAGGGTCCCCAGAATCCCCCCGCACGGACCCTGTGCGCATCCTAAAGCCATTACACGGCCCGTGTTTATCTTGCTGACGGGATGTTTACATGTTCCCGGCATCTTTTTTTTCCCTCCCCTTGTTAAAAGGCAGAAGGGAAATCTTATGTTCCTTTCATCCGATGCCAAAAATCCCATCCGTGATGCGGTCGGCCGGACGCTGCGAGCGCTAGGAGTCTTGGAGGGGGGGGGGGCTGCGTGCGCCGGCCGGCCCGTAACGTGTCCTGCTCATCATCAGCAGCTGGGATTCATTGGCGGGTGACGTCCAACCATTCCACTCCCCTCTTCCCCCGTATGCAAATTAACTGATGGGGGGGGCGTGCATTCCTCTACACAAGAGGGGTTAATAAATAAGTGCACGTGCCTATTGGTCACAACATCACGCTATCACCACCCAGGTCTTTAAGACCAATAAGAAAATGTAACACTAACAGAACACAGCGCGATAATAACCGCGTCCACGCTCTGCCGCCGTTTAGTCGCTCGGGCCTCATATTCTTTACTCTATTGCCTCCCCAAGTTTGTGGACTCCAAGCGCTAAACCTAGGACGGCGGCCACGCTCTAAATCTCCGCCGCGCTTCTCACACTCCCTACATTCAAAGGGTATGACAAAACTAGAACCGCCGGACCGAGACGAACCCATTCACTGGCTGAAGAGGGCTTGGCTAGTGAGCTTACAATCTAGAGGACAGCAAAGATTTTTGGAAAAGAAGAGCACAGAGAAGTCCAGGCGATGGGAACGCGGCTCGTAATACAGCGCTAGGTGGGAAGAGAAGATACCTGGCCGGGCAGCGGACAAATCTCTCGCAAACCCAACAAATAACGGCGGTCTCCGAGCCGAAATAAAGAATATGGTCTTATCGACTAAACGGTTTCCTAAACCCTCCCACCGTCACGCCGAGGGTCAGCCATGGCGTTACTCCCCACGGATCGGCGTCGGGACGAACGCACCCAGAGAAATCTACCCGAGACCGTAACGTAAAAGAAACCCGCGCAGCAGGGGTCTCACGCGCCTCCCCCCACTCTAACCGTTTTATCATGAAACGCGCTCTCGTAGGTGGCAATTGGCACAAAACGCTATGTTTCCGGATTTATGACTGTTTATACAGTAACATAGCGACGGCGCGAGAAAAACGTTTTCGAGATGGGAATATGATTTCTCCTCCAAACTCGCCTCGTGTCTCATGTGATGCAGAACCAACTGGAGCAGCCTCCCAGCAGAGGTGGTAGAGGGTAATACAGTGAGGGTATTAAACAGGCATGGGATAGACATACGGCTCCGGAATCTAAGACGAGATTAAGGTTTGAGTCTTTACAGCAGGAGAAACGGGCGACTAGACGGGGGCCGCCAGGGCCAGCTCTTGTAGAACTGTAACTCTCATAATGCTCAGCCATCCTGGCGCTCAGTAGCTGTGTACTGGTGTGTACTGGTGTGTACTGGTGTGTACTGGTTATACGCCAGCGCCGGCTGAGCTCCGCGGCAGCTTTAGACTGGACGCGGCACCAAAGAGGTTAATGACGCTCGTCACTCTCAGCCGTAAAACGATTCAGGCTGGAATGCGCTGACGCAAAGGATGCCAGACACGGCCGGGTATCGGGTTCGGATCCCAGCTCCGCTCAGCAGCGAAAAGCCGAGGCGACACATTCCAAGGAACCGGCTCCAACCGTCGGCCATCCTCACTCCCAGCACGCTCAGCCACACAATCATGTACCCAACTAAAGCCGAGGCGACACATTCCAAGGAACCGGCTCCAACCGTCGGCCATCCTCACTCCCAGCACGCTCAGCCACACAATCATGTACCCAACTAAAGCCGAGGCGACACATTCCAAGGAACCGGCTCCAACCGTCGGCCATCCTCACCCCCAGCACGCTCAGCCACACAATCATGTACCCAACTAAAGCCGAGGCGACACATTCCAAGGACCCGGGTCCAACCGTCGGCAATCCTCACCCCCAGCACGCTCAGCCACGCAATCATGTACCCAACTAAAGCCAAGGCAACACATTCCAAGGAACTGGGTCTAACCGGCAGCAATCCCCGTGGACTCCCACTCCCAGCACCCTCAGCCATGCAATCACTTACCCAACTAAAGCCGTCACGCGGGTTAAAGGTTCGGAAGATATTGTTTTCAGTGACCATGAATTGAATGGCAGTCGGTGCCAACACTCGCATAATGACTGCCCTTATCCCCGCCCCCTCAACACTCCCAACACCAATCAGCTTCAACCAAAGGGGAGGAGCAATTTACTGGGCAGGCAAAATGCAGACTCAGGAAACAGGAAGTTAAGACTGAGATTAGAATGAGGCGTGCTGAGCGCACACGGGAACAGACGACACGCGTGAGCCCGACGCGCCGCCCGCCCCCCCGAGAATTACTAGCAGTCGATAATTATCCTTGGTGTTATTACACGGGGAGCCCCCTGCGCGCCCCTACAGTATGTATATGTAACACGCAGCGCTCTAAGAGACCGCACTGTGCGGGAAACGATCAGAAACACGCAGCACCGAGCACACTGACGGCGGGACTCTCCACCCGCCAGACCGGCTCCTTATCTCCCCAAAAATACAACAAACAGCGGAACGATGGCGGAAAGACGAGACCGGCGCGCTGGAAGCTGCGGTCACCGACCGGCCGGTGGCTGGGAAGCGGATTCCTTGTGACGAGGTTCTAACGTGTCCGGATCCGCTCTCCGGGGTAACCGACGCGTTTCATCAACGTCTAATAGAGCGCATCACTCCATCCCCAGAATACCGTCTAATAGAGCGCATCACTCCATCCCCAGAATACCGTCTAATAGAGCGCATCACTCCATCCCCAGAATACCGTCTAATAGAGCGCATCACTCCATCCCCAGAATACCGTCTAATAGAGCGCATCACTCCATCCCCAGAATACCGTCTAATAGAGCGCATCACTCCATCCCCAGAATACCGTCTAATAGAGCGCATCACTCCATCCCCAGAATACCGTCTAATAGAGCGCATCACTCCATCCCCAGAATACAGTCTAATAGAGCGCATCACTCCATCCCCAGAATACCATCTAATAGAGCGCATCACTCCATCCCCAGAATACAGTCTAATAGAGCGCATCACTCCATCCCCAGAATACCGTCTAATAGAGCGCATCCCTCTATCCCCAGAATACTGTCTAATAGAGCGCATCCCTCTATCCCCAGAATACCGTCTAATAGAGCGCATCACTCCATCCCCAGAATACCGTCTAATAGAGCGCATCACTCCATCCCCAGAATACCGTCTAATAGAGCGCATCACTCCATCCCCAGAATACCGTCTAATAGAGCGCATCACTCCATCCCCAGAATACCGTCTAATAGAGCGCATCACTCCATCCCCAGAATACAGTCTAATAGAGCGCATCACTCCATCCCCAGAATACCATCTAATAGAGCGCATCACTCCATCCCCAGAATACAGTCTAATAGAGCGCATCACTCCATCCCCAGAATACCGTCTAATAGAGCGCATCCCTCTATCCCCAGAATACTGTCTAATAGAGCGCATCCCTCTATCCCCAGAATACCGTCTAATAGAGCGCATCACTCCATCCCCAGAATACCGTCTAATAGAGCGCATCACTCCATCCCCAGAATACCGTCTAATAGAGCGCATCACTCCATCCCCAGAATACCGTCTAATAGAGCGCATCACTCCATCCCCAGAATACCGTCTAATAGAGCGCATCACTCCATCCCCAGAATACCGTCTAATAGAGCGCATCACTCCATCCCCAGAATACAGTCTAATAGAGCGCATCACTCCATCCCCAGAATACCATCTAATAGAGCGCATCACTCCATCCCCAGAATACAGTCTAATAGAGCGCATCACTCCATCCCCAGAATACCGTCTAATAGAGCGCATCCCTCTATCCCCAGAATACTGTCTAATAGAGCGCATCCCTCTATCCCCAGAATACAGTCTAATAGAGCGCATCCTTCTATCCCCAGAATACCGTCTAATAGAGCGCATCACTCCATCCCCAGAATACAGTCTAATAGAGCGCATCACTCCATCCCCAGAATACAGTCTAATAGAGCGCATCCCTCTATCCCCGGGGCGAGTGTTTGGGGAGCTGCAGGACACATCAGTGCCGAGTACATGAACAGGTTCTGTAAGTAGCCAAGTCAGCAGAACTAATTAGCGAGTGGGACTCTCTGCTTGAAACGTCCTGACAGCCAGGAGGAAGTGCAGGGCAGGGAGCGGCGGCACAAAATTGAGCAACGGAGCAGAGCGCGGCTCAGCACTTCCTGCCAGAACACCCTGCGGCGCTTACCGGAACTGTAATAACCACGCCGTGCAACACACTCAACCACACACACCCCTACACCGGTACCGGACGGCACCAGACAGAGCCCACACACCCACACCGAACAATGCCGGGGCTGTCACCAAACCTGATCACGTGTCACATGTATTTACTTTACACGCAAAGATAAAGGGTTTCCTGCAGCTACGGATTCAGCAGAAACGCTGTTAAAAAACCGTTATCGGTGACTCTGCGCACCGGCGGGTTCCACTCACACTCCGAGCTCCCCGGGCGTCCGGCTAATAGCGGTAATTAATAATATGATCTCATCTATATGTTATTACACACGGTGACCTCATCTATATGTTATTACACACGGTGACCTCATCTATATGTTATTACACACGGTGACCTCATCTATATGTTATTACACACGGTGACCTCATCTATATGTTATTACACACGGTGACCTCATCTATATGTTATTACACACGGTGACCTCATCTATATGTTATTACACACGGTGACCTCATCTATATGTTATTACACACGGTGACCTCATCTATATGTTATTACACACGTGACCTCATCTATATGTTATTACACACGGTGACCTCATCTATATGTTATTACACACGGTGACCTCATCTATATGTTATTACACACGGTGACCTCATCTATATGTTATTACACACGGTGACCTCATCTATATGTTATTACACACGGTGACCTCATCTATATGTTATTACACACGGTGACCTCATCTATATGTTATTACACACGTGACCTCATCTATATGTTATTACACACGGTGACCTCATCTATATGTTATTACACACGGTGACCTCATCTATATGTTATTACACACGGTGACCTCATCTATATGTTATTACACACGGTGACCTCATCTATATGTTATTACACACGGTGACCTCATCTATATGTTATTACACACGGTGACCTCATCTATATGTTATTACACACGGTGACCTCATCTATATGTTATTACACACGGTGACCTCATCTATATGTTATTACACACGTTACCTCTTCCCACACCAATGACCCCACGTACCTCCTAACCGCCCCATGTAAGAATTCTGCACCCTCCAGTCACACCCTTCCTGGGCGCAGCCGGGGACTCCCGGGTCTCAGGGCGTGGAGCTCCGACACTACACCCTCTCTCCCCGCTCCACCACCATGAATACCAACACTGCAGCGACATAGGCCGTGGAGAAGTACAAACACTGAATGGTAACGAATACCCCAGACTGTGTACATCAACAGGTGTGTGACATCCTACCACAGCGAGGGGTATTATATAAATACCCCTCCCTGCGCTTATCATATAATTACCCCTCCTGTGCGTGGCCGCCTCTGGCTCTCTACGTGGCGCCGAGTGAGCGTGGCCGCCTCTGGCTCTCTACGTGGCGCCGAATGCGCGTGGCCGCCTCTGGCTCTCTACGTGGCACAGAGCGCGCGTGGCCGCCTCTGGCTCTCTACGTGGCACAGAGCGCGCGTGGCCGCCTCTGGCTCTCTACGTGGCACAGAGCGCGCGTGGCCGCCTCTGGCTCTCTACGTGGCACAGAGCGCGCGTGGCCGCCTCTGGCTCTCTACGTGGCACAGAGCGCGCGTGGCCGCCTCTGGCTCTCTACGTGGCACAGAGCGCGCGTGGCCGCCTCTGGCTCTCTACGTGGCACAGAGTGCGCGTGGCCGCCTCTGGCTCTCTACGTGGCACAGAGTGCGCGTGGCTCTCTACGTGGCACCAAATGCGCGTGGCCGCCTCTGGCTCTCTACGTGGCACCGAGTGCGCGTGGCCGCCTCTGGCTCTCTACGTGGCACCGAATGCGCGTGGCCGCCTCTCGCTCTCTACGTGGCACCGAATGCGCGTGGCCGCCTCTGGCTCTCTACGTGGCACCGAATGCGCGTGGCCGCCTCTCGCTCTCTACGTGGCACCGAATGCGCGTGGCCGCCTCTGGCTCTCTACGTGGCACCGAATGCGCAAGGCGCGTGGCCGCCTCTGGCTCTCTACGTGGCACCGAATGCGCGTGGCCATCTCCCTATTTTTACATAGAACAGAGTGTGGGTGCCTATAGCGCTAAATAACTGAATGCAATTTGTTCTCTCTAAGAGTATATAGTATAGAGAATATATCAGCGTGAATAACTGTCTCTACACACACACATATATATATATATAGCAAAGAGTGCAAGCGTCTGCCACACACTCTATATTTAGTAATGAGGGCAAGTGGCGGTCTCTCTCTCTCTTTCATATATACTTATATACGTGAGTGCCTATCTGTGAGTGGCTTTCACTCTCTATAGCATTAAGTACTAGTGGCGCTCTCTCTCTCTGAGTGAGGCTCTGTCCCCCAACTAGCTCTCTGTCTCTTCCCTCCAGCACTGGAGCTGAGTGTGGCTCTCTCTTCCCTCCAGCACTGGAGCTGAGTGTGGCTCTCTCTTCCCTCCAGCACTGGAGCTGAGTGTGGCTCTCTCTTCCCTCCAGCACTGGAGCTGAGTGTGGCTCTCTCTTCCCTCCAGCACTGGAGCTGAGTGTGGCTCTCTCTTCCCTCCAGCACTGAGTGTGGCTCTCTCTTCCCTCCAGCACTGGAGCTGAGTGTGGCTCTCTCTTCCCTCCAGCACTGAGTGTGGCTCTCTCTTCCCTCCAGCACTGAGTGTGGCTCTCTCTTCCCTCCAGCACTGAGTGTGGCTCTCTCTTCCCTCCAGCACTGAGTGTGGCTCTCTCTTCCCTCCAGCACTGAGTGTGACTGGCTACGCTATAAGGCCGCTCACACCCTGGTCGTCCTGTAACCCCCTAGAGGCCACCAACTCCACCTAATGACGTCAACGAGAGCCGATGTGACGTCACGGCAGCCCTCCAAGGTGCGCCATGCAGATAAACATGGGTAGGGGAATGACGGGGCCCCCGGGATCCCTAGCGACCCAATATGCTTTTGTACCCTCCCCCCCGGTTACCATGGCTGCGGTGGGTGCGGGCCGGCTGTGGAAGGCGGGGCTGCGCTCCGGTTCTGCTCCGGTTCGGTGTCGCTTTGCCCCGTAGGCCCGGTAGCGCCTCCACTTCCTCAGGACCTAGGAGTGAACATCCGGGTCAGCAGATCCCGGAGCCCAGGACACGCCCCCCGCACTGTCCGACCACCAATCAGAGAGCAGCCTTCCAGCCATCACCAAGTATGGAGAGCGCGAGACGAGCGCGGAGAGGGGCGGGGGCCGGGAAGCTGGGCGGGGACAGTGAATGACTGACAGGTGACTGACAGCGCCTGAATACTTTGAAACATTAGCACAAGCCTTCCTCTGTTATAACTAACGTGTATCCGGCGAGCAATCAGCGATCACTCACCAACCAACCAGCAACCAATAGAAAACAACCACTGATCACCAATCAATCAGCAACCGATAGAAAAAAAACTGATCACCAATCAATCAGCAACCGGTGATCACTAATCAAAAAGCAACCAATAGAAAATAACCAGTGATCACTAATCAATCAGCAACCAATAGAAAACAACCAGTGATCCCCAATCAGCAACCAGTGATCACCAATCAATCAGCAACAATAGAAAACAACCAGTGATCCCCAATCAATCAGCAACCAGTGATCACCAATCAATCAGCAACCAATAGAAAACAACCAGTGATCCCCAATCAATCAGCAACCAATGATCACCAATCAATCAGCAACCAATAGAAAGCAATAAGCAAGCAATAGGACAGCAACCTAAACATAAGCAGTGTGTGGCAGCGTGCGTGTCTGTGTGTGGCAGTGTGCGTCGCTAGGTGTGAGATTGTGACAGCGTGTGTGGCAGTGTGTGTGTGCGCGTGTGACACTTGGTGTGAGACGGTGTCCGTGTCTAGGGATGACTGTAACCATCTGGCCATATGATAATGCATGTAATTGATGGGCTGTGTAACACATCAATGCATGTATAACCTTAACATGATATCACGCCAGCAACATGCAATGCGTGTCAGAGCGCAACGTGGCATCTCTATAAAGAAATACAGCGCATGGATGCAACTGTGAACCAGGCCCATTTCACGTGTTGCTTGTAGGATGGGTATCGTGTAGTCTGACACCAGATCCCAGACGCAAGAGAGTTTGTAGTCCAAGCGTGGTAGTTTGGGTCCCTCAGTTGCCCCTGTTGCATTATTTCAATTCTCATACGATCTAAATGTGACTTTTTGCTGCCATGTTTCTCCTTCACAATTATAAATATTGATTATTACATACGTTCTCATATCCTTCCTTCATTCTAGATTTACTGAGAGGGTAGTAGACTAATGGAACAGCCTCCCAGCAGAAGTGGTAGAGGGTAATACAGCGAGGGTATTAAACGTGCATGGGACAGACATACGGCTCCTGAATCTAAGACGAGACCAACAACTGATTTGGTCTTGGATTCTGCATGTTTACATTTCCTCACCCTTAGACGCTACTACTGTGAAGGACCTTCAGATCGAAGCCCCAGTAACCATATTTAAGAGCCTCTGGATTTTATAAAGTGATCGGGAGATGGTTGGTTGTCCAGCTGCTGTCCCTGGCGCATCTCTTTAGCTTCTTCCTAGTTATGGTCCTCCAGCTGCGTCCAGACTCCGGGACTTAGTCCTCCAGTTGAGTCCCGACTGCCAGACATGGTCCACCAGCTGCCTCCGGGACTTGGTGAACCAAGTCCTAGAGTCCGGACGCAGCTGGTGGACCAAGTCCTAGAGTCCGGACACAGCTGGTGAACCAAGTCCTAGAGTCCGGACACAGCTGGTGAACCAAGTCCTAGAGTCCGGACGCAGCTGGTGGACCAAGTCCTAGAGTCCGGACACAGCTGGTGAACCAAGTCCTAGAGTCCGGACACAGCTGGTGAACCAAGTCCTAGAGTCCGGATGCAGCTGGTGGACCAAGTCCTAGAGTCCGGACGCAGCTGGTGGACCAAGTCCCGGAGTCCAAACGCAACTGGTGGACCAAGTTTTAGACACCTGGACATGGTCCTCCAGCTGCATCTGGATTCAGCTCCTTCGGCGTCAGGTGCCTGGAGTCCTGGATCACCCTGCCCTCGGCTGCCTCCCCATCTACCTGTAACCTCCAACGACTTTTCTCCTGTTTGGCTAGTAGTCCCAACAGTGGGAACAAGTTACGTGGTAAGGATGTGACCCGGCCACGTTGCGGTTGCCATCAGGCAATATTATTTATTACTTTTTTATGTCGTTATTCAGTTAATTACAAATAATATCCTCCATTAAATAATACTAAATAAAATTCATATAAATAATAAATAAAATTAATAATACTAATTGGTTTACATAATTCCACAGAATCTTTAGGAATAATAAATGTTTTCTGTGAGTTATATGGACCCTTTGACACTTTGTCACGTGCAATAAAGTTATTGATATTTCAGCTTCCAAGCCGCTCCCAAGGTTAGGGTCTCGTGGTACGGGTAACCTTGGCTACCGGAGGAAGCTGCAGCACCTATTCTCGCGAGAGCTGAGCTGTTTCACGCGCTGCGGATCAGTGATCTCGCGAGATCTGCCTTGACCTCGCTCTGCACTAGGTGAACATGTCGGAGTCGGAGCTCGGGAGGAAGTGGGACCGGTGTCTGGCCGACTCAGCCGTCAAATTCGGTAATGTTAGGAGGCAGGCGGGATTTATAGTCGGGCTGCACTGGGTAAATATCCAAACACGTTGGAGTCTGGCGTCATGGAGGGAGGTGTGACAGGTGTGCGCTACTGCAGCTAGGCCAAGGGGCAGACAGGTATCGGGGAGCTCACAGGCAGTTTGACAGGGGTATTCCTACTGAATGTGCCACCTTGGGGCAAGGAAAGGAGGCATGAGGGCAAGTACAGTGTGAGGAAAGGAGGAATGGAGGCAAGTACAGTGTGAGGAAAGGAGGAATGGAGGGAAGTACAATGTGAGGAAAGGAGGAATGGAGGGCAAGTACAGTGTGAGGAAAGGAGGAATGGAGGGCAAGTACAGTGTGAGGAAAAGAGGAATGGAGGGCAAGTACAGTGGGAGGAATGGGGGCAAGTACAATGTCAGGGAAGGAGTCATGATGACAAGTACAGTGTCAGGAAAGGAAGAATGGGGGGACAAGTACAGGCTCAGGGTGTAGACGGCTTGACAGGCAGGGAAAGCAGGGCCATCTCTTCTAAGCTTGCTGTATCCAGGACCCTCAGGGTGTCACAGGTCAGTGCTGGAGGGAAACAATGGCCGCATGTAGTATGGAGGTCTGTGTCAGCGCAGGAGACCCTCTGCAGGTGGAAGGTCAGGGGCAGACAGACCCGGGCATTGTGGAGGAGGAACTATTGCAAGCGCCATTGTTTGCATGTATCCTGCGGTCAGTTTTTGTGGCTCTCTCTCCTCCAAGGTCACATTTACCGGGAGTTTACGCGTCGCCAAGAGACTCCAAAGTAACCTTCTTTAAAAGTTTTTTTTGATGTGTGGGTCCCGTCTCAGAATCCACGGGCTGTGGTTTGCATGGCTTAGAGCTCTACGGTCTTACGGTGCTGCACGTTGCCTCCTCGTTGCCAAAACGCCCCCTGCTTATCTCTGCCGTTAAAAACTCATGACCCTGAACCTTGTTTGGTGCGCTTGCTGATTTGGCTAACATCTTGTTGACACAGAAACATGGCAAGGATTACCGGGGGGGCAAAAGTAACCACACGCTGATGAAATAATTATTTATTGATAAAGCACCACCATATTCCGCAGCGCTGTACAATAGGTAACCGGGACAAGCGGTGCGTTAAAATGTTCACTAACAGAAAGAAACGTTAAGGGGAGTCCTGCTCAACGAGGAGCTTTGGCGACCGCCTGAAGTTCTGTCTCAAGTGCCTGTTTGGAGATGACCGGTGCGATCAGCGCAACGACGGTAACGGGACAGCTACGTCAATTACCCCACGGACCAACGGGAAAGGGGCGGCGCTCCATGCGCTCAGAACTCCGGAAGATGGATGATATATTCTTAGGGCTGGGAGAATATATCGCTTTCCGGTAGATACTTAATGGAAGGACGGAGAAGACCTCTGCACAGTAAGCCTCTTACGCCTTATATTATTTATCTATAGAATTAATAGGCGTCACCAGAAGTTCAGTTTGGATTTCGGGATGTTCTCCCTACGAGAGATGACTTGTGCTGCAGGGTTACCGGTCGGGTTCCGTACACACAGGTGTACCAGAACACCCCCGGAGAGAGCGCTGATGGTTCTGGAGAGGAGATCCAAGATGTGTGGAACCATCATTAAGACCGAAGGCGTTCTATGCTGATAGGGAGTACGCCTGCTCTGTGGTGGCATAGATGGAGGTACCCACAGCCGCTGCCGCACCGTCACGTTTACAGTCCACGGAGAAAACCTTTCTAGCGGTAACAGAATTAACGACAGATGTCCTTCAGACTGAGTGGTCGTCGGGAGGTGGAGATACACGCAGGCACGGCCAAAGAGACTCTTTACAGCCATGTAATCCCGAGTAAAGAGAATAGAGCGAGAGAGACCTCTTTACTGTATGTGACAGAGCAGAAGGGGCGACCTATAGCAGGGGAGCGTTGTATTGGTCCGTGGTTCGCTTCAAGGACCCAGATGTGTCTGATCTCCTCGTGGGGGGGGGCGCATGTGAAACCGGCTCTGATTGTCTGTGAGATGAAAACCATCCTGTTTCAGCTTTGCCCTTTTCAGAGGAGAAAGTTCTGGGGGTCCCACATCCTTTTTACCAAGACCCTTTTGTGTTTGAGCTCTTGGGCCATCAGATTCTGTGTAAAGCTTGGTCCTTACACCCCTCCATCGCCACTTTTTTTTCATTGGCAAGGCACAGATAAATAAGCCCCCCGCCCCCCCCAGGTCACTGATTGCCCTGCCCCGGGTAAGAAAATCGGCATTTCGCACGCAGCGGATCTCCATAATGATGGACTCTGGCATGTGGGGCGGATCAAAGGATCCCAGCTGGTGCTGAGCAGTCGCCTAAAACCATCATCTGTTTCTGTTTTGCTTTAACTTTGATTTCCTCGTTTCTTAATAAACAGTGAAAGTTCACTTATTTCCACTGAATCTTTAATCAGAATTCTGGATGGAAAAAAACCACGCATGCATCAGCAATGTGATAAGGAGAGGGATTTGGGCTTTTCTTCCGGAGCTCAATCCATTTAACTTTCTGTGTGTAAGCCATACGTGGGGTATCGTGCGTTGGTCAAGAAATGGGGGTCTCGGGCTATTCTACAAATTCCACGATTCTTCATTTACAAAATGAAAATAGGAGCTTTTCATATATATATATATATATATATATACACATATATATATATATACACACACACAATATAAATATTGTGTGAAGCGCTGCATAAATTGTTGGTGCTATAGAAATAAAAGTTATAAAAATAATATATTGAGATATAGATATATATATATGTGTATATATATATATATATATGCACACACACATACATGTAATGTGTATTAAAATACTTTGTGTGTGAGGGGAATAGGGATTACTGTCTGATGCTTGTTGTATTATTATTTTTTTATTATTATTTATGCCGCGGCTGTTTTGTTACCGTTAGTTTATATCTCGTTATGTTTATACAGTCGGTAGCCGTATGTAACGTAATTATCTGGATTATAGAATGTTTTAACGCTCTCTTCTCTGTGACGTCATGCTTCTGCTTTAACGACCGACCGGTAGGATAGCGAGACAGGCTTCCAATCTCCGGACGGGAGAAATGCCCCCCCCCCTGCGTGGGAGACGGGACTCGTTGAAGAATCGCAGAGCAGGATAGCATTTTTCTGCGATGGAAATCTAACGGTCTTGAGACCTCTTGCCGCGTCTGCTTCGTATAGAATCTAATTTCTGAGCATGAGCTTCGACCCTTTTAACCCTTTCATATTGGGTTTCAGGGCCACCTGATAATTAGCAACGTGTCTTGAGCTATTTTCGTGCAGCGCGGGCCAAACGTAGCCTCTCGGCAGAGACAGCTGCAGACCAGAGCGGATTCATCGTGAGGCTGAGTAACCAACAAACGTCTGGGGAGCTCAGCTGCAGCGGCTGTCCGTCCGGCGGCCCTCAGGTTCTCAGGGCTACGAGGTCGGCCTGCGTGGAGTCTCCGGCTGTGTTTAACACTTTCAGAGCCACCGGTTCATAAACTCCTCCGAATCGCTAGAGAATATTAAGATTAATAATACTTTAACGTGTTTGTGGATTTACTGTAGATCTGGATTAACCTTCAGCGTGAATAAATGTCTAAACGGCCCGTAACTCTCGCTCGTTAACTAGTTACTGGTTCAAAGAGATTGTGCTCCTCGGGCCAAGGCTTCTAGTTTTCTGCTGTCGAGGACAGGTACAGGCGTGCCCTCAGATTCTCACCGCCGGCTAGTAAACGTATGTCACGGCCGACAAGAAGCCACCTCTGGCCTCGACAGAATCTTGATGCTTTACAGACTTTTCAAACCGCGGCAGCGAGCCGCATCGTCTGAACTCTCATCAGAGTGCGCGAGTGTTTCCTGACGCTTTTTATGAATGGCCTCGTCTCTTGAAATCATATGTCCGATTGAACACGCGTCACGCATGCAAGCAACACGCGTGTTTAAAAAGCAGACTTTCTCTGCGGCACCCGCAGTTGCTTTCATGCAGGGCATTGTGGGAAGCGGTTTTAGAGAGCGGCCCGGTGGTTGGCACTTTCTGCGCACACACGTTTTCCAGATGTGAGACTTCTTCCCCGCGGGGAACAATATCCCTGTGTATTAGGATCCTGACTGCGGCATATTCATTAGTCCTGGCATTTAACCCCTTCGCTTCCTGCCGGGCCGACCCTACCTTATCCGGCAGCGAATCGGTCGCTCTGTTCCCCTCTGTTATATATATATTTTATTTATTTTTTTGTTATTCTTTATTTTTTGGGGGGGTTATTTTTTTTTGTTTCGTGGGGTCTTGTAACTTTGCTGGGAAGAGTTTAAAACCGGATGGAACTTTTGTAGGCTTTGTAGCCATTCCAGATCCTAATTTATTTTCCGAAGTTTCATTAAATCTGCTTCACTATTTTTGGAAATAAATAGTCATTGAAGAAAGAGAGAGAGAAAAAAAAAAAGAGAACCCGAGCCTTTTGCCAGAATTAAGACCTTTCTTTGTGCGTGGATTCCGGAAAAACAGCTGCCTGGAATTGGATAAAATTGGCAGTTAAATGAGTACAGAAAACTTTTCAACCTGCGCGCTTGTAGCTTGAAGTGGTCCTGAAACGTATAAAACGAGGCGCGGGTTGTGACACCTTATAAAATTAAGTAAATAAGTAATAACTCCTTCTACTTCCTGTCTGAGTTTTGGCTCGAATAACCCCGCTTTCTGGCTGCTAATTCTTATTATTTTCTGGACTGCTTCGAGAAGATCTTCGTCTTCTTCCTCCTTCCTCGGCCGGTTCGACGTCTCTCGGTTCTGTGCGCCCCCTGCGTTACCGCAGAATGGGGCAAATAAAAGGCTGGCGGGGAGCGTACCCCGAACGTTGAGAATTGCGAGATTTGGAAAATTCTGGAAAAAGCCCCCCCCCCACCGTTGAAAGGGCGATGGATTTGGGAAACGCTCTCTCTAGGATTGAGCGGCGAATAAATTTATATGGAATGTCCTGTTTTTTAATAAAATGCTATTTTTCTTTGGATAGGGGCTTTGCCAAGTCCTGTTAGCAGCGCACGACCTCAGGGCGTGACGGACTCGGCACGGAAACGCTAAGCTCTGCTCTTTCGTTGGCTCGAGGAGGGTGTTTTTGGCCGCTGCAGCCCTCTCCTTCGCAGTGACTTTGGGACAGGTTCAGGTCACTGGGCTCTATTCACTAAACGGAGAGTTGTGTTTCAGCTCCTTGCCTTCACTTTACATGATACATTTGGCTGGCCCTGTGTAATGTATGATTAAATCAGTGATGTCTCCACACCCTTTTACTTATGATTTATACAGGGTCCGTTACAGTGAATGACCGAGTTAAAACCCCCGTTTAGTGAATAAACCCCATTGAGTGGCTGGTGAGCACACACTCCTTTAATGTCACAAGTGCAGCGAATGTTTTCTTCTTTTGTAGCTCTTGTTGGTTGGAATGTATCGGAGTAAATAATGATACCTTAAATCCAGCGCTCACTGCCGACTATTCAGTATATTAAAAGTCTGGGGGCTTTATGATCTCTGCGCCCCCCGGGGAAATATTTTACAGGTGGGGGGAGCATACCTAAAGTGGGTGGAGCTTGCAATATAAGCACATGGCATAAACAGGAGTGGGTGGGGCTATGATAAGACCCTTTAAGAATCCGCCCTGAAGGCACTTAAATGGTCCTGCGCAGACTAGGAGTCTCCTCCATGACCCCGCGGACCCCGGGGCCAGCAGCTTGACGTTGATTTACATGTTTACAGCGCGGACTCTCTGTGATCTCCTCTTGTTTTTATAGCTTTGTGTGTTTTTTCAGGGATATTACAAAAAAATAATCGACCGCAATTAGTCATTTCCCTCATTCCAGCCCCGGGCGGAGAAGCCGTAATGCATCTTTATTTTAAATGTTTAAAAAGGATAAATCTTTGGTGCAGCTGCTTAATGCCCCGGCCGGGAGACGCTCCGCGCCGTGGCCTTTCATTGTTTGCTTTGCGGAGCCGCATCAGCCGCGTATTTGTAATTATTTTGGGTTGTTTTGTTTGGAGATTACGTTCCTGGAGATTATCCAGATAAATGCTCCCCGTCTCGTATTTGTACGCTCTCCAAACACGCAGCTTCGCGTTCCCCGGGTTATCTCCTTCCTGGCCGATAGAAACACGATCCGCGCGGTAATCGGCTCGTCCATCTCGGCCCTTTTCTCTATTTATAGCCAAAACATGCTAAGTCTGACCACGCCAAGCGTACTTTCACGGCCGGGTGGCATGGTCTCTGTCCGTAAGCCGGTATAGACGGGGCGAGCTGGCTGAAAAAAAGGGGAGCAATCCCCATGGCAACCAAAGAAAAGTCCCCGACCATTGCTCTGCTTTTTAACCATTTTCTTCAGAATTGCTCTTCTCCTCCGGCAGGCACAGATCGCCGCTGATACTTATTATCATTATTATTATTATATATTTATTATTTATAATAATTTGTTTTCTAAACAACCCCTTTTATGTTATGAAAATAAAACTCCTTTCTTCTATATGTTGTTCCGGTATTCGGTTTTAACACTAACGTGATTGGACGAACTATTTCGTAATACCGTTTCAGCCTCAAGCGATGGGTTAATTGGTATTATGAGGAATGGATGAATTTCTAGTCCTGATACGATCATTTATAAGGTTTTGGGGGGTTTTTTTTGTGTGTTTTGTGAGCACAAGGCTTTTAAAATCATGGATTTGGGGCATGGGGGGGGGGGTTTCTTGACCAAAAACTTTTTTTTTTTTTTTTTTTTTTTAAAAGGCTGGGACTTCCTCATTTAAGGATCTCCCAGCTGGTTGCCAAAGGGTTAACGGGCCCAGGCCAGCGGCCCCTGCAGACTCCCCCTGCGCAGGAAGCGCTCCGAGGTGAGATGAAACATATAAAATGGAAAGGAAGGCTTGGCACGGGTAGTCTTGTGCCGCGTGCCAATGTGCTGGAGTATTGTACTCTTCTGCGGAGGATATATTTTCCATTTCCTACGGCACGAAAAGAGACGTTTTTTTTATTTCGGCCCCTCGTTAAACGCTTTGCCGCGAGGCGACACGAGAGAACTGCTGGCAGGCGGCTCGCCGCAACGCGCATGGCCAAGCGGACAGGACCTGCGCTCGAGAAGAAAGCCCGGCCATGTTCTTTAGTGGGTGCTAGAAGAGCTTCAGCCCCTTCCTGAGTGGGGTTAACCTTTTAAATCCCATAAATGGAGACTCATGAGCCTTAAGGTTCTCCATATACACAAAGGGTTCTTAAATGAGATCTAGAGCGCAAGCTCTTTGGACCAGAGCCCTCCTAACCCTGTGTACAGTGCTGCGGACTATGACGACGCTATATAATTGTTATTATTTCTCCCCGTTAATGGAAGATGACCTAATCTGCCTATAGGAAGAGGAGCTGAGGGTCGGGACAGATGAGGGAATCCAGTTCGCGTGTCTTTAGAGTTCTTTGAGGCGTCGAATCCTCTGTAAACTTTGCAGGCTTTGCTGGTCTGTGTAGTAATTAAAACCTATTCCCAGAAAATGGGGAGGAAAAAAACCCAAAGCACGTGCAGAGGAGCCGGAAGTCTCCAGAACGGGATTACGGGACCTTGGCAGCGCTTTCTATTTTTGTTAACTTGCCCAGCACCTCCGCGTTCGCTTACAAAAAGAATGTATTTTACGAAGCTGAGAAGGGGCCGCCCGTCACGAGGCGTCGGGGCAGATAACATCAGAATGTGGACCTGGCCGCCGGCCCCCGGGAGCTGGCAGGGAGCGCGTCTACATCGCCCCGCGGCACGGGGGCTCCGCTACATCCCATAACCTCGTCTGTGGCCCCTATGCCTATAGGCTCTGCCCCGACGAGCATGCGCGTGTGTGTATGTATGATATATATATGGGGTGATATCTGTCTGCGTATAAACAGAGGACTTCTGGAGCCAGACACTTTCTGGGTAATATCTCTTTCTCTAGTATTTGCTGAAAGGACGGTTTAGACCGTTTTTGTCCCGCGTTGGGGCACCGAAGCGTTTTGTTTGTTCTTATTTTTTTTTTTTTGTTCTCGTCCCATAAAATCCAGATGCTGTTTTTATGGCACGCAGACCTCCTCTCCTATTATTTACGCTGCGATCTGTTCTTTCTCAGCAATGATACCAAATCTTCCTTTTCAACATGTAGCCTTAAAAGCCAAGGCCCCCCCCGCCGTATGCTTCCCGTCCCGCGTGCCCCGAGCCCAGGCACGGCCTAATCTCCCCCGCTCGTCCGCTGAGGGTTTGGGAATCTGGCCACTGATCTGTTGAGATGAGACAATTGGATTACCGGAGCAAACTAATCATTATTAAATCTTTCTCGTGCATCGCAACATCATCCTCAGGGGAAGAATTAGAACTGCCCTGCCTCGCTTTACATCACACGTTAAAGACGATGTCACAGACGTTGAATAGCTTTTGCCTGGTTTCTCTTGGTTTTTCCTTCCCGTGGCTTGGCTCTTGATTTGACCCTTATGGTTTGTCTCTCTAGTAGACTTTTGGTCCTCACATGGCTCAGATTTTTGGTTGTCCACCCTCTTGAGGCTCTGGGCTCTAGCAGGTGACCCTCTTGTGATTGAGCTGTGTGATATTCATCTCCCTGGCAGTTGACCTTCCCATGACTTGGGCCTCTATAGTTGACCCTCTTGTGGTTTGGCTCTTTGGCGGTTGACCTTTCCGTGGCTCGGGGTCTCTGTAGTTGACCCTCTTGTGGTTTGGCTCTCTGGCAGTTGACCTTTCCGTGGCTCGGGTCTCTGTAGTTGACCCTCTTGTGGTTTGGCTCTCTGGCAGTTGACCTTTCCGTGGCTCGGGGGTCTCTGTAGTTGACCCTCTTGTGGTTTGGCTCTCTGGCAGTTGACCTTTCCGTGGCTCGGGGTCTCTGTAGTTGACCCTCTTGTGGTTTGGCTGTCTGGCGGTTGACCTTTCCGTGGCTCGGGTCTCTGTAGTTGACCCTCTTGTGGTTTGGCTGTCTGGCGGTTGACCCTCCTGTGGCTCGGGGGTCTCTGTAGTTGACCCTCTTGTGGTTTGGCTCTCTGGAAGTTGACCTTTCCGTGGCCGGGGTCTCTGTAGTTGACCCTCTTGTGGTTTGGCTGTCTGGCGGTTGACCCTCCTGTGGCTCGGGGGTCTCTGTAGTTGACCCTCTTGTGGTTTGGCTCTCTGGAAGTTGACCTTTCCGTGGCTCGGGGTCTCTGTAGTTGACCCTCTTGTGGTTTGGCTGTCTGGCGGTTGACCCTCCTGTGGCTCGGGGGTCTCTGTAGTTGACCCTCTTGTGGTTTGGCTCTCTGGAAGTTGACCTTCCTGTGGCTCAGCTCTCCGTAGTGGATGTTCTTGTGGTTTGGCTCTCTGGCAGTTTATCCTCTCCACGGCACAGCTGAACCGCGCTCCTATCCTGCCTAAAACAAAAGCCAAGCCTGTGCTGCTCTTTTGCTCGCCTCGTTGGTCCCCAAAGGGTTACGGCCGTGAAGCCAAGGCACCGGGCGAAGCGCGGGGTAACAGAATGCCGCATTCAGCGAGCCGTTCCTGGGTGGCCTTTGGTTTACCCAGCTGGAGTCCGGGAAGAGTTTTTATTTTCTCTCCGCGGCGTTACTGAAGGTGTTGTGTATTTCTCCAGAAAACTGCCAGTTTATCCTCGCTCCTGGAGGTTGCCGCGCATGCGCATGGGAGCCTCACCGCCGCGGTCGGTAGATCGCCGGGAATAACCGGCATATTCAGCGGTTTATCCACATCCACGCGGCAGGCGGGTAAGCGGGAGCCAATGGGCATCGAATCGCTAGCCTGTGGCGTGTGCGAGCGGCTCTGCGCATGTGCGAGGGCGCCCGTGTTTGAAGGAGCTGCGTGTCCAGGTGTCTCATTAGCATGGAGCCCAACGTTCCCCACATCCTGCGGAAGGTCCTGCGCGGGAACCCACTGAACACACAGCCTTTGTCCCGTGAGCTCGCGTCGTATCAGCGCCGGCGGCTAATCCGATGGAGAGTAAAATGTGGCCGGCAGATGCCGAGTTTGGCTTTATCTCCGAACCTGGGTGGGATGTTTTTCACCCAATTTTCCTGACACCCTTTAGCCTGTTTTATTTTGTGTCCGGCATGCCGCACGCCCCCCCCCCCCCATGCACAATCCTACGCGGGAAACAATGGAATATTCCGGGGGGGGGGCGTAAAGCCTCCGCGGTGATTTACATATTAATTAGAAAAGTGTCGAGACGCCCGCGGCGTGATGCGGAAAGATTGTTTCCAGAAGGTAACGCCGAGTTCAAGGAGAGGGAGACGGCTAACGGGGGCCGAGGGGCCGGACGCCATGCAGGAAGCAAAGGGTTATATATATATATATATTTAGAATCCTACATGGAACACGCAAACCCTTCGACGGACCCTGAAAAAATTAAGTATATTTTATCCCAATCTCTCCAATTTAGATTGCAAGCTCCCGGGAGCAGCGCCCTCTTCTCCTTCTGTGCCGGCGCTCTATCAATGAACGGAACGATATCCTGCAGCCAATAGGAAGCTGCGGTTCTGCGGTTCGGCTGGGGATTATTAGTGCCATTAAATAATAATGATGGGGTGGGGGGGGCCCGCTTTGAATGGTTAAAGGGTCCGCCGCAGGTTGTGATGCGTCTGTAGACCCCGTGGCGAGTTGCCCCACATGTGGCCAGATCTGCCCTCTGCCCCGTCGCACACATGCCCCCCTAGCCCCCCACGGCTGCTTTTAATCCCCCCGCCGGGGTTTTCCCATAAAACGCTCCTGCAGACCGTCCTGCGCTGAGAGCCGCTACCCCGGGCTCTGTTCTCGGATATTTCTGGAGTCCGTGTCGGATAGGACAGGCGGATAGCAACCGCCCGGAAACGGGAGAATCCCAGCCAGCGGGACCCTTCATCGGGCACACGGCGGGTGATCCGCTTTTCTGGGGTCTTTTGGGGGGATTTGTGGTGATACGAGCCTGGTTGCCAGTGCATGGGCGATGGAGAGACGTAATCTCTCCCCCTTTCACGGAGGAGCGCGGCTCGCCAGATACTAACGATCGGGAACGACCAAGAGACCTCAGTGTGTCCGGCTTGGGGGAGAGAAGAGACGGGATGCAAGAGGGTGGTAGATAAGTGGAACAGCCTCCCAGCAGAAGTGGTATAGCAAGGGAATTTACACTTTTGAGTCTTTACAGCAGGAGAAAGGGGAGACTAGACGGGCCGATGGGGGGCCGATCTGTTTCCAGGTTTTGTGAATGTTCTGCCGCGGAGGTAGAATATGCTGCAATTTCTCATTTTCACCTTTAGTTAACCGTTTTACTACCATAGAGCTGGCAGGGCTTTTACCATCCCCGCTAGCAGTGCGCGGCCTATTAAGCAGTCATTACCTCCCCCTTATTACCCCGGCTTGGCACCCGCCGGCCCCCTTACCCCGAGCGATCTAGCAATGGCCGAGCGAATTAGCAGAAAACGAGGTGTTTCCAAGCAAAGCGAGCGCTGCAGAGCGAGCCAGGCCCCACCGCGTACGCTCTGACTTAATCTCGCTGGCGGGGTATTCGCGCACGCACGTGGCGGGGGGGGTTGGCATGTGGCAGGTTAATAGCGAGAAGTAAATGAAGCAGCCGCGCTCTGTTTTTTCCATTAAGCGTTTGAAGCCGTCAGAGAGAAGGTGTAAAATTCTGCCGCTGCCCCCCCCCACCCCCCCCACCCCCCCCGTGTCCTGCCCTCCTCCCTCCCCGTCTCCTGCCTCTCCCTCCTCCTCCTGTGCTCCCCCTCGCAGCCTGCGGCTCCCCTCTCTCCAGCCGGGCCTCTTGCGTTGCTTTTATGAGAAGACAAAGCCTTTCATGTTTTATTGTTGTGAGTTTAGGGCATTGCTGGAGGTGCGCCGCACGTTAGTGAAAACAGGTGTGCGACGCGGCACGATCAGGTGACGGAGACCGCCACACGCCGGCTGGGGTCCGACCCCTGCTCTGCTGCCCCGTTTAGGCGGTCCCCTTGGCCCCCCCCCCCGGCACTCGCATAGTTAAGGATTTATACCGTGCTTCCAATGTAAAGAAAATGCTAAAAATCTGAAAACTCCCTTAAAATGACCCAAACGCTTTGTCCGCCCCATCAACAGAGAAAGACGAACCCTTCTCGGAATCAATTATTGGCGGTTTATGCGAAACGCGTCGCCAACAAAATTACTCTGTGCTTTAAAATTGCTCTCTGCTTTTGGGGAGAAGGAGCAATTTTCAGCTTTTTTCCCGTCGCCACCAGCGAGCAGCCATTCGGAAACTACAACTCCCATCATGCTTACAGTGTTCGGGGGCTTCCGAGGATTATGGGAGTTGTAGTTCTCGGCATGCACACCTTCCATAGAAAAAAAACCTGAATCTGAACTCTATTCAGCCTGACGCCCCCACTGAGAGTGCTGGAGGGGGGCACATTCAGTTAACCCTGTGCGTTCCAAAGCTGGATCGGTTCCTTGGAGCCTCCGTGTCGTAAGCGAGCCGCGTTTGGCCGGGGCCGCAGTCTCTGTGGGAGGATCACGTGCGCTCCGTTACGTGTCCGCGAACGGTTTAACCTGTAACTGGCCAAAGGGAATGAGAAGCGAGGGTTGAACCGTTTCAGTGCCAGAGTGGGGGCTTGGGAAAGGTCTGGAGTGGCGTTGGTTAGCTGGGAAGCTGCCGCCTGTCTCTCACCGACTGATAAGTAGTGGGTTTTACAATTAAAGCTGTTTTAACCACCTGAGCGCATGCAGCGCAGGCCGGGCAGGTGATGCTCCGTACTAATTGCTGACATTTCGTTGCAGGAGCTGGCCTTGGATTGGGGATCGTTTTTTCAGTGATCTTCTTTAAAAGTAAGTACCACCAAGTCACGGGGGTCTCCTGACGGTGATTCCTGGGGGTCTGTCCAGCTTGTCGATGTTCCCTCTTTACGGCACTTACCGCCCTGTACGTGGCGCATTGCTCGTGTCTGCGAAGCTAAGTCCTGGCCTAAGTGCTTTGATTGGGTGCAGACAGCTGATTCCAGATTCTCCTGCCGTCAGACCGCGTCGGGGAGAATCTCATGTTTATTGCCCGGCAGTCGGGTAAACGTCGCGCGTCACACGGAGGGTCCCCGCGCCCCCCCCCCTCGCGCATTGAGCTCCCAGACGCGTTCTTTTAGTCTGCTTTAAAAGCACCGGCTTTATACAAATGAAATGATAAAATCGGGTGTCAGAAGCGGCTCACGGATTGCGTGATCTCTCTCTCCGTTTGCAGGGAAGACGTGGCCCATCGCCTTCGCGTCAGGAATTGGCCTGGGCATGGCTTATTCCAACTGCCAGAACGACTTCCAGGCCCCCTACCTGCTGCATGGCAAGTTTGTCAAGGTAACTTAATCTTTTAATATGTTTTTTTATATATACCAAATGCAACCCTCACTGTATTGCCCTCTACCACTTCTGCTGGGAGGCTGTTCCACTTGTCCACAACCCTCTCATTCAAGTAAAAGTTCCTTCCATCCCATCTCTGCCTCTGCCTCTGATCCTCTAGTGTTAGATTCCGAACTTAAACTCCCCTCTCCTGTCCTTTCATGCATTGAAGTGTTTGACTCTCTTCTGACTCTCTTCTGACTCTCTTCTGACTCTCTTCTGACTCTCTTCTGACTCTCTTCTGACTCTCTTCTGACTCTCTTCTGACTCTCTTCTGCTCCTCATATTGCTCCTTTAAGTCACCTGCGTTGTGTCCAGAGGCGCTGTGTGGGGGTAGAGACCCCAAAACTTCTTTCTTTTTACCCAAATAGTTTGTAATGAAGGTTTTGTGTGATGTGTGCCCAGGATACACAGGATCCAGATGTCTCATCCAGCTGCGCTCCGCGTATACTCCCGGCCTCTGTTTCCTATTAAGCGTCTCTTCCAGCGAGGACGCGCAGCTCGGCTAACATGGCACCCGGCGCGCTCCGAAGCTTTCATAACCTAAGACCTACATGAGAACGCGGGGTGTTGGGAGCAGCCAGGGGCTGGGAACAGTTAAACCCCTAATTGCCTCCAAATGTGTTGTCGGGGTTAATGGCTCAGGTGCCGCTAACTGCCTAATTATTTAATGGCTGCCGAGGAGCCGCGTGGAGACTCTTAGTGCAAGATTTGGGCCGTTTGGACTTAAAGCAGCCGATTCCTACGCTTATCGCTCCCGCGGCGTTAAACCAGCAGAAGTACACCGCTAACTTTCGGTCCTCTCTTTGCAGGAACAATGATCGCGGGCCCTCGCAGAGAGCAGCTGTGGAGCCCCCCCATCCGGGATCCGGCGCAGGCACGGCTCCGAGTCTCTCCGTGACTGCTTGCCGTGAAATCGCTGTCACTGGCCGCCGACCGCACTCTCACAGCTCCTCCTTTGTTTTGTATTTTCTGTCACAACCATAAAGAGAATAAAAAAGAGGAAAACCACCGGATCGTTTGGCCGCGGCTTCCTTTTATCGGGCTAATACCTCCGTAGGCGATTAAGGGGATTATGGAGTGCGGGGCCAGGGGCGGCGAGGTATACGCTAGCCAGTCGGCGACTAAAATGGGCCGTGGGGCCTAAATGCTGCTTACTACAGGAGCTGATGGTAGTGGCTTATTATTGAAAGGGTCCCGGGAATGACCCGGAACCCTAAACATGTTTCTTTTAAACACCCAGTGCCTGACTGGTCTGTCCACCGATACCACCAACGCCACGTGACTCAGTCCTTCCGTTATGTCGTGGCTCACCTTGGACAGGTACGCGTGCAATAGGTGGATGCACACGTCGCTCATAGTGAATAGATATATAGATACTGGGTTTACGTTCAGGGCCGTGGAATGATCACTTATGGGTTTTTTTTGGTAATAAACCCGTTTAAAGCTCTTAGTTCAGTGGCTCGGCACCTGCCACAAGCCGGTACTGCGCAGCGCTGGAATGCCAAAGGCCGTTAACCGAGCAAAACGTTTCCTCCAACCGGCCCGCGCTCTTTGGGGAAAAATCAGTCCATCCAACAAAAAATAATAATAAAGAAAAAAACCCGTATTTGGCACTTTGAAGCTATTTGGTGTAAATATATATTTTTTATGCAGTCCTTGTAGCTGAGATTGACCCGTATTCAATAATATAACCAAGCCTAACAGGCCTAATATACAAGGACAGGCGGGGTTTTAAAGTTAGCAGCGTTCTGGTTGGTTGGAATTCTCTGTTGCCGTTGTATGTTTAAACACAGGACACTTCCTGTGGTTGGGTGGTATGTGAATGCCGCGTGTAATCCTTGCTTTATATATATATATGTATATTTATATCTATTTATATATAATTACATGTGTAAGAATTTGGGATTTTGTAGCCTAAGTTTGAATTGGCGATTGGCACTTTGGTGTATTTGGTGGCCGTACCATTTCCGCTGGGAGGCAGATCATACATGCTTCGAGCAGACCACCCCCGGCTTCACACAGTGGCTGGGACACCTTGTTGAAATACCGCATGTGTCTGACAGTTTTATCTGTCCTGAGAAAGGTAATAAAAAGAAAAGCTTCTGCTGGAAGGGGGAGACCCAAAAAAAAGAGTTTAATTTGTTTAAAATGTGTTTTCCGCATAAAAAAGTCAGGAGCGCTCCGCTCCCCGAGTCGAGGGCTTCGGTTTGATCTGCATTCATTCATTTTAGCCGTAAATCTCTCTGCCTCTGCGCTGCCGGGGATCGGCTTTGAAGTCCGTGAGCCTAATATGTGATTCCACAGCTCTAATTCCCGCAGCACAAAGTAAATCTGCCGAGAGATTTATGAAGGATCAGAGAAATTGCTCCAAGACGTCTCCGGGATGAAGTGGTTTTATAGCACGGGGAATCCGACTAGAAGATCCTGCGCCAAGTACCCCCTGAAAGCTTTTTACCCCTCCAAGACCGAAAAGTAACACTCAATTGGGCTTAAATTACAGGAATTTGGAACTGCGACCACTTGGATAATTCAATGAAAGGAGCAGATCTGGGGCAGATCCCACAATTTACCCCCTGCGCCCAATCATCTCTGCCCCCTATAATCTTAGAAAGGTCTTGTGGGTGGGGCATGGGCAGAAAGGGGTGTAACATGCTTGATAATGGGCTGGGAAAAGTGAGTGGGTGGAGCATAACTAGTGAAGCCCCATTTCTGAATTACCCCTACAAAATTGCCTTTGCACCCTCTGTAGCGGTACGGAGGATCCTGCCCTGCATTACTGATACCCGCGGGGCGTTACTGATACCCGCGGGGCGTTACTGATACCCGCGGGGCGTTACTGATACCCGCGGGGCGTTACTGATACCCGCAAGGGGGTCAGCGGACCTACAATGTTTCTTTACATGCAAACGTTTACACACATGTTACAGCATTTCCAACATTCTAAACTGGAATGCAGCGCAGCCAATAGCAGACAAGCTGGCAGCGATCCCATCTCCTATTGGCTGCCTCCCATGCCTAATGTTATTTACAGTAAAGGTTAAGGTGACCCAAAGCTGGTTCGGGTTCGGTCCGCAGGGTCTATAAAGGGAAGGCATGTTTAAAGCTGACACTGAGCCCCCCCCCCCCCCGGCACGCACAGAGTTAAGAGTGTCAGCTCTTGTGCAATGCCTGTCTCCCCGGGGTGGTGCACACCCAGTGCCCGTCTCTGCGCATACACCGTCCGGAGCCGGGGTGTCCCGCCATGAATTCCTCAGCCATTACCCTGCCTGATGATGAAATTCCTCCCCGGCCCTCCCCGAGCCTGCCCGCCTCTCCTCCCCCTGCCCCCCTGTATCAGCCCGTACCTGCTCCCCCGGGCTCGCTGCCTGCGCACTCTCTGGCCAGGGGCGGCTGGCTGCTGGTGCTCTGTCTTCTGCCCCCACCCCGTGCTTGTTGCCCCTGCTGTGGGCTCTGTGTGCGGAGAGGAGGGCTGAGTCCTGACGTCTGTGGCTGGGGGATCTGGGGCTGCTCCTCTCTCTCACTCCCCGGATGGCGGCACTTTACTGATCACAGCTCGTATGGGATTCCCTGCACCTCTCCTGCAGGTAAGTGGCATCGCTCTCACCTTACAACCTCCTGGTGGGTTTTTTTATTTGCCCCCAGGGGCACCTGGCATTTAAAGGGCACCTGTATCTGTCCAGGTAGAAAGAAAAGGGAAAACCCCCCAAAATATTCCCCTCCGGACCCCTCCGTGCGGACCCCTTTACCAGGACAGACAGCTTGGCAGAGATTAGTAACCGGAATGTCTGGATTGCACACATAGATTGCGAGCTCTTGTGTCTGTGATTCCTGGTCTGTTCGGCTTTGTGATATTTCTGTCGTTTCTTTAACCTGTTAATGCCCAGCTGCACTGCAAGTGC